>CM042684.1:192127135-192770292 GCA_023614405.1 Avena insularis
GCACCTAAAAAGATGAATAAAACCGACTATTTCTTCCGTCGCGTGTCCAGTCTCGACTCCACTACGGACTCGCATTACTCCCACATAGGGCGATGGATTTAAACATCAGATTTTTTGTCAATGGACTTAACATGAACAATGTCTGAATTAGAAATCTCGCTGGTCATTTCGGTAGACACTAAATTACTCCCATAGGGAAGCGGCGCGCACCCTGAATTCTTATTTGTGATCTTTTAGTTAGCATGCAAAAACTTTTTCGGCAACTCTCCTTTGTAAGCGCTAAGTGAGCAATGTTCTCCTTGACCACCGAAACACCTCCATGGTGATAAACATTAGGATCTTGTATGCGACACAAGATAAGACAGATATCATCGTGCTTTGACAACGCCTGCGACTACGGCTTCTGCTAAGTATAGGCTTGCGTGCAGTGACGCGATTAAAAATCCAGCGGACGTGTTGGGTACATCGATTAAAATCACTTTGAATTCACATCATAAGTCCTCCATTAGCCTTGATCGAATTCGTAGCATATGTTAGGGTTGAGGTTGAGGGACTTTCAAGACAAAGGAAGATCGTTTGTTCGTCCTAAGGCAGTTAAGCTGACCACGATGAGTCGGGTACTTGAGTGGGGCACATCAACAATCCTACACATACTATTATTACATGAATTTGCACCGAGAAAGGATTGAAGAGTCACTCAATGAATCTGATTATTTGATCCTTTCGAGGAATCTTGACGTAGTTATACCCTATGGAGTGCGTGATTGCAGCATACAGTCCAGCCCAAAGGAAGGCCCACACACGGAGAAGATGTCTGTGCGGCCCATGAAGATTTTCGGGTGGCCAAGGCCCATGACGCCGGATCCTTGGAGAGCAAGACTAGCGTGAATAGGAAATTCTGAAAGAGGTAAAAACCCTAGAACTTGTAATAACTAAATTACCATGCTTGGGACCCTGCAGGAGAGTCCACCATATAAAGGCTAGGAGGGCATAACCTAGATCTCTCTCTCATACTTTTCGCCTGCGCCTCCTGCTTGATTGCATCTGCGCACCCTTATAACCGGTTATATAATCAAGCGGAACAAGCGAGAATGGGGTTTTCCCTCAAAGGCACTGAACTGGGTAAACCTTGTGTCCCCGTGTTGCTTGTTTGCTAACCCGTTTCCATGATCTCGGCATCCCCCATCTTCTCAACCCAAGTCCATAACAATGGGCATTGATGAGATCAAACCTGCAAATCACAGGAAGGATGCTTTGATGACATCAAACACCACACCATAACTGGGTGGCTATAAAATTGGCATTGAGTGTTAAAAGTAAAGTATGGGTTGAGACACATATGGATCGAGTGGGGTTGTCCATCCATATGGCGGATAGATATACAGGCCCTCTAGGTGGAATGTCATCAATTAAGCAGCATGTGGCTCTGAGGATCCCCATATCTGCGAGAACAAGAAAAGTACTTATCGATAGCGAGGGTTGAACTAGTTAAGCGAGGGAATCGTGATCGAGCTCTCGGATAAGTAAACTATCATGAGACAAAAAAGGAATTGGTATAGGTATGTAAGTGGTTCATTCCCATTCACTTAAGTAATCGTAGAAATATGAGGCCATATGAATTTCGATTCCTCTATTGGTTATTAAGTAGGAGAAGTGTCTAGGTCATGTCGCATAATTCACGAGCCGTGAGAGATTACACTTAAGGATTCGATGTTGTTGAGTAGTTATGGAATGATGGTAAATTGAATGTTGTTGGTCTCGGATGGGATCCGGGATATCATGAGGAGATGGAATGGTCCAGGAGAATAAGATTCATGTAAGAGAGAATCCTGTTTTGCCGGAGTTGAAATTGTTCCGGTGATTTCTTTCAAGAGATATTTCTAGAAAGTTTTACAGGAAGGTGGCACTCCGGAGGAAGGTACATGAATGTCATGACAATGTGGAATGGTTGCATCTGTGTACTAGGTATCAAACTGAACAAAATAAAGTTAATCCGTCCTAGTTTTGAAAAGTCAAGCCTTGATTCGAAAAATTCAAGCAGCGGTTTGTACGGAAGTAGAGAAACCCTGCTTGGGAGGGAGTTCCTCCCTCCACCCGCCGCTCAGAGGCCGACTTGAGGAGGACTCCTCATGTGAGGCACCCTCCCACCTATAAAAGAAAGGCGGGGTGCCCCCTCTATACCTACACCTCTCACCCAAGCCCTAACCCCTAGCCTTGACCTCCTGGAGTGTGTGTGTAGCCCTAGGGTTTCCTCCTGAAACAGCAGCTCAGGCTTTGAAGCCCTGGGCCTCACGGCCAAGCTCACGCCTTGTGGTGCCTCAAGCCCTAGATGTAGGGCCTCTCATAATTCCACCATGCACAAAGCTCAAGCAAAAGCGAAGCCTGGGGAATCCTCCCCTGCACTTGGGTACTGCCGTGTCTTTGGGAATCCACGAAGGTGACAACCTCATTGCTGCCAGAACAAGGAAGAGGTGACCATCAATCTTAGAGCGTGTGACATTGACGCTCTAAACTGTGACATGAAGGATCATCTACACGTATCTTGAAGGATCGTAAGAGTACTGGTACATCACCCACGCAGAATCTTCTCTCGTTAAACACTTTGGAATCTTGGGGGTGAGTTTATCGCCATCGACTCATTCAAGCACAATTCTGATAAATAGATGTTGGGTTTGTTTGTTTCATGCGTCGCGATAAAATTTTTTGTTTTCGATGCTCACGACTCCCTACAAGTTTCTCTCAATTTTCTCCACTACCTACCCATTAGCGAGGGGTGTCTCAACATCTCGTATTTCTCTTACGGTCTTATTTGTTAATGCAACAACTTTGCATTCTCTTCGTTTCTAAAAAATGTCTTTCAGCTTTGTGGTATTATAGGACCATACCACATCACCTTAATGGGAACCCTCTTCCCGCTGTGGGAGCTCCCCTCAACATCATCACTAGGTCATATATTCGGTTCTTCATACGCATATTAATTGCATACACGGCACACATCCAAAATATGCGTCTTTTGCTCATCGCAGTAGAGGATGCGATCATTCATGCACATGCATGTACCTTCTGTACCTCTAATCCTGAAAGGTATACACCTTCTTGCTTTCATGCAGCTCTCTTGGCGGGAAGTTCGTTAATCACTTTGGAAGTATCTTCTTCATTATCTTCCAACAACTTTTCAAATCCCTTGTCGAAGCTTTTTAGACCTCTTGCCTTCCATTGCAGCGATTCACGAAGCATTAATGCAGTAAGCATCAGCCTTTTATTGGCCATCTTTATGATTCGGGTACAACACCATTTTGGTGATCCTCTAACATCTTCTCAGGAATTTCAACCTCTCTCTTCTTAGCTATCACATTCTCCATTTTGCATCAAAGAATGTCCTCAAACCAAGATCATCATCCGGGCTCATATGATGCACATTCTTTTGCTTTCTTCTTCATCATTGTATACTCGCCATTTGTAGTACCACCGTATTCGGGGGACATAGGATAGCTATCATCATGTTCTCTTCATCTTTGTTGTCTTCCATCCATAACCCCTCTTTCTTCGAGTGAAGCTTGGTCCAACAATTATAGCCGGTATACATGAAACGGGACTCAAAAACACACATACAGACTTTACATGACAGTCTTGAGAGTATTCCTTGATATCCACACTCACCGGATGGACAACACATAAAACCATCTAAAACGGTTTCACTATGCCACAACAAGAAAGAAGCGCACAACTAATGAACACAAATCGTCAGATTGATGCCAAGACATACATCCATTAGTAGTCTCATCCGTGCATTATATAAGTTCATCAAACAAAACTCCGATTCTAAGAGTAGTACTAGTACTCAAAAAAATAAAAAAGAACACATCGTATAATTCAAACATATATGCACTGATTTAAAACTTTCTACCACCATCTTTAGTCGGTGCTGGACACACCAACTGGGACAGCTAGCGGCCGCAAGAAAGGAAAATTCTTGAAGAGTTAGACGGCGTGAGCCGACGTGAGTCTGCTTAGTCTCCGGATGGTGTCTCCAACTAGGGACTAAAGGACACTCCAACTAGGGACTAAAAGTAGGTGACAACACTAGGTATAGGTAAAATTGGAGACACTATGTCAGATGGAGTGGCTAAGACCTTCCTTCCCCGCTTCTGGGTGGAAATACTATGACAGGGTGAGTGTTGACATTATGTTACAGTGTTGACACTATGTTGTGTCTTCCTTAATCTATAAATAGGCTTCCTTGTGAACTATCAAGCGTACAAGGGGAAGATCAGTGACGGCAGACCAGGGGACACTACTATGATTTTAGCCAGACTTCTCGAAGATGTCTTAGGACCTGGAGTCTCCGGAGCATATCTTCGAGGATCTTGCCATAGAGTAAGTAATTCACCTAATATAAGTTAAATTAGTTAGCTCAATCCAAAGACACTCTTGATTTTTTGCTAGGAAGATATAAAGCTGAAAGATGGTGTCAAAGGCTGAGAACAGGGTTGACCATTATAGGAGAGCTTTCTCTCAAAGATGTCTTAGGATGTCGTCTCTTAGATTATCTTCAAAGGAAGCTTCGCCATAGAGCAAAACGTAATTGGATTAATTAATCAATGCTAGGGTGCCACTATATATATGAGCCTTCATAGTTTGGTTACTTATTTTGTTGCAATGGATTTTTTGTAACGATGGAGGTAGAAATAAAGAAGGATATTTTGTTGTTGGATGGGCGGTGGCATGATGCATTGTGAACCGAAAATGCAGATTTAGAGACTCACGAGGCTGAAACCAAGATATATAGATAGGATGAACTCATGCTATCTACAAAAGCATGATGAATTCAAAATGAATTTCAAGAACTATGTATTGCCAAATTAACAACTGTGAGCATATAGAGATAGAATCCAACAAATCTAATCCATTTATAGAGGCAGCATGAAAATGAGCTAAAACAAGCGAATTAGAAACTATGAAATGATGAAGTTACTTTAACCTCTTAGGACCCTTAGATAGATCTTGAGCAAAAAAATCTTCACACAATTCTTGAGAAAAATTGGCAAGAACTCGACCTTGAGGGAGAAATATGAGGAGATTCTTGTGTGAGCTTGAAATGGGTCGGGCTAGGAGGGAAGAAGAATATAGTTGGGCCCTTTAATTCGATTTTAAATGAGCCGGGACTCAAAGGTCCACGTGATCCGCTCCTTTCGAAGGTTGTCAGACCCTTTTATTCCCCGGGTTTGTCCAGAACAACCGGACTCAGGAATCCCTAGAACCGGACTAATGTTCTTCCTTGCCTACTACCTACAGTAGATTTCTAGCCATTGTGACCAGGGCATTAGTCTAGGTTTGTACCAGAACCGTACTTCAATGCTCTGAAACCAAAATTCCGGCTTACCTACTAGTGTTAGTGTGTTATGATGGAGGATTATGCTATGACTATTTATTCTTGATGGATCAAAAGTTTTTATAATTGTATTTCATATTTACTTTTAGGAAGATGAACACGAAGAGTCAGAGCAGGATGCATGCTCTTGTCACGCTAGTTCTTACGTTTCCACACAGTAATACTTATGACTTCTGACGCATGGGGATTCGGTTCAAGAGTGAATCTCACCTATGATCGTTTGACAAGATCAAAACCGCAGAAGTCAAGGAAACCAAGTGGGCTTGCTTGCATCACATTAGAACAAGTTGGTAGTCTCACGGTGACTTTAATTTACTTTCCAAAGAATATTTGGCACGCAAAACTTTTTGTATTTCTTTGATGCGACCCAGCTATCACCTTTGGTTAACCATTGAATTTCTTAGCTCTTTGCAAAGCACCGTTTAAAGACATGTGTGGGGAGGGATAGAATTTTTTCTCGACTCACCAGAAATAATAATTATTCTCTATCACTTGATGAATGGTGAAAATTGTTTTTGGTTCTTACGGCAGCAATGATCCTAATGCTCGTGACATGCATGATTTTAACTGACATGGAACTTTCTCTTGAATTCTATTATAGTAGTATAAGCTTTAACTTTACTGTGAGTTAATAAAGGGAAGAATATTCAACATCCTACTATTCACTGCTTTGTTCTTGTTATCTAACACTCTTGGAGGCGAGCGTGAGTTTTACAAGACTCGACCGAGGAGGACATCTTAGTCCTTGCAAAATGCGCTCTCAACTATGAAACTTCGACAACGAATTCACTTGAGGCTACAATTCTTGTACGCCACTTGAGTACTCAATACCACCAAAGTCAAGGACCAATCACTTGTGTGACGTCATTACCATGCTTTCGAAATGCCATTTGGGCATCGACCTCAGGTGTGAGTTCACCGGTAGTGCCAAAAGTAGAGGGTGAACGACGTGCCTGGATTTGTTTACTTTGAGGCTTGTGGAATCTTGACTAGGGAGAGGTGGTGTTGATAATCTGCATATTGCTTTGGAGCAGCGGTATCTACCCAGCTCCTTTGCTTTAATGGTATTTTCTTCATCTATATGAGGAAGGGCCAGGTGCTTTATATGACTTATGGAGTTAGATGTGATGTCTCATCGCATACATTCTTATGAACATTATTTGTAGGCCTCCAATGGCGCAAAGTGTTTTATAGACTGGGAATGCAAATTTCCCATAAATTGGATAAATCCTGGGTTTATATCGAACTTAGGGAGGAAGTGGTCAAGAGTATCCCTCTCCAAGCAACCCTACAATCAAGATACACATTAAGTCTCTTTGTGTCCCTACACAATAATAAGTACTATCGTCGGTGTGTACAGGTGCACTAGTTAGGAGAAGAGATAGTGAAATACAAGTAATGATTATAAGTGGTAATTGCAATCTGGAAATAAAAGATGGGATCAAGGAAACATGTAACATGTCTTAGTTGTAAATGGTGTTTCAATGCGTAGGAAACAAGGATGCTTAGGATAATACTTTTTACTAGTGGACACTCTCATAAATAAATCCTCTTCATTATTCATCTGCGAACTACTCTCTCGGGTTGGACAAATCCAATCCATGGTAGGACTAACAAGCTCCTCCTTAAAGTTTGCATTCTCCATCTAGGTAACCCCAGCACCACTGTCACCTTGAGTGCTAGGGATGTTTCCAAAAAACACCACAATTTCATAGAGACATCCAACTCAAAATATAACTCATGATAAGTATTTACTGTAACCTTTTTTTTAGCCTAAGTCTTGCAATTGGGCACACTGTCACAACTTCACACAGTGGGGATAACCGGAGATTACAATTCAAAAGCATGAGTGGCAGTGAGAGATCTACTTGCAATTACAAATCTCTTGAGCACAATATTGGGAAGATCATGGCATAGAGAGAGAGAATGAACACACTGTGAAGCTACTGGCAGATGGAGCCCTTAGCCTCGAGGGGAGAACTACTCCCTCCTTCATATATTAGAGTCCGACAGCAGCAAGGATGGAGATGGCGGTGGAGTCGATGGAGATAGTCTACCGGGGCATAATTCCCTATTCGCAGCGAATGCCGAATGGGAGACCACATCCCACAAATATCCTCTTGGTGGTGGTGGCACTCTGAAAACTATTTTTGGAGATCCTAATCCCACAGAGGGGTTTACGTCTAAAGGAGACGATATATATGGGGCGTAAGCAGGCAAGGTTGGTGGATCCTCAGAGGCTGCATACGTGGTGGCCTTGACCGAGGTGGACCGACCCTATGAAGTGTAGCGACTAGTAGCTCCCCACAGGTGGTCACCAGGTCTTCTGCCTTCCGGAGCTCTCAGTGTTGCTTCCTTTTGAAAAATAGGCATCTTTCCAGCTTTTTGTTTTGTCCAATTCCGAGAATATTTCCTTACTAGCTTTTACGAAACCAAAAACAGAGGAAAATAAAAAAGACAATTAGCACTATGTCATCTTGTCAATAGGTTAGTTCCATAAAATGTATAAAAATGCCTCCAAAGTGTAGACAAAACATAAGGATGCTTGATACAAAACAAGCATGGAGGAATCAAAAAATTTATAGATACAGTTTGACGATACGTATCCTTTGGAAACAACAACCCGAGGAGGAGTTTCAGAGAGAGGAGATGAGGGACCAAGAGGAGGGAGCAAGAAGTCCCTTATCGAGGAGGCGGCAGCCATCAAACCGAGTTCATAACATATCAAGATTTCCATAACTTGGAGGAGGCTGTGGAGGGAATACATAATCTAAGCCACAGACCTCCCAGAAACAACAAGTAACCTCTCAACTCAATTTTACAGAGCTGGAGTTACAACTATTTCCACCACCCACGGTGATTTGAAGGGGATTGTAAAATCCTAAGCTTGGGAGGTTTTTCTATCTATTTTATTTTCTTTTCAATTTCTTTATATCATTTTCAAGGTTATACTTTATTTTGAGTTTCCCAAGCACTCAGCGTTGGTTTCCCCAACACTTTATCTTGAAGAAGTTATTTTATTTCATTTGAGATTTTCAAGCCGAGCCTTGCCTCCAATTTTATATTCTTTTAATCCCCCATCTCAAAAACCACAAAAGATTTCTCCATTTATATTTATTTTCCCTATATCTTTTTTCCTTTTCACCTCTAGAAGTTCTCGTTGATTTGGTGGAGAGGTGATTAACTTTAGTTTCAAGAAACAAATAAAAGGGAGAGAGAAGTGGAACCAAACATGAGAGGTATGCCTTATGACTCCCCACTTTGAAGTTTAAAAACCCATGCTAGTTACTAGTAATGTTGAGATGTTATATCGTTGGGTGAGGCTCTATATTATAGTAAAATTTTGTTTATAGGTATTTAATTGGGTATATTTTGTTCCGACTCTTTTAGTTATTAAGTCTTACCTAGAATTTGCTAAAAAATTAAAATAAGAAAAGGTCTTACAATTGAAGACTTGGGTGTTGTAGTGTTTAATCTTGAAAGCTTATTCGAGACACTCGACACCACAGTAATAGATTGACCAGTAGCTCGTTGAAAATATTTGTTTCAATTGAATTAATGTTTAGCGGTTTTTTTGAGCATGCCAAGTTTGACTTGTAAATCCTTAAAATGATACTAGCTTTATGCGTGTCCAATCTTCATGGGATACCAACAACTCGCTAACCTCTGAATAATGACAAATATTTATGGAGGAAACTCCTAGATTTATTATGGGTTGATTAAACATGTATTGAAATACTATAATGAGTAGATTCTTGGCACTCTTTCGGGTAACTATAACATGATGGAATCCTCCTCCTAGCTGATATGAGTAATCATTATGCAAAGGAGAATAAACCTTAGTGATTTGTAGGTGTCCATCACATCCACGATAAACTAATGAATTTTTTTTCATTTGTATTTTCATTCAAACATTTGAGTTTTCATATACATATTATTCTATTCTACTACATGTGTATGCATTGATGCATATATAATATAATTTCTCTCCATGATTACATATAGACATGTAAATATACTTACTAGCCCAAGAGACTAGAGGCACAAATACTATTTGATTTACACAAGGATCATTTACATTACATGGATCTTTGTTCTTTTTGTCTATCCACACGATTATGAAGGTCTATCACATTTTACTCTTCTTTTGTGTTATTGTCCACGAAAAATTCAAACAACTCCTCTTGAATTGCTAGTAGGCGTTCATGTGGTAGAACTTATCACGCATCGCATTCAGCTATATATAAAAAGTAGATCATTATAGTGGAACTTCGACAAAATTATGGTATAAAATAAATTTTGAATATATTGTTTACATACTCCAAATAAAATGCATGCCCTGCTCCTTACACCTAAGGAGCTGAACTCACGCCACGTAATATCCATATAAATTAGTCATTTGTGTTTCTGCGTATACTTTTAAATCGAGAATATAATTTAATCAAATAATAATCAAAACAAAACAATTTATGGAGACTAGAATTGAGAACATCGAGGCCTAGCTCTCTTCACTACTTCCCCAGGACCATCACGAAGGAAATACGACTCCTTACATCATTCACCCTGAACCTCCTTCCATTGAACCTTTCCAAACCTATCCGGCAAAAGCAAAATGAATGAGTTATTAATTACTTTACATCTCGGAGAAATGAATGCAAAGAGACATATATGGTACGATGATGATTGGAAATTACTTTTGGAAGCGATCAGAGTATCCTTTCTGGTAGTATTCCATAAACTTCTTCGCAAATTCCAAGATTTCAACTTTTTGCAGTCAGCGTTAATGTTTTGAATCTAGTGGAAGATGCATGTTTATATGCCCAGACATGAAGAGTGAAACAAAATTAGTAATGTACAAGTAGGTAAGACTCTCACCCAAAGTTGTGAGAAATAGTATTTGCGTCTTGTAATGTTGCTCCGGTAAAACATTAAAGTTATCCTCCGTTACTCGAGGTTATTTGTTAGCGTATTGTCCATTAACTTTGTTTGGTTCAACAAACGAATTCGTAGATTGACTTTATTCCATTCACGAATCTTGATTACGCATATATAATATCATCTGAAGGAGATATATTATTGAGATATGATGAAATAAATTGAGCAAGATAAGTTAGTGACTTAATTACTTACAGACAATAGCGGATGATGAGGACTTATCGAAGCGTCAAGTTGAATAAGCTGAAATAGTTCACAAGGGTTAATGGAGATCATGTCTACGGGCCGGAAATACTCCTCTCCAACTTCCATAGGAGGGGTGTAGCCCTTCCTTCATGACTTTTTAAGTACGAGGATATTACAGCGATACGCATATGTGTTCACGAATCATCGAATACCTCATCGGCTAGGGCTCCCCGTAGACAAATTTCCATGCTATTGATTCCTTGGTGACATCTAAAATACCAGAATTTCTTCGGCGGACATGTTACCTTTTGCTTGGCTAATTTAATACTTTATTTCCCATATCCTATTGAACCTTGAGTGTGCTGGGGTAACTTGCCTTGGTAAAGGCGATGGATTGTTTTGCATGTTTAGCAATTTGGGTAACTTCTTTGATTTTCTCCCACTTATGTCTTTGCTTGATGACTTCTCTTTCGTGTCTTCATAGGCAGTGATGTATACTCACCTTTCCTATTTAACACATGTGTTAGGAGTGGTTGCTCAAGGAATGCAATAATAAAGTGCTTCTTGACTTTGGTTCCAATTGCTTTTTGTGCCTCGGGTTGTTTAATTGCAAAATGGGCTTTAAAGCAGCAGGAGATCCATAGGTGTCTTTCCTCATCGGTCGGTGATAATCTAGCAGGAGGCAGCCGTTACTCTTGGGAGGAGCTCGTCATTTTGATTATCGGTTGTATCCTTCAGTATGGCGGTGCTGTTCTTAGCTTTCTTCCCGCGCTGATTGAGTGAAAGCGATGGAGGCTGGGAGATGGAAGTGCACTTTCGTAGCTGCAGTCCTCTCTCGGGGAGGGTGGGTATTGTTTCTCGGTGGAGGCCGATGGGCGCTGGGAGGTGATGGATTGCTTCTCGGGGAGAAGGAATTCCTTGGCGCCCAGCCTAGAAACCACGATGTGCTGTTTTCAAAGAATGATCCTCTCCACTTCTCCGGTGTTTGTCCCTTTCCTGCGAGATGTCAAGCTCCGGTGATGCGTCATGTCGGTTAGCTTCATCCACCTTGAAACATGAGCATAACGCTTCCCGGCTAGTCGACTTCCTGGTGGAAGTCGCCCGAATTGGACAAAGGTAAAAACAAACCGGCGCCACCTTCATAGAAATGTTCAACTGCGACATGTGGCTCTGAAATTTGTCCTTGCCTGGAAGCTTCATCCCGACGTAGTGAACCATCGTTTCATAAGTAGTATCATATCTTGGTGCATTATTCTCCGCCAGTAGATTATTAGCTTGTACTCAAGTGGAAGCCCTGCCTTCTCCGTAAGATGGTCCCCACTTGGGGTATCTAATGAAGAGATCTTGTTAGCCGGGCTAGTACTCTAAGTTAATTAATCTGCTCCTCTGACTGACTTGAACATGGCTTGAAATTCCTTGTTCCTTTTTGGAACCGCCTCAACAGCGTTGCCTCCCTACACTTATACATAGGATTCGTTTTTCTCGTTGGCTTCTACTATAAGTGTATCGTGTCCCTGAGAAATACATCTTCCATACAGAAGGAAGTGGGCAGAAACCTCATGTTAAATAAAACTTTACCGAGATTCCCAAGGGCATATATCGGCTCATTATTCTCTACTGTCAGAACGAGCTTTCCATATTTTCTCTGTTGTATCACTTTGAAGTTCATCTTTGCCAGGTTTATTGGCCTTCTTTGTAACGATAATCTCCCAGGTTTGATATCATGTCTGATCCCCCCTTGCCCGAGGAGCCAATTTTTTTGACCTCACGGGCCTTTGATTTCCTTAATTTGGCATGACCCTTTATCCTTGCTGGTCTTTCTGGGTTTTTTCCCACTTACGCATGGTCACCTTGTAGCCTTTTGTCCCCATAGTATGGTGATATTTATTTTGGCACATTTATTATTCTTCTTGACAGGCCATAGATTCTATATGATTCCTTGTATGTCACAAATGGGGACAGTTATCCAGCTATGTCGATTGGGCGGTGAATTGGTCGGCCCTTCTTGACATAGTTGTGGTACAATCTTTCTTCCAGGTCAACCCGAACTATGTACCCATCTTCTTAAAGATCCACTTTTGGTATCGACCTCGATACCTCATTGTGTTCAGGGGTATCGATTCAGTGAGAGAAGTGTGTCATGAGTGAATTCCAAAGACCCTCTTTGTTTTCTGTCATCTGACAAAGTTTCTCCAACGATAAGCTTTTCTTTCTGGCTTATTCCACTTATGAGTGGTGAAATCGGATAATTGTCCCTACTTATCACTCGCGATGATATACAAATGCATTTGTAGCCTCTTTCGGCTCCAAAGGTTACGCCTAGATCGAAACTTCAATGATAGTGAAGAACTCGACCGCCAGCAGAAAACTTTTGGTGGTCCTCATTTCCTTACCGGAAGATTAGCGATCACGGAGGTACTTATAAAGCGATCATTAGTATATATATATATATATATGAATCCTTCAATGCATCTACTAGCTCATGATAAATGAGCTTTATATACCTACATGGGACTTTTATATGGTGTCTCACCATAAACTCCCTTCATCTGACTCCTTATATCGTCTCCACCAAAAATTTCATCATGTTGTCTCTGTCGGCTTCTCAAGGAATTGAGTATTAGGAGCCATCATCATCTCCATCGTCGTATGCTCTGTTATAATGGTAACCTCACAACCCCTCATCTATCATCTTAGCCACATCATCTTCCTTGTCTCTCATCATAACTTAACTAATCTGAGAAGAAAAGATAAAACCATTTTTCTTAATACGATAAATAAAAAGAGGAAAATCAGTAATTCAACAACCGCCATATTACACATTAGTACCAATTAAAAATGTGATGAAGAAGAAAAGATAAAGTACAATTAAACAACATTACATCTCCGAATAAAATAAAACTAGTACAATAATAAAAGATAGTACCCTATTACATCTAGCTCAACAGATCATAAAAGGCCCGACTCTTGATCTCACGAGTGCTGAAGTGGAACCATCAGGAGAATATCTTGGGTAAGGTGCCTAAAAGAACTTTAGGTATTAGCGATCGGACTACAAGAGAGTATACATATAGCAGCAGACGTGCACCAAACCCTCTCTGATACGATGTATATATCACACAAATGGGGGCGGCTCCCCTCTTGCACCATAGCCCGGACATAGCACTTCTGCAAACAATATCCCGGTCGATATTGCAATTATACAGACCGTCTCTGGCTGTTAGCACCTCCCGGTGTCGACCGTGAGCCCAGTCCGTATGGATGCGGCGTGATCTAATGGTCCTTCGTTGTTCACGCCAAGAGTGAGCAAAGGATGAAACATGACATAATCCTAAACACTAAATTAAACCTTAAACTTTAAACATGGCGACAATAAATAAGTATCGACTAAAATAAACTATATTAAACACTAACTAAAATCAACTAAAATCTCTAACTAAAATCTAAACAAGAATTACACTAAACTTCAAAACTAACTAAATTATAACTAATTAACTAACTACATTAACCCTATACTTTGAACTAAGCTGCCTAATTAACCTAAATCTTAAAATAACAAAAAAATTACTAACTAGTAACCTAAAATACACTAACAAATTACACTAGTATATACTAACAAAATTACACTAATTAACCCTAAAAATACACTAACCACAAAATTGCTAACTAATTCTGACTAATTATATGACAGGAAGGCTCACTATGGCCTTAGTAGTGTGGCCTGTGTGAGTAAATCACTTGAAGGGCAACCGAGCTAGCCGAGTAGCCTTGAGGCAACCTGGCCTTGGTAGTGTCGAGGAGAAGCGACACTTGGTGTGAGCGGCCTTGAGGGAGGCAGCATGGGCTCGGCGTGGTGGATAGAAGAAGGCAGGGACTAGATTATGGGTTGAATCTTTCTAGCGAGGTAAGGTAACCTTCAATCCGTTTTGTGTTGAAAAGCCTTGGGACTAAAGGAGTTTTACCGGCCTTGTGGCGATTTCATTGCTTCCCTTTAGTCAGGTTTATAACATCATCGAGACTAAATAATGTTTTAAAGCTTTTTAAAAAACAAATTGGCAATTAGGAAAATTAATTATTATATATCAAAATTTGCAAAATAAAATATCTATAATTTAAAGCTATTACCCTAATTATGTTATGTAGATGTAAATAAATAATTGTTCTTATTTTTTGAATTTACATTTAGTAGTACCTTTTGAATTTTTTTTTATACTTGAATTTAATTTTTCTTTTGAACTAAGTTAAAGCGGCGTGCATGAGAATGCGGGGGATAGGCTTGTTAGAACTTTCATTGGATGTTTGAAAGAAAAAAAATGTGTAAGTCTAAAAATAATTTGTTCAAACTATAGCAGGCGTTAGATCATGCACCATAGTTCAAGCCCAGGACCAACTTCCTCGATTAGGTAGACATTTGTCTTTTCGCGAGGGAAGAATAAAAGGTTTGAGATCCCTCACGGTTGGAAGATAGTTCCGTAAGGTAGTCTAGTATTTATAAAAATGGGATGATAGCGATTACAGCAACTGCATTTTGGTGGATGCTTCCTAAAGCGACTATCTTTTTGCGCCGCGGAAAAGGAAAATGGATTTTTAAAATGCGATAAAAAGAAAACTTTGCCCTAGAACATTATTATACGATCCAATATCCATGCATGCACAATATGGACCTGATGTCACAAGCCCATCTTTGCGTTGAGTATATAACATTGGTCTCTTGGTAGAAAGCCATGAAACCTCGAACATGATAGGTCACTTTGTGAGGTTTTCGATAAATAATCAATATACCAAGTTTGATATTTTTTCCTTACCTTTGTCACATAATATCACACCACCTTGAAGTATTTACATTGTTAGGACCTTTTTGAATTTTTTATGCCGTTTGAACTAATGTCAAAGCAGCGTGCGTGAAGATAGGGGATGAGCCTATGGAACTTACCATTAGATCTACGGAAGAAACAACATATTTGAGTGTAAAAATGTTTTTCAAAAATTCACAGGTGTTGAATCATGTACCTATAATTCAAAACCCGGACCACTTCCTCTCAAATTCGCGGACATTTGTTATGTTCCTTGGCTGTAGCTGCTATCACGCATGTGGGACCACTTGAATCCCTATAGTCGATGTGTAGTCATGAATTTAATTTCTTGGGGCCACAAGTAGTTTGGGGCATTATTACTATCATGTACTTATTCCATGCTTCCTTTGCTCATTTTCTGAAGTTTGCTTGAGGAGATTTTACTCTTTGTATTGCTTTACAGGAAAGTGGAGATGTTTTTTGCAGTTCTCGACAATCGAGTCCACCATCGGGTTCCCGGTCATTTTACAACCATTGATTTTACAAACCCTATGAAATGAGTCTGAAGACCGACCAAATTCGTCGTGGAGTTTGCTTAGAGGGTGGCCCCTAAAATAAATTATGAATCTTGTGAATGCTTTGTTAAATGATGCCTCATTGGGTTTTCATTTGGTTTTTGAAGGGGTTGATGGAAATGCGTAATGTTGCTATTGACCTTTATTATCTGCAAAAGAGTAAATCTTTTTAAAAAGCGCGTGTCACGCGGTTATGGACGACTTGGAGCACAATTTCTCGATTATAGACAAGCATAAATAAAGTACACGCTTTTAAATTGACTAAGACTTGACATTAAGTAATAGTGCAATATTCATGGGATGATTAATAAAGCTGCCAATGGATGGGATGTCCTTCGCCTGTATCATTGAGGAATGGGGATGTGAGGCGATCGATGCTTATTTATGTTGACATATATCTGTGGCAGGTAATGGTAATTTATTTATTTAATTATGGTATGTATATCATTGGTTAGCGGATGTTGTGGTATGTCTCTATGGGACTACTGGGTTTTATTTTTTGCTGCAATTAAGTCACCCTACTGGTTCTTCTCTTTAGATGTATAAACACTTGTTGTGTCCTTAGGGTCTCACCACGATAAAATATTGATTGATGGATGGACAGGTATACTTTCGGAAGGAAGATTACTGGTTTGAAGAGAGATCGATGATGAGTGGCAATGGCCGTCTGGTGCTTGTGTATTAATCGTCTGACTCGTCTCCCTACTACGCATGAATATAGAACCACGAGAAGCTGGGTAGGGTGGTTGGTAGATATTGTTTCCTGCTCAGCTTAGTGGGATTACTGCATGTGGCCAATTGGCCTTTTGGGCCTCAGCGGTAACTTTCACCTTATGAACTTTTTAGGTTATACCGGTGGTGATTTTAGGCGTGAAATGTAGGGGTTAAATAGCATGGAAAACAAAATTTTGTACCGCATGCTACACAGACGAAGCCAAGATCTATCTACTAGATTGCCAGCAATGAGTGGAGATTAGAGTACTCACCTCTCGAAGATTCCAAAGCGGTTTAGAGCAGATTCTCGAAATGGATGATGTATTCTTACTTGCCGAATCAAGATCGCGTAGGTGATCGCTTCAGCACCAGCGTTCGGCATGCACTCCAGAAGTCGTCACACTTTGTCTGTACTCGATGAAGACCTTCCTCTCCCTTGTTCGGTAGGCGGCCGGAGGTTGTAACTCTCTCCTCGCTTGATTCCGTGACTGGCAGTAGTGTGAGGTAGAGGAGATCCGCAGATTCGACTAAGTAGGAGAGTATGTGGTGGAGTAGATGGGGATCCCAGCGATCTAGGAGTTTCAGAGGCGCCGAGGTTTTAGAGGTAGCTAGCAACTAGAGTTTAGCTTCGAGTCGGTGGCAGTTTAGAGATCTAGATTCAGGTGCATAACTAGAGAGAGGGCGTGACCAACCTAGGGTTTTCTTGAGGCGCCTAGGGCAACCCGGGGGATACCTTGGGGTGCGCCCTCACCTCTCCCCTTATATAGCCGTGGTGGCGTCCAAGGGTGTTCCCAAGCCAGTGAAACCTCCTAACTTCATGGAAACCATGTTGTTGGGATTTCACTTTTCAAAGCGCCTTTTTTGGCTTTCAAATTAGAGTTTGATTTCTCTCTTCCAAGTGTCCGACCAAGTGACCTGGGACATGATGCAACCATTACACTTTGTCGCTGACATCATCCTTGTACCCTTCCTCCCGGATCGAAATTGAACCTTCTAGACCACTTCTAACTGTGTTTCCCGAACTCCAAAATTGGAATTTGCCTTATATGAATCTTATTCCATAGGACCGTTCTTTCGGATATATCTCGTCGACCATCAGGATCCCCAGGGTCCAAAGATTCGAGCAACGATTGGGTCTCTTTACTCACATTCACATATCTACTAAACGGCACTTATCGATTCCTTAAGTTATTGTCTCCCCTACGGTTGCGTGAATTATGCTTGAGACATGATGGAGACTCTTCTCCGATCAATAACGCAATAGAGGAATACTGGAAATTCATATGTAACTCCCAAATATTTTCTCCACGATTACTTTACGATCGATTGAACCATTTACATCTGAAACCAATTTCCCTTTGTCTCGCGATACTTTACTTATCGAGGTTTGATGGGTAGAATACCCTCTTGCATACTGAGTTCGACCTCGTTAAACACTTTCTTTTCTTGTTCTAAACGTGATATGTTGATCCGCTTTGCAGTCCAGTCCACATGCTTGCAGAATAATTTGACCGACATTCCGAGGAGGGACCTAGAGTATATCTATCGAGTCATATGGATAAAACAAATCCCACTCTTGATCTATGTTACTCAACACACCTTGTATGAACACTCAATACCACCTTTATAACCACCCGATTCACGAAGTGGTGTTTTGATGTCATCAAAGCATCCATCACATTGATGGTGATTGGCAGCATGATCTCGTAATTCCGAGAGGAATTATATTACTATGTATCATAAAGCTTATAGCAAGTGAAGACTATATTAAATAACTTGATATTTATGTCTCAGCTTAACCACTAGGAGTAATGTCCATCCACATCTTTTTCTCCTAATGATACTTGACCCTTTTATTAATAACATCTCTATGTGTTCATGATGGGAAACCATGATCTCATATATTAACCAACAAGCTAGTTTAACAGAGGAAGCTTTACTAAGAGGACTCTTTATGTGTTTAAGAAATCTTACAATGTATTAATGTTTCCGCTTCAATACAATTTATAGCATGGTATGTAAACATTTATCATAAGCATCAAGAAGATATGATAATAACCACTTTATTATTGCCTCTTGGGCATATCTCCAACAGTCTCCCGCTTGCACTGGAAATTCGTTAATCTAGTTTCAAACCTTTGTGCATTCAACACCTATGGCTTTCTAGGTGATGTATTTACAAGATTGCTAGTGGTCCAGTTGATCTCTGGATCAACACTTTCAGGTCCGGTGTGTAATTGCATGTCTTTAACGTATCTATGCATCCTCATTCTCTAATGAAGATGGCATTGTAATTTTTGGTCCTTTGGTGAGACCTTTAGTTCCTTGGAGGTTAAAACATGTTGATAATATTGTACGTACAATATATCTTCATAGTACTAGCCCGTTATGAACCACACACCTAGTTTGATAATCAAACTACTTGACCTAATCTGCACCGCTTTTAGCTGTTGCAATAACAATCATATAATTAAGCCTTTTGTTTGTAGTATCCATCACCAATGTCTTAAATTTGAAACTCACTTACAAATCCATCATGGAATCTCCTTTCCATTACATTGTGCCACTCATAGTTTAAATTGAGATAAACTTAATTTTAATACTTCATGAAAAACTAAGTATCAATGTAACTCTTTACAATGAAACTAACTATCTATTTTTCACTCTGAAAAACAACATATTCTTAGTTCTTTCAAAAGATCATAAGAAATATCTTTACTATCGTCAATAATCATCTTATGAATCATTATGGCATACCCTCATAACATTTTAGAGCATAGGACATATACGGATTTATACACATGATAGCATGATTTTGATAAAGTACTCTTTGTGAGTTTTTATTTATCAAGTATCAAAGAAATACTTGAATCTTTATTCAATCCTTCTGTGCAACAAAGAACCTTTCTTGTAGTTTCATATATTGAACTCATTCAATATCTCATCTATGTCTTCTACTTTGATCATATTGAAGCGTCTCCAATTTATCCATATAAAGACATTGATGCCAAATATTGGGTTCTTCCTCAAGCCTTTCATTTGAGGATGAAATTCTTAACTTTAATAATCAAAAAGATACATCATTTTCCAATCAATAATATATCTTCACCAATGTATTAGAAACATGTCTTAGCGCTCCACTTAATTTCTTGCAAATGCAAGCATGCTTCATCGTCTCCAATGAAATTAAACTCTTTTAACAACTTTCATCATAGTGAAGGTTCCAACTCTGCTGATGCTCCTTCTACCATTTGGAAGTTTGCATATAACATGTAATCCTTTGAATTAACAAAACCCTTTGGACCGTGTTGTACTGCACGTCACAGGTAACAATTCTATTAGAAAGAAGAACTTGTTTTTGTTTATTCAACTACCACATAACAAAATTATATGTAGTGATTGCTACACATTAATGCTATTTAGGCTAGAAAATATGTATTATGAAGAAGATCAAATCTTGTCACCAGTCAACCTTTGAACTAATGTTGTGAACTCTTTTGGAAACATGTCGAATTATTTCATAGATGTGGAAACATCCATGTCTATTTCCTTATAGATCCAAACACAAATGTAAGGAATTCTTACACCTTTCTAGAGGGTCTTTCAAGTTCAAGCTTGATTTCTCGGTGTATGAACTTACTCACGGCAGTTGTATGGCTTCAAATCCCGTTTGGCCAGTCGAGGGCCCATCATCACTTCTTTGCATGCCCAATGGATTTCATTATTGTCAGAAATATTGATTCAACGGCCCTCAAATCTTGATATTTGATTGTTTGCAGAGCCACCACTTGGATCAATAGGAACTTAGACCTCCAGTAACCACAACCTTTGGCCTTACCGCATTGAGCCATGAGCATTGTTGCTTCCTCCAGAACACTTCCGATTGCTCATAAGCTTTGCACATATAGCTAAGTTCGATTTAACCTTATCAAAAGTTCTATTGTCCTCACATAACTTTTCACGGAAAATTCCTTCTCAAAGAAACTTGATGAAAGAACATGTTGGGCCCCATTTGTGTGGTTTGGTGAATTATTGAGCAATCTTCCATGGATTAAACATTGTGTGTATTGGGTTGTACCAGCAGGAATGGTCCATCGGCATCGCTTGGAGCATGTGTGTTGGCTTCAAAGATACGATGAGGCCAAGAAAGAAGACATGTTAATGCGATCTCCAAAATGCGCCATCTATAGAAGATCTTATGTTTTAACTGTGCCATCCTCGGTGATCATGGAGCACGATGATGAGGAATCAAGAAAAGCGTTCCATCTTTAGAAGGACAAGATCGTCCTACGCCGAGAGATCAGAGTGGAATACTCCAAAAGGCAAGGTATAATCTTGATAGGTTTTCCTTTTGCGGTCTCCGTTATTAGTGGGAGGCCGGGTTTAGGATAGATAACCGTACTATCAAGGGGCTCTCAAGATAGTAACTTCGGTCACTTTGTTCGGGAGGAGAGCTCAAACCTTTGCATGTTGCATCTTCATATGTGTTTGTTATTTGTTCTTATCAGCCATGTGAGGATATAGGCTTGTGGTAATCTCCATAACAAGCTCTTGTTCATCAAATCGTATCTTCGTTTGTATCTTATTGCGATTTTGATCTTGGCATTGTTGGTTTTCACCAGTGAGGTATCCCATTATTCTACTTGATACTTTTATAGGGTAGCTTTTGCTTCGTCCTCTTTCCAGCATAATGGTGGAATCGAATTCGATCAGACTGCCGATTCCAAAGTTCAAACCGTTTGAATCTGCCTCATATTTGATTTATAAAAAGAAAAGAAAATCTGCTCTCTCTAGGCGACGGTATCTGTTACGATGATGAGATGCAGTACCTACCGACAACCCCTAGAAACCTATAATTTCCTTACGCCTACCTTTAGAGTAGTCATTCTAGAGTACTACCATGTCCGGCCCGGTAGTACCATCTGGCTTGGGCAGTACTACTGTCAAACGGCCAGTTCACTAGATACGCTCACACACTGGTAGCCCGCTAGATTTCCCGACCCTAGCTGCTCATGAGCTTGCTCCCTCGCCTGATTTACGCCTCTAGTCTGCGCCTCGGAAGCGCCGCATGTCGTTGACAGCCCTTCCACAGCCCGTGGCGATGCCTCTTTGATCACTTGTAGCTTCGTCGCCGATGTATCCGCTGGCTTCATTCGCTTGTATTGCTGCCACTTTGCCGCTCGGGTTCCGCGCACGCCATTTGGCCAGCCCCACTACTTTGGCCCTTATGTAGCTCCCAGCATGGCCGCTGCCCGCATCCGCCACTCCTCGGCGCCTGCTGCTGAGGCCCCCACCAGCCCGCGTCTCGCTTCTCTCTCTGTAACCCCAAGCCCCCTTTACCTCCTGCTTGTCGATGCCTCATGACCTAACTGTGTTGTCTAGCTAACTAGCCTTGTTTGCTCGACGGTTGACCAGTTGGTTGTCGGTCCCGGTGATGCAGGTCTGATCGGTACTCTGGGACCCGTTCAAACGAGGCCCCTCGCTAACGCATGCCGCTTCTCTGCCGCGCTGTTGTACCTCACTACTTGTCGGCGGTAATGCAGCCGGCGCCCGATACCTTGTTGTCTAACTGCTAACGCTTGTTCTTTCGACGGATTGACCAGGTTAGTTTGTCCGGTCAGGTAGTCACCGATCACGATCGTCTTCTGGGATAATTTCAAACACCAATGACCATATTTTATCTAGCCATATTTTGTCACAGCCCTATAAGTCTTATGATCTTGTCCATTTTGTTTAGGGTTGCTTCTTCCTTGCTCCTTTGGTCTAATCTTTGCCCTCATCGCCCTTACTCTTTGAGCTTGATTTATACTCACCCTCCATTGATTCTTGCATATATTTGAGGGTAGTTGGAGAGTGATCTAGATCTCGTTTGACCTAACGATTCATCTCTTTGTGAGTGTATCTTTGGGGATCTAGATTTTGGGAGATTTGTGTCTCTCTTTGATTCCTCCTCTCTTGTTCCCCCAATAGATTTAGTAGCTTTGTTGGAACTTGAGAGTGAGGTATTTGGGCACCTTTGTGGTGTTCTTGCCATTTGCATTTGGTGCATCGGTTTGAGTTCTCCTCGGAGAGATTTGGTTAGTGTGACTCATTGGGCTTGTCCCTCTTGGGTTCTTGGTGTTGGAGATATGCCTAGGCATAATAATAAATGTAGTTATTATTATATCTTTGTGTTTATGATAAATGTTTACATTCATGCTATGATGATAGCAGGAAATATTAATACTTGTGTGATTTGTAAACTAAATTAGAGTCCCTAGTAAAGCCTCTTCATAATACTAGCTTGTTGGTTAATAGATGATTATTGGTTTCCCTATCATGAACATTGAGATGTTATTAACAACAAGATCATATCATTAGGAGAATGGTATGATGGACATACTCCTATAGATAGCGTAGCATAAAAGATCAAGTCATATTAATAGTTCAATTGCTATAAGCTTTACGATGCATAGTAACCTAATTCGCTTGACCATGAGATCATGCTAATCACCATCACCGGAAGGATACTTTGATGACATCGAACACCACACCATAAGCGGGTGGCTATAAAGATGGCATTGAGTGTTAGGAAAGTATGGGTTGAGACACATGGATCAAGGGTGGGATTTGTCCATCCATATAGCGGATAGATATACTGGGCCTCTCGATGGAATGTCATCAAATTAGCTTGCAAGCATGTGGTAGCTCTGAAGGGATCACATATACCAAAGGACGAGAAAGAGTACTTATCGGTAACAAGGTTGAACTAGGTATGCGAGATACAATGATCAAAACCTCGGATAAGTAAACTATCGTGAGACAAAGGGAAATTGGTATCGTATGTAAGTGGTTCATTCGATCACAAAGTAATCGTAGAAATATGTAGAGCCATATGAATTTCGATTCCTCTATTGGTTATTGATCGGAGATGTCTCGATCATGTCCGCATAATTCACGAGCCGTAGGGAGACACATAAGGATTCGATGTTGTTTAGTAGTTATGGAATGAAGAGTAAGGGCGAATTTTGATTGGTCTCGGATGGGATCGGGATATCAGAGGAGATCCGGAATGGTGGAGAATAAGATTCATATAAGGAAAGTCTGTTTGGAGTTGGGAATGATTTGGTGTTTTCAGGAATGTTCTAGAATGGCAGGAAGGTCCAAACTCCGGAGGAAGGGTACATGAGATGTGCCATGACAATGTGGAATGGTTGCACCATGTACTAGGTCACTTGGTTGGACAATATGGAGAGAGAAATCAAATCAAGTTTGAAAGTCAAGCGCCAATTTGAAAACCAAGCGCCAAGTTTGTTTGGTGGAGGAGAGTAGGGAAACCTACTTGGGAGAAGTCCCTCCTCCACTTGCCCGTGGAGGCGAGTTGGAGGAGGACTCCTCCTCCCAAGGCGCCACCCTCCACCTATATAAGGAGGGGGGGCCCCTACCTTACACCCAAAACCCTAGCCCCAAGTCGCCAGGCGCCACCACCTCCTTGTCTTGCCGCCTGGGCACCTCCAACTCGTGAGTTGGGGTTTCCCCAAACCCTAGCCGCCGCCCAAGACCTCCCTTGGTGCCCTCTAAACCCTAGATCACCAAGGCCTCTCTCGCCTCCACCATGCTGGCTCACGGCAAGGCAAAGCCCTGAGATCTCCCTCTACTTGAGCACCTTGCAAGTCGTCTTTGCGGAATCACGAGGAGAGTGCTACAACCTCCATTTTCTTTGGAACAAGGAAGGAAGGTCTTCATCAATCTGCGAGCGATGTGACCAAGCTGCAGGCCTTTGCCTAGGAAGGGAACCCAGGCGTAGTGGGATGTGAAGCAGATTGTTTTGGCACTTTCTCGTCTTATTCTTTTTTTCACCGGCAGGTCGAGGCGAACAAGCGAAAGTTCTCCATGAGCTAAGCGCTATCTTGTTCGCTTTTGTCCAAGCTGATGCTAAGCATCAACTTGATAGCTGATAGGCAACCCCGAGTCTAGCGAGCCATTTCTTTCTCTAGCGTCAAAGAAAAAGAAAAGTACTCATGGTAAGACAACATATGGCTTCTTCCTTGAGGGAATATTCTAGCCTCCTTCCTGCTTTGTGCTTCCTCGATCAAACAGCTACCTGGCTTCCTCGCATACCGGCTTTATCTAGTTTAGGATTGACTATTCTACGGTGGATTATCACGGTTAGCGAATAAAAGCAGTGCGAAGAAGTTCGCACTCTAACTCGAAATGGATTTAGCGCATTGAAAGTGTCATCCCTTGCTTTGTTCTAACCGCCTTCCTTTAAGTTTCAGTATTGAAACTCTTCCTAGAATGAGATTGTTTATTTAGTATAGAATAGGAGAAGGGCTTCATTGCCCCCAGTATTCCATGTAGCTTTCATTCTGTTTCACTTCTAGCACTTCCTATCATTTAATATCCATCCTTTGGTCTTATTGACATAAGAGATGTCATTTATAGTCTATCTCTTTCTATATATGGAAAGTCAAAGAAATTCTCATCGAAACATCGAGAAATTGTGCATATAGAAAACTCTAAAGAAAGAAAAAAGGGTAGGAAATCATGGAATTCTAAATGTCCATAATGAGTCGTTGAGCGAAAAGAGTTAGTAGTTGAGTAAGTATAGATTCCTCCGATTACCAAGCAGGCGACTTTACAACAGGGAACGAGGCCTTGTGTTTGTGGTGAAGGTACTAGAATCTATGTGAGAGAAGGAGTTGCACCTTTCTCTTGAATTCGATTCAGGCCATATAAACCATCATACCGGTATAGTGGATCTACTACCAACACGAGTTCATTGCCCAATTTCTAAAGCCATTCGTTTGTAATGATCGGTGTCCAACAATCACGGTGTTGAATGAATCATTCCTAGAGGAGGATGGCAACGCCAACTAACACGCATCCGCTTTATCTGTTCAGGAAAGGAAGCTAACTAAGCTGGTATTAGCCTTGTAGAAGAGGCAAGGCGGATCGGATCACCCGTGGAAATGACTTGACCCACGGTATTGAACTATTCTAAATTGACGAACCTTTGAAAGATGCAGACGAGGAACTCTTATCTAGACCTAAATTAGGTTGTGAGAAGAAGCGACTTGTTTTCATTGCATTCTCTTCCCAAGGTAAAGATAGGAACTCTTCCCTTCAGGCGGAAAGCGGGTTTTTATGTTAGGAGAGGCCCCCGTCTTCTGGCTCTGGCAGCGCGGAGTTAGCGGGGCTTCTTCTCGAGTCTGTCATGATCGCACTTTCGAAGCTATTCGTCCTCAGCCGTATTCTCATTCTGGGAAAAGGTATGGCTGGATTACGGGAAGCGATCGGTAGTGTGTAGTCTCTCCACAACCAGTTGACTAACAAAAGATCAGGAGAAATCACAACTGAAGTCACCATATTGTCCTTGAACACCTACTCAATTTTAGACCGTAGCTTTGTGTCTCCTTGTGGTCTTTACTGCGGCTCAATGATCTTGGTGTGGCTTCTGCATACATAGGTAATAATGAAGAAAGAAAGTGGTTCAAGTTTCTAATAGTATACCATCAGCTTCCAAGTATAGGAATGCAATGAGAAAGACAGATTCTACTATTCCGAAACCAATGAAAATAAATAAGACCTCAAAAAATGGCGGGTTTTCTATTGATGTAGTGAATAACATATAAGCTTACCTATAGACAAAGAACAAAAAAGAGAAAAAAGGAATTATGTGGGAAAAAAGGGTAATCAGGTGACTGCGTTCGCGAAAAAAAAGAATCCTTTTGGAGAACTTCCTGCGGTAAAAGAGAAAAGGTCAAGATGAAGGAGGAGAAAGAAACAATAGTAACGTGGTCTCGGGCATCTAGCATTCTACCCAAAATGGTTTTGGCCATACAATCGCGATTCATAATGGAAAGGAACATTTACCTATTTATATAACAGATAGTATACTAGTATTCTCTTAGGACTTGGAAGTGTAGTTCCATTTCTCACCACATGCGGTAAAAGTAAAGAGCTGAGGTGGATCCTTCTCTCCTCATTCAAACCAAGGGAAGGCAAGAAGTGGAGGAAGCACTTTCTTATCTATCTTGAATGCAATGGGCTCCTTCCATCATACTCGGTGTATCTGTCTACTTCATCTTATCATATCATAGCAAGCCATAACATCTAATGGATATGGGAATCGGGCATTAACATTGGATTGAATCAAACAACACTCTAGTACTTTAGAAGACCCTATGCTTTAAGCTTGAGAAGCGACTAGTCGCTTCGAATGCCTCTTTCTTGTACTAATTAATGTGTATGGTCTAGTCTTCAATGCCTCCTTCCTTGCCGCCATCTGGCGGCGTGCTTCATGCTTGAGACATACTTTACGAAAAAGGGGAAACTGGGTGGAAAGTTCTTTCCGAAGTTGGTTTAATATTATAACAATATTCGATCGGCATCAAACAAAAAAGGTGCATATACGGTTCCTAAGGACAATTGATACCTAATCATTGAGAAAAATGAAATAAGTTGATAGGCGATCTCGTACTAACACATACTCTCTCTCTAAATATTGAAGAACTTGCATGCGGCCTTCAAGCCACAACCGTGGTATCTAATAATCTTGATCTCAGACTTGGGGGCTGCTTGCCCTTCGCATCGACAAGGAAATGTGGACGACAATGGGTTTGAATTCTAATAGAGCGAGGACCCTATCGAACAAATAGAGGAAAGGGCGAGAAAGGGCAAAAGTAAATTCATATGACATTGGCATATAGCGCGAAAAATCAATTTGGTAAGACTTGATCTGAATCGTAGTTCAGATCCAAGTTGAATTCGATGAAGCGACATAAAGGCGACCAATGACCTTTCGAATTGAAGTATCGCCCTACCTAAGAAAGAAGTCACTAGAAAACTGCTTGCCCTCGGAGAAGTACCAAGGTGCGGAGCCAGTGAAAATGAATATGTTTGCTCTTGAGCGCCTATTGACTAATATTAGTCTTTAGAATGAAAGTAGCTATGAAGCCCAATCTACTGTCGATTCAAAAGGGGGCATAGTCATATGGGTGGGGTGTTTGTGGGGAGCTACCTTGGATATGAGGAATTCCTAAAAAAAGCAAAAATAGAACAAAGGCAAAGTCAAAGTGACGAAGATCTTTCTTTTATATCAATAGATAGGAATGAGTGTTCGTTATAGGGGATAGGATCCATCTGCTCTCTCTCTCTCTCCGCTTTTCAAAAAGAAACTACCTTCGGTAGACTAAACACTTGATGAAACCCCGAAGGAGTTACTCAAGCACATTTCAGTGACATACATGTACATCAATTCCTTTGCTATTTGGGAATCTCGGATCTATCTTGGATTTGCAACTCCCGAAGCATTTAAATAAACTTTCGCCCTTCCTCGTCTCTGGGTGCCTAGGTATCCACCGCAAGCCTTTCCTCTTTTGAACCTCGCCATTGGGTTACTGACTACACTTCAAATGGGTTTAGACCATACATATCCCTTCACTTTTCTGTTCAGCATACCTATTAAGAATAATCGGCCGGATGAAAGGAAGTAGATTTCATTCTAGTTGGATCAAAGTGCCTTCGCTTCTTTGCTTGGTTTTCCATCATCAATCCACAACAAATGAAGAAACCGCTTGGTTCTTTTGATGAAAACCCTTGTTCGCTCTCGCTGCCGCTACTACTGAGGTCTCGGTTGATTTTCCTTCCTTTAGCTACTCGGATGTTTGATTCGCTAAGTTTGAAAAGTCAAAAGCGCGAGACTAGCCAGACTTGGATACGGTTTCCCGATCGGAGATCCATGGATCCTGACGCTCTCCCCATGGCCTTTCGCCTCTGAAAGCGTCCTTCCTTCTCAATGCCGGGCATCCATCAATGCATGATTTTTCGATGGCGTCGAACATGGCGGTAGGGGCATCTTAGAATGATTCGATCCATTATGAAGGAAACTCCCACGTCTGAGTTTGTTTTGGGGGAAGGAGCCCGACAGTCCCCTTGACTTAGCCCGGGCCTAAGTGAAAGTGAAGTGGTGGGCCTACCCATCCCAACACAGGGTATGCTGGGATTCACGAAGCAGCACCTACGATGTTCATGACCAATCGGATCTTGGCGTACGATAGAGTACGGAGGAGATCATTTGTTTATAAGAGGAAAGAAGGAAAGAAAGTACTGATTGGCAGTGATGAAATGCAAATGAGAGAGGTTGGTGAAATGCAAATAATGGATACATAGCTCCTCAACCCCTACTAGGTTTGATTCGATTCCAACCTTACTTGGGTGTTGTGAGCCCTCACTATCTATTGGTAGATCATCGGAGGTCAAAGCCGTGGCAGCGCCCTTCCATTTTGAAGCGGCGAGACAACTTTAGCTAGGACCTCTTTTCATACATGACTCCCGAAAACAACGTTAAACTTGCATGTGTTAAGCATATAGCTAGCGTTCATACGAGCCAGGATCAAACTCAGATTTTGACTTGAGGGATAAAATGGCCAGGAAGACATGGGAATAAGGATAATTTCCAAAATTTTGCCTAGGCAAGATATGCCCTATTTGCAAGATGGAACACTGTTGATATGGTCTTGAATCCCTTAGGAGTACCCTCTGAATGAATGTGGGACAAATATTTGGCTTCGCTCGGATTAGCGGGGATCTGCTAAAAACATTATAGAATAGCACCCTTTGATCTCATGGCGCTCCTTGCTCATGAGCGGCATACCGAAAAAATACGCCGGATGTGGATTGAACCACGGAAGGATTTCAAAGGCAATGCCCTTGCTCTTCTTGAAACAAGAAAAAAAGGATTTGCAGTCCAGCAAGAAAAGCGGATGCGCTAACGCCTTAGTTTCGCTCCAAAATCCGTTGCTTGTTTTGCTCTAACCAGTGAGCTACAAGAACCACTTGCCTAACTTTTCTTCATCTATGAGCATCCTACCCTGCGGTGGAGGAGCTTGCTCAAGAACCGAGAGGCAGCGCCTTGGCGTCCGAAGTCCGCGGACCGACCATAGACCTGTTCAATAAGTGGAACACATTAACGTCCGCTCTCCGGTTGGGCGATAAGGTCGGAGAAGGGCGATCACTCATTCTTAAAACCAGCATTCTTAAGTTTAAGATCAAAGACTCAGGCGGAAAAAGGGGGAGCTCCCGTTCTGGTTCTCCTAGGTGGATCTGAGAGAGAATCGGTGAGAACCCTATGCTGGCGGATGTCTTGAACCTCGTAGGGAAAGCATTGACCCGAAGATCGAGTAGGAAGAGAGGAGGCGATCGTCTTCTCTCGGTTTAGTTTGGACATAGTTTCCTTTGTTCTGTGTTTACTTTTGCTCTCCCCTTTTTTCACCTAGTTTAGTTGGAATGGAAAGAACTTCCTTGACCTTTTGTTGCTGGTTCGGTCTCTCTCCTTTCGAGAACTTAAATGCAAAGATAGGCGAAAAGCCTTTGCTTCTTCTTTTCGATTGGGGGCCAGGGGTCATTCCTTGACTTCGTCTTGATGAAGTTTTTTACTCCACGAGAAATTGAACAAAAGCTGCGAATTGGCCCATTTCTTGCAGCGTACCAATTGAAGTATTTTGGTACCAATTGTATGTATTTTTTGAACTGAATTGAATGAAGAAGAATTGAAGAAAAGCTTTCTCAACATGGGAAAGAAGTCCTTTCGAGCCAGGTAAAGCCAATAGCTAGAGACCTTGAGCAATGGGGGGATGAGGCGACTCCATACAGGTTGGACCACACCAGGAAAAAGTCCTTCCACGGCAAGAGAAGGGTGACGGAACAAGAAAAGGGAGCTAGTCGTTGGAGGGAAGACAAAGGCTCGTCTGCGACTCCACGAAAAGCTGGCAGCTAGAAAATGACAAAAAGCTAGCTAGTTTGTAGCCTTATTTAGTTTGGTTGCTCACAGCTTGCTCTCCGTAGCGGGTTTGGGATTGCTTGACCAGCGATGGGTTGGATCCTCGAAAGGTTTTCGAACTTCTACCTAATCGGCGGTGCCGACTAGATTGCGAACTTACGATTACAGGTTTGAAGCCCCAAGCGGGTTACCAACCCGGGGTTCCTTTGCAGAGCAGCTTGACCTTTTCAGATTTTATGGCATTTAACGATAATAGAAAGTCCTTGGTGGACTCAATCACAAACATCATAGACTTGTATTTTCGGGACTTACAATTGCGTTTGCCGGAGGGCTATACTATAAACGAGTTCGTGAAGAGGGTTGGACGAGTAGAATGAGGGAAAGCGTCGAGAAAAAAGAGGTGTAGACCCGGAAAGTCACTATCAATGAATTCTAGAGCAATTGAAACCTACATATACTCCGTATAGAGCGGAATCTAAGATACATTGATTATGCAGGATTATACGAAAGATCCTTTTTGGCTCTCTCTTTAGCCCTATGTCTCTTATCCCTAGGAGGCCTTCCTCCACTAGCGTGTTTCTTGAAAACTCTATCTATTAAGTGTGGATGGCAAGTAGGCCTATATTTCTTGGTTTGATAGGACTCAGCGCCTATACCTGAATTCCATTGCCCCCGCTGCACAAATCGAAATTGCATGAATTCTGAAAAGGCTCTGCGGACCTGAAATGGGATGCTGAGTAGCCTCTAAAAAAACACTGTTGTTTTCTTGGAATTTACAAGAATAAAAAAAAAGTAAAGTCAAAATTATTTAGCCTATTCTCTCAATTTCAATAGACCCTTTGCTGGATTTAGTATATCTAATATGAATTGGCGATCAGAACATGTATGGGTAGAACTTCTAAAAGGTTCTCGAAAAAGGGGTAATTTTTTCTGGGCCTGTATTCTTTTTCTAGGTTCACTAGGATTCTTATCGGTTGGGGCTTCTTTTTTTTATGGCCAAAGATAGAATAGATATGGATAGAGAGACATTCTATTGATTCATGAAATGGCAAATCGATCCAAATGAATCATTCTTCTGGTCTCTCTCTCGCCAAATCCATCAAAAGTGTTATTTCCTCGGCTCCGACTCCGCTTCTCCCTCCAATGTCGGTGAATTACATACCTCAGTCATGTTATTTGTCTAGCCTTCAATCAGAATAGCCTCTCCACGGTTCCAAAGATTCTTTCGGCATCAATGTGCTTTTGGAGATCTTCCTATGAAACAAATAACATTCTAGAACAGTTTAGGACGAGCAGGCCTCGATGAAAGCGAGCTTTTTCACGTTTTTCCTCGAAGCCCAATTAGCGCAGGCTGCCCCCTCAACTCAACCTGACCCGAATGCTTCTTGGTCAGGGAGCATTTAGACGGTGCAGTTAGTATTGACCACTACCACCAAGTCCCAAATTCCTAAATTGAGAAAGTCCACATAATGGAGCTCAAAAGCCGATTCAAAAAGATACTAGGAGACCTCTCACGAAGAAAGGAGTACCATTTGTGTGGATCTTGTAAGCTTCGGTATTCTCAAGCATTCATTGTTCATTGAGAAAAGATTTGTGCTAGGCAGATGCACATGGGCATTGGGCAGTTCAACTAATATCAATCCATGGGGCTTTAGTCATAGCCCCGCCTGCCTTTGTTCCCGCTCTAGGCTTATCCGTCGGTGCTTCCTGCGCTTGATTATGGAGCTGCAGATCAGTTCCTTCGAGTTCTTACTTATAGGCTTTATAGCCGGTCCAATAGAATAGTAGCTTCTTCATAAGCGGATTAAGTCACGGCGACCAAAGCTACGGAGGCGGCACAGAAAGGAAGAGCATTCAATTGCCGATTTTTTGAGTTAGGTTTGAGTTAGGAGTTCTAGTTTTTAGTTTACTGTGACCACGGGACTAAATCAGCTATTTCACCTTTCCTTTTCTTCAAAAAAGTTGTATTTCTTGTTTCCTAGCCTCAGGATCTTGTGTGAAAACAAACTGAGTCCCAAAAAGTCGAGCGTTGGATGGGCGATCTCGAATTAAACTTCCACCGGGTGGATGACACTGGAGCTAAGTCGAAGATCTCGGTGTCGTCGTGAGTGTAAGATTGGAGTTTGATTTAGGCCTGTGAAGCACCCGTCCTATTGAAGGAACAGGTCTGGCGAGCGAGTAATTAGCGAGATTTCTCCAAAGAAAAACTGCCATCCGACTATAAAATATTGACTATATAATTGTTCAGTCGAAGACGTAGGAGAATGCGTTTACTAAGTGCGGTACATTGATCATAGTTTACTAGAACAGTAGGAACTCCTCTCTCCGATGCGCATAGAAATTGATGAATAGGTTCGTGACCTGGATGCCGGCGTCAGGGTGATCTAAATAGTTCCTACGGTGGAACAATAAATTCGGTCCATGGATTTTCCTTCCTTTTGCCACATTTCGCTCAAAGGGTTGAAGCGAGGAGTGGGACTAGGAACAGCGATGGTGAGCTTCTATTTCTTCCGTTAAGGAGATTCGGAAAAGATGGAATAGGAAGGCGTGTTTCGGAGCGAACAAGATACGGGTAGAGAAGGGGAAGTTAGCAAAGTTAGACAAGATTGGAAATGGATCTATATCAGATTCAATATCACATGTTGTTCCAAAGAGTTTGCATTCATCTAATACCTTTTCAGGATCAATATCCAAATCATCATATGAATCAGGAATTGGTAGAATCACTTGATACCAACGGTAAAAAGGATTTGAGGATATAGTTTACGAAACTTAGCATCAAACTCATCAATTAAGAATATATGAAATAGTACTTGTGTTAGTTAGAATCTTGTACTATAATGAAGGGCGTTGACACTATCCCATTCTACGTGGAGGTAATTCAGAAACAAGTTGTCCTATCTCAAAATCATTTAGAGATAAGTTTCTATAGAAAGATAGCGGTGTACAAATGCACTTTATTATGATACTATGATACTCGATACCACTCATTGCCTTGAATTAGTTGGCAAGGTGATGGGGTCCTCTCCACAGTCCTATCGAACCAGTGACTTCTCTCACAGGATTGAATATGTTTTGCCTTTTCCCGATGGTTCGCATTCCAGCTTCAAAATGGGAGCACAGGGGAGGCACATAGCCAAATGGCCAAGAAGAAAGCGCTTGGTGGACGGCGCCCACATCATTCCTTAACTCTATGTATACGCCCTTTTTATATCAACATTCCGAATTGAGCTCTACTAGAGCCTTTCGATAGTAAGAATGGAATATTATCTTACACGAGAGGCCTCTTTCCAAGCCCTCCGTGCAATCTGAAACCAAAACCCTCCTCCAAGAAGAATTGTGCTATGCCCCCGAATATCCCTATAGAGCGAAAGAGCTGCTGGTGATCCCTAGGTTGCGGCCGTCGATCGTTAACTCCTCGCTAGCTGCCGCCGTTTCTAGGACCGGGCGCCTCACTGCATGCACAGTACCTCGTAGTGTAGTGTCGATCGCTAAGCGGATTACCTTTGGTGGGTTGGCTGAGCAGCGAGGCTGGATCTTTCAGATAGGGGTGCGGGGACATGAAGTACCAGCGGAAAAAGCAGATTGATTCTTCTCTATATCTAAGCTTTCACTATCAATGGCGGCTGCTCCATCTATTGGATCTTGGCCAGCTTCGATTTGTTTTCACATGGGGTAGGGGACAGGAAGACAGCTCTTAGGTCATAGAGGGGCATCAGCGGAGAAGAACCGGCTCAGGAAGAGGTGTCACAGCCCAGTGGGCGGCAGACTAAGCAATCCAAGCGATAGCGAGAACTAAATATGGACGCGTTTCACTAGTCCATTCCATGCCCACCAGGCGTGAGCACCAATGAATAAGGGAGCCGTTCACTAACGTTTCTTGGCATCTTCGACCAGGCCAGCCCAACAATTATCACAAAGCCTCTATACTCAAACACCATGGAGAAATTGACCCTCCCCAATGAGGTGCATCCATGACATCCAGATTGACTCAATAAGCATTCCACCTTTCACTTTTTGGCTTGCAAAACCACTTGAAAAGCTTTACGCACCAATTGCCATTAACTCTTTATCGAAGCTGATTCTCTCTTAGTTTCTTGCACACAAACTATGTCCACCTCCTATCACTTCAGAAGGTTGTCCCCTTCTACCTTAAAGGCCCCTCACATTCAAGATTAATGTCTTCATGGAGGTATCTTTTTTTTGTTATGCCTCCTCTTAGCTCTGCTCGTAGTGTTCTTAAGTTTGAGCGAGTTTTCAAAGCACAAAAGCGATATACATATATGCATTTTCAAAGCACAAAGAGTTCTTGATGAGATTCGATGGTGTTACTCTGAAGAAAGCATTGTTATAATCTTGAACCTCATGCCTTATAGACATCTTATCCCATCTTAAAGTTGGTTTATTCAGCAGCGGTGAATGCCACTCATTATAGGGATTTCGACAAAGCGAATTTATTCATTACTAAAGCCGAAGTCAGTAGGGAGTACTATTATGAAAAATTTAGACCTCGGGCTCGAGGACGTAGTTTTCCCATAAAAAAAGCATGTGTCATATAACAATTGTATTAAATATAGTAAAGAAATCTAAATAACCTTTAGGAGAATGTGCGACCTCCAAGCCAAGAAAAGGCTTAGGGCGTCGGATATCCTCATAGCAAATAATTGATGAAGGCGACACTTGATCGTGATAGCGAGTAATCACGGTCGGTTTGATATCATCAACATACAACAACGAATATGCGTCCTCGAGGATGGCTAATCTGAACATGGCGAATCATGATCACTCGAGCAAACCCTGCTGGATAACCCTTTGTCTTGAACTTCAAAAACCGGCCTTCTCGGGGCTTGTTGAGACCATAGATCGCTTTAGTAAGGAGTAAATCGGTGATGTTAAGAAAGTGGTATGCTTGCTACCTAGTAGTTATGCCCGTCTGAAGAGCACTAGTGGACTTTGAAGCAGGTTTAAGCAAAGGGCAAGGAAATCACATCTTTATAAGAGGAAAAGAAGGAAAGAAAGTACTGATTGTGGCAGTGAAATGCAAATGAGCCTTACTAAGGATTTCTTGATCTTGAGGCAAGGCATATTCATATGTGAAGAAGGGAAGTCCTGCATCGAGATTATTAGTTGCTTACGCTGCACATTTTATCAAGATCAACTTTGTGGAATAGCCGTCCCTTCCTTACCAAAGAAAGAAAAAAGGAATGACGCGGTCTGGTTTACAAGTAAGAAAGAAATAGGATTAACAAGGGTAAAGGTTACGTTTTAGCTCTTCGCTGACTTAATAGGGAAACCTACCCAGAAAATGACCCCTTTTATACACCACGGTCCGGTTAACAAAGCACCGTAAACCAAAAGCGGGCGAAGAGCTAAAGCGTAACCTGCACTGTGTCTCTATTTCAGAGGCTAGTAAGCAGATTGTACTAAGGCCAAAGTAATATTCAGTTGTATACAGCCATTTCACTGCTTGATGTCCGCCATTGAGAAACTTCACTAACGTTCCCGCGCAATAAAAGAAAAAGAAGAGGTAGAATAGATCGAAGATAGAAGGTCTAAAGAAAGAACATGAGGGTTCCAGATCATGGAAAGAATTCTTCCATTCTCTTTTTCTTTGGTTGCGGGTTTAATCCATCTGAGGGAGTGGCGACCTCGAGCAATCGGAAGTGCGATAATAAATGGATTCGGGATCATAAATGGGTAATTGCCATTGATCGCTCTTTCATGATCTTTTCTTAGAAGAGTTTAGTAGTTGGAGATGTGATCTAATACAGAACTTTTCTAGAAAGAATTTGGCGAGCTAATGATTGGGATCTTCTACCTAGAGTATCTGATTGAACCCATTCCAGCCAATATTGATGCCGGGAGACACGGTGAAACACGCCCGCCCGTGTGCTTCACGACATGCTTTCACAGTCGGGTTTCTTCCTGTGGTCTTCTAGCGTTAGAAGAAGTAGGTCCGTCTTAGGACATACGCAGCGATCTCTCACGTCTTTTTGTTTTTAAGTCATGGACCGTTATTCGATTGTTTTAAAAGAATGTTGAGCCGGGGTATATAAGTTCAGCGATGTACAAACAAGGATTGATTTGACTTCGCACCTAGATTGGGGGTAGGTGAAGGTGGGGTTCTATTTAGGAAGAGGGGAGCTTGGCGCCGGAAGGATCGTCTACGATCTTGAGATCGGCAAAATGCGACTACATCACCCATGAGAATCTGCTCTCGTTAACGCTTTGGAATCTTGAGGTGAGTTCCTCTATTTCGTTACTACAATCTAGTAGATAGATCTTGGCTTGTTTGTTTGCATGCGGTAGAAATTTTTGTTTTTCCATCTTTCTGAACCCCTACGGTTAGTATCGAGCAGTGTCTATTTGTAGATCTGTTGCACGAGTAGAACACAATGGTCATTGTGTGCGGTAGTGCTTTTATTATCAACTTCTTTTTGTGTACTTTGCATCTTGCGGTATGATGGAATGAAGCGGCCCGGGCTAACCTTACATGACATCGTTCATGAGACTTGCTCCACGCTCAACATGCAACTTGTATTGCATAAGTGGCTTTATGGTGCTGTCTCTCCCATCATAAATATAGATCCGATTTACAATGGGCACTTGATAGTTCAAGCATCAACGTTGTGGTTCTTGTTACGTAAGTTAAACGAAACTTATTGAAAGCCCCAAACCACGTAAAATATGCAAAGAAAATTAAGGCGTCTAACTTTGTTTTGCGAGGGTGTGATAATGGTGTGATATGGCATTGATTGTGATTATATTTGATGTATGCAATGTTCCTTATTGTAAGTTGGAAACGGCAGGAGCCATATGGTTGTCTTTAAATTCCGTTAAGACCTGCATGTCTATTCAAAGTAGTTGTAATAGTTGAAGCTGGTGAACGACAACCATGAAAGCGCCATTGACCTTGACGCCATACCGGTGATGATGGAGATCATGTTAGGTAGCTTGAAGATGGAAATCGGAGCACAAGAAGAAAAACCATATCATATCACATATTATGAATTGCATGTGATGTTAATCCTTTATGCATCTTGTATTGTGATTAACGACGGTAGCATTATAAGATGATCCCTCAAACACAAATTTCAAGTTTAAAGTGTTCATCCTTAGTAAGCACCGTTGATAAAGTTCGTTGTTTGAAGCTGCGTGATGATCAGGTGTGTTAGATTCTGAGTGTATACAACATGAGCAACCCAAATTTTCTCATCCGGAAGCTAAGGTTTGATCTTGACGAGCCTAGCATGTGCAACATGGTCTGGAACACGGATCACGAAAGGTGGCATGAGTCATATAATGAATCGATGAACATGTTGATTGTTAGCCATTGAAGCTGCATCAACTCTCGTGATGATCGGTTTTTGATGTGGTGGATTTGGTTCGTGTGATCACTAAAACAATGTGAGGGATATTGTTTTGAGTGGGAGTTCACCTAGATTAATTTAACTATTAATTAGAACTCACTTTGTCATAAACTTAGTCTAAACTATTGCAAATATATTTGTAGATCAATGGCCCTACCATCAATTTTAATGCGTTCCTAGAGAAAGAAAAGTTGAAAAACAATGGAAACAACTTCACGGATTGGTTCCGCAATTTGAGATTGTCCTCAATGCTGGTAATTTGACCTATGTCTTTGGATGCACTTTGGGTGACCGCTGCGACTACTTCTACCCGATGAAGTAAAGAATGCTTACCTCACTCGGAAGAATCGGTACTCCTGATTCGATGTGCTATCTTGTATAGTTTGGAATTGGAGCTTGGAAAAGGTTTGAGAACTATGACCCACATGATATTGTCCGTGAACTCAAAATGATATTTGAGGCTCACATGGCGGTTCGAAATTGAGGATTCTGAAAAGTTTTTAAGCGCAAGATGGAAGAGGCGGCTCAAAATCGGTGATCATGAGCTTAAGATATGCAGGCATGAACAAACTCCAAAGTTTGGGTATAGTGATTCCTAATTCTTTGAGGGATTCACCGTGTCACTCAATCACTACCACCAAGTTACAAGAACTTTGTGATGAACTACAATATGCAAAACATGGACAGAGAGCGTTGCGAACTCTTCTCCATGTTGAAATCTCTGAAGTGGAGATCAAGAAAGAGCACCAAGTGTTGTTGGTCAATAAGACCACCAAATGCAAGAAAGGCAGAGTCTAAGCAAAGGAAACTTCAAGAAGGGCGGTGAAAGTTGCTTTGGTGAAAGACCAAAGCTGAGCCTAAGCCTTATCTTGAGTGCTTTTACTACAAGGAGAAGGTCCTTTGAGCGGAATTTCCCAAAGTATGGCGGATTTGAAAACGACAACATCAAGAAGAAAGGTATTCGATATACATGTTATTGATGTGTATCTCACTAGTACTCGTAGTAGTGCACAGGTATTTGATAATCTTTGGTGCGGTTGCTCATATTTGTAACTTTCGAAGCGAGTCTTTGCCAGAATAAACCGGAAGCTGTGAAGTGAAGAACAAGGTGACGATGGCGTTGGAAATGGATCAAAGGTTGATGTGATCGCGGTCATTACCTCTTCATCTACCATTGGGATTAGTTTTATACTTAAATAATTGTTATTTGGTGCCTCGTTGAGCATGAACATTATATTTGGATCATGTTTATTGCGAGGCGGTTATAATTAAGTCCGAGAATAATGGTAGTTCGATTTATATGAGTAATATGTTTTATGCATGCACCTTTGATAGATGGTCTATTCTTATTGAATCTCGATTGTAGTAATACACATAAATAACATTGAGGCTAAGCGTTTCAAATTGGCGATAACTTACGACATATATGTAGCCTTTGTCGTCTTGGTCACATTGGAGTTAAAGCGTATGAAGAAACTCCATTCGATGGACTTCTTGAATCACTTGAAAGATCGAAGCATGTTTGATGGGTAAAATATTCAGACTCCATTTTTGGTATAATGGAGCAAGCTACGGACTTATTGGAAATCATACATACCGATGTGTGGACCAATGAGTGTAGCATCATGTGATGATTATCGTTATGTTCTTACCTTCACGGATGACTTGAGTAGATATGGGTATATCTGTTCATGAAACATAAGTCGAAACTTTCGAAGTTTAAGGGAATTTCAAAGTGAGGTGGAGAATCAACATAACAAGAAGATTAAGTTTCTACGATCTGATCGTGGAGGTGAATATCTAAGTTCTGAGTTTGGCGAGCATTTGAAGAAATGTGAAATACTTTCACAATTGACACTGGGGAACACCACGGTGTAATGGTGTGTCCAAATGTCATGTCGAACTCTCTTAGATATGGTTCGTTCTATGATGTCATTTACAGATTTACCTCTATCATTTTGGGGTTATGCATTAGAAGCGATACATTCACTTTAAATAGGGCACCATCTAAATCCGTTGAAACGACACCATATGAATTATGCTTTGGGAAGAAACCTAAATTGTCGCTCCAAGTTTGGGGTTGCGAAGCTTATGTAAAGAAGTTACAGCCGGACAAGCTTGAACCCAAAGCGGAAAAATGCGTCTTCATAGGATGCACGAAGGAAACTATTGGGTATACCTTCTATCATAGATCAGAGGCAAACTCTTGGGTGCCAAGAATGGATCCTTTCTAGAGAAGGAATTTCTCGAAAGAAGTAGTGGGAAGGAAAGTAGAACTCGGCGAGGTTGTTGAACCTTCTCTTGAACTTCGAGTGGCGCGACACGGAAGTAGTCCGTGTGGCGCTTACACCAATAAGAGAGGAAGCTAATGATGATGATCGCTTGAAACTTGGTTGAAGTTGCTACAAAGCCTCGTAGGTCAGCGAGAACTCGTACCACTCTGATTGGTATGATCCGTTATGAGTGTCATGTTGGTGGATAACGCGATGACCCTATGACATATGAGGAAGCGATGATGAGCCCAGTTCAATAAATGGCAAGAAGCAATGAAATCGAAATTGGATCCATGTCTGAAAACCAAGTATGGACTTTGGTGGACTTACAGGATGGCGGAAGATTATCGAGAACAAATGGATTTTCAAGAAGAAAATGAATCTTGATGGTAATGTTCACATCTATAAAGCTCGACTTGTCGCAAAAGGGTTTCGACAAATTCAAGGAGTTGACTACGATGAGACTTTCTCACGGGCGAAGCTAAAAGTCTGTGAGTTATGTTAGCAATCGTTGCATATTATGATTATGAGATATAGGATGGATGTCAAAAGCGAAAATGCGTTCTCAATGGAGACATTGATGAAGAGTTGTATGTGATGCAACCCAAAGGTTTTAATGGATCCTAAAGATGCTAACAAGGTATACAAACTTCAACGGTCCATATGGATTGAAGCAAGCATCGAAGTTGGAATCAACGTTTTCATAAGGTAATCAAAGCTTTGGTTTTATACAAACTTATGGAGAAGCTTATTTACAAGAAAGTGAGTGGGAGCTCTATAGCATTCTTAATACTATATGTAGATGACATATTATTGATTGGGAATGATGTAGACCTTCTTAATAGTGTCAAGAATTATTTGAATAATAGTTTTTCAATGAAAGATCTTGGCGAAGCGACTTACATATTAGGAATAAAGATTTATAGAGATATATCGGGAGCGCCTAATATCATTGTCACAAAGTACATATTTGGAAAGTTCTAAAGAGGTTTGGAATGGAAGATAGCAAGAAAGGGTTCTTGCCCATGTTTATATCTGACCTTGACTAAAACTCAAAGTCTGCAATGCGGAAGATAGAAAGGATGAGTAAAGACTCCTATGCCTCAGCCATAGGATCTCTAATGTATGCCATGCTATGTACTAGACCCGACATTGCATATGCTATTAGTTTGACTAGATATCAAAGTGATCTAGGGTGGATCATTGGACATTGATCAAAAACATCCTTAAGTACTTGAGGCGAACTAAGGATATGGTTCTTTCTTATGGAGGTGATGAATAGCTCGTTGTTAATGGTTACACCGATGCTAGTTGGAACACCAATCGAACGATTCTAAATCTCAATCTGGATACGTATTTACTTTGAATGGTGTAGCGAGTTAATTGGAGGAGTGCAAAGAAAAGCATTGTGGCGAGATCTTCAAGCTGAATCGGAATACATAGCTGCTTGAGGCTTCACAAGCGATATGGATGAAGGAGTTCATTCTGAGCTCGGTGTGTGTGGTTCCGTCTGTTGGACCCAATGTCTATCTACTGTGATAACATAGGCGCCATAGCCAATGCTTGCCAAGAACCAGGTCACACAAGAAGGTGAAGCACATCAGCTACGTTTTCACGCTATTCGAGAACATGTCCAATATGGTGACATAAAGATTTGCAAAGTACACACATATGAATGTGGCGGATCCGTTGACTAAACCTCTCAGGAAAAACATGACCAACTCCAAACGCCATGGGTGTTGGTATATTACCATGTAATCTAGATTAGTTGACTCTAGTGCAAGTGGGGAGGCTGTTGGAGATATGCCCTAGAGGCAATAATAAATGTAGTTATTATTATATCTTTGTGTTTATGATAAATGTTTACGTTCATGCTATATAATAATGGAAACATTAATACTTATAATGATTTGTAAGCTAAATTAGAGTCCTAGTAAAAGCCTCTTCATAATACTAGCTTGTTCATTAATAGATGATTGTGGTTTACCTATCATGAACATTGAGATGTTGTTAACAACAAGATCATATCATTAGGAGAATGGTATGATGGACATACTCCTATAGATAAGCGTAGCATAAAGATCAAATCATATTAATAGTTCAATTGCTATAAGCTTTTACATATTAACCTAAATTCCTTCGACCATGAGATCATGCTAATCACCATCCTGGAAGGATACTTTGATGACATCAGACACCACATAAAACGGGTGGCTATAAAGATGGTATTGAGTGTTGGAAAGTATGAGTTGAGACACATGGATCAAGGGTGGGATTTGTCCATCCATATAGCGAGATAGATATACTCAGGCCCTCTCGGTGGAATGTCATCCAATTAGCTTTGCAAGCATGTGATTGTCTCACAAGGGATCACATACCAGAGGAACGAGAAAAGAAGTACTTATCGGTAACAAGGTTGAACTAGGTATGCGAGGAATACCGACGATCAAAACCTCCGGATAAGTAAACTATCGTGAGACAAGGAAATTGGTATCGTATGTAAGTGGTTCATTCGATGTAAAGTAATCGTAAAAATATGTGGAAGCCATATGAATTTCAGATTCCTCTATTGGTTATTGATCGAATGTCTGATCATGTCCATAATTCACGTGGGGAGACACACTTAAGGATTCGATGTTGTTGAGTAGTTATGGAATGATGAGTAGAGGCCGAATGTTGATTTGGAGTCTCGGATGGGATCCGGGATATCACAAGGAGATCGGAATGGTCAGGAGAATAAGATTCATATAAGGAAAGTCTGTTTGAGTTGGGGAATGATTACGGTGTTTTCACGGGGAGATGTTCTAGAAGAATCGGAAGGTCCGGCACTCCGGAGGGGAAGGGTACATGAATGTGTCATGACAATGTGGAATGGTTGCATCATGTACTAGTTCACTTGGCTGGACAATATGGAGAGAGAAATCAAATCCAAGTTTGAAAGTCAAGCCAATTTGAAAAGTCAACGCCAAGTTTGTTCGGTGGAGGGAAGTAGGGAAACCTGCTTGGGAGAAGTCCCTCCCTCCACCGGCCGTAAGGAGGGCGAGTTGGAGGAGGACTCCCTCCTCCTAAGCCGCCATCCTCCACCTATATAAGGAGGGGTAGGGCTTCCCCCTACCCTTACACCCAAAAAACCTAGCCCCAAGTCGTCGGCACCACCACCTCCTTGCTGCACGCCGCCTGAGCACCTCCAACTCGGCGAGGTTGGGGTTTCCCAAACCCTAGGCCATTTGGTAGAGTACCTCCCTTGGTGCCCTCTAAACCCTAGATCACCAAGGCCTCTCTCATACTCCACCATACTCGCTCCGGCTTAAGGTGAAGAACTGCGAGATCTCCCCTATACTTCCGACACCACGCCGTCGTGCTGCCAGAATCACGAGGAGAGTGCTACAACCTCCGCTGCCTGTTGGAACAAGGGAGAGAAAGGTCTTCAATCCGTGTGACCCTCAATGCCGGAAGCGATGTGACCCTGCTGTGGAAAAGACATGGCTTGGAAGGCGCTGCGGAGCACTTGGCGGAAGGAATGACTAGCAGGAGCACTTGGTATGGGAAGGATCGTCTACGTGATCTTGAGATGGCAAGAATGCGACTACATCACCCGAGAATCTGCTCTAGATTAACGCTTTGGAATCTTGGTGAGTTCCTCTGTCGAATCGTTGCTACAATCTAGTAGATAGATCTTGGCTTGTTTGTTTGCATGCGGTAGATATTTTTTGTTTTCCATGCTACGAACCCCTACACTTGGAACCCTAGACGGTTTTGTGGCCTTGGTGGCATTGTGGCCTTTTGTGGCATTTTTTGGGAGCCTCAATTAAGGTATGGAGAAGTACCCCAACCTTGTGAGAGGTTTCGGTTGCCAGAGCAAATGCACCGATAGTGGAGCGTGGATCGATCCCGTTGGGGTGAGATTCACCCCGGAGAATAAGGGAGGCCTTTTGTGGGCGTCGGTGGTTGATACCACCCCCTCTCCAAAGCGAGGCGTACTCCATGTTGGGAGGAACTTCGGTAAAATATGCTTTCGGTGTCCCCAGCGTGCCTCGGTTATCTCTATGCGAATATCTCTTTATATACTTTACATGTAATAGCCTTGGTGCTTGAACTAATATATATCTTGCTATCACTTTGTTGCTTGTATTGCTTAGCATAAGTTGTTGGTGCACATAGGTGAACCTTAGTTGTTCTAGGTTGTGTAACAAAGTAAACACTAGTTTTATTCCGCCTTTGTTGAGCCACTCTAGGAAAAGTTTTAATCGCCTATTCACCCCCTCTAGGCGACATCGTATCCTTTCACTTGGCGTTCTAGCGACAAACATTTTTTTCTTCGATTATGGAGGAATACTCAACGATTATTGAAATAACATACTGAACATGTTCATCCGACTTTGGTAGTAAACATCTCACTTGTGCATAGCATACCAATGTTTTAAGAAAGGACAACTTGGTTTTATCCCAAACCATAACTTTATATGGTGTCATTTCAGCGAACCATGATGGAGCTCTTTTCGTGAAAAAGAGGTAGTCCTAAAACTTTTAATCTTTAATATAATGGCAGTTTATCAATTACACCTTTGATCTTACCATGTCAAACAAGGTTTCATTGCATATCTCGATTATTCCATACTCATATGGTGTTTGGGAAGCATAAAATCCATGAACGATTCCTCAAATCTTAGGTGTTATGCTAAACTTTGTAACTCAAATATCTTCCTTTATGATCCTATCATAAATTCTTTATTTTCTTGTTACATTGATTTTGCACTTCATCTTGAAAGTCTTTAAACTTTTCAAATGGTTCACACTTCATCCTTATTAAGTAAATATTCATATATTCACTCAAATTTTGAGAAAAGCATATAAGTTTAAATCTATCGCTCTTGACTACACATAATGGACTTCATACAACAATATGTACAAGTTCAATAAGCTAGTCATCCGTTCCTTTAGCCTATGAGCGGAGTTTTAATTCTCTCTAGGAAAATTTCACAGCGTCATTTGATCAAAAATCAAAAGACTCCAAAATTCCATCCACATGGAGTTTCTTTATGTTTTCTTTCAATATAATTTAAGCAACAATGCCACTTCCTAAGTTATCTTTCTTATCAATTGTATTTGACATTATTAGCAATATTTTATGGATGTGATTTATCCAACGAGATTTGTAAATCATCCATATTTTATGGATTCACGACAATTATTTTGCACAACCCTTTTGTTCTCATAATACCTAATAAAACAAATCTTGAAGGCAAGCTTTGATGTTAACGAGCAACACAACAACCCTTTATTTGTTCTCGATGAACATCATCACATATTCTTTTTGCTAGTTACTTAGACCATTTGTAGTTCATGAATTGTGTTGTTTTGTATGACGATTCACATAACAAATTCAATATCAATACTTAAGAACCACATTGTTTAATAAGCAAAGAATATAGCCATAACATATATATCCTCTATATACCTAAAATTTGAACAATTCTAGTCTTTTCTTTTTTTGCCATATATTTCTGAGATTCTCTTCGGTATTTCCTTTTCTCTTAGAAGATCTATCAACATAAATAGTGGATCCATACACATGACACATAGTCCAAAAGCATGTATAGTTAAATACCAATGTCTTTGGACTTGCACTAGTAGATCACCATCATCAAATACTTGGTGTTCTTTCAAATTCCATTCTTTAGTAATATTTCGATGTAGTAAACATTTTATCAAATATTCACCCTTATCATGGAACTATTCATGATCAAGCTACAAGCTTATAACGGTGAATCCTTGAGTATAATGTTGCTCTCCAAAACCTTTTGGAGATTAGGGCGACATAAGCGTCTCCAACCTTTTCAAATTCTCATCAAATAGCAGAACATAAACTTTGCCATATTATACTCTCTCATATTTGCAAACAAAACATCATTTCAGATATCGCAATATCTTCCACATCATGGTTTGTGAAACAACTCTTTCAAATCTAGATAACCTTAATATTAAAATAATCTTTTGAATATCAAGAATCATGGAGACAAACATGATACTTATATACTAACACTGGAATTGTCACTCTTGATTTAATACCAATTATTAAACTTCACGAATGCTTAGGAACTTACTGAAATTTTGCAATAGGACTTTTAAACTTTAGATTAACACTTAAAAACAATCGACACGGTTAAGTAAAGTAACTACGAAATTCTATAGTTCTATTATCTCAATTATAACTAAAGCGCAATTGGTAGCAGTTCCAATGACTACAACAACTATGAAAATTTACTTTGATTTAATTTATGATAAATAGTGTTCAACTTTTAATCATATTGCTATTTAACTCCACTCAAAACAATATTCCTCACATTGTTTTAGTGATTACATGAACCAAATCTAATACACCAAGTCCGATCATCCGTGACATGATGTAGTTTCAAAGGAACAATCATCATGTTCATCATATCATCTATATGACTCATGCTTTACCTTTCGGTATTCGTGTTCCGAGACCATGTTTGTACATGCTAGGCTCGTCAGATGTAACCATAGTTTCCGCATGAGAAAATCTAGCTTGCTCCGTTGTATACACTCTTGAGAATCTAACACACCGATCATCATGTGGTGCTTGAAACAACGAGCTTTGTAGCGGTGCCTACTAAGGATGAATACTTTATAACTTGATATTCTGTGAGAGGGATCATCTTATAATGCTACCGTCGCGATCTAAGCAATACAAGATGCATAAAAGGATTAACATCACATGTTGTTCATAATATGTGATATGATATAGCCTTTCTTCTTGTGCTTCCGATCTCATCTTCAAACCTGAACATGATCTCCATCATCACCCGAGGCGTGGCGTCAAGGTCGATGGCACCGCTCCATGGTTGTCGTCCACCAGCATCAACTATTACAACTACTTTGAATAATAGACGCATGAGTTTTAACTTGAAATTAAAGACAACCATAAGGCTCCTGCGGTTGCCTACCTACAATAAGGAACATTGCATACATCATATATAATCACAATCATGGCCATATCACATCACGGCACCCCTGCAAAAAGTTAGGCGCCTCTAATTTTGCATATTTTACGTGGTTTGGGGCTTTCAATAAGTGTCATTCTAACTACGAACAAGAACCACAACGTTGATGCTTGAACTATCAAGTGCCCGTTGTAAATTGAATCTATACTATGATGGGAGAACAGACACCCATAAAGCCACTTATGCAATACAAGTTGCATGTTCAAAAAAGCGTGAAACAAGTCTCATGAGCGATGTCATGTAAGGAAGGACTAGCTTGGCTTCATCCCATCATACCGGAAGATGCAAAGTACACAAAAGCAATTGATAATAAAGCACCACACCATAATGACCATTGTGTTCTACTCGTGCAACAGATCTACATATGAACCACGGCTCTGATACCCTTGGGGTTATTAGCATGGAAAACAAAATTTCTACCACATGAACACACACAAGCCAAGATCTATCTACTAGATTGTAGCAGTCGATTAGAGTACTCACCTTCAAAAGAAGATTCCAAAGCGGTTAACGAGAGAAGATTCTCGTGGATGATGTAGTCGTGCACTTGCGATCTCAAGATCGCGTAAGGCGATCCCACGGCGCGGCGTTCGGCAGCTCCCACAGTCAGGTCCCTACGTGTGCTCGATGGTCGGTCTGCGTGTAATTTTCGATGAATCGGTCACCGTGTGGTACTCATTAGAAGACCTTCCTCTCCTTGTTCCAGCAGGTGACGGAGGTTGTAGCTCTCTCCTCGCGATTCCAGCCTGACGGCATGGTGTCGGAGTAGAGGAAGATCCCACAGGGCTTTGACTAAGCCGGAGCCGAGTTCTTCAATGGTGGAGTAGAGAGCCGACAATATAGGGTTTAGAGGGCTGAGGTTTAGAGGTAGTTAGCAACTAGAGTTTAGCTAGTCGTTAGAAGTTTAGAGGAGATCTAGATTGGTGCAACTAGAGAGGCGGCGAACCTAGGGCGAGGGGATACCTTGGCAGTGCGCCCCCCCTCCTTATTGTAAGATCCTCCTTTGTAAAGGAAAGGATCTGTGATTGCAATGCTAGTCCCTGGATCAATAGCTATCATCACAGTTAAGATGTAATATCAAGAAACAAAGGTCATAATACAACTTTATAACCAGGAATAACATAATTTATCACATCTTATAGCTCATTTGGATATCTCATTACAATGCGGCGAATATAACAATAGCATGGGGTCCTTCATCTTCAAAGTGCCACAGTGAGCAGGCATATTGATTTGTAGACTTGTAATCCTAATCAATAAACTTCTCTAACATCAAACAAACCTGCAACATAATAAGTTACAACCACAAGGGTCAATACATTTGAATTGTATTGGCAAGTGATACTATAGTAATATAGTGGAATCATCATCTATATGCATTTGGCTAAGTGGAGCTTAGGCACTTTATCAAAATGGATTTTCCTTATCATTTTGAAAAGCACTAAGTTTTTATTGACAAAAACATTCCCAAAGGCATCTCCTAGTAGAAATTGGTGATCCTTCAGCCCTTTGTTCAACCACAAGTTTTAACTTAGAAATTTGGATGAGGAATTCTTGATAGCTTCCATGTCTTGATGCTCAAATTGTCCTTTACGGGGACATGGCTAAGTACTTAGATTTTACACTCTGCAGAGGTGGTACACTTTCCCCACAAGACTTGGTTTCACCAAGACAAGATCTTTCAGAAGCCTTCCCTTGACCAGAATGGATGGCTCCAACCTAACAATCCCTACCACCAACTGTCCATTTGGCTAAGATTATTGCAACCTATATGATCCAGCAGAGCCCATAATGCCAAGTGGCACTTGAAGCTTCTCAACATTTGACATCTCAAATCTCTTTGTTCCTGGGTAGCCATCCACAAGTGAGATACACAAGGTAAACCATAGAAATGGGCCTTGTGAACCACTCAAACCATTCATCCATTCCACCCAATTGATTCATTCACTTAGTTGTTTTATTAACAAAGCATGAGTCCACGGACTTAGAAATATTCCATAGCATGAATATATATTTCACCCTTGTTTTCTACTAGCTAAAGGTAAGCATGATAGTAGTAGGAATCTTAACTTAGGAAATTTCTACTAAGGTTTCATCTACTAAGATTTCCCATGGCATAGTTTACACTTAGCAAAATTCCATGCAAGTCCTACTTAGAAATATCACTAATGCATAGTGAAAATAATGGGACAAAAGTATGAAGCATCACTTGCCTTTTTGGTAGAATATAAGTTCACTCCTTGAGTCTTTCAACAATCACACTCTTCAAATTCCACTACAATTCAATCAATGAAGCAATATTTCAATCTACCATTCAAGCAAACATCACATAAAATAATAGAAACAAAACAATGCATGCAAGCATGCCAAACTTTATTTTATTTAAAAAGTGGTTTATAATAGGTTATAAACATTATAAAACACTTATTGGTCATTTTATAAAGTGGCAAAACTATTTGCAAAAGATTTTACCTATAAACCATTTTTAAACCAAATCATTATTTTATGTGGTTGAAAATGCCTTTATCAAAGTAGCAATATTTATAGGGTTCACCAAATACATTTTCAAATTATAAAACTTGGTGTTTGGGGTCAGAGATTTTGAATCAAAACATTCCCCAAAGGTTTTCCTCCAAAAGCATTTTTTAAATAAATAACCATTATTTTTATTTGACTAGAAATGGTTTAAATCAAAGGTTTATTCTTTTGTTTCACTAAATATATTTTGAAACCACAAATTGATTCCTATGGTCAGTAGGTTTAAAACAATTCATTTGCCAAAGGTTTTATCTCAAAAATCATTTTAGAACAATTTTTATATTCTAAACATGCATACACAAGTTTCTGCAAAAACAATCAATTTAACAGAAACATTTTACTAAACAAAGTGCATGGTCAGAAAGTACTTGTCTTGCTGATTCCATTGATATAAAATTTGCAAAATTTGGACATTTGGTTTGAAAGTTATGAATTTTTCAAATTGGCACATCAAATAGAACATTTCTGTTTTATTCAAACAGACAGGGCCACACGTCGTGCTGTGATTGGTCTGTACCCGCTTGCGATGCGGATGTCGACGAATCTGACGTTGGATCTAAGTGACATCCTTGCAGTTCAAACACTGCTTACCCTTTCGAGTTAGTTTCTATCCTAATCGTCCGATCAAGATCCTACGGACCTCACTGCTTTGACCATGAAGCAGCGGCCATGGCGGCATGTGGTAGCCTTTGGTCATCTGATGGCGGTGCTTTGGCGATGCGAGCGAGGAGGAAAGTGTCTCACCAGGTTAGCGGGTGATGCTGAAGCTCAACGTGGTGATAGCTCATTCGAGGGCGCCGCAGTGGTGACGGCAATTCCTCGTCTGAGTTGCTCCTGGCGACGGGTTCGCTCGACCGTTGTCGGGGATGAGGCTACAGGGCGCGCCAATGCAAAACAAAGGGTGCGTTAGACGCGTAAGAGAGTAGAGTGTGGGAGCATCAAAGAGAGGCGGGCGGTCGGAGACTACATGGAAGCTTCGGGAGAAAGCAGGCGACAGCTGCCGGTTGTCGTCGTTCTGCCGTATAGGGCACGCGAGCAAGTGAAGTGAAGAGAAGCGCCGAGTGCAGGGGTCAGCTTCGGGTGCTCGAGGCGGTGGCGAGGTTTGGCGGAATTATCGCCGGGCGTCGGAGAGATGGAGCCGGAGATGATTCGAGCGCTGGTGGCTCTCGGCGTGAGGTTTGGGGGAAAAGAAGAGAGGAAGCGAGCGCTTAATACTGCCTGGTCACAGCGAGGATTAAGCGCAGCGATAGCAGTATTGGCGTGAAGCGTTTAACAGAAACCGCGGCGAGTTTCTTGTGAAACCGAAGGAGAGATGGCGGTGGGGCACGGTGTCGTGAGAGAGGAAAAGAAGGTGGGGTCAATAATCGTGACTTAAGCGGATTCTGTCTGCTGATTGAAAGCAGTTAGATTCGGGTGAGGGGAGAGGTGGTGCCGATGGGCTTAATGGGCTAGCTGGGCTGGTGAGTCTTTTACATTTTTTGTTACGATTGTTTTTCCTTTTATTTGAATATTACGATTTGATTTCAAACAAATAATTCAAACAACAAATCAATTCAAAACTCAACCAAAATTTGTGTAGATTCATATACTAATTAATAACACATTCCAAAGTCAAATTTAGAATAATCTATTTATTATTTTAGGGTATTTTAATTATTTAAAATAGGCTCTAGTATTAATTAAATAAGATTTGATAATATTTTTCAATCTCCATTTAATTCAAATCACCACCAAACTTTGGGTGAGTTTAATTCTGTTTATAAACATATTTCAAAGTACAAATTAAAATAATACTTTTATTCTTTAAGGATTTATTAATAATTAAATAAATAGTCCAAAGTATTTAATTCAAACAAGTTTTAATTTATTTTAAAAACTCTTATTGAAAACTAAATAATTTCAAAATCTTTTCAGTAGGTTTCATTTGAAAAGCTAAAACACTTGGAAATTCTTATTTTAAAATCTTTAATAAATTTTAATATTTATTTGAAAGAAAAAACTTTACTTAAATAAATTGGATATTAATAAATCCTCATTATTTTATTTAAATAAACCTTTACTCTTTTATCAAATAGAAATATTTTATTTCAAAAGCTTGGCCAAGATCTAATTTGGCTCTATAAAATAATCCTTATTTATATTTCTACCTTTGCTTTTGAAAACCATATCTTTTTATTAAAAGATCCAAATATAGTGATTCCAACTTTTATAACTTTATTTATTATTTATTTACCTTTGTAAATCCCTTTAGGATTTTATTTGACCAAAATAGGTTTTGATGTTTCCAATTGGAATCAAAAGTTTCTTCTCACCTAAATTTCAACAAAATTTTATTTTGTTTATTTATTTTCATTACAAGATTTGGAAAATCTTGGGATGTACCTTATCTCAAATTGGGGGCGTCAAAGGTGTTCCCAACCCGGTGGCTCCTCTAACCGGAAACCATGTTGGGATTTGACTCTTTCATTTGCCTTTTGACTTTCAAATTAGAGTTTGATTTCTCTCTTCAAGTGTCGACCAAGTGACCTAGGACATGATGCAAGCATTTCACTTTGTCATGACACATCCATGTACCCTTCCCCTTCGGATCGGTGAACCTTCTGAACCTTTCTAGAACATTCCGGTGAAAACACGGAATCATTCCCGAACTCAAAATTGGACTTTCCTTATATAGATCTTATTCTACGGACCATTTTGGATCTCCTCGTGATATCCGTATCCCATACTAGACTCAAACAACATTCGGTCTCTTTAATCACATTCCATATCTACTAAACAACATGAATCCTTAAGTGTGTCTTCCTACGGTTAAGTGAATTATGCGAGACATGATCGAGACTCTTCTCCGATCAATAACCAATAGAGGAATCTGGAAATTCATATGGCTCCCACATATTTGTCTACGATTACTGCGATGAGATGAACCATTTATACTCTGAAACCAATTTCCCTTTGTCTCGCGATACTTTAATTATCCGAGGTTTGATCGTCGGTATCTCTGCATACCTAGTTCAACCTCATTACCGAAAAGTACTCTTTTCTTTTTCTAGTGATATGTGATCCCTTGTGAGCCAGTCACGTAACGCAAGCTAATTGGATGACATTCACCAAGAGGGACCAGTATATCTATCATCATATGGATGGACAAATCCCACTCTTGATCCATGTCCCTCAACACATACCTTCTGAACACTCAATGCCACATTTATAACCACCTAGTTACGAAGTGGTGTTTGATGTCATCGAAGCATCCATCCGGTGATGGTGATTAGCATGATCTCATGGTCGAAGTAATTAGGTTACTATGTATCAGAAAGCTTATAGCAAGTGAAATATATTAAATGACTTGATCTTTATGCTTTCACTTCAACTATAGTATGTCCATCACATCATTCTCCTAATGATATGACCTTGTTGTTAATAACATATCTATGTTCATGATCAGGAAACCATGATCATATATTAACCAACAAGCTAGTTTAACAAGAGGATTTACTAGGAACTCTTTTATGTTTACAAATCACACAAGTATTAATGTTTCCGGTTAATACAATTATAGCATGGTATGTAAAAAAAAAAAAAATTTATCATAAGCATAGCGATTTGATAATAACCCACTTTATTATTGCCTCTTGGGCATATCTCCAACGATGGGGTCAAGGGATTACCACGGGGCATCATAATATTGTTGAGGCATGAATTCAATAGCGACTTCGAAAGTCTTAAGTAGCTCCTCACCTTCTGGATTTTGCCCTCCTAGCTGGCCCTTATCTTGAGCATAATCTTGTGAGCACCTTCAATCTCAGCTTCATGCTTATTTTGCATGTCAGTGATCTGCTTAAAGCCCTAGATATGTCCTCTCGCTCCTTATTGAGCTCGAGTTGGTGTTTCCCTACTTGTTCGAGAGAAGTGAACCATCCGATTCTGGCATGAGCACATAATCCACCGGAGTTTTTTTTTTTGCAAGGGAGGCTTTCTCGGCTTATACCACAGATAAGAAAGCTATGTAGGAATGAAATAGTGGAATGACAAGGATAAAACCATGGTGAGAAGGAATACCTTGACGCATCGGAGATTTGTTTGTGAATATCCTCCACGGAGGAGTTTAAGGTAATTAGCTAGAGTTAAAAAAACAAGGAGGTTAACCTTCAATGAAGCAAAAATTAAAAATAAAGGCGGAGCAAAGGAATGTACCTTTGCCTTTCATATCGACTGCAGGTCTTTATGTACTTAGCGAGAGAGTTTCCTATATTTAAGAAGCCGGAGGTTAGGAAAGTTTTGGTGCAAGCATTGGGAAGATGCGCAAGGATGAAGATAAATGAGATGTCGGCATATATAAGCCTCAGCCGGTAAAGTTGACCTGAATCTACGGCCAGAGAAGTGAAGATTTGGTTTATACCAAAGATTATATAAACCTATACAACTATGATACCCACGACAAACAACTAGTGAGTTCACGATTAGTTTGCTTTGAGATTATGATCGAGTGAATACTTCACTTTCGGATTCGTAACCTTGAGAGACTAGGAGATATGTATATACACTGTCGAGCATAAAAAGAGTGAATCTGCCGTGCCTCATTAACTTTGTCAGCACCTATCATCATGGTTATAGTTGGGTTCATTAACTCCAGCCATAGTATGAGGACCAAGCTGTCTCATTTCCTTGTTGCGTTGCTGCGAGAGTTGCGAGTAACTTCACAGCTATTGGCGTCGATTCCAATCCATCATATATTACCGGGCGAAGCCGGGACTTTTAATCCAGCGAGCATGAGGTCAAAACAAGACCTTTTCCTTTGGTAGATGAAGGGCACTACCACTTACAGCTACACATTGAGGCTAACATGGAAGAAAGCCGTGTATCGGTGATAGTAGTAAGCAGCTTATTCACCGATCTTCAATAATGACCGTCGGCAGCGAGGCCGGTTTTTGGGAACTCTTAGTGGATACCTTGTTGTTGTTGCTTCCACGACTACGGCTGAGAGACAACGTCCTTGAATCTTCCTTGGTATTTTATGTTATCTTATCAAGGGCATGGAAATTTACATGATGTTGTATCTTCCTTGCATGCCATAATCATGACTCTTCATTGATTTGGTCAACCAAACACTCTTAGCTTGGACTGTTTTGATATTGAGAGTATACAGAAATGATTGCGGAGCTCCTCGCACTACGAGCACCTTCCTTTCTCTTGTCAAGAAAGTGTCATGTGACCCGTCCCTAGAACCAGCGTTTGGCTGTACATTGTACTCATCTAAAATTTGCTATGGAAATGCTCCTAATGTTACTCCTCAGCGAGTAGGTACATAATACATTTCGGTGAGAATCCGATGCTTTCGTAGTTCTGGAACCTTTTCGAACATGATAGATCCTTTTCCAGCATATTTCTACTATGGAGCCATCCCCCAAATTTCGCCCGAGCCTATCATATGGTATCTAGCTCTATGAACCTCTCTTTTAACCCAGGTATAATATGGTTACTCCTCTTCTATCCACATACCATGCAATAACCTTGTAGGTACCTTTTAGAACTTTGGGATCACCTTCCTCTCTTTCAAGAACAACATTATGGTTCATACGGGAGCATACTAAGTGTTATAACATACCTTTCCATCAACGGTGGTTGCGCCTCTTCATCGATCTCCTTTTTCTTTATAGATTTTCCTTCAATCTTCTATCGATTTGCTTGCACTCTTTTACAAAGTGATAATTTAATTGCAATTAAAACATTTCACCCTCTAATATGCCATAATCATGTGGACTTCTTTCATCGATGAAACGATCCACCATTACCCCGACCAGCCCTTGGGACAATCTTTCCTGCGCCCTTACACTTCTACAGCCATCAGTTTTCTTATTTTCTATTAACTGTATCAAACCTTTGTATGTTCTTCCGTTCGTTTGAAATCTGAGCTTCGAGTCGATAGCAGTACAACATTATGCTTCTCACCATTGTCCTTGGCCTCCTTTCCCCCTTATGATTCTCTTGTGCGTCCTCAATCTTTTCTCCGGCTTTAGGTATAAATCATCTCTAATTATGCCCATTTGAACTGCTCGATCAACCCTACATGAATTTTTCGGTGGCCGAGTGAAAACAACTTTATATCCATCGTGAGACCCTCCAAGAGATTTAATCTTGTTCACCAAGTTTATGATCTTTGCGGAGTACTCAGCGATCGTTTCTCCTCGGGTCATCTCAACTAGTTAAGTTGCCGTTTCAGCACTTTGCCCGTACACGGGCAAGCTTCAGTTTGTCTTCCTTCTACCGCACAGCCCATCGTGCTCGCTTCCCATGCTTTGTTAAATTAAATACGCATAATTTGCGAAATCATCACCACATGGAGTCTAGTACATGCTATGAGAGAGGTATGCCATGAATACCCTCGACGACCTAAATCTTAAGCATTTTACACACCACGGATGGCTTTTGGAGGATAAACTTCACTGTGCATTTGCGGCCCAAACCATGTAAGTTTCTGTCGGTGGGCATTGGATACGAATCTGAACAGAACTTGTCCCTTAGCATCATACGTTGAGAGGGTTTTGCCTCTACCTTCAGCCGCTTAGCCACATACCACAGCCCCTTCTTACTCTCGTAAATGTTGCTTGAGAAGCATTGTCTCTCGTTTGATCTGCCTCCAGCTCCGACCATTAGGTTCTGTGATACAACTTGTTGGTTTCGCTTAAATCTTTACAAGATGAAATAGATAAAAACAAGGACTCAAAAAGAGACCTTGCGTAGAGAGAGACAAAGGCCAAACCGAATTTGATGGTTCTGGTACAGCAACTTTTTTTTGGTTTCTTTACTTTACTTATAAGCATATACAAATATGAGCTCTACACGTCCAATCTAGAACAAACAACCGAAACCCAAAGCGACATTGCAGCCTCCATACCTAGTTGTTGAAACTCTTCCTAACCTTTCTAATGAAAATGAAAAACTTCTAATCTTATATCTAGATTAATCATCAACATTGTCTGTATTGTGGATGCGTCTGCTGCCGTGGAGCGGAGATGTAGAGAGAGAATCTTGGGAGATGGCGCGGTAGTGAAGCCATCCTCTAGCCTTCCCCATCGCACTATTGGACTCATCCTACAAGCTGAGGCGTTGGCCGAGACACATTGTTAGCATCAAGCGTGTATAGAGTGGCTTAGATATGGATTTGAGAGCCAACTGACGTAATACATTTTAGTTAATAATTAGGAGAAAAAGTATCCATACAAGACTTGACTACTAGTCCTCTTATATTTTTTATTTCAAGAGGTTTGGGATGAGAGAAATTTATTTCTCACCTAATCCCTTGCGAGCCCCTCAAATATTTTTTTAAAAAAATACACTAGTATAATAAAAACTTTTAATCTAGTAACAAAAATAATTTTGAGAGGATATCTTAAAATTATCCCGTCAAACTTTGGCGTGATAAGCAGTGCGAGGATCTTAGGGCACCCGCGCTAGTGGTGGCATCGCTTTTACGCTAGTGACCAGATCTTTGACCGTCAGGATTGGAAAATGAGGCTACCGATTTGAATTTGTCCCTAAACTCCTATGATAATGTGAGACATCACAGCAGTTTTTCTTCATCTTTTTTCTTTCTCTTCTCTCTTTCTCTTGCTTTTCTCATGGGCCAGCTGCCTCCTTCTGCAGTAGGCCTTTGTTCATTGGGACGCTGACTCGTTTTAGGACTACAATTTAGTTCACAAGCTGGCATCCGGAGCCTATAGATGGCATGTCTGAGGCAGCAAAGGTGCAATGGTCTGGGACAGCCCGGTCATGACCATGCCATAAACATGATTCTGGGGTGGCATATGTATACACTTCATTTCATGACACCTCCACATAGGTTTGGTACTCTCCCACATGGGTTTTGGTACTTTCTGGAGCCCATCTTAAATAAAAATCTGCTCAGTACTATGATGGAAGACACACCATTTTGGAGTGCATTATCATGAGTCCAGGACTTTATGTTAACCAGCGTCACGGTTCAGCCAAGTGCTGCTTCTGATGGTGCTCCTCTACTTTGTCAACCAATGACGCAAAATCCTCTATTTTTCTCAACCTTTTCTACCGAAGCATACGCCTCCTCTGCAGGCAGCACCTGTGCTCTGCATACTACTGTCTTTCTTCCACCTGGAGTCTGATCCTACATGGACTATGGGGCAGTGGGTCTGAGGCATACGGCTAATACGATAGGAGAAGACATACTCCCTCTATCCAAGAATAGATGTCTTAAGTTTTAAATTAGGTATCTTAAGAAAACAGAGCCACTGATCATCCGAGGACACATAGTTTACCACTTTTCAAAAACCACTCAAATCAATTCACCTTGGCAAACCCAAGCAACCATAGACACCCAAGCAAGTACTGAACACTCACCAAATTCATCCAAAATTCAAACTTGAATTCATGCGGCCATTTGGTCGAGCACACTGACACAAATAAACACTTGCCTAACTCTACTATTTGGAGCAGTAATTGATCCTCAATTCTCTCCCTGGTCCCCCTAGTGCCCAGCAGCGCACTAGACAAGCTCCCCCTTTGCCGTTCGCACCAGTGCAGCACCGCCCGAGCTCACCGTGCTGGTTGACCATGCCCCACTGGCCACAGACTACGCCGCCCTCTCCCACGATGTCCAGGAGACAGGCGACACTCCACCGCCACCCTCTGTCCACCCCTCGACTGAAGACAAGTCGTGGAACAGCCGTGTCGCCGCCCACTTCTCTGCCATGCCATGAGAGGCGTGCCCAGAGCGCTGCAGCCGTGCCACATGGTTACATGCACTCACGTCGGCCCTCGCCCGGCGTGCATGGCCGCTCCGACCATTCTCGACTGCCCCTTGTCGCGCCATCACTCGCATGATGACCGCCCTGAAGCACCGCGTCGACCCCTACCCTCAGACATGCGATAGCTCACTGCAACGACGTCGCTGACGAGCCCGAGCCATGCCGCCATGTCCCTCTCTTCGGTGTATAAATAGAGGCCACACCAGCCCCAATTATCCACACCAGCTCACTCCCCTCTCTCTCAGAAACCTCCCACACCTCTCCCCGGAGCAAGGCGAGCACTAGCCCGCCGGAATTTCACCGGAGCCCGCCGCTACAGAGGAGAAGAGGAACTAGATCTAGGAGCCGCCGTGACCACCATTCGAATCGCCGTCGATGACAACCTCATTCACCCCATCGCCGACCTTAGAGGAGCCGGTGAGCCCCACATACCCCACCGTTGTGTTAGGGTTCAGTCTCATGAGCGATTCGATGGAGACGACGAACCACATCGTTAGATCCTAGTCTAATCGAGGCTGAGATTGAAACTTACCTGGGAGATGCCAGCAGCCTGATAAACCTTTTCCATTTTAGTTAAAACTATATTCTATCAGTAAGTTCAAAAATCAATTCAAAGAGATTACGCTTAAACCAAATTATGATTCCAATTTTGTTGGAAGGTATTAATTTTCTGTATCCAAACTTGGATTGGATTCAAGCCGACTGAAATTATAGATCACATACCAAAAATAACTAGTGGAGGCTTTGCCGCTTTAAACATTTTTCAAAATCAACCATAATACTGAGGACAGTTCAACTCTCAAATCACATTTGACAAGATCTATCTGAATATGTAAAAATATTTAGGTTTACATCGCGGTGATGTTCAATTAAGGAATGCTTATATATAGGCATTTCTAGTCACTTTAATTTTATTAAATAATGATTCAACTTTATAAATATGACCACCACTGATACATTCCCAAGTATTAGAATATGTGGGTGATGACGTGTCGATATGATCCCATATTTTAATTGGAGAATATTAAATCTTAATTATTTTCATTGGTAAATTACTTTTCTAAAACAAGAAAAATAGACTAGGCCTTTTATTTCGTATTGATGATTGTAATGATGCTGAATCATCTAGTTTGAAGGCAACGTGATATTTACATAGGAAATGATTAAGTATTGTTTTGACAATTATTGTACCTCCTTATTCATTTACCCATAGGCGATGAATATCGACTAGGATACTGAGGAGAAGATGCTGAAGAAGAAGAGAATCTTTACTCGAGCAAGCCATCACCCCCTAATTACAAGCTAGATCTATTACATACTATATATGCAAGCCTGACACGCTACTGAGTTAACTATCACTGAAGCCATCCTTGCAAAATAACCTATGCAAGATGCATTAGGCATGCTTTGGTTATGCACGACCTTGATTATATCCATCTGAAGTTTTACTTGCAAGCTTTATTCTTTACTTTTACCAAAGTTCTTTACCTTTAGTTAGTGATTTGTGGTATTAGAAAAATAGGATAGATACCATAAGAGAGCATAAAACTAGGCCCTAGGTAGTTATACTTAGAGTAACCATTAAAAGCATAAAACTAGATTTGGATAGTTACCCTTTGGACTAGCACCACTCATTAGTGACACCCTCATTGCTAGTTGCTAGTGCTAAACTACTACACGATCCTTAGATGGAATACTTGGAGGGAAATGATTATGAAAACCTTGGAATGATGGTTCATTCTATTGAAATGTTTTTTGACATCGCGTCATGAACACAAAATGATTTGATGATGAAACTAACTTGAGGCATGAGCACTTGATTTTGATAAAAGCTTGATGGTTGGGTTGGGATCAGATACCATTCCAATTTTTACCATTACAACCACAATACCTGAATTGGGTAGGGCAACTTTGAAATTTACCATGCTAGTATGGGTTCTCTTGCGGAAGAAGGACATTAAGTGAGGCTACCTCGTGAATGTGAATGTCCACCTATCACGTGCCGGGATGGCGGTGGCCATGGTGGGAAGCCAACCTCATAGGGAGGTGTCTATACCCCAAATTAATGTAATTGAAAGGTTATGATTTATTATCTGTGTGACTAAAAGTATGATGATTTAGGGTTATCATCACGGCAGAATGTATCAAATTTTGTGGTGAAGAGTGTACCACCTCTGCAGTGTCAAACTTTTTGAATAATAGCGTTAGCGGTCATGGACAGGATTAGATTGGCCATCTTGTTCCGTTGTCCAGAGAATGTTTTTCAAAATGACTTGTGAATTGAACTATGACCTTGACTTGACCACAACAGGGTTTGTGGACATGAAAAACTAGGTTCCCACTTAGGTGATGTAGAAAAGTAAATTAGGTTCTTTACTTTTGAACTCTTAGGAAGCAAACCTGGATTTTGCAAATAAACCTAGAGCTTAAGATTCCTACTAGAACTACCTGCTACTTGTTAGTGATAGTTTTGCGAGTACTTAAAGAGTACTCATGAAAGCTTTGTCCTGGTATTCCACTTAGCCAGACTATGAGGAGGACTACGGAAGATGGAAGCAGGAGGTCTGCATGACAACTAGGATCATCTCCATTATCGACATTGCATGTGACCAAGATGGAGCCCTACTACGTTTACTTTCGGTTGCTTTTATTGTATTAAGACTGGATCATGAGATCCTTTATTTATAAGAAATTTATTATGGTTTGTAATGGATGATGTCTTGTGGTACCAATTACGTATGTCTACATAAAATGGTAATCCTGGGATTGCGATGTATGGCATAACAGGCATCTGGGATTAAAAATCCGGGTGTTCACATATACACTTCATCAAACTCTAGCTTGACTTCTCATGATCAAGCTAGATGACTCATCTTACTAGGGCTTTACCTAATTTGGTTTGGTGTACTCATCACTTCTTCATTATGTACTCATCTATTCTCAAATGACTTGAGAATAGACCACCAACCTTTGATCATACAAAAGCTTAGCTTTTTATTTATCTAATCAAGATCTGTTATCACTAGGTAATAGACTTGGACTACACATGGTCTCTTTATAGATTTTATATTGTTAATGAAGCTTACTTTGGCTTTGCTCCTTGACTTAACAAGATTACCATTTGATTATCTACTACTAGCTTTCTCATAACTATAATTGTAGTACTATCTAAACTCTTGTGTTTAAATACTTCTTCTAATTAACTCATAGATAATATCTCACCAAAATGGGATGGTTTGATCCTCGGGATCACATTCTATTGATGATGGCATACTCTACCATAACTAGTTCCTTCTACTTATTAATTTACTTAAGGTCTTTGATCAATATATTAGGTCAAAGCTAAGAGTTAATAAGTGCTAGGTCAAAATTGATTACTCAGTGATGATCAATTGACACTAGAACTTGGTTAAATAGATATGTCATCTATTAATATCATATTAAGAATTATGTGCTAGATGGTCTTGGCTTGACTTCCTTTCCTACTCTATTTGTAATAAGAGTTAGTGTTTAGAAACTACCATGATTCTCATGGTAGGAATAACTATAAGCAAGTGTATCAAGATTTAGTTATCGAGTTTCTTTACTTAAGTTATATACTTAACTTGGTATTAGGGTTTGTTGTAGATAATGCCTTGATATAATCTTTAGAATGTTAAATGGTAGTATTCATCCTTGAGTTGTTGTATGGAATACCATGTAAGGATCCCTAGGCGATCTAGTACTCCTTATTAAGTAATGGGTTGTGACTTAGTTTCATTACATTTGATCTACCCTTAGATCGAGATCATATTACCCAAAAGTAAAGGTTTTAGCAAAGGTCATATTGAAACTTATGGCCAATCAACTTGATCTATTCCAGTTCCACCAAAGTTAAAGAGGAAGCTTAAATCACTTTGACAGAAAACTTTACTACATTTAAAAGCGCGAAAATTATCCAGATTTTCTACATGCATGAATGCAATGCACACCTAAGTTTAGCTTGTTTCTAACTCTAATGTCTTTGGGATATTTACGGTGAGCTAGCTGAACCTCCACTTCCTCGGTGATTGTACACCTGGCGTGGTATTATAATCATCTCCACAATGCTCAAACAGAGGCCTTTGCAAAAGGTGGTCCGGATGGACTTCCTGTGAAGCCCTTGTTAGATTAGGATGACACTCTTGATCATCTTGCACATTTTCTCAAGGGCGAAGAATCAACATGAAGAGGTAATAATTTCATGGTATGCTCTTACTATTGCAGCAATATTCTCCACCATAATGTTGCCGCTTGCTTGTCGCCTTCTAGGCCTTCTTGTCGCCATGATCTGTAATCTATGTCTGACACGCACAACAAAACAAAACCTTCCTAAGCTAAGGGACTGCATCGGATAAGCTGGCGGGTTTGTTGCAATGCATTCGCGAGACCTGCCATGAATCATTCTCAAGATCTGGCTGAGAATCATCCACAAGCGATAGGATATGTGATTCTCAAAGGGACCAAGTCTTGAGTAAGAAGTTGTCACATAAGGGGTCCTACATTCCAACATGGATGAAAACAACCACAGATGTAGCATAGCACAACAAGCTCTTTCGATCTACAATGGCGATCTACGGAGTCGATGATCTTAAACAAGCTCTCGATCTACAATGGTAGTGGCTACATGATCTAATACAAGTTGTAGATCTAACAAGGTGGTAATCTGGATGATCTAACACAAGCTCTAGATCTAACAAGGCAATAGTTATAGATCATCTAACACAAGCTCTAGATCTACTTACGGTCACACATGAACTCTATGGCATGAAGGCGTGATTACTCACAATCATCATTGGAGGTGGGGAGAACTCGAGCTCAAAAGAGATAGTAGGCATGTCGTGACCATCACCTACCAAAGCGAAGCAAAATGAGTGTTTCACTCACCTGCTCTTGACATGATAGTGGATCTCGGGAGGGGCAGGAAATGGTGGATTTTGAAATGGAGGTGAGAGTGGGGGTAGAAATAGAAAGGGTTTTGGCGGACATGGAGAATCCTTCCGTCCCAATTTCTCTTTTCACTTGCAGTGGGCGTGCTCGTGCCATCTCTAGGTGTGGGCAGCGCTCGTGCAAGATCCCCTTTGCATCTTGGGAGGCGGCAGACGAGGGTGACTCGCTAGAAGCAGTTGGATCAATAGTTCCTAATGAACCTAGCATGGGGGTACTTTGAGGTTGGCGGGACACAGCGTGGTGGCAGGGCAGGCAAACAATCGATCTAATTTCATCGTCAACCGTTCAATTGTGATGTGATTCGCTGCACCGTGGGCGTGCTCGTGCCATCTCTGGGTTATTAGAGCCCAGCGCGATGCAAGATCCCCTTTTGCATCTTAGGAGGCTGGACGAGGGTGACTCGCTAAAGCTTATGGATCAATAGTTCCTAATGAACCTAGCATGGGGGTACTTTGAGGTTCGCGGCCACCGCGTGAGTGGCAGACAGGCAAACAATGAATTAATTTCATACGTCAACCCGTTCAATTGTGATGTGATTACTGCGAGATGTTTGCAATCTTTTGCTTGGTTCTATAACCTTTTTTAGGAAAAGAAGCACCGCACTCTTTAAAGGATGGCTGCTTCTAGGCAAACCTTCTGTTGTCTTTACCCCCACCACCACCTCCTTTATCCAGCGGTTATTTGGGGCCTTAGCTGGTGATCCGGGTTGTTTCTCTCGACGATGAAGCTTATTGTCGTCTCACTAATCAACACTGACCGATTATTTTGGTCATATCTACTAATCGAGTTTGCCTCGATTTGGCGGCACTTATAGCTCAGCAGCCGTTGAGAACAAATAAATTCTTGGATCTATTAATAATAATCAGCAAGCGTAAAAACATCAAATATAATAAAAATATAAATAGGTCTTTACCGTGGGCTTTTGGGAGTGAGTTGAAACTTTAAGTTTTAAATTATGAATTTATATATTTCCTTCGGAATTTAGGTTACGTTTGGCACCAACGTTTCTTTGAAGTATTCAAGAATACTTTGGTTTCTAAAATGCCATGGTTTTAAATTTTGAGGTGTTTGGTTTCAGCAAAAACTACAGTTTTCATACTTTGTTTTTGCAAAATAACACTTATTTGAAGTATAGAAAAAGAGGTCTAGACCTCTTTTTCTAAAACTAAATGTTGCTAGCTGGAAAATACTACAGTATTACAATACTTTAGTTTTAGAAAAATTAGATGCAAACAGACCTTACCCATAATTTCAGTGGGTTCTGACTTTGTTTCTACTCCCTCGTTTGGAATTAACACTCACATTTTCTAAATTCGCATTTAGAACCCTAATTATGTGGTCTGCTTGGTGTGCCGATCGCCGTTGCGGTTCTTTTTCCAGTGATGTTCGAGAAGCAAAACGAACGGACACGATTCACCATATTCGCAGTGCGCCGCCACGCAAAACCGTGGGAGGCGAATGCCGCCCGGCTCGAGTCCGACCGGAACTCCATCCGTCAGCCGCGTCAAATCCAAGTTAAGAAGGGGCGCGGCCCGATCAACAACAGCACAGCTGGCGCCCAAGCAAGTTGCCCGATCGATCGGCACGATCCTGTTGCTATATACTCACGCACACAAACTAAGGGCGTAGTAGAGTTCAACCGCAAGAAAACCGCGCCACAGTAGTCAGACTCCAGACATGACCACCACCATCGGAGATCCGCTCAGGCACCCGGCGTTTGTCCGAGGACGGGAGGAGGGCGCTACGACTCGGACTCCGACGACGACGACGACGTCGACCGCTACGTGTTCCTCGCGCGCCAGCCCGTTGCGCCGGCAGGCCAGGGACGGTGATGGTGCGATGCTGGGCGGAGGAGGAGGCGACTGTGAGCGCAAGAGGCGTCCCTCGGAGATCTTGGCCGCCCCGCCAGCGCTTCGGACAGAAAGCTCAGCTTGCCTGGCAGCGCGCCTCCGCGGAGAGTCTGGGGAGCGAGGAGGCGACGCGTTCCCGGAACGGTTTCGAGAGATCTTGATCAGGAAAGAAGAACAAGAAGCGTCGCCGCCGCCGCAGGTGGAGAGCGCGGCGCGTGGCAAGAGAAGCAGGGTATCGGACAGCGAGGCGAGGCCGCCAGGGTCGCAACATCGGCACGTGATGGTGGGGCAGAAGACGTCTGCGGCGGCGGCAGCGGGAGCTCCGGGCGACGCTTCTTGTGCAGCATATGCGGTAGAGGCTTCGGCAGCTACCAGGCGCTCGGCGGGCACGTGCACCGCGGCCACATCACGAAAGCAAAGGACGCGATCGCCGCGGCGAGTCGCAGGGACGTTACCGGCAACGGCTGCCGCAACGAGGTGGCCATGGCCGATGGTAATGAAGGAGAGGCTGCTGCGGTGGCGGCGGGCGGAAGCCGCTGGAATCCGATGGCTGTTGGAGGCGACCCTCCTCGCCGCGCAGCTTGTCGTCAGGATGCTGATAGCAGCAGTGGCGACAGCGACAGCAACAGCAACGAGGACCAGATGTTCATCGATGCAGCAAACCACCGCCGCCATGGAAATGTCGAGGCGGAGGAAGGTCCACAACTGCAACAAGCCACGATGATGATGACAAGGAAGGCAACGGCACAGAGGGAAGGCCGCCGTCAGAAGATGCCACGAGTTAGCCGCCATTGGCAATGGGGAACAGCGGCGTACGCAAAACGCAGTACAGGTGCGGCGTGTGCGGACAGGAGTACCTGTCAGGCAAAGGCGCTGGGCAGGCACATGAAGAAGCACCGGAAGCTGTCACCGCACAACGGCAGCAAAGAACGGAGATCACCGGAGGTGGCCGGTGGCGCTGGCCAGAAGACCGCTGTTGCAGCGAGCCCGCCACAGCATGTCGTGGGGATGTCGATAGCAGCAGTGGCGACAGCAATAGCAATGAGGAGATGTTCATCAATGAAGCAAACCACCGCGGAGATGGGAACGTCGATGGGAGAATGTCACCTCTGCAACAAGCGACGACGATGACGGCACGGTGGGGAAGGCCGCCGTCGGAAGATGCCACGAGTCAGCCGCCATTGGCAATGGGAACAGCGCTGTACGCGAAAAGCAGTACAGGTGCGGGGTGTGCGGGCAGGGTATCCATCAGGCAAGGCGCTCGGCGGGCACATGAGGAAGCACCGGAAGCTGTCAACGCACGACGGCAGCAAAGAAGGGAGATCACCGGAGGTGGCCGATGGCGCTGGTCATGGCCAAGAAGGCCCCTGTGGCAGCGAGCCATGGGGAATTCGGTGGCCATGGGAAGAAGAAGAAGAGCCTCGACGCCGTAACATGTCACCGAGATGTGGATAGCAGCAGTGGCAGCAGCAACGAGGAGATGTTCATTAGTGCAGCAAAACACGATGATGCCGACGGCAATGGCAGCAGCACCGTTGGAAGATGCCACGAGTTAGCAGCCACCGTCATTGGCAATGGGAACAGCATTGTAAGCAAGACGCAGTACAGGTGCGAGGTGTGCAGCAGGGTACCTATCAGGGCAGGCTCTCGGCAGGCACATGAGGATGCACCGGAAGAATGACGGCAGCAAAGAACAGAGATCACCGGAGGTGGACGGGATACCAGATCAGAGGGCTGTTGTGATGGCAGGAAACAGGCAGTCCACAAACAACCAATACAGCACACCATTTGATGGAAGCTTGATCGGTTGGGTGTAGTCTAAGTACTAGGAAAAAATCTTCACAACTCTATCATCTCTGCTGCATGCTTGAGACTGTAATGGAAATTTCTGAGTTGTGTTCTTTTGTTGGTCATTTAGCTATCTGAAATCATTTTCTTATGTACAAAATCCTGGGGAAAAAGTATTTTGCAGGTCAAATAGACCATTTTCAGAACAGAGTACAGAGCGTAAGAATTGCTACTGGTCCTGTTTACCATCAAGCTCAAAAGGATGCAGCAAGACGCCATACCAAGAAACTTCGAAAACTAAAAAGAAAGATCCAGGTCGTTGCAATTTTCATCGGACGATTTGTGCACATGCCAATGTGCAAAGGCTAGGAACAATTCTGACATTTAACAACACACCAGTCAACACATATCATGGAATTAGAGAGCTTGATCATTCCACTGTACAGTGATGGCAATCTGTATGCTGTCTCGAGATGTCATCTCTCCATCTATAGGGAGGTGTACAATCAAACAAAATCTAAGACCAAACATGGTGAAACGATCCATCAAAAAATAATGATTAGAACCAAGGCAATGCTAAGCTAAATGCCATATTTCTCACTTCAAAAAGGACTACATGCTGATTTCCATTTAAACTAGTGAAAACTATTCATATGCAGGTTTTACCCAGGCAATATCTTCTTAGTTGGATAAATAATAATGGGGGCTATCTTAAAAAGATGAATAGTGAAGAAGTTCCATCAAAACTTCCTCCAGCCATGTTATAAATCGATGTAGAAAGAATGTCTCTCCATCCTTTTAGCTTCAAACAAAGCTTCACAAGAAGTTCGTGCAATGGTCTCAAATGATTCCAAGGAAGAACCACCAACCTTCAAAGCAGTTCACTGTTAGCGGTAAGCAGAAAACCTCGAATAATAAACAAACAGAATGGAGTGTCTCCAAGATGCGACTGATCATTATTTTTATACAAAGGCAAGAATCGAGAAAGTGCAGAATCGTGAAATACTTGCATGACAAATCTGAAGATAATATTTTGAGTCACTAAATTTGATAATCTTTCTAAATATACAGTAAGAGTTTAAAAAAAGTTTGTCTTCACGCTTTCTAGGAAGTAACCTATTTTGGAACAGAGGAATTGGGTACTTTTGGTGCTTCAAATGCTAACTAAATGAGTAATTAGACATGACCCAAATTTAATAAAACCATGATACGATGTCACATCGACCTTTAAATGAAAAGAAAAACGAATAAAGATGGATTTATGTAAGGGAGGCTATAGTAGAAAGAACACTGAGTAAAGACATTTTGCAAAAATAAGCATAAAGACTGGAAATCTTATTACTCCTCAAGTTGTTAGTTCAAGCCCATGTAACAACTATGACAAAATCCACAGTTCGATTCCATGCTTCCCTCGATATATATCAATTATTTTGCATTACAGATTTTAACTCTGAATCATAAAGCCAATAATAGAATCCAGTGGGGAAAAGAAAGAAAGAAAACAGGATATAACAACCTATATATTTATGCTAGTAATTCAATTTCAACTTACCAGCACATGATTGACTGCGTAAACAGTCATTTGTCTTGAGCATCAGCAAGATTTCCCTTGGTAGTCTATGGAGGAGCTCCGAGATTTGTGGTAAATATAAGGAAGCATACATCTGTGACCAAGAAACAAGAAGTTAACAACCACGTAAGAGTGGACCATCATCAAGAATCTCAGGTTCAAGGGCTCCAAAATAGGTTAATATGTAAACTTGACTGACAAGAAGGCTGTGCCAATCCAATTGCAATTGCCAATCCAATTGAACTTATTACTCCCTCGATCCAAATTAATTGGCTCAGTTTATCTAGAATTCACATCGAATCTAGATAAATCCGACAATCGAATCGAAAATGAAATAAACAACACAAGCACATCTTCGATAAAAGAGGAAGCCATGAATCAGTTCCTGGTTTAGCAATTTCAATTCGACATTATACTACTGTAGGAAAGATAAAGAAGATTTGAGTCCTGGCACTAGTTGAGATAATTAGGACAATCACATCACAAGTAATAAGTAACTTCTTTCGAGTGAAGTGTGAGGACATGTTAATATTCTCCAGTGCGCTCATGGGTTACTGAATGTTGTTAATTTGCATTGGTATATGTGGCGCATGGGGTGGCCAGTAAGAACAAAATAATGCATAACAAAAATCACCTGAACTTCAGCACGATCGGTATTCTTCCATCAGGACAAGATGACCAACAGATGGGTCAATGGCAGCTTTTCCATGGCTTCATTGTGAGAACACCAGCAAAAGTGCGTAAAAGATCATCCCAGCACCTAGTCTGACACTGTACTCCTTAATTGCTTTCTCGGCAAGAACAAAGCGCCTACATTAAACAAGCGTGGTAGAGAATATTAAGTACTGAATCATGACCAGAAAGAAGTTGGAATAGCAGTGTCACCTTCAAAGAGAAGCATAGTTCATCCTCATAGAGTAATCAAGTTCTTTGTAAAGACCATGGTCAAGAAGGATCAGTTGTGGACGTTTCCATCCTACACTCCATAAAATAATTCAGTTAGTGCTGTTATCACGGGATGTACAACAACACAGAACAATACAGTAAACTGACCTATCTGACAAATATCGGCAACGTAATCACTCATAAATTCACACATCTCCACATAACAAGATGCATCTTGTTGTACTAATAAATCATCAGTTAAAGAAGCTACCTACCACTGTTCTTCTCATCAAATGTAAATACCAATACTGGTATATCGCTAATCATTTAATGTAGCATAATTACTAATGACAGAAGATAACTCTGGTGCATTTCAGAAAAAACTAGAATTGGAGGACTTGTTGGATTTGTGATGCTAGTAAGCGGTACTAACCAAACCATTTTTACTGTCTTGGCAAGGGTCTGATCATCATATTTGCAGCATGGGGATCACAATGAAGCGAAACCATGCTTGAAAATCATCTCAGCAAATGCTTTATTGACCTGCACAACTGTTAAGTGAGTATCCATAAGAACTCATTACCACATTTGTTTTGAAACAACTGTACTTTTGACAACTTACTAGGTTTGAAACATCAACCGGGCGAACCCGATGTCTTTAATGCCTTTAACATCAGTTACCTCCTTGGCATCATATACTCCATAGTGAAATTCTTGATGAGCTGAGGTTCAATAAACCTTGGGGATGTATATGCTATTACATGATGTGAGAGACAACTTTCTGAAGTTAACCAAACATCTTTCACTGTTTTGAGCTTCACACAGAAAATCTAATTCCTGAAACCATGAAAGAAGTTTGTGCAGACTCCAGATTATGTAACCTGTTCCTTAGCTTTTCTTACAAAGAATAAAAAGTAAAATAAAGATATCACCTAGGAAAGCATACTGATGAGCATAAAATTCAATATGAACAGTAGGGAATCATGGACATAAATTGACAAAATTAATTATGACATGATAAACCATACAAAAGGATAATGCATTTTCCAGGGAAATAAAAAGAAATTGAAATCCAGGAACCAATGGAAGGTACCTTAGGCGCACTTTCTCGAATTTCATCAACTAACCACCTACATGGACCAATTTTAGTGGTATTAATGTAAAATGTACGGCATGAAAATCAACATTATTAAAACCTATTTACAGTCAGATCAAATTACGAAGAATACATACAAATCTTGGGTTGCTGGTGAATTGATAAGGGTTTAGTTCAACATGCAAACAGATGACATGAATTAAGGACAAACATATAACTTTTTGCCTCCGCAAATGATATCTTCCTAACATGTCCATGTGCATTTAGAAGTTGCAATGTCATTGGTTGAAGCTTCTTTTGAATCCTTGTACAATTTGTTAATAAATGGTTAAAAATGTATGTCATTTTAGTAATTGATGATCCTTACAATCACGGTAGAAAGGTGACTCTAAACAGGTGGAATCTTTAGTAACTTTGTTTGCAGTGTCAACCACAAAAAATGGAAGAATTAAAACATTATTCTCTAACGCAAGCATCAAACATGTCCTTATTCATAGTGTCGAACCATAATAAGAAGCTGGAAGATAAACTTAGGTATTTATAATTCCTCAAATAGAGCTGTTAGGCCAAAGTATACACAGGAGACATGTGCAATTAAACAAGATGGAAACATCAATATAGTGTTTGCCTTGCTAATGATTTGAGGAAAGTGTCTCTATCATAACTAACTCTAAACATCAATGTAAGACTATAAGCTTTTGAAATGGTATGTTAAAAAAGCGGAGAAAAAAGGAAGCACAAAGAAAAGTTGCTCCATTCACTGGTTATACCTGTAGTCAAATGTAGGAAAGATATAATGAAGAGCATTCACTACTAAATCCACAGTAGCGATATCTATTACAGAAGTATCTGTCAAGTGGTCATGTTGAACCTGTAAGTCAAGGCAGTGGTCAAGTAGGTAAAAGGGAGGCAGCAATCAGGTTAAATCTGAACTCTGTATCATAATGTAGATGATCAAACTATACACAAGTGAACTCTAGAGAACTTTCTTATATATACCTTAACAGCAACTTTTTTACCATCATGTGTTGTGGCGGCGTGAACTTGCGCGAGAGAAGCACTTGCAATTGGGACAGGGTCGAATTCTGCAAAAACCTACACCAACAGGATAAAGTGAAAGAGAAACATTGTGTCAGAGTTTCTTCTAAATTAACAAACCAGCTGAGCATAAATCCACCAAATGACTCGAGCATGAATATTTCCTTGGCCAACAACTGCAGCAAGCACGGTCATTCAGATTGTGGGTCTTTGTTAATTAATATACAATCACAGATTGTCATGCACTCTGTGCAGCAGCTAAAGTAGTTCTCCTACAGCAAGAAGTAGGAAAAGATAGTAGTGCAGGGAAGGGTGATATATGGAACTAACGGTTTCCGGCAGTTCTCAATATCCTTCTTGAACCTCCACGGACTTCCTCTAGCGACGAGACTGGGCATCTCTTCAGCATCGACGCCCTCATCGTCTGCACGTACTCCTGTGGCACCACATACTCCTAAAAAACAAGTAGCCGATCCTCAGTGGAAAATTTAAGCAATCTTACAAGCACCCGGGTCAATTCAGAGGATACAGAGTTGGAATTCCGTACCAGCTGCGCAATGTGCTGGCCGAGCTTGATGTAGATGCCGCCGTTGCGGAAGCAGAGCTCCTGGAGGCGGTTGGCGGGCGGAGGTGGGTCTCGTGCTTGGCCTTGTGCCACGCTTCGGAGTCAGCTCGAGGCCCAGGAGGAGTACTGGTGAGTCGAAGGCGATGGTGGCGGCGGCGACGGAGTCGCGGAGGAAGCGCGGGGCAGGTGCGTGCAGATCTTGAGGGTCTTGGCGGGGTCGTCGGAGGTGGCGATGGCGGCCCCGCCGGCGCCAGTGCCCAGCGCGAGCGCCGCCGTCAAAGCCCGTCGCCACATGGCTGCCTATGCGTCGGTGTTTGCTTGCCGTGCTCGTGCGCGCCCCTCTTCTCCGCTGGTCTTTCTTTCTTCCGCTGCAAGATGTTCGGAGCGACGGGTCGGTCAGTTGGCCCTATACTGCAGTCGGGCAGATGGTCTTTGTCACGATGGAATTCGTGTGTTCGCAGGATCCGTTCGTTTATAGCGACGTCATGGTCGGCTCGGCGTGCGTAATTGGTCCACTTATTACGTTTGAAAATTCTAGGACACGAATTTGAAAATTTTGGAAGATCCTTACACCAACGTTCTCCTTCATTTATGCACATCGATGTTATAGTCCCTGAGTTTCCTTACAAAAAAGGATAATATTTTAGAAGTCATACGACTTTAAATTTGACCAAGTTTATTTTAAAAAACATCAACTATACTATAATAGAGATGTCAAATGAAAATATTCATGATAAGTCTAATGATATTGATTTGATCTTGTAGATGTTAATAGTGTTTTTCTCAAAAATTGGTCAAACTTTAATTTGTTTGACTTTAAAAACTACATGTATTCCTTTTAGGAACATAGGTAGTACCGTCAACGACAACCTTCGCTATACGAGTTGGAGGTACGAATGATGGACTAATAACTAATCCTCTTATTAAGTGGTTTCAATTCTTAAGTGGTGGTTGAACTTCGCCTCCAAGTAATGCTCTCGAGGCGACACGGGGTCTCCCTAAACCCTAACATGCATAGCTCCTCTTCAACTCACTCCTCCTCACAAATGGTTGGTGTCGGCCTCGGCCGGCTTACCACCGGCTCAGCCCGCCTCCTTTCTCTTTTTCTTGTCTTGAGTTGTTTAGGTCCTTCCTCGCTCGACTCGGACAAGGTGGGGCTCGAGTCCCATCAATGACTCCTTCCCTAGGAGATGGCACGAGGTGCTAGAGGAGCCTCCTGCTCGGCAGTGTGTCCGGTGGGAGGGTGTGATGGTGGCAGTGGTCGGCTAAATCCTGAATCCAGTTTGCATGTCAGGCTACAGCAAGGCACCAGCTAGTGGTTGATGTGTGGTTTCAGCGGCTTGATTCTTGGAGAGGCGATTTGCAAAGCAGACTCTTGTGTGTTGCGGCATCATGTCCACCATTGTGTGTGATGGATGGGGATAGGAAAGTGTGTCTGCGGTCGGGCGACTCACCATGCCATCGAGGGCGAACACGGGCTCCACGGTACCCTCTCTCTTCCTCCTCCTGCAAAGTTGTGGTGGTACCTATCCGTCGTCTTGACCTGCCAAGATCCCTCCAAGCGGCAACCGTTGGGGAGAAGAAGGTCCTAGCTGCAGTTGGGCTCTCATTGACATTTCTCTGACAGTGTGGTGATGTTCAGTTAATCGTTAGGTGTTTGCGTTGCAGCCTCTGCCCACTCTTAGGCTCCTTTGTTTCTCTGTTGCTCAGAGGGTCTGACGAGGAGCACAATGGTTGCCCTATGGTGTTGGGTTGTTGCGATGTGTGAGAAAAAGATAGCTGAGGAAAGCCACTGGGTTTCCGGTCTTAGAAAGCGATGATGGCGCTTTGAGGGTGTCGTTTTCCTCCTTTGAAGCGCCGTTGTGAAGCTTTCTCTTTTCACCATCTTGGTCTTTGGTCTTAAGGTGAAAACCTAGATCCTTGCAGATCGGGCGAAGGTAACGCATTCGCGTTGTCCCCTTCTTGGAGGCGTCGCTTTTGAGCTTTTGACTAGCACGGGTGCTCAATTCTATAGTTAAACTAAGTGTTCATCACTCTTGTTGATTTCTCACGAAGTTCTTTCACCGAGGATTCGGTGATGGCCAGGATTGACGATCCATACGCTTTCTAATAATGTAGAGTAGGAAGGCTTCAAGCTATGATCAAATGGCTTTATCTTTTTGCTTGTTGTAGGCTTTCTCTATAATTTAGAGTGTCGTTCTTTTCTGTTTGTTGCTTGTCTTGTAAGGCAGTAACTAGCAGTGTAAGTCTTTTGTAATACTCCTAGCCAGTTGAGGGTTTTTTTAATTCAAAGTTGGGCTCTTTGAGCCTTTAGTCTAAAAAAAGCTTAAGTGGTTTCCATTTTTAGGTAAAATTTTCACATTGATTTGTTTATAGGGACCCTCAAAGGTGAAAATATATTGTGCTGTTATAATTTTATTTTCTTGGGTCATAGGTATCCTACTATATCAAAAGGGCACTTTGGCAAAGTAGAAGAAATTAACATGTTAAAAGATCTCAAAGATTTCTCCTGAATTTTCATGAGAACAATCTCCAATCTATGTTTTTTGGAACACCCTGACAAACTTGTCATGCTATCTCTAAACCAGATTGAGAGGCTGGCGTGAAAACCACTTTACAATGTATCGATGTTTGGGGTACTACCACTAAGTTTGATGTACACTCTGAACCACAAAGTCTTTGATTTTCCCTACCTTGAAGTCTATTGTATAAGTTCGGGACTTCCAAGTGAAGTTAGAGTTTGGAACCTACGGGTAGGGTTGAGCAGTTTTTTTGACAAACCTCTTTCCAAAGGCTTCTGTGTTAGGTTTGGAACCTCCAGGATCATACTCTGCCAGAACTACCTAGCACATACCTTTCTCGGGAACCTACGAGCACTCCTTCCTAGTATTGTCAGGGCATTTCCGTTTTTAGAGGTTCTTAGATCAAGCAGGTGCCATCTCTGAAATTGGTTTCCCACCCAATTATCCAAATGTTAAATCAGTTCGATACTATAGAGTTTCACCATTTGGAAGTTCCAAGCATGTTACTTTGTTCGGTAATGAAGGGATTTTCTCTTTTCTCCTTATATCCCTCCACACTTCGGCCTTGTTCGGTTAGTCCCATCCCCATTGTGATTGGATGGGTTTCACAATGCCACCGGTGGGGAAAATATAGGTCCAGCCAAAATTTAGTGTTTGGTTATACCACGGGATGAATCCTCGGCCAAACCTGCCCATTCAGGGAGCATGTGTCACCGTGGAAAATATCTCGAGGCGTGAGAGATGCAACTTTGCGACCGATTGGGCATGACAATGCATACGAATGCTAATCTGACCACTCTCATCTTCCATGGCCACCTCCACTTCCACTAAGCTGGCCCGTGCTGGCCCCGACACCCGGAGTGGAAGGACAATGGATGTCATACGAGAGGGGTAAATAGGATTTTAAAATAATTATGGTTTAGGATCTAATAAATTTGGAATAAAACTAACGTTTAATTTATCAAAGCATAAAATCTAAAACCACTAGGTTCAACTAACTGTACCAACAACCTATGCTAAGCAAGACAATCAACGAGGTGAGAGCAAGATATAATACTTCAAACACAATTACTACCACAATGTAAATTGCATAAGTAAATATTTCAGTTAAGAGATAACCCGATGGACACGCGAGGCGATGATTTTTACACGAATTTCACTTCTAAAGAAGCTACATTTCCGTTGAAGAGGTGCGATGGTGCAATACACTCGAGCATGAAATGGCTCACCTTGAGGTGTGGTGGCTGATACTCACCAACTCCACACAAGGCCTCACTCCAATATCGAGCACACAACTCACCGGCGTCACAATAAACCACCATATTCTCTCGTGAGCTTACCACAAACCTACTCACGATCCACTATGGGACACTTGAGGCGGTCCACGAACCCCTACAACCTTGGAGCAATCTCCACAACTCAATTGAAGGGCTCCCAAGAATCATCCTGGCTTGCCTCGACCTTGAGAATCTCCACAACTCAATTGGAGGCTCAAGGGTGTCACACCACAACCACAGGCTGTCTATGGTTCCAAGAACACAATAGAAACAAGCCAAAGAGCTTGAACTCGCCGAATCTCAGGAGAACTCAAACCTATGAACCAAATGCAAGAGCCAAGTCCTTCACTCTCAAATTTCACCAAGCTGCAAAAGCTATTGGGGGAATAAGAGAGGAAGAACACAAGAGGATAATGATGGCTCAATGCACGGCGCCCAGAAAATTACTTGATGGCGGTGTTGATGTAGAGCTTGTTGGGAACCCCAAGAGGAAGGTATGATGAGCACAGCAGCAAGTTTCCCTCAGTTATGAAACCAAGGTTTAATCGAACCCGGTAAACAAGGAAACACCCCAAAGGTGTTACTAGCTGAGCTTTGGCGAGGCACTACGGTGCTAGTAGCAGCGTGGAGACCTGCACAACACAACCACCTGAGAACTTTGTCCCCAACTTGCGATGAGGTTGTCAATCTCACCGTGTTTTGGAAAACAAAGGATTAAGCGTGTCGAATGGAAAGAAGTGAAAGTTTGCAGAAAGTAAACACCATGCGATAATAGTTTAGAGATTGTATGTAAAGAAAAGGACCGGGATCCATAGTTCACTAGAGGTGGCTCTCCTTAGATAGATAACATCTTTGGGTGAACAAATTACAGTTGGGCAATTGACAAACACCAAGAAAGCAATACGTGCATATACTAATCATCTTGACTCCTTTGAGACTTGATTGGGCAATACAACATAATACATGGGCGCCATCAACTTCATCTATGACTAATAATCCACCTTCGAGGTTATCATCGAACCCCTGGTATTAAGTTACAACAGCAGTTATTGCTTTACGAACTGCGTGTAAGGTAAAAGATGCAATACAATTGTTCTATGAACAAAGGATTGTTTTCTCCTAGTAGCAACACACATCTAGTACCTTAGAGATTTACATCGCCCTAGATTACTAGAGGCATGAACCCACTATCGAGCATAAATACTAACTCTTGGGTTGCTAGCATCTACTTGGCCAAGATAGCTACTATGGAAAGCATGCAAGATCTCAAATAACAAAAGACATGATAGAATCAATAATCAATGAAATAGCATCTCAATATCCATCGGATCCCATAAACACAACATGTATGGATTACAAATAGATGATCTTGATCATGAGCAGACTCACAAGATCTAAACATGAAAGCACAAAGGAGGAGAAACCAGCCATCTAGCTACTACATGGATCGTAGTCAAGGATGAACTACTCACGCATCACACGGAGGCTTGCATGGTGATGAAGAAGGCCTCTGGTGAATTCCCTCTCTCGGCGGGGGGTGCGGGAAAACTCAGTCCCTCCCGATCTAGGGATGGAGATGTGGCGCTAAACTCTTCGTGGATTTTGATCGGGTACCTAGGGTTTAAAATCTGAGAAATGACTTATAAGCGGAAGGAGAGGCGAGGGTCTTTGAGGCGGCGGACCACCTGGCCGAGCACTGGCAGCATGGCCAGTGGTGTGGCCGGCCCAATCTCTCCCATACAGCCACTCCCAACAGTACTACCGATCTACTACGCCCAAGTATTGATAAATAAGCAACGACCAAACAAAGAGATGACTGCCCGGGGGTGCCACGAGCTGATTGGAAGTGATCAGGAAATTCCAGCGATTACTGGTGACGAATCTGCTTGCGGCCGGTGCCGATGCCTATCGACCCAAGTCTTGATAAATGAGGCCAAAAAACAATGGTGTTAAGCGGGTGTTAGGGCTTTTCCCATGCTCACGGAACTATCCAGATACTTCAATGAGGCACTACTAAGCAAAAAGTGGCCTAAGCGGTACTTTTCGACGCCCATGCTCACGAAGACTATCGATAACTATTTGGTACTACTAAGCCTTCAAAAAGTGGCCTAAGCAATTTCGGTCAAAGCGCCATAAAACCACTCCGTTCTCCAAATCTTCAGCCCCAGTACTACTAAGCGCCAAAGTAGCTAAGCCCAGTACTTCGATCAAAAGCTGCCATAACTTTTGCATCCGAACTTCAAATAAGATGAAACCAATTTTGTTGGAAAGATAATGACATATAGAATTCAAAAATATTGAGGTATCACCAAGGATAAAATACCATGAATAAATAGGTGATATATATCCCAAGGTGTGGGCCAGAAAAAACCCACAAGATCGAAACACGCAATAAGATGTTCAAGAATCCGTTTTAATGAACTAGAGCTTGTTATGAAGATAACCATAAGCTCTAGATCCTCACACAACATGGAAAAAGATCCAAACAACAACCAAGAAACATGATGCTATATATGCAAGGTTTTAACTCTCCTTTGAAGAAAGCGAGCGAGTTACTCACTTTCGAGAGCCCTCTTGATAGTATGACTATCTACCTAAACCCGATCATAACAATTACAAGAGACGGTAAAACGAAAACCTATCAAGATCATACATTTTTCCTTGAGCATTCCACTTGAGCTTGATGAAGGCGATCTTGTCTTTCTTAAGATGGAACATCTTTATTGATTATTTTGCTACTTTTCGCTTGATGAAGACTTGAATTGCTCCCCATATTCGATGGGAAAACCTATTTTTGAACTTGGCTATCACTCCATGATTGTTGGGGATACCCCGGGTAGAATCATAGGGGTATAAGGGCGGAGTTAGTCGAGGTTCGGCAAGGCATAAGCGGATCTTTGGCAGGTCACCTCAAGGTAGGCAGACCACGGGGTAACTGGACGGAGGCGTTCGCCTAACTAAGTCTCAACCGACTTAGCGATGGTCGAAATACATCATTTAACTTGTATGCGAGGAATAGGTGTGGCGGATCAACTATGATCCAGGGCACATCTAAGCTTCTAGGAGAAGGAAGGAATCTCGCTGGTCGAAAAGCCGATGCGCCTTGCGTGACGAAGCGGAGACCACAAAGGGACCACGTGGCCGACAAGGGTGGCGATACCATGTTGGTGGCCAGCGAGCACTTGAGCTCGCGTAGCCTCTGCATGTGTGTGTGAGGAAAAGTAGTGATCCGGCTTACTACTTTGGGAGATGGCATATTCTGAGGAATATACCTCCACGTATGCCCTAGATGGAGACCTAGCCCCCCTATATAAGGAGGCTAGGGCTTCTATAGAGGGGTTCGATTTCTGATTTGGCTAGGGTTTTAAGGGTGATCTGTGAGCAAGAGTAAGAGGCTCCTTCTTCCTCCTCTGCCAATACTGACTCTAGGAGCACTTGTAACCTTGGAGAAAAGCTAATATAAACTTACGTGTGGAGAATCACTTCACTATCCCTCCTGGATTCCCCTAAGCGTGTATTAGTCCCCACCTTTAGCCTATCCATGGCATCTGCCGTGACACCACCTGCAGTTGGCGCCCACCATGGGGATAGCGGCGCTAGCAGTGAAAGATCCGGGCGGAAACCTCATCGGCCGTGACGCGCCGTCTCGGGCTCGTTCGCGCTTTGGGCGCTGGACTTAAATCATGACAAGCTGGCTGCCCGACGCGCCCACTTCCGCTGCAGCCTCTTCTTCAAGTTGGAGTGCGCACAAGGTCTCGTTGTTGTGGGCGTATCATGCGTTCATCAGCGGCGTCGTTGAGCGGGAACCACCCTTAAGCGTGGTTCACGGTAGCGTATCGCTCGCTCCCGGACCGTCTTGAAGTGATGATAACCGCCGAGGCGAGAGTACAAGAGATCCGGCACCGATCCGGAGTAACACCTAAGGCACCAAGGAAAGGTAGAGGTCCTCCACTAGAGAGGCCTGAGAATGTCTTGAGAGGCTATGGATAGCTTGGCAAACCCGTAGCAGCGGTGGTAGATCAGCTCGAGCCTGAGCCGAGCTAGAGGAAACTAGGCGAGAAAATTCTAGAGGGCGAAAAAAGATTGTTGCGGCTCGGTGATCGTTGAACATGATGTTGCGTGAGTAATGAAGGCAAACAAAGTAGATGTTGTAAAAGTGAAGGGAGAAATCTCATGAGTGAAATGAACAAAGAAGGGATACTCGGATTGAGAGTCGAAAACTGTTTGTCCGTAAATGCACCCGGAAATCTGATACCGTGAAAAACCTCGGGGCGGATCTTGCTGTATGTCAAACTAGAGAATTCGGCCAGGTGAAGCCCGTCAAAACTGACAATATCGGGTCAATAAGTTGGTTCGGATCACAAGCAGGCAAAATGAGGGCTTAGGGCAAACCGGAGAGAGATGGGGCCTCAAGATGAATTCATTCGGTGGGTAACCGGAGAAATCCGCTGAGCGCATCGTCCCCTCATGGTGGTCAAGGAGAGAGGTAGTAACCTCGGCCGGAAAAACAAGCGATTATTCCGTATGACCCGACAAGGGCAGGAAAGGCAAAAGAGGTACAAAGAAAGCTTGACGATCGGCCAGTGTAAGCCGAGGTGAAGCTGGTCGAGTATAGCAAGTGACCAAGGCAATGCCGGTCAAGAAGCGTTATTAGCAGCAATGCGGACAACGCAACTCTACAAGACAACGCATAGCGTGGAATATGCCAAACAAGAGCAAAGTGCCGGCGGTATACAATAGAGAGATCGCCACGAGGCGAGGCCGGTACGATGGAGATTCGGAAATGGTAAATGCAGGATACCCAAGGCGGACTATCATGTGATAGGGTCAGATTGGGAAGCGAGGATTTGATGCGGATGATGCGAGTTGAAGCTGGATCATTGTATAGGTCGGAACAGATTGAAAGTCAAGGTCCTCCGGGTCTGCATGTTTTGGACCGGATCATGAAAGAGCCACGGTACCTAACTTCGGGTTACCCGAGGCCGCGAAGGCGTATGGCGGCACTAAGCGGAAGATTGGTTGATAAATTATCTGTGGCTGTGAAAATTGCTACGAGCAACTTGAGGTGGGTTATGCGTCATACCCGGATGTTGGAGGCCGGCAAGGGTATGGCTGAACAATTTGCCACGGAAGCATTAGCGCTGGATAGATTTTGAAGAGATGTTCATCAGCAATTTCTGAAGTGCGTATCGAGGCGAATAGGCCACATACACTAACTATGTGCAAGCAAAGACCGAATGAGAGCGGACGGGAGTTTTTAACTTCGGTGGTGTCGTGAGAAACTCATGTGAGGCGTGATAGAATCACTGGCCATAGCGTGGTTTGCGAGGATGCGAGATATGCAAGCTGTGGCAAAAGTTACAAAGGAAGATGCCCACCGTTGGCGGAGATGATCCGGATTCTGATTCCTATGCTCTGGAGATCAACTCAACCTAGGCTTGTGTCAAGCGAGTTGAGTGATGAGTATTACGGAGAGATGGAGCGGATCATCCGGAGGAATGACTATAGAGGTAAAAGGAGGATGATAGACGGATCATCGATACGGTTATAACAAGTTGCGGTGTGAATCAAGATCAGCTGGGCGAGGCGGTCAGCGCTGAGAAAAGGAGGGCAATGGACTCCGAAAGCGATGGCAAGAAAACTTGGGCCGGAACAAAAGCAGTGGCAAGAAAGGAAGGACCGTCAGGTACACCTATGAGTCGATGTTGGATCACCATGTAAGTTTCACATGCCAAATCCGAGTAACCCGGTAAGGTCATTATGAGGCAATGTGAGTGGATCGTAAGATAGAACAAGGTGGTTGGGAATGCTCGGGCACCGGAATGATCAACCTCGGCGGGAGTTACCCGGCGGCAATTGCTCTCCGGGCGAACCGCATAGCGGCTAATGTTGCCTCCCCTCCTAGAGGTATGACAACAATGAGAGAAGGGATCGATTGCATCGGTGGAAAATCAGCACCGGCGGATCAGAGTACCCGAAATGAGGGAAGAAATGAGTCTGAGAGCATCATCGAACTCTTGTGTGTTCTGGCGAGAAAGCGGATGGAAAAGCTTGCAGCGCCGACATATGGAGGTCAATGCGGTAATGTGCGGTGGCGAGGTACATGCCTTGGTCGGACCAGAAATCACTGGAGCATCAAGGATCATCCCAAGCTTATGCGAGTCTGGCTCGTATCGTTAGTCTTGGACCCGACATTCATTGGGCTAACATCAATGTGAGGTTCTCAAAGTCTTGATTGACAATGGTAGTAGCATTAACATCATGTATCACGGATCTGATCATAGTTAGGTATCTCGGAGAACATGCTCCAGGCTACAAGGACAACTTTCCATGGTATTGTACCAGGCATTTCTTGTGAGCCCATAGGCAAAGTCCGGGTTGGCGTATTATTGACGCGAGAGATAATTGCGAGCGAGAATCTGGAGTTTGGTGGTGAACTTGGAAAGTCGTATCACGCGTTACTCGGAAGGCCAACATTGAACAAGTTCATGGCAAGCTGCCACATCGGTTATCTGAAGATGAAGTTGCGGGCCAAATGGGTGATTACCATTCTTTGGAGATTTCCGGCGTTCCATTAAGTGTGCCTCGGCGGGTCTAACCTAGCGAGTCACTGCGTGATTGCAGAGAAAAGAAAAATCCAAGAGGTGGCGGCATTAGCTTTCGTCCAGCGCGATATATGCGGTATTGAGTAACCCGCATGGTAGCGTTCGTTCCAAGCCGCAAAGGATACTAAGAAAGTGCACATTGATGATATGTTCCCAGGCGCACCGTAACAATTGGTGCGGGTTGAATGATAAATAGGAAGCGAGCTCGTCGACTTCCTCCGTGAGAATCGGGATATTTTGCTTGAGTCTACAGGGACTTGCAAGGTGTTAGGGAGTTGGTGAGCACTCTTTGAGCGTGAGACCGAAGCAAGGCGGTGAAGCAACCTCTCCGCCCGCTTGAGGATAGGAGAAAAGTCATTGGAGCGAGATAGCTCGGTTGCTAGCAGGATTTATCATGGAAATCTTGTATCGGATTGGCTCTCTAATCGGTGCTGGTCAGAAAAGAAGAAGGATGATCCGAGCGTGGCGATGGTTTGGCGTATGTGTATCGATTACGAACTTGAACAAGGCGTGTCAAAGATCCATTTCCACTGGAGGATAGATCAGGTCATAGACTCAACCGCGGGATGTGAACTATTGTCATTCATTGATGCATATTGGTTTCCACGGATACCTCACGAATCCGGATGATCAAATAAAGACCGCATTTATCACCCGTCTGGGGCTTATTGCTATCGCACCATGCCGTTTGGTTTACGTAATGCGGTGCAGCGTACCAAAGATGTATGCAAAAATGTTTGCGACCAAATAGGTCAAAATGTACAAGTATATGTGGATGATGTGGTTATCAAGACCAAGGAAAGCAAAAGCGCTCCTTAGCGACATCGAGCGGACATTCGCGAACTTGAGAAGGTTCGAATGAAGCTTAACGGAAAAATGTACCTTGGGTGTCCGGCTAGAAAATTACTCGGTTCTCGTCTCCGGCAGAATTATCGAAGTTAATCAACTAAGATCCGGGCCATTGAGCGAATGGAGCTGGGAAGTGTCTTAACGATGTCGAAGTTCCTTTGGGTGCCTAGCATCGTTGAGTCGGTTTGTATGTCGGTTGGGAGAAAAGGCATTGCCTCTCTACCAACTCATGAAAAAATCGGATAAGTTCGTTTGGGCGCCACAGGCCGATGAAGCCTTTGCCCACTTAAAAAGATGTTAGCCCTTTGCACGGTGTTAGCCTCTCCACTATCAAAGGGCCAATGTTGCTCTACATAGCATAACCAAGGTTGTAAGTGAATGATTGTAGTAAGCGCGATGAAGAGGTAAGTCGGTGCGAGAGGCGATGTATTACTTGGCGAGGTATTATCGCCTCAAAGCAGAACTACCCGCACTTTCAAAAGGTGGCATATGGTGTCTATATGGCGGCAAAGAAGTTAAAAGCATTACTTTGAGGAGCACCCCATCAAAGTAATATGTGAAACTCCATATCCGAGATAATGGGTAACAAGGATGCAAGTGGTCGAATCATAAAATGGGCAATTGAACTAGCTCCTTATGCCACAATATAATGAGAAGAAGCAATCAAGTCTTAGGTTGTGGCGGACTTTTTGTAGATTGGGCGAGGTACAATCTGAACCACGCCACCAGATCGAACTCTTGGAGGATGCACTTTGTGGTCAAAAACAAAAAAACCGGGCTAGGCGCGGAGTTGTGCTTACCTGCCAAGAAGGACCAGCTGAAATATGTGCTCCAAATCCATTTAGCGGCATCGAATAATGTCATGATGAAACACTTGTGCATGGGCTCAAGGTAGCAAAAGAGATTGGGATCGTCGGATCATATGCTTTGGCGACTCGGTTGGTGGTAATGCAAATGTCAGGGCTATGGGACCCTTGATCCAAACATGGTGTCTGATTTCATGTCTGAAGATATCTGGTTACTTTGAGGGTGTGAATTTCACCATGTACCGGGTGGAAAATGAGGCTGCCAGACATGCTATCGAGCTCGGATCAACGACAAGCAATTCCACGGGTGTAGCATTGGAACACCTCGAAAACCATCTATCAGGCCGTCCCGAGGAACCGACTCGATCTATGTCGGAAGATACAGAATCCGGGCTGAGCCCATGGACATTGACATGGGAGGTAGTCTTGTGAAACCGGGGACTGCATCGGCAAACCGGGGATGCCTCGGTGAACCAGGGACTACCTCGCGAGGACCGGGGACTGCTCGGCGTGATCTGGTTGAAGTTATGCGGTGGATCGGATGGAAATTGATGAGGATGTGTTCCTGCGAGCAATACCAGCAGGCATTGCCTATATTTCAATTCTGAAAGATGGAGCGTTACCCTTGAGGAGGTGTTAGCGGGCAAACTCGGAGGAGAGCAAAAGCATACACGATTATCAATTCCGAGCTGTACAAGCAGTGTAACCAATGTCCTCAGCGATCGTTGACCGGAAGAAGGGCTTGACATCCTCCGAGATATACACCAAGGAGAATCGGGCATCATGCCTCATCGAGCCTTGGTGGCAAAAGCATTCGGCATGGATTCTCTTGGCCAAGTGCCTTAGAACAAGCGAAGATACGGTGAGAAAATGCAATGGTTGTCGAGTGCTACCAAGACACATATGCCAATGTCGGAACTCAAGACCATACCAATTACATGGCCATTTGTTGTATGGTGCTTGGATATGGTTGGTCATTTAAACCAGCAAGGAAACATGACTCACATTTTGGTCATGGTGGATAAATTCTGAAGTGGATCGAAGTAAAGCCTATAAGGAAATGTGATGGGGCTACGGCCGTAGCGTTTCTCAAAGATATAATCTTGAGAATGCAGTTACCCACGAGTATCATAGCGATAATGGAACAAATTTTGCGGAAGGAGCATTTGCGGCGCTTCTGGGGACAAGAAGGTCAGACTCGGCGTAGCCTCGGTAGCCCACCCGCATCAAGCGGACAAGTGGAAAGATCCAGCGGATTAGTACTATCGGGATAAAACCCGGCTCATTGAGCATTGCAAAGATCAGCGGGGTGCTGGATAGAAGAACTACCGGTGATGCTTGTGGGTTTAAGAACAACTCGAATCGATCAACAGGCTATCGCCGTTTTTACGGTATATGGGGCGAAGCTGTATTACCGGCCGACATAGAGCATGATTCGCCTAGGGTCACCCAATACGAAGCGAAGTGCAAGAAGCCCGGCAAAATGATGTTGATCTGCTGGAAGAAGCGAGAAAGCGGCATTGTCCGGATCCGCCATATATCGACAAAATCTCCGGCTATCATAGCGGAAAGTAAGCCCCAGTCTTCGGGAAGAAGCGTCTGGTGCTCGGTTGGTACAACGTCTTGCCGGCATGCATAAATTATCCCCCATGGGAAGGGCCGTTCATCGTGAGCAAAGCATTGCACAATGACTCTTATTATCTTATAGATGCAAAGCCACGGGGAAAAGAACAAAGCGGACGGTCCGTGAAGAATCTAAGCGCCCATGGAATGTAGCTCTACTTGATCCTTTCTACACTTAGCGAGAGAAGTGTATGTATCAGTCTTCTCATATGTCGGTATGTATGCGGCAATGAGCTTATGAATGAAATATTGGCACCTCGGCGATAACTCGGGGACTGCCTTAATAATATTTGTTGTTTTTATTTTTTCGTCGGCTGGAGTAAGTTGTTCTACTTAACTCGGATCAGTAATGTGTGAGCACCAAAAACCCAACTCTTGACTTGCTTTGTCCAACAAGAATTGGCTTCATGGCAAACAAGAGAACAAGTTTGGAATGCGTAGCACATGAAAAGCGACTAAGGAAAAAAGAACTTAATCGAGCGCGTTTGTTTTCGGACTAACCTTGTATTTACTTTCAAACTATTATGCTAAATTATTTTGAGCTAAGCCTAAAAGTTTCTAAGTATTGTTAAAACAATTTTTGAAGCTTGGATTAAGTAAGTCGTAAAACCGAATCAAGGTAGACCTGAGCGAGCCAGAAGATTGGAACAAGAAAAGCGAAACTTCGGGGACTACCCAAGTTAATCAAGCATACAAACTTAGTAGCAAAATATTACATAAATACGGGATACATTTCCACGGCATCTGGGGGATCGATAAGTTTTCAAGTGTTTTTAATTAAGGAGCGGCGGGAGGAGGAAGTTGGCGTCATCTGCCTTCTTTGATATCAGGGCATCGTCCTCTCCATCCTCGTCGAACTATCTTCGACATTCTCGACCTCTTAAATGCAGTGGCTTCGAGAAGCTCGGACCCTCAGTCCATTCGTGAATGGGAGAATATTCAACAAGGCTATGGGCGCAAGCACTGGCGCGAAACTACCCATTCGGGTCATCGGTCCACTTGGATCCAGTGCGCTGCAGCGTCGGGAGGTTGAGATCGATCTTCTCATACCACGTGAGTATGTGGTGAAGAAGCGGTCTCATTGCGGCCATCCGTCAGCGGACTCCCTCAAAAGGTCGAGCTGAGTCTCGATCTCGAAAGCTTTTCAGCAAGTGAAATTCTCTTGGGCGCTCTCCGGGCGAGCGTGTTGAAGACTTGGAATTTGAAGCGTCGAGGAGATCCTGCCGTAGTTCTTGATGATTTCCACAGCGAGATGACAGTGACCAATAGGTCCTCCATGTCAAGGGAATGCTCTCACCGTCGGGAAGCGGCAGGAGTACCCCTCTCTCGGCGGAAGTTGCAGCAATGGCGCTTCGCAATGAGTACCCTCTGGAAAGTGGCACGAAAACAAGGCAAAGGAAGAAGCTGAAGAAAAGACATATGAAGTAACCAGAAGTATGTCGGATAAGGAAAGGAACTTCGTGAAATGTGGTGTGGATCGGGTCAATTCATTGATGCAATTATCAGCGTCTTTGCGGAGCTGCACCATTCAGCGTTCATGACTCAAGTTTGGCGTCGGCCTCCTGAAGAAGATCGTGGTCCTTGGCAATTTGGAGGTTGAGGCGCTCGTTCTTGGTGAAGTCTGGCCGACCTTTTCAAGCTCGGTTTGGTGTTGCGCCTTCATCTTCTTCATTTACGCCTTTAGCTTGGCAATCTCGTCGTTCTTGGTTCGGAGAAGGCAAGCTCATCGTCTTCTTTTGAGCTCGGCACGATCTTGCCTGCTTGTTAGAAAATGCAGCATCATATCGAACACGGGCACACTATCTTCAAGATGCTGAAATAGCGTGTTGACCGGCGCGAGGTATGAATGTTTGCGAGCCAAGAGGAAAGAAGATGGAAAGCAAAGCGGTCGGACAAAAGGACTTACCCTTGATCTGCTCCGGGTTCTTCGCATAATCTTGTTCTCAGCCTCCACCCATTGCGGAAACCAAATAATGAGATTAGTTGAGAGGAGTTGAAGGAAAGCGGAGAAAGCGCCAAGGAGAAACTTACCCCTTTTCTCATACTCGTGAGATGTGCATTGTGCTGCGAGAAGCATCTTGTGAGTATCGAAAGGCGCTGGAACTCAGCACTCCGGTGGTTGGTGGTCACTGAAAAGAATCTGAAAATTTAGCTTAAGCCTTGTGCATATTAAAGTGTACAAGATCCGGGCCAAGTGGAACTTAACTTGGCTCTAGGTGTGTGCATATTGAAGTGTACAAGATCCAGACCAAGTGGAACTTAGGCTCTAGGTGTGTGCATATTAAAGTGTACAAGATCCGGGCCAAGTGGAACTTAACTTAGGCTCTAGGTGTGTGCATATTAAAGTGTACAAGATCCGGGCCAAGTGGAACTTAACTTGGCTCTAGGTGTGTGCATATTGAAGTGTACAAGATCCAGGCCAAGTGGAACTTAACCCGGCTCTAGGTGTGTGCATATTGAAGTGTACAAGATCCGGGCCAAGTGGAACTTAACCCGGCTCTAGGTGTGTGCATATTGAAGTGTGAAGATAAGTGGAACAACAGCTTCGTTAGTTCTCAGGAGCATCCGGCCGAGTAACAAGTTACTCCCGAGGCTCGAGGACTAATGGTTATATTGCTAGTGCATGATAAGGAAAAGGTGAAATGCGATACCTCCATCATCCGACCCATGAGGTTAATCGCCTTAGAGGTTGTATTCATCAGGCGGCAAATTGGCGGGACCGAACTTCTCAGGAGAGATCGTCGTTATAGCGAACTCGCCTTATTCCGATTATTCATAAGCTTCGATCAGGTCGGAGGATATCGCTCACCATGAGCATGTGGGCGCCACCAAGCCCTCGCATGTGCCTCTCTCCTCTCAACTGAGCAAGGGCGGACTGGTGTGCGAGAACAAGTTGTTGCGCACTAGTTGGCTCAGCGAGGCGTCCTAGGTCTTGGAGCCTTACAGGCAAGCATGGGCCTTGGTGCGCTGTCGAGACCCAGTGGGCCTGCCACAGTGACGTCGGGGTTTTCTTGCCTTTGGCTTGCTGAGAGGAGGAAGTGGTTCTGGCTGATTTCCCCTTAGGAGCTGCACAGGTACTTCCTGTGAGGCCCGAAGACTCGGACGGCGGAGGAGCTTGGCGTTGGTGCCCTTGTTCTTTGGAGCTAGTCTTTGCTGATTTTCTTCTTTGGAGTTGGTCTTTGGTGCTGGTGTTGGTGCTGGTAGTAGTCTTGGTAGTTGCTGGTTGCGGTGGAGCGAAGTGGTGGATGCTGCTGCCTCGGCTGGATCCGTCTCCCAGCTCGAGGTCCCCCCTCTTGTGAGGCGGGCTGGAACCCGGGCAGCAGCGAACCCTCTGGAATAGGGCTCGTAGGCGTGACTCGTAAATCACGAGGGGGAAGGCTAGGATGGGCGGCGAAGAGATGCTAGATCCACTCGAGGGACCTCCACACAGCCTGTCAAATCAAATAATGTCGGAGAAATTACAACAATGCAAGAAAGAACAAGTTGCGGAGAAAAAGAGACTTACGCGTCAGGGGTTTGGGGCTCCTTGGGTTTAGAGCCCTTCGTGCGAGGGCCTTGCACTGCGGCTTGGAGCGATTTTGTCTCGGACTTCTTCCGCCTTTTGGAGGCTGAGAAGGTCGGAGGAGGAACTTGATGCAGCTCCACGCTTCTTCTTGGTGACTGCGAACAGGTTCCCGTGGCAAGGGAGGTCCTCGTGGATCTGCCCACGGGGTTAGTTGATCGGAAAAGCATAAGAAAGGGGACAGCATCAACAGGTTCAATCACCTCGACATCAAGTCATCTTCATCATCGGGCCAATCTCTAATAGAAGAGGTTTACCGGTGGGTAAACCCGTGGCGTCGGTCATCGGGAGGAACATCTCTGGTCGGCTCTTCCTTGTCAGGGTCTCCGGTCGGTAGCCCATTTAAGGGTCGGATCGGTGCCGTCCTCGAGTCTGCTTGAAGGAATAGCTGAGGAAAAGAATGAACAGAGTCAAAAATGGAACAATGACCGACATATAATTAACGGGAGTAAAATTTGTGCCAGAAGCTTAGGGAGGAGCCTATCCGTGAAATGCTCAATTCCCCACGTCCATTCGATTGGAGAAGTCCTTGTGGGTGGTGAAGAGAGCCTTGACCGGCGATAGATCTCGAGTTGCTCAACTCGAAGGGCGAGGTCGGTTGGGGTGTGACGAAGCTCATATAGCACACCTTGTGGAGTGCGCCTCTGGAGGAGATTGGTTCGAGCGAGCGTGATCATAGCATCCTCGTTGCAACTTGAGCTTCTTCAGCTCATAAACCTCTTGTTGACTGGTTGGCCAAGGCTGTGGGCTTCTTGGGGATAACGTCCCACGTTTAGGGTTAGGTGGACCGGAGCATAGGAAGCGGCGGATCAAGTCTTGATGCCCTCATTCGGACATAAAAGAAAGTCGGGCCCATCCTTTGCAGGACTCGGGCCGGTGACTCGAGGAAAGCGGAAAACCTCCGGGGTGAGATGGATGCAGCTCGAATTGAGTGAGCTGCTTGTCCTCGGATCAAGTTGAATATTCGGAATGACATTCTGACGAAGGCGAAAACCGGATCCATAGCTCCTTCGTGGGCCACAATCCGGCGTAGCCCTCGATCGTAGAGGCAAAAGCGGAAGAGAGGTGATTGCGTTGGCGGGAAGGTGGATGCGGTTGGAGTTCTCGTGCTCAACCGATCATGGAAGAAATCGTTGACCGGCAAACGAACCCGTTGGAAGTCGACAAGAACACAACGTACTCACCCGGATTAGGTGAGGCGAGGTCAGCGGAGGCAAAGTAGCGATGGCCGGCGGGGATCGTCTGGTCCAGTAGAAACCCGATCCAAGTCATCTTAGCGGACCATGACCGGCCCACGCACCGGTCCTGGCGTGAGTCCTCCTCCATTCTTGCTTTCGGCGGCAGCGAGCTCCTCCTCAATCATCGATAATCGCTGCCCTCGCTGGCGCTAAGTGGTGGCGGGGCAAGCCTAGATTAGCGGCGACCCGTGGTGGAGGCGCGTATAGTGGCAGCGACGACGTAGAAATCTGGGGAAAAATCTGTTGGCGCTGTGCTTAGAACCTTGGCGGCGGCGGTGTGAGCGAAGGCGAAGAAGAAGAGCAAAGGCGGAGGCGCGGTGAGGGAAAAAGCCTAAGTGATCGCCTCCCTATTTAACCTCTCCCACGAGGAGAAAGTGGGATCGCATCTGCGGGCAAGCCACGCAATGGCCGTGTACCACCCACATCAACCAATCAACAAGGAGCCACACGAAGGCCACGCAGTGGAGTTGGTCCGTGGCGTGACACGTTGATGCGGTGGCGAGGGAGGCGGGCATGGCGTGACCAGCGCCACGGTGATGGCTGACAATTCTGCGGCGGTTCTTGTCTTGGCCCTTAAAATGAGACAACATAATGATTAGCCTCCACATTGGGTTGGCGTCTGAGAGAAGGAAGCAAGACACGGATAGGACCAGTGGTAACCGGGCCGACAAGTGAAAACTTGGAATGTGCGAGAGGAAAGTAAAGCCATGAGGTCGAGTTGAAGCGGTAACCCGGCGGTAAGTGAAAACTAGGAGCGTGCAAGGGAGCGTAAATCCATATAACCAGAGACAAGGAGGTAACTCGGAAATAACGTCAAGATTGAACATAATTGAACCTGATGTGGCCTTAGCGGTAGAGGCAGCTAAGACCGCACCGGCCGAGGACTAATGTTGGGGATACCCGGGTAGAATCACGCAGGGTATAAGGCAGGATTAAGCCGAGGTTCGGCAAGGCCAAGCGGATCTTGGCGGGTCACCTCAAGGTAAGCGAATCGGGGTAACGGGACGAGGCGTTACTTTAACTAAGTCTCAACCGACTTAAGCGATAAATGGAAATGCATGTTTATTGTATCACGAGGAGCAGGTGTGGCGGATCAACTATGATCAGGGCATCAACTTCTAGGAGAGGAAGGAATCTGCATTGTCGAAAAGAAGCCCAGTATACCCTTTGCTGCCCAAGCGGGACCATAGAGGCGTGGCTCCGACAAGGGTGGCTGATACCCATGTCAATTTGGTGTAGTCTCGTAACGTAGTGCGGAGGCTCACGTGGCCTCTGCATGTGGCCTGTGAGGAAAAGTAACCCGATGGTGAAACACTACTTTGGGAGATGGCATATTCTTAGGAATATATACCTCCACGTATGCCCTAGATGGATGACCCTAGTCCCCCCTATATAAGGAGGGCTAGGAGAAACTTACATGAAGAGGTTCAAGATTTGGCTGGATTTGGGCTAGGGTTTGTAAGGGTGATGCAATGACGAGTAAGAGGGATCTTCTTCCTCCTCTCCCAATACGACTCTAGGAGCACTTGCAACCTTGGAGACAAGGCAAATATAAACTTCTGTGTGGAGAATCCTTCACTATCCCCTAGTTCCCCCTAAGCGTGTATCAGTCCCACCTTTAGCTATCCATGGCATCTGTAGTGACACCACCACGACACTAACCTTGTACCACCAATGATGAGCAGCACTTACCTTGACCATTGATACCATCGATCCAGATTTACGGATGCAGTTTAGTAGATTTTTTCCTAGTAGACCTAGATTTAATCGAACCTTGGGAAAAATGCAAAATGGAAAATAAATGAGGCACGTCTACAAGACTTGTTTACTCGTTTTACCTTACATTTAACAGACCTTTCTAGTTTACTTTGAATCGTTGGCCGGGGTTGAAGATTCACATGCAACATCATATGGGATAAAGATAATAATACACGCATTGCATGTGAAATGATTTAACAAAGGTAAGGTTGTGGGCAACACATCCAAATATACTAATGTCACCGCGAGCCACATGCATAACAACAGTCTTTTGATCCAACCATTATACCACAAAGAACTAGGCTATAACAATTATTAAGTAAAATGAAGATCAAATCCTTAAGAAGTGATGTTGCTGTTACTCCCAAGTGGATACCTAAAATACCATACTCCTCTTGCTATCACTGGGTTTCACATCATCTCACCTCGGTATTTACTAATCCTTGGGATCTTGGGTACCTACAAGTCCATGGATCGAGACAAGAGACACATATAAAAATATACAAATCTCTATTCAATCACCACACAATATTCCCATGTATTAGATGCACATAATCGCTAGGAGGTTTCACCCCAACCCGCAGCCTCATAAAAATAAGATCAAGGATAGAAAATATTATGCAAAATACTTAGATTGAAATCAAATATTCTTAGAATGATCACCAATTCACAAGGAGATCTCAAATACAAGATTATGGCTATGGCTATGGAGTGGATGGAGGTGGAGAGGATGAACTATGGTGTGGATCTCCTTTGGTGGTGTTGTGATGCAATCTGAGAATGGTGGATCTCTGTCTCAAAATTTATAGGCACCTTCATGAAAGTTGCAGCGTTTGACCTAACAGAAGCGCTGCCACATAGTACCGAGCCTTGCACGTACTATGGGTCGTTCTTGAAAGCTTATTTTCAACCCCAATTCACTTGGATGAGTAGGCAATGCATAATCTTCAATAAATGCTCATGATTTGCCTTAAAAGTGTGATTTCCTGCACAACACAATTCAAAACAAGGATTGCACATCTTTGCAATAATTAGTCATTAGTAGCAAGGCTAGAAATTCTTGGTCAATTGTTGGACTAAAAATGTTATTTAAGCGTAGATAAAGATGGCTATTTTCACAGCCATCAACTTCCCCAAATCTCAAACATTGATCATCCTCGAGCAAGAACAAGTAAAACCATAAAGAACTCATCGTTTACTAAGAAGATGAATTTCACTTATGGTTGGTAGTCATTGAATCCAACACTTCTTCCATTGAAAGCTCATCAAGGTTAGAGAAGTGCCAAGAGTACTATACAAGCTTTGTTAAGTCAAAAAAATCAAAATAGAGTTTGATATAAGTATAAACAACTAGAAGTTAACAATCATTCCAATTCCTCTAGTTAACTCTCAGCTTGCCAAGGAACACTAGAATATTTCATAATAGCAGAATTAAGTATGATATTTCATGTACTAAGAAGCATAATAGTGAATTTTCTTATTGACACCCACATCAATAGATCAAGACTATCAAACACTACTATTCCATTCATTGGTCTTTCAAGAAAATTCATAATGTAGTAACGAGACCATACCAAAGACTGATTTATATGAATCTTTATTTTACAAAGATAGTTTCCAGAATAATCATTGAGTGATATTTTTAGCACTTCAAGAGTACCAATACTTTTGCCCATTACGACAACAGTTGCTACCCATGTTGTCAACTCATAGCCAAAATCAGGGTTTTACCATTGATCGCTCAGAGGCGGAGTTATTGGAATCCAAGGTGTGATAAAAATATATAAATGAACTTTAAACAATATCACATTTTGATCCACAATTGTTTTAGCTTTGGCATGAATCACACTAAACTTCATTTCAATCAAACAACTTCTTTCAAGAGTGCCATCAAGTCTATCAATATATCTATGGGATTAAGTATCTTCAAAGGTAGAATCTTAAGACAATCACTCAACATACACGTCATCAATTGGAGACTTTTCTTGTTGTACTTGTTTGGACTATTTCCAAGGCAAGACTCGGTTAACTACAAGAAATAGAGAAAACACAACTAATTACTCATACAAATAAAAAGCTTTACTCTAACTATTTTGAATTACTACCACTAGCATAGCATCTTAACAAATCAACTAACTAGGATAAACATTTTAAAACTTCTAAATTGGGAGACATAGGATATACCTCTCATGAGTGACTTCATAATCCTCTTCCTTATGGGGATGTGTTCCTTCAAAACTAAAATCAAATCACTCTCATAATAATATCTACCAACGGTTGGATATTACCTAGTTGATGTGGAGTGCTCGAGTGAGAACGGTGACAACTACTCCTCCACATATGGGACCACGGGATTGAAGAGTGTGATGATTAAGATAAAACACAAGAAGTCGCCCAAGTTTGACGTCAAGTTACAGTTTGAATAACAAATCTTGCGAGGATCATCATTTTATCTTTATTAACTCTAGTAAACTTACCATGTTCCTGCAAGGCATTAGCAATAACATAGAACAAATAACAAACATCAAGACAGTCTATTATTTGTTTTCCTTGGGTGTGTTTCCATGGATTCTCATAGAGTTAAAACTCCAAGGGTGTAGGATTAATAATAAAATTGGTGGGCGTATGTGTTGTTGTTAACAAACCCAAATGATGAGCCCAGTGATCGAGAGTTAAGGTGCACTTATGGTTCATTAGACATAAGTTGATACGATCAACTTCCGGGCTATCTTCCTCGGAGAAGTAGGACGGACTCACCGTATGTGTCAAGGTGTTGAGGAACTCAAGTGTCAAGCAGCGATATGTGGTGGCGTCTTGAAAACAAAGTGAACCAAACCAAAATTAATTGTTGCAAAGTAAATTGAAATCATGATCAAGGCCCAGTTGTTAAGGATACTAGATGATAGCATGCGTTGCAGCGAGACATATTGCTAAATTATTGCTTCATTCTACAAATAATTCATTCCAATAATTAGCGCAAAATAAGGTATATACTTTATAATCAAATAGACACGCGTAATGGGTAGACCCTCGTGAGGAGATGTGAAATGAGATACATGGCCCCCGTATAAAATCAAGGCGATATACATTAATTTGTAGAAGAAAAAATAGCGAGTCAACAAATGTAACTCCAAATGAACCTCACACACATTCATTTGTAGGGCATTTTCATGAGGGTGTGCAGATTTACGTGGGACTTGTTGAGAGAAGACAAAATAACAATACGTACATCATTGCTTGTTACCGCCATCATTTTCTTCTCATTCCAGTAAAATCAGTCCACCTTGCGCATGGAAAATAAATGAATCAAGAATAAAACACACGAATAGATAGGACATGATGAGTAGGAGCCATATAATAGAAGACGCCGAACATATTGTATTTTCTTGTCACCTTGCTCACTCGAACAACTAGTGAGTGAAAGAGACTCGAGAACTACATTCGACCTTCCAAGTACTTCTTCCTAAATAAAAAGAATCACAAATTAATCATTTCAAGGAAATCCCCAACTTCATCATCAAGTTGATATGAGTCTGCGCTGTCCAGCACCAGTCTGACATAGGCAGTTAGTGAAATAACATAGGAATATGATAAGGATTTAAAGATGATTAATAATGGTCCATCTGAGAGACCTGGTGTAGTCGATTTAGCCCATTAATTGTAGACGGAACAGATGACCTCCACTAACAAAATCAGATTGTGGGAGAAAATCCCAGCAATTTTTCACATATAAATGAGAATGTGGGAAATAAGAACAATATGTGTGAGGGACCATCTAAGTACTGCTACCAAATTCTGATATTGATTCAGATGAACTGTTGCAGATTCAAAATGAATGTGAGAGAATGGGACAACCTTGGGGTGCGTTCAGCAATACGAAATCCAAATAAAATTAATCTAACCTGCAAAAGTACTCACGACCCATATTAGTTGATTTGATTTATCTAGATTCGATGTACCTACTACTAAAACATATCTAGGTACATCCGAATCTAGACAATACGAAGTCAACTAATATGGATCGGAGGGAGTTCTTAGCGGTCGATGAATGACAAGCCTCTAAATGTTAGAAAGGTATGGAATTCTTCAAAGGGATACGCTTGTCGTGTGGCCGAGATGACCAACTATGAGACGCCATTTTTCCAATCTGTCGAAGTGCCTCCAAGCCCCCCAGCCGGAGATGATGAAATCCCCAATGACGACGAAGACTCTGAGTCCAACGTCCTTGTTTTGAGAAATATTAGGGTGACTTGGGTGGTAGCACCAACGGGCTCAAATCCTCCATCGCCACCTGCAACATAGAAATGCAAGAAAAACTTTGCATTAATCTGAAGCAAGTTCGATGTAAAAGTTAAACTATTTATTTTGTGGTGCTGTTGTGTAAGAACTTATGTTTTACTGTTAGCACTTTTAATTTTTTTTGTGCTTGAAAATTACTTAAGCACATTTTGTTCATACTTATCGTTTATCTAGCTTTCTTCCTTGTCCCTATCATGAGCCGACAAACCTTTAACACGAAAACATTGCCGAACAACGGAGCTCAATTGCTAAACCAGTTTAAACCCGAAACAAAGCCAGCCTACCAACAATACACTACTAGACAAAACCAAAGTACAAATAGAAAATGAGACTTACACCCGAAGGTAGCTTTATTTCTAGAATCGGAAACCTAACCAGAACAAACATGAGCATAAAGTACATTCAAGTATTCTGGGATTTTCGACTATGATATGATCATTTTGAAATAAGATGGTACATTAAAACTACTCAGAAAAACACTAAGGGAACCCATGCTTTGATATGGTTACAAAAAAGAAGACTTAAGAAAAAGCGATGTAGCTATGCAATATTCCATGGATCTAACTCATCCCGGATCAAGTCTCCATCTCTCTTTCTTTTCCTAGTAGCAGGTATTTCTTTGTATGGCCTCATTTCTGTTAGATGGTTTGAAAAATTGTGCAATACTCTACAAACTATAAAGGGCCCTTCCTAGATGGGGGAAAGTTTGTCATTTCTTTGTTGCACTAGTCGGAGAACAAGATCGCCTTTTGCAAAGACCAATTTTTGGCTCTCTGATGATGATACTTGCATAACTTCTACTGATAGGCTATAGATCTCTTTTCAGCAACGACGCCTTAACTTCCTCGAGTACATCAAGGTCATGTTGTCAAGACATCTTCTTTGACATACACAGCAACTCAGGGCAAAAGATGGATAAGATCACTCGCAAGAACTGCCTCTGCACCGTAGACTAAGAAGAAAGGTGTATATCTGGTTGACCCATTAGGAGTAGTTCGTAAAATCCATACAAACATGCGGCAATTCATCCGCGCAAGCCCCCGTAGCACGATAAAGTGGTGCTTCGAGCCTAGGTAAGAGGCCCTGAAGAATTAAACCATCGTTCCTTTCAACCTGTCCATTGGATTGTGGATGTCCGACTAATGCAATATCGAGTCGGATACCTTGATCTTCACAAAACTCGGCAAGTTCTCCCATTGAAAAGTTGCTCCCGTTGTTTGTAATGATACTGTGAGGATAGCTGAATTAGATTATGACGTCCTCGATGAATCTTTTGGCTGTACATCCATCACAACTTCTGACGGTTTTATCCTCAATCCATTTCGGAAATTTATCCAACATCACCAGTAGGTGAGTAAATCCACTTGGAGCCCGTTTGAACGGCCCTACCATGTCATGCCCTAGACCTAAAAGGGCCATGTAATTGGAATTGTTCGCAACTAATCAGCCGGAACATGGGCTTTCTTGGCGTATTTTTGGTAGCCTTTGCACGTCTTGACCAGCCCGTCGGAATCTCCCTTAGCTGTAAGCCAGAAAAATCTGCATCGAAAAGATTTTTCCACTAAAGATTTGGCTGCGGCGTCATGTACGCATTCGCCTTCATGGATTTCCCTTAGGATATCCACTCCTTCAGAAATACTGATGCCAAAAACCCCACATACACTCCGCTTATAGATCTCATCACTTATTATTGTGTAGGATTTCTCTTATCGAACGATCTCGCTGGCTCCTTTGTCTTTGGGTAATTTTTCTTCTACCATAAATTTGAGGTAGGGTTTTGACCATTTGGGAATTACAACCAGAACTTCTATGAGTGGTGACTGGATTTGGTCGATACTCCTCATCGACTCCTATGATAGAGGGAACTTTAAGGTGATCTAGAAAAGCACCATCGAGGACTTTTTTCAGAGCCTATTCTTGATAGGGCATCTGCTTCGCTTTTCTGTTCGGGGAATGTGTTGAACTTCAAACCCTTCGATTGATTGCTAGTTCATCCATGACAACTCGATATGTTGCCATGTGCTTATTTGCCCTATAGTGATTGGATACTTGCTGAGCAACTAAATCCGAGTCTCTGTAGCACATGAGTCGGCGAATGCCAATGTCTTTTGCAATTCAAATTCCATGTAGCGGGGCTTCATATTCGCAATATTATTGGTCATGGTGAAGTGAATCAAACATAGAATAGTTTGTATCCTTGGGGTGATTTGAGTACCACGCCATCGCCTGAGCGCTTTCAACCCATCAAAATGCAAGGTCCAATATTCTGACTCTGGAACATTCATGTTTTCTGTCGTCTCTGTCCAATCAGCGACACAATCGGCAAGTATTTGGGACTTAACTCTGCTAGCTTGATTCCCCACTTAGCAATCGCCCCTGTGGCATCACTATTGTTGACTATGTCTCTCATGGGAGTTGTGCAACTAGAAAACAACCTGTTCGTAGCGCACCAGTTTTGGACATTCGTGGCGCACATGGAGTGCACCACTAAACTCGTGTCATGGCTAACATTTAGTCATGGAACACCATCAAGTGTGCCACGCCTATCTCAACAGATTTGTGGTGTACTGCATAGTGCGTCACTGTTCTTGCAACACATGCGCCACGGCTATGCTGGTTTTGGCGCATTGCCGCATGTGCCACTCAAACCAGGCCTAGTGCGCCATGATTGTGGTGCGGCACATTTAATTGTCATGTGCGATACGACAATATTTTCTATCGATATTTTAAAATAAGTGCTCCATGTATACGGTGTACAATACATATATTCATACACAGTTTGTAAAACAGTACAAATATATAGAGTACACTAGAAGTGCACCACACTAGTTATAACCCGAAATAGCCACAAGTGTCAAATCTTCACACAATTGATCTGGTCTCTGATCGAGTAGCTAAGTTCACCATATACATTACACTCAAGAAGTAGTCACACCTAAACTACTATCAAGTACAATAGAACCGCAAACACGAGCAAGATAGAGATTACTCGGTTCCCTCCATCTCTTCCTCATGGTCTTGATCCGGTTCCCTCCTCCATCTCTTCCTCACGGAGGTCATCCCTCCATAGCATCGCCACCTCCTTACTCTTGTAGCCTTTGTAGCTATTGAGAACTCATTCACTTGCTTGAGATAGTGTTTCCACTCATCGTGATATGTTGGAACATGGCCTCTGTACACCATGTACCACTTCTTCGCCATCTCTATAGACAAGACAAATAATATTAGATAAGGGAAAGTTAGAGTTTACATATATAGTGTGCCACATCATTTTAATCATCGGCATTGTCGAAAAAGGAAAAGTAAAAAAAGAACCAAAATGTAAGAAAGAACTAAGCATTGATTCATAACCCTAATAAGTAGCATCGACCACAATTAAGTTCAACAACCATCAAAACTATATCGAGCTAGACACAAGTTTAATGTGGAGATAAAAGTTCAACACAAGCCCATCGATAGTTCAGAACTACAACTATTGAGGCAAACATCAAGACTCGACTCGGCTTAGGGAGCGAGGATGCCTTGTTTCATCATGAGCGGCCTTTTGTCACCTTGCATCTATAGGCGATGTTCTATGTCACGGTTAGGCTGTGTAGCCTCCGTGGAAGATCCCCGAGGTCATGACATCATGATAGATGATTGTGGCAAAGTGCTGCTGGATGAGAACTCTTGTCTAATATCTGAATCTTGGATCTTTGCCTTGGCTTGGGCCCACGGAGATGAGGTAGCATAGAGTTTGTTGGTCCTGTAGGAAAGCCCGCATGTGATGGAGCGTGTAGTAGGCTTCCTTCCGACTATCATCACTTTGCTTCACGCAAGGGAAGTTCGTTACGTGGTTGAACATGTGCTTGCCGAACTTGACCTTTTTGGTCACGCGAATGTGGTGCCTTCCACCGCATAGCCACTAAGCATGATCCGAACATCCTTGATTTTGTCATAGTTTTATTCTTTATCACACTCCCGAGTCGAAATATGTGGCTTGTGAATGTTTTGGAGATAACACGATGAGTGTGCGTCTTCATCTCCACGCAAAACAATTCAAAACAGAACGTTGTTGGAAAAGGCGATGGAAATCTAAAAATCATGTTACGTGGCGAGCAAATGTGACTTACTCAGGAAGTAAGGCATGAGAATGTATTCCTTCGTCTTGTTTGTCACCATGATGCGTCTTGGAGGTACTTCGCCATGAATATCCGTTCGATGGATCTAGCCAAGCAGCTGTCACGCATGTAGAAGGGTCCACTACCATGATGCCCTGTGTTCTCTCTAATGATTTGCATCGCCATCGAGAAAATAGGCGGACCATGGTATAGTGTAGAGTGTACAGGTGCAACATATTGAAGATGTCGGAAAACCACAGGAATAAAATTTCCCCGGGGCACTATCAACAAAGCCCAAACCATGTGGCACCTTAGCCACGAAAATGCATGGATCTTTATCTCGAAGAAGGCGTTCCTCGATTGTCGCACATCATCATGCAAACTCTTCATATCCAAACTTGTGAGCCTATAATTTCTTAGTTAGCATTACACCGCCACATGCATCCTCCACATAATAGCCTTGGGTCTTGGTGGCCCGTTGCCGGATCGGATTGAGCCGACACCACCACGGTTGGCTCATGACTTGCTAGCTTTTCTCTTCTGTCCCTTCTTGGGTTCTAGAGGAGGAGAGGGACCACATTCTCCTCACCGATCACCCTGTGGAGTGTGTTGGGGCTTAAATAAATGGCCTTTTGGATGTTTGAGGCTTGGTGAAGAAGGCGCCATGAGGCATCTCCCGAGAACCGAACATACAGCTTGTTGCAAGCGGGTTTCTGCGGGGGACACCATTGGGTCGCAGCGTCTGCATCGTGGGGTTCTTCATTATTTTAGGATCATGTAGAGGTCATCACCATGCCTGAGTGTTGATGTACATATTGATATCTTCATCATTGTATGGATCCCGTGCCATAGGCATGTCATGATTATCAGCCCACACATCACGTGGAGGTGGCCGGCATGGCGGTGTTGTCGGTTGGTGCCCCATCCCAACAAATCATGATCTTTGGCCGAGCATGAAAATGGCAAAGCAATCTCTAAGGATAGACAACTCATCTTCATCGGCTCTCGGGGTTGAATGGGAGGTTGCACGCCATCGTAGCCTCAGAGCACCAACAATTTTAACCCTATGCATGTTGAGTGGAAACGCGGTTTAACATTTGAATGATAGTTCCTTGGCAACATCCCTCAACTCGGTTCACGTAGTTTAGGAAGTGCATTGACAATCAGCTCATGAAAACATGTATGACGTCAGAGATGCCTCCAGAGTAATTAAAGGCAAGGAAGTGAAGTCATCAGTTATTGAGCCAGATGGTCTTGGACGCTTAGTAGTTACCTTGATGCCGCTGAGCTTGGCTAATGTCGAGGCACCGACGATGGAGGGCGGCAATCGGCAGAGGGGTGCTTGATGGCATGGTGCTTTCCCCCGGCACATTTTCCCTGTCGCCCGCTATACAATTAAGGTCTACCGCCACGGTGATGGCGGGCGGAGTCACCAAAGTGATGGGGTTCGTTGCATAGAAAAAAAATTCCTACGGTTTGCAACTGGCAAGATCGAATCTAGGCGATACTTTGTAACGGTTATAGATGGACACACCCTCATGTAAGCGGATAACGTTCAAAATAAACATGGTTGATGGTGGTACACTACCATCCTCAAGGACATGCAGACGATCAACACCATAGACAAGCAGCGCCTCCGTAGTCAGTCACACGTTCTGCCAAGATCGAATCTAGGCGATACTTTGTAACGGTTATAGATGGACACACCCTCATAGGCCGTAAGCAGGATAACGTTCCCGAAAACAAACGTGGTTGATGTAGATGGTACATGACCATCCTCAAGGTCATGCAGACGATCAGCACCACAGACAGGCAACGCCTCCATAGTCGGTCACACGTTCGGTGTGCGATGACTCCGATCCCTTGCTCCACTACGCCATGGTAGTGGTGGTGGAGGGAAGGTTTAGAAGGGCTTCGAGCACCTTTTCTAATGGCAATGGACAAGGCAAGCAAGGGAGAAGATGCCAACCTTGGGGCATATAGAGCTTGTGAGAAAGTGTGTGGAGAGGAGGAGGAGGCCACCTCCTTTTATAGGCGCCATGGGCCGCTCCCTCCTCTCATTCAATCTCCATTAAAGCACTTTAATTCCCTTAAAGTCTATCCATTAAAGCACTTTAATTCCATTAAAGGTCTTTCCATTAAAGCACTTTAATTCCTTAAAGGTCTTTCCATTAAAAATTTAATTCCATTAAAGCACTTTAATTCCCTTAAAGGTATTTCCATTAAAGCACTAATTCCATTTTAATGCAACTCAATTTAATGAACACTTCATTTAATGATTACTTAATTTAATGAACAATTCATTTAATAAACACATTAACACTTTTCTGTAGCAAAACAATTTTCTCTGATGTCCATTGACTTCTCCTATGTTCCCTATCCGCTCAAATGCGTCGGTTAACCTTAAATGTGTCTCCCTATAGGTTCGAGAACTATGTAGACATGATCGAGACTTTCTCTGATCAATAATCATTAGCGAGACCTGGAGATCCATAACGACTCCCACTAGTTCCCCGAAAATTAGATGATAGTCTGAACTTCTTTTGGTGCAATCAAATTCCTTTTTTCTTGTGATATATTACTTGTCCGAGATTCGATCACTTGGTATTATCTATGCCTTGTTTAATCTTGTTCCCGACAAGTACTCTTTTATCTCGTTCCTGTGATATGACATTCTAGTGATCAAATCACTTGCTTGCAAGGCTATGTCAATGTGATATCACCAAGAGGGCACTGAGTATATATCTCTATCATCCGGATGGAAAAATCCCAATCTTGATCCACGAGCCTCAACTATCACTTTCCAAATACCTGACGACACCTTTATAATCACCCTATTACGGTGTGACGTTTGATGGAATCAAAGTACCTTCCCGATGAAAGTGATTGACGTGATCTCATGGTCTAAGGACATTGAGTTACTAAGAATGTGATGGCAATATAAACTCGAAGACGTGATCATATTGCTACATCTACTGCGGGTGTCTGTTCATCATATCATTATCTAATGATATGACCCTATTATTAACAACATCCAATGTTCATGATCAGGAAACCTTTGATCATCTATTAATCAATAAGCTACTATTAAGAGAGGGATTACAAGGAACCTTACCTATTTATAATTCACACGTGTATTAATGTTTCCTTATTAATACAATTCTAGCATGAAAAATAAACATCTGTTATAAACCTGGAATAGCATAATAACCACTTTATTATTGCCTCTCGGGCATATTCCTTTCAGATCTCACTTGCACTAGAGTCAATAATCTAGTTTACATAGTCATGAATCTAACACCCATAGAGTTATGGTTCTAATCATGTTTTGCCCTTGGGAGATCTTTAGTCAACTCTACAACATTTAGATCCATATCTACTTTGCAAATCTCTACGTCGCCATCCTGAACATGTTCCCGGATGGAGTGAAAATGACGCTTTATATGCTTGGAATTCTTGTGAGACCTTGGTTCCTTAGCATTGGCTATGGCACCATTGTTGTCACAATAGATCAACATAGGATCCAAAGCACTTGGAACCACACCAGTTGAAATGAACTCCTTCATCCAAACTTCTTCCACTACTTCCAAAGAAGAGATATATTCGCCTCCATTGTAGATCTGCAATCACTGGTTGCTTGGAGCTCCTCCAACTCACGCTGCACCATTCATCAAAAATACATATCCATTGTGACTTAGAGTCATCCGGATCGGTGTTGAAGCTAGCATCAATGTAACACCTTGCGGCTCTTCTTCACCTCCATATATGAGAAACATGTCTTTAGTTCTTCTTAAGTACTTAAAGACATCCTTGACTGCCTTTCCAGTGTTCTGAACCTAGACCATATTGGCACCTGCTAGTCAAACTAACAACATGTGCCACATCTGGCCTTGTACATAACATAGCATACATAAGAGAACCTATGGCTGAGGCATAGGGACATGTCCATTATTTCTCTATATGTTGGTGTGCTGGACTTTGAAGTCTTACTCAAAACCGTTCCTTGCAATTTCGGTAAGAACCCCTTCTTACTTCCGTCCAGTTTGAACTTCTTCAAAATCTTGTCAAGGTATGTACTCTGTGACAATCCTATTAAGCGTCTTGATCTATCTCTATAGATCTTGATGCCTAATATGTATGCTTCACCAAGATCTTTCATTGAAAACTTACTATTTAAGTAATCCTTTATGCTTTTCATAAGTTCTATGTCATTTCAATCAACAATATGTCATCCACATACAAGATTAGAAATACAATAGAGCTCCCACTCACTTTCTTTTAAATACAAGATTCTCCGATGGTTTGGAAAAATCCAAAACCTTTGATTACTTCATCAAATTGGAGATTCCAAATTCGGGATGCTTGCTTCAGTCCATAAATGGATCACTGAAGTTTGCATACCTTGTTAGCATCCTTAGGATTGACAAAACCTTTTGGTTGTATCATATACAACTCTTCCTCAATGTTTCCATTAAGGAACATTGTTGTCTTGACATCCATCAGATTTCATAATCGAAAAATGCAGCAATTGCTAACATAATCCTAATAGACTTTAGCATCGCTACCGGTGAGAAAGTCTCATCGTAGTCAACTCCTTGAATTTGTCAGAACCCTTTCATGACAAGTCGAGCTTTATAGACTATCACATTACCAACAACGTCTGTTTTCTTTTTGAAAATCCATTTATTCTTAGAATCCTTTCGGTTATGAGGTAAGTCTACCAAAGTCCAAAATTGGTTATCATACATGGATTCCATCTCATATTGCATGGCTTCTAGCCATTTTTTGGAATCGGGCTCATCATCGCTTCATCATACGTCGGTCATCACTTCCATCTATCATGAAATTGAGGATAGGATCACCAGTAGTTCGGAGTTGTATGTATCCTGCTGCACTGCGAGGTTCGTACTCTCTCTTGGAGTTTCATGAGGAGGTGGGTACCTCATCATCATTTCCTTCTTCCATGGGTGGAGTCAACACTGGAACAGATTCCAACGTTGTGCTACTCGCCACTTCTAGAAGAAGGTTCAATAATCTGAGTTCTACCTTCCTACTACTCACACCTTTCAAGAAAATCTTTTTCTAGAAAGGATCCATTCTTAGCGATAAACACTTTGCCTTTGGATCGGTGATAGAGGTGTACCCAATTGTTTCTTTTGGGTATCCTATGAAGACACATTTTTCGCTTTGGGTTCGAGCTTATAAGGTTGAAGTTTCTTCACATAAGCATCGCATCCCCAAACTTTTAGAAATGACTTAGGTTTGTTACCAAACCATAATTCATACATGTAATTCATGGATTTTGATGGTGCCCTATTTAAAGTGAATGCAGCAGTCTCTAATGCATGACCCCAAAATGACAATGTAAATCTAAGGGACATCATAGATCATACCATATCCAATAAGGTTTGATTATGATGTTCGATACACCATTACTATGGTGTTCGGCGAGTGAGTTGTGAAACAATTCCACATTGTCTCATGTGTGTGCCAAACTTGTAACTAAGATATTCTCCTCCATGATCGGATCGTAGAAACTTGATCTTATGGTTACGATGATTTTCTACTTCACTCTGAAATTCTTTGAACTTTTCAAATGTTTTAGACTTGTGTTTCATTAAGTAAATATACCCATATCTACTTAAATCATCCATGAAGGTTACAAAATAACAATATCCATGCGCGTCTTGAGCACACTCATCGACCGCATACATCGTATGTATTATTTCCAACAAGTCGGTCGCATGTTCCATTGTTCAGAGAAGGAGTTCTAGCCATCTTGCCCATAAGGCATGGTTCACATGTTTCAAATGATTCATAATCAAGTGATTCAAGCAGTCCATCGAATGGAGCTTCTTCATGCTTTACACCAATATGACCCAAGCGGCAACCACAAATATGCAGCAATATCATCATTCAACTTAATTCTTTTGGCATTCACATTATGAATATGTGTACTACTAATATCAAGATTCAAGACAAATAAACCATTCAACAAAGGTGCATGACCATAAAGATGTTATTCATATAAAAGGAACAACCATTGTTCTCCGATACAAATGAATAACCTTCTTGCATTAAACATGATCCGGACATGATGTTCATGCTCAACACATGCACATAATAACAATTATTAAGGTTTATTTTCAATCCCGATGGTAGATGAAGTGGTGCGTCCAGCAACGATCACATCAACCTTGATCCATTGCCTCGCACATCGTCACTTCATCCTTAGCTAGTGGTTGACTATTCCTTAGTCCTTTGAGTTACATATATTAGCAATGGAACCGGTATCAAATACCAGTACTACTTGACTACTAGTAAGGTACACATCAATAACAAGTATATCATATATACCTTTGTTCACTTTCCTCGGCCTTCTTATCCGCCAAGTACTTGGGCGGTTCCGCTCTAGTGTCCGACCTCCTTGCGGAAAAAGCACTATGTCAGGCTTAGGGCCTCCCTTGGTTTCTTCTTCGAGGTGCGAAACATACTTGTCGTCCTTCTTGAAGTTCCCCCTGGGCTTGCCCCTCTGGCCTTTTTCTTGAAACTGGTGGTTTTATTGACCATCAACACTTGATGTTCCTTTTTGATGTCTACCTCGATAGTCTTAAGCATAGCTATGAGTTCGGTGAGCAACTTGTCGGCACCATTCATCTTGTAGTTAATTACAAACGCTTTGTAACTCGGTGGAAGCGATTGTAGAACCCTGTCCATTGTGAGATCACTGGAATCTCACATCCAGTGTCTCAAGGCATGTTGGCGTATCCTCATCTTTATGACATGCTCGTTCATAGAGTTGTGCTCCTCCATTTTAGCCTTAAAGAACTTTTCCAAGATCTCATATCTCTCGGCAGTTTGGTCCCCAAACATAGTTTTGAGTTCCTCCACCATGACATCAGGATTAGTAAGTTCAAAAACTTTTGGAGCTCGGGCTCCAATGATTGGAGTATTACACACACAAGAGTGTAGTCATCAAACTTTGTGTCATACACATTTGCTCTTCCTAGTCGAGTTTTCAGGCGTCACCTAACGGACCATCAAGTACATAGGACCTTTTTATGCCCGCGAGGATAATCCTCAAATTGCGGTGCTAGTTGGTGAAGTTAGACCCATTGTATAGCAGCTTTTCTTTCTCAAGGAATGCATTGAAATTGAATGCAGGGGGTTCCATGATCTACAAGTATTTGCAAAGACTAGGTTTATACAGATAGAGTTCAAGCTAATTCAAAATTACTTATGTGAACTCCACTCAAAATGACATCCTCTAGTCATTTTAGTGATTATACGAACCAAATTCACTACCCACGACCGATCATCATGAGTGGTGGCGCAACTCAATGAGCATCGATGGGTCATCATATCTCCATATGACTCATGCTTTACCTTTCGGTTCATGTTAGGGCCATGTCTAGACATGCTAGGCTCAAGTAAGAACCTTAGTATTCAGTGTGTAAACTGTCTTACACCCGTTGTATTTGAACATAGAATCTATCACACCCGATCATCACGTGGTGCTTGAGACAACGAACTTTCTTAACGGTGCATACTAAGGAAGAACATATTATTATCTTGATATTTAGTGGGAGGATCATCTTATAGTGCTACCAAAGGCAATCAAATACTACCTAAGCGATCAAATCAACACAAAATAAGATGCATCAAAGGATAAACATCACATGCATATATAATGTGATATGATATGGTCCTTCTAGCATTTTGATCTCCATCTCTCGTCATGGCATGATCTCCATCATTCCAGGCGTGTCACCAAGGTCCATGGCGCCACCATCAAGGTTGTTCTCCACTAATCTAATTACATGGATTTCCATTTTCGACGCATGCCATAAAATAAAATAACAACCATATGGCTCACACTGTTGTTTTACAATAAAACACATTGCATACAACAACATTTGTATCAGACCATATCACATCACATGCCCTACAAAAACAAGTTAACCTCTAATTTATTTTTGCATATTTTACGTGGTTGTGGGCTTTCTAGGATAGAACCATTCTACCTACGAACTTCAACTGATAACCAAGTTATTAAGCAAAGGTGGAACAGGTCTCATGTGCGAGGACATGTAAAGTTTGTCGGGCAGCTTCATCCCACTATGCCACCAATAGATTTGCAATAACAAGACTTATCATGTGTTCTAACCATACAAAGCATCTACGCATAAACCTGACTGATACCACCGATGGGGTTAATTGCATAGAAAACAAAAAAATTCCTATGATTTGCAACTACCAAGATCGAATCTAGGCGATACTTTGTAATGATTAGATGGACTCACCCATGTAGACCGTAAGCGGGATAACATCCTCCCAAACAAACGTGGTTGATGTAGATGGTACATGACCTTCCTCAAGGACATGTAGATGATCAGCGCCACAGGGGCGCCTCCATAATCGGTCACAAGTTCGGTGTACGATTCTCGATCCCTTGCTCCAAGGCGTGAGTAGCGGATCCCGAAACTCCAACAAGCTACGCCATGGTAGTGGTGGTGGAGGGAAGGTCTAGAGTAGGGCTTCACGAGCACCTTTTCTAGTGGCAATGGACAAGGCAAGCAAGGGAAGATGCCAACCTTGGGGCATATGAGAGAGCTTGTGAGAGAGTGTGGAGAGGAGGAGAGGCCACCTCCTTTTATAGGTGCCATGGGATGCCCCTCCCTTCTCATTCAATCTCCATTAAAGCACTTTAATTCCCTTAAAGATCTAACCATTAAAGCACTTTAATTCCTTTCCATTAAAGCACTTTAATTCCATTAAAGCACTTTAATTCCCTTAAAGGTCTTCCATTAAAAGCACTTTAATTCCATTTAATGCAACTCATTTAATGAACACTTCATTAATGATCACTTCATTAAATGATTACTTCATTTAATGAACATATTATTTTGATCCCTTGCTTTGTTTTGATACCAAAACTATTTTGGCGATTCGGTAGACACTTTTCTGACGAACAATTTTATACAATGTCCATTGACTTCCCTTGTGTTTCCTATCCACTCAAACCGTCGGTTAACCTTAAGTGTTTTCTCTCTCTGGGTTCTAGAACTATGTAGACATGATCGAGACTTTCTCCGATCAATAATCATTAGCGGGACCTGGAGATCCATAATGACTCCCACTAGTTCCACGAAAATCTGATGATCGTCTGAACCTCTTTCGCTGCAATCAAATTCCTTTTGTCTCGTGATATATTACCTATCCGAGATTCGATCACTTATCATCTATACCTTGTTTAATCTTGTTCCTAAGTACTCTTTTATCATTCCTGATATGACACTAGTGATCAAATCACTTGCTTGCAAGGCTATGTCAATGTGATATCACCAAGAGGGCCCCGAGTATAAGAATATCATTTTGCATTCGAAGGTTAGGGTGGCGGGCAACCGAGTTCCACGATATCATCATGATGACTATAGTTAGCGTGCCAAATGTAGAAGGTCCTTTAGGTCCCGAATTCAACTGTTTCAATACAAAAATCAGATAACGGCCGTCCAGTTGAGACCCTACTTGTCGACTTTTCCATTGGTTATGTCGTTGAAGTGCGTCGGCGCCCGTAGCAGAGCTTTGCTGACGTTGGTGCATACATCCTTCTGCATCTGCTTCTTCTCAGGGCGGCAATCTATAGTTGCGGCTATGGCCTTGAACTAGGACTGGGCGAACTTGCTCGGCCGTTCTCCCCATCATCCAAATGGAGCTTCGCCCTCGCCATGGCCAGCACCATTAGCACGCAGCGAAGGCTGAGAATTCATTCAGGTGAGATACACGGCCATACCACGACCATACTTTCAGTCCTGTTGAGTCTCCTCGAGAATCCGGCTATGCAGTGTCGCCATGGTATGCTACGCACCAACCATGGCGCCTTCCTCTCCAGAACCCCAAAGCCACATCCACCCGATTGACTGCTTACCAACAAGGTGAAAATGCATCAGTTTTTCTTCTTGTGATTGTAGAAAAACATATGTCTGTGGCCATAGCATACTCCTATGATGTACACTTGAATATGTGTTTACTAGATTTTCATTTGATTACCATTAGCTCCATGATGGCGAAACATAGAGAACCTAAATGGAATGGCGATGATGACCATGTTAAGCCACTTTGCATTGCATCAACAAGTGCTTTCATTGTGAAGCAAATTTACCAAGAGAGTGGAGTTCATCATCCATTGACACAAAATGTATGAACAGTATCAATAGGTGATTCAATGCAAATAAGCATAGAAAAGCTAGATCCATGTCATCCAATCATCAATAAATTGTGGCACATTCTAGTGATGTGTTCAAATGCGTACCACGATGTATCTCATTTGCTTGGTACAGTGGTTGTTATCTCACGAGTAAAAATCATTGGTGTGCACATTACATTTGTATGTTCTATGGGTGCAATTACATTTGTGATGGGCATGGAAAGAAAAGCTGGGCTTCCAGCAGATAATACAGCAGTTAGGCTAACCAGGTCTTACAAATAAGCACAGCTTAGTCTTTACACATAAGCGTAACTAATATGATAAAAGATAAACAAATGTTCATCGGATACCCGGCAATGAGCACTAGGTCACCAGGAAATTTTGAGTGGTATCGTCGAACAATTAGAACGATGTTTGTGTTTAGTAGTCTTTCATTCTCCTTCAAATAATGCGACCAGCTGTTAGGCCAATTGCTTGGGCCCCCTCCCGGCGTGGATTCGGCTCTGGTTGGATGGAGATGTCAACATGCCGCGATAGAAGCGTGATAGGTGTGCAGCAAACACCGCGATGTGCTATCAACGCGGAAGTCATGCGGCACCCTCGACAGCGCACCAGCATGTTCTTCACGGACTCTGGCAGCGTACTCGTGAAGGGCCATTTAAATCGGCTTCACCAGCGGTATTAGCAGATTATTTAAGTCAGCTTCACCATAGCGGCATCACCGTATTTCGCCAGCTTCAAACTGCGGGGAAGCGGTAATGACTCTTCTTTACCCGGCTCCACCACCACTGCTACCACCACCACCACCGGCCCGGCGAAAGCGGCATTGGGGGCCGCTGCCTAAGCAATTTGCTTGAGGTTCAATAGCTCCGAGGGGCTCAACAAGAAGAAGGGTAGTTGATCCCAAACACGGTTGATCCTTGATTTGTTGACTCTGCTCCGGACTTGCCTCTTTGGGTCTTCGGGATGGGCATCGCGGACCTTTCGGAAAGCGTGACACACGCGGCGATGGGGTATGAAGAAAGTTTATTGTCCCCATATGTTCTATTGTGGCATTACCAACAACATTTGATGCTCCTCCACGATATGAATCCACAAAGAGTTCATTCATGTTTGTTCCATGTTGTCCTGCGAGGTGCCGAGGGAACGGTAACGTCATCCCAAGTTCAACATGCGCTACTACCATCTTCCGATGGAGGAGCTGGGGAATTATGCGAGGCTGCGTGGGTACCTGCAATGTGTTACTAACATCGATGTGAGAATTTTGAATGGGATTTTACATGCTGCCATGACACCATAGCTCACCCCCAAATGGATGCCGGCTCCCAAACACTTGCGTCGCGCTAGGTTCGGTTGACCGCGCCGTAAATGCGTTGCGGTGGTCCCGTAAAGTGGTAGTCGTGCGTGAAGGCAACGTTGACATATGCTTCCTCCGGCCAGCGAGAAGCGTCGTTACCAGCGCAGACTATCCATTCGCTTGTCTTACGGGGAATCTAATGAATGTGATTGCCTTAGCGAACGCCTAAGAGGTCATACTGGGTTCTTCCACTCCCCCCTCCCGCGATTACCGTGGGAGTTGTACCTTCCAAGCTCAAGTTACGCCATTGTTGAACACATGGCGAATTGAGGAAATGGTAGCGTACCCAGCGCATTTGTTGAATCTCATGTCTGGAGCACCTTCAAAGATAGCGCTTTAGTCTCTTGATCTAGTAGCAATTTTTTAGAGTCAAGTACTCCCATCCTAAGGATAAAAGGACCAGCCACTGCCTTTATTTGCCCACCACCAGGATACGTCTCTCATTTCCGTCTCTTCTTCTTAGCCCTTGATATTCACCATTACTTGATTACGACCACTTATCCGGCAACATTCAGGTTTTGCATGGAAAATATTACTGCGGGATTTGTTGTCGATTGGTACGTAATCACCTAGCATGGATTCCATTGCAGGATACAATTTGACAAGCTGACCTTTAGATTAAGAGTACATAAAATATAACATAAATCTGAAGTGTCTCCTCGGATATACATACAAATTATTGTGCAATGTCACTTTCTGTGAAGATACTCAATATATGGAGTAAGGAATGAGCCCCAGAACAAACTCGATGGCGATGATCTGGTAATTAAACGGCTCGAGGTCATAATAGCCTTCGTCGTTTAATCTGTTTTGTTTTTATTTTAGGAAACGAAATATCACCTAAGCGGGCATTCCATTGCAAAATCGAAATTGACCCAACTAGTCTATCACCTAAAAGTAAGACTATGTCACTACGAAAATACCAGAATATCGGTCTGAGGCAGAGCTTCCTATCTGAATAGTCTTAAAATGGTTCGATTTGTTCAAACGCCGTGCCTGCAACACGTTGAGCGAAAGGAACATGGATTCGATGAGATTTGACACATGAATCAACGATGCCGAGCAGATAAGCTGAATCTTTTGGAACTTACGTATGGCCATCCGCCAGATGCGGCCATAAAATATTGTCGGGGTAAAGAAGGCTGGCGTGCCGAATAGTTTGTTACCGTCCACCGTGCATCGTCATCGTCGGTAGCGAGAGATGCAGCGGCGGCAACGAGATGATGTCCCAACTCCGGCGATCATGTGTATTGCATTGGCGCTGAGGTATTTGATTCGACATCCCAATCCTCGGCGGTAGCCAACCAGCCCTAACTGACATCCGGCGTGGAAATCGCGTTGCATGCCTTTTCCTTCCAGCCTGCTACCCCAAAGCGTTTCTACCCATAGCGGCAAATGGAGTACGGAATCGGATAGATTAATAAGGGCGAGATGGATTGAGAGGGTGGAATCGAGGATGAGAAGCGGGTTGTTGGTGGGGAAGCGAATCGCGAAATTACGCCGCGCCACGGTTCTCAAATCAGCGTGGAAGAAAAGAAGCGAGGCGTATAATTATTGAAATGGCGAAGACACTGAGGAAGCCCGTCTAGAAAGTGAAAAAAATAAATCGTAAAAGGAAATGTGCGCCCGCCTATCGGTGAGTGAAGGTAAAGCGCAGCGTAAGCGTGCCTACGTTTTGAATTGATTCCACCACATGCAAGTGGCGAGAACAAATTTTAGGAAGTGCTAGCGTGCGACATTGTAAACACGCCGTTTTTTAGCCACCTTCACCCTACTATGAGCAGTGCGTGCACCATTCCGAGATATTGGTAAGAAGCGGTTTCCAATCTTTCACTTCTCGTCTCATTTCCTCCTCCACGGCCTCATCGTTCCTTTTCTCCTCCACGGCCCTCATCAATTCCTCCACCACCGCATCACCCTCCTCCTCCGTATCCTTTCCCTCTTGCACCGTAGTCATGTGGATGCTCAGCAGTACGTCACGAAAGCAGCGAGGCATGCAAGCTGCCGACATCGAAAGTACATGGCGGGAAGAAGATCGATGTCATCTACCACCATTCTCGGACCGGTGAGGAACACCTGAATAATTTCGGGTTAGGGCTATGCCCGATTGAAAACGGGTTCGTAGGTCGACCTCGATACGGCCCGCAATTGCGATTGCCATAGGATACGCCCGTGGTGCAGCACTCTCCCGCTGAAGAAACGCGTCACGCAAATATACGGCCCTTTTTGCGAGAAGGGGGCGGCCGGGATCTGACTAGACTTTGCTGTCTTTTTGTTCTGAAGTATCATTTGTAAAAAGATTATTGCTATATTATTTGTTTGAATTCATTTTCATGCAGGTGGGGCGAAAGCATTAGGAATCTGTTCATGACTTTCTCGTGAACTGGCACACCAACATTTACCGGTGTTGACATCACGAATGTGATAAAAGCTAGCTTGAAGGCCCGATTTGTCGACATTAATTGAAAAGGAGTGCGGTGGACATCAAGAAATTTCTTTGGATCCCGAAGGAATGAAAGGCGACAAGCAACCGGGATGGCTACTCTTTCCTCCGAACTCATTATGAACAGACCCGTGTCTGGCGACATGAAAAGGATAGATTGCGAGATGTTGGTGAGGAGGCATTTAGAGCCACGATGCGGGAGGATAAGCCACTTTACGAACCTAATCGCGAAGTGCCACGCCAATTGTGGGTATATGTACAGGTTGTAGCCATTGATTGGAAATCTGCGTTCAGAGCATCGCATCATTGAACCACCACCAAAGGCAGGTTGTTTGTCCCCGGTCTCTGGGATCGTAGATGAATCCTAGGCCTTAGAAGCAGAGAAGCATCACAGGATCGGTTGCCTTCTCCAGCATGTGCAGGATAACCCAAGTAGTGCATGATTGTTGTGTTTTATGTAAACATGTTTATTTCATAAGTACATTATGTGAGCGAAATTCAAGCTATTTGTAGTAGTACCTTTGTCAAAACTATAATCACGGTTTATGGCCAGTATCCTTCTCTATAATCTCCCAGGTTTTGGTTATGACTTATGATTGCCTATCACACCTTATGCATACTCGGTTCCACCGGAATTACGCCGCGCGTAAATGGCCGCATAGACGAAATTTGTAAGAATGAATATTGAGCATACAAAAGGGGAATCATAATTCCACTCTGAGTTAAGTAGCCTAATAGCATAGGGATCACTCTGAGCTTGGTTCTTACACGAATGTACATGCTTAGAAAGATAAAATATAGGCGAAGATAAAACCTGAGGCGAAAATGCAAAAACGGTAGTAGTGGTAAACAACACACTCCACCATCCTTGAGATCTGTTAGGCATCTCGTAGCGGACTTATCACAGCGTCCACACAGCTGCGTGCTTGATCGCTTATCGTCAATCCGGTGCCTCCCTCCCATCGCTCGTCACAGGTGCTTGAGAACTTCGACGATTTTTCATGCTTTGGCGTACTTTCGCCCGATGCGATGATGTCGAAAGGCGATCTCTAGCCATGTCGGCTTTCCCGTATACCGCCATCCGGATACACTCCACAAGCGTTGGAGATCGGCGTGATTGGCGACATGAAGCGAGAGATCCCGTTACAACTGGGTTTGGGTATGCGTTACTTGATGTATTGGCCGTGCAGTAGATCTCCCCCTCCTGCGTAGGAACTTTCATGAACTCGAACGCCTTCCCTGATTTGGCCTACATACGTGATGCTGGTAATGGCGGTGGTTGCGCCAGGACTGGCTACCGCCCGTCCTCTTCCCTATCTACCGGTATACTAGAGGTCGAGGCGGCGATCTTGTACACATCCGCCGGATCTTGTAACCACCGCTTTCATTACATTGCAATGACCTTGTAGCCACCTCCCTGATGCATTTTGTAGACGACCGTAAGACTTGGTGGTTGCCATGGTGGTGATGGTGTACACAAATCCGGTGTAATCGCTCCCGATGCGCCGAACATGCTCTACTGCGTCCATGGTAGTGACTAATATGATGGCCCGGTGCCCCTGGTTGATGGCGGTGGTAGGCGTGGAGGTGGGTGATGCCCCTGTTGCGGTGGTATGGCGAGGCCGGGCGGAGATTACGTAGTAGCATCGATGGTTCTTGCGGTGCGCGGCGCCCGATGGAAAAGAAATGAGTTGGTGATTTTGCCGTTGATGTCTTTGAGGAGATAGAAGCGATGCTTAGAAATTCCGTTTACCAATATTTCGGTCATACCCGTGCGGAAGCTTAAGTTTTGACGCAAAGGCGAGCACCGATGGTTTCCAATCCTGGCTTTGATTAAATTCGGCGTCCGTCGGTGCCCAGCGATGGGGACGGGGGTGTTAGCGGCGATGACTTTGGCATGGCGAGACGATCGTAGACCACCGTCCCGTTAGCTTGCGTCCGCGGCCAGGTGCCGCAGTGCGCTTTGACGACACGGCGTAACGTGGCAGGGGCGAGAAGAAATTAAAGTTATTAGTAATTCTAATAAGTTTAAATAGAGTGTAAGGCATAGACATGGACCCTAGCATCCCTGCACTTTTCCGGAAGGCGACCGACCCGATCGGAAGGATTTCACGCCCGATTGCATAAGCTTGTCCCGAATTTGCCAAAATGAAGCTCGTTGCCATGCTTCCTATAAGTTTCTCTGTAGGCCACTTGTGTAAAAACCGCATGCCGCGATCAAGCAACTTTGCAACACTGCGTGTCGGTGGAAAAGCATTAGGTTTCAACGCACCACACCTTAGTTTGAAGGGATTTAGAATATAGCTACCATTGTGGAGCTCTAGCCAAATTCATGAAATAAAAGCCAAATTGCTTTTTCAGACTTTGTTATAGCAACATTGTGTCTACATTCTCCTCACTTTTGCCCCTCACGATATTTGAAGCCCTCACATGCGCTCGGAGGGGTGTGCCCGTCAAATGCAGTCAAAGGCTTGTGGCCGTTACGTGCGCCTGTGGCGCCTAAAGTGGCCAACCTTTTAAAAGCGCCTTTTTCCTCTCTCTCTCTAACAGTTGTGTTTTTTTGCCTTGGTAGGGAATCTAGAGCAGCTTACTCTCTGTTCATTGTTCCTTTTGCGTCGTTTATCCCAATCATGGCAAGTAGCAAATCTGAATGCAACAAAACAAACCAGCACCATAAATAAATTCAGTCAAATAGAAGATGTAGTCAGAAAGCGGCTAATATAGGTGCATATAGTCATGGTATACTTGAGGTTCCAACAATTAGGGTTTCTTTCGGTGACGTGATGACCTTCAACCGCAGACAAGACAAAAGAAGCTGCTTTCTGGCCAGCAGCAGCAGTGATGTCGATGGCCCTCGTGGCCTCTTTAGAAGGCATCCGCCTCCTCCTCTGGCACCTCCTCCACTTCTTTTGCCCAGCCCCTTGACCTTGGGCACCTTGGGGTCTGATCGGGGCATCTGACCCCTCCTCGATAGCCACCTTGGGAGGTTGCGGAGGTGAAAGGCGAGTGCACAGTGCTTGTACACAGACGAATGCGCGTGAATGTTCACGGACTGCTTGCCACGAGTCCTCACGTCCTCGGCATGCTTCACGAGGAATTGAAGTGGTACCGTGGAGCCTCCACGGTAGAGGCGAAGGGGCACCATGTACCGTCGTAAAACGTGAAGAATTTATTTGTCTTGGCCCGACAGCCTCTCCCGGCACATAGTAGTCTTGGTGTCTGCATGACTAAATGCGTGCATCATTTGTGCGAAAATCAGCTTTACTATCCTCCTATTGGAAAAGCACGAAGAGTGAAATAAAGACATGCAATTGAGATACTTTGATTATCGGGATTGATTTTTTGCATAAATTAACTGAATGAGATCCCCAATTATTCCCCAAATCTCCAAACCAATCGAGATACAGTCCCAACCTGAACAGAGATTCGCCGAAAATCGAGATCCTATGCCACAATGGGATTAGCCTCACGCCAAAAAATACAACAGGCAGTGAAAGCCCTAATAACGCCACGATCTAACGCATCCAGCGATGGGAGCGGGGAAGAAACAAGGAAGGAGAAAAACCACTGGTTTTTGAGACCATGGAGTCGGCGATGCTGATGTCGTGAGGAGTTCTCGGCATATGTAAGCAACCTCCTTGTAGGGGTATAGCTTGCGGATCTGCCTCCGAGACGGCGAGGCCTCTCAGCCGCCGGAGAAACTCACTGGCGGATCTTGAGGCAGGCGAGGAACGCGAGGGAGCTCTCGCTTGGGCGTTTTTGCCTTGGGCGCCGTAAGTGCCATGCCACGCTTGATCTTCTCCGCTCGGCCGGCGTGGTTGGGGTTTTTGTTGAGCGTTTACGAGAAAAGTGATGGTAGACAGTGGAAAGCGGTTGAGTGGCGAAGTGCGTGATGAGTGGGTGGGAGTGGGAGGCCTCTGTTAAAGGGAAGCAGTTCCGTTGCACTACTGCACTACGCGCGTGTCAACTCTTATGCGTGCAGTGCTGCGCGTCCTCTGGCCCCCGTGACTGCCTTTGCGCGTCACAGAGTCATGTTTTTCCCTCGTGTCTAACCATGGCGATTCAGTTGTACTCAGTTTTGCCCACCAACACGTTGATCCTCCCCAGTGATCTGGCGAGACCAGGAATAACCCTTATATACGTCGGGAAGTGCACCTCTATCCATGCAAAATACTTCAGTATGCCACGAACTTTAACAGCTTATAAGCAGATGAACTTGAATATATTTTGGAAGAGATGCGAAAATAGAAAGTCCACATAGTTTAAGGGTCTAGATCTGGTAAGAGAACTAAATATTATTAGTGGCAGGAGCCAACATAGGTGTGAGGTTGGTCGGCTAGGAGGTTATTGATTCTAAGTAAGGGGGACACTAGGCCGTGGTTCTTGACATACCTCTCAGAGACTTGCCATAAGAAGGCGTGTAGCCTTGGTACTTACGAGGCTTACATGTGTTTACTAGCGGGCTTTACCGATGCCAACCGCATACACGGAATCAAGCTGTCAATGCGTGGTTGACTCCTTTCTTAGAAAGGGCTTGAGCTCCCCAAGTGTCCCAGTCTTGGAAAGGGATTATCCGGCTCTTGAGCTTCTTCATGACATGCGACTCTTGTTGTCCCTATAGTCTCCTTATCAGGGAGTCCATCTCACTTGAATACACCTGTAATGTATGGAATACAAACCCAGAAATGGCCAAAATAATAAATATATTCCTTCCACCATTCCAAGTTACTTGCAGTACAATAACATGTCATGCTCACAGGTTCGTGATTCCATAACATGACGTTGTCTCTAGCTGCGGTCCTAAATTAATGATTTGTGTTCTTGTGGTAACTTGTTAATAAATAAATAAATGTGGAATTCATTCCAGAACAGGGCTAGATCTCTCTCCATGTACCGGTTAAATACATTGAACATCTAATCATTAGGACTAAGATTTTTTATGGCGCTGGATAGATTAAACTTCGGCGAAAAATATGAAACATGTAGAAATAGATGTACCTCGGGGTACCACAGCGGGAAGCGTGATGTGAACTCCACACACCTCATCGTGCGCCCTGCAAGTGCATCCCAGCCTCTTTGCACATGGTCCCTGAAGGTTGATAGGCTACTTGCGTCCTCCCTCGGCACATGCTTTGCGTGATGCTCCTCGGATACGCACGTGAAGCACCACCAAGCGGCCGGCGATGCACGGACACTCACCCCCATACTTTTCAGGTTTCATGGAGAAGGTTAAATGCAAATATGTTGAAGATTGTGGTGTTTTGCTGGATAGGAAGAGAGAGTAGTGGATGAGTGCGAATGGAGACCCGATGAGGCTGGGTTTTGTAATGAGGTTGACTGGGCCTCCTGGGCCCGTTGTGACTCTTCGCTTTCAGGCTGCGGCGATGGAAGGTTCGTGTGGTGGGGCACAGCGGAAGTGAGAAATGCGGCCTTGGCAGGCACCGGCAAAAGCAAAAATGGTATAGCCGTGGTCCGCCTGAATGACCGGTTGCTTGCGTGTAGTAGACTTAGCAACCTTTGCGGACTAGATTAAACGCGGCGCGACCACTCGACCACTTTTTCCATGCGGTGGCATCGTGTTCCTTCTTGCGAGAAGTCTCCGTTGAGGAGAACGTCTATCGCATCTCAATGCATGTCCTTGGAAAGAACGGCAGTGTACTTGAGAAACCTTGTTGGATCACACAAGATCAGCGGTTGAATGCGCATACCGATCCAGCGTGGCAATTTGTGACAACCAATCGAGGCGTAACGCTCTGAGTGGAAGGCAGGCAGAGTTTGGGCGTCTAGCGCAGGTTTGCAGGCTTCTCTGAGAGAGAGAGAGAGAGAGGATGTTTGTTCTTATACTAAAACCACAAACAAACATGGATCAACCACTAGAGTCATTGCATGTTTGTTCTTATACTAAAACCACAAACCCAGCACTAGAGTCATTGCATGTGTGTTCTCTAAAACCACACATGGATCCACCACTAGAGTCATTGCATGTGTGTTTTTTCCACAAACCACATATGGATCAACTAGAGTCATTGCATGTGTGTTCTTTAAACAAACCACACATGTGGACCCACCAGAGTCATTGCAAGTTTGTTATTTCCAAAAACCACACATGGATCCACCTGTGGTCATTGCATGTGTGTTCTTTCCACAAACCACACATGGATCAACCACTAGAGTCATTGCATGTTTGTTCTTATACTAAAACCACAAACCAGCACTAGAGTCATTGCATGTGTGTTCTTTTCCACAAACCACACATGGATCCACCAGTGGTCATTGCATGTGTTCTTTCCACAAACCACACATGGATCAACCAGAGTGATTACATGTGTGTTATTTCCACAAACCACACATGGATCAACCACTAGAGTCATTGCATGTGTTCTTTACTAAAACCACAATGGATCAACCACTAGAGTCATTGCATGTGTGTTATTTCCAAAAACCACACATGGATCCACCACTAGAGTCATTGCATGTGTGTTCTTATACTAAAACCAACATGGATCACTAGAGTCATTGCATGTGTGTTCTTTTCCACAAACCACATGGATCAACCACTAGAGTCATTGCATGTGTGTTATTTCCACAAACAAACATGGATCAACCACTAGAGTCATTGCATGTGTGTTCTTATCCTAAAACCACACATGGATCCACCCACTGGTCATTGCATGTGTGTTCTTTCCACAAACCACACATGGATCAACCACTAGAATCATTGGATGTGTTATTTCCACAAACCAAACATGGATCAACCACTAGAGTCATTGCATGTGTTTTCTTATACTAAAACCACAAAACAGTACTAGAGTCATTGCATGTGTGCTCTTATACTAAAACCGACATGGATCCACCAGTGGTCATTGCATGTGTGTTCTTTCCACAAACCACACATGGATCAACCACTAGAGTCATTGCATGTGTGTTATTTCCACAAACCACACATGGATCAACCACTAGAGTCATTGCATGTGTGTTCTTATACTAAAACCACAAACCAGTACTAGAGTCATTGCATGTGTGTTCTTTTCCACAAACCACACATGGATCCACCAGTGGTCATTACATGTGTGTTCTTTCCACAAAGCACACATGGATCCACCACTAGAGTCATTGCATGTGTGTTCTTTCCACATGGATGAACCACTAGAGTCATTGCATGTTTGTTCTTATACTAAAACCACAAACCAACACTAGAGTCATTGCATGTGTGTTCTTTTCCACAAACCACACATGGATCCACCAGTGGTCATTGCATGTGTGTTCTTTCCACAAACCACACATGGATCAACCAGAGGCATTGCATGTGTGTTGTTTAAACAAAAAACACAAGGATCAACCCCTGGAGTCATTGCATGTGTGTTCTTATACGAAAACCACAAACCAACACTAGAGTAATTGCATGTGTGTTCTATCCACAAACCACACATGGATCCACCAGTGGTCATTGCATGTGTGTTCTTTCCACAAACCACATATGGATCAACCAGAGTCATTGCATGTGTGTTCTTTCCACAAACCACACATGGATCAACCACTAGAGTCATTGCATGTTTGTTCTTATACTAAAACCACAAACCAACACTAGAGTCATTGCATGTGTGTTCTTTTCCACAAACCACACATGGATCCACCAGTGGTCATTGCATGTGTGTTCTTTCCACAAACCACATATGGATCAACCACTAGAGTCATTGCATGTGTGTTATTTCCACAAACCACACATGGATCAACCACTAGAGTCATTGCATGTGTGTTCTTATACTAAAACCACAAACCAGTACTAGAGTCATTGCATGTGTGTTCTTTTCCACAAACCACATGGATCCACCAGAGTCATTGCATGTGTGTTATTTCCACAAACCACACATGGATCAACCAGAGTCATTGCATGTGTGTTCTTTCCACAAACCACATGGACCCACTAGAGTCATTGCATGTGTGTTATTTCACAAACCACATGGATCAACCACTAGAGTCATTGCATGTGTTCTTATACAAACCACACATGGATCAACCACTAGAGTCATTGCATGTGTGTTCTTATACAAACCACATGGATCCACCATGGTCATTGCATGTGTGTTCTTTCCACAAACCACATGGATCAACCACTAGAGTCATTGCATGTGTGTTCTTTCCACAAACCACACATGGATCAACCACTAGAGTCATTGCATGTGTGTTCTTATACTAAAACCACAAACCAGTACTAGAGTCATTGCATGTGTGTTCTTTTCCACAAACCACACATGGATCCACCATTGGTCATTGCATGTGTGTTCTTTCCACAAACCACACATGGATCAACCACTAGAGTCATTGCATGTGTGTTCTTTCCACAAAAAAACATGGATCAACCACTAGAGTCATTGCATGTGTGTTCTTATACTAAAACAAACATGGATCCACCAGTGGTCATTGCATGTGTGTTCTTTCAACAAACCACACACGGATCAACCACTAGAGTCATTGCATGTGTGTTATTTCCACAAACCACACATGGATCAACCACTAGAGTCATTGCATGTGTGTTCTTATACTAAAACCACAAACCAGCACTAGAGTCATTGCATGTGTGTTCTTTTCCACAAACCACACATGGATCCACCAGTGGTCATTGCATGTGTGTTCTTTCCACAAACCACATATGGATCAACCAGAGTCATTGCATGTGTTCTTTCCACAAACCACATGGATCAACCACTAGAGTCATTGCATGTGTGTTCTTTTCCACAAACCACACATGGATCCACCACTAGAGTCATTGCATGTGTGTTCTTTCCACAAACCACACATGGATCAACCACTAGAGTCATTGCATGTGTGTTCTTATACTAAAACCACAAACCAGCACTAGAGTCATTGCATGTGTGTTCTTTTCCACAAACCACATGGATCCACCACTAGAGTCATTGCATGTGTTCTTTCCACAAACCACATATGGATCAACCTAGAGTCATTGCATGTGTGTTCTTTCCAAACCACACATGGATCCACTAGAGTCATTGCATGTGTGTTCTTTCCACAAACCACATGGATCAACCACTAGAGTCATTGCATGTGTGTTCTTTCCACAAACCACATGGATCAACCACTAGAGTCATTGCATGTGTGTTCTTATACTAAAACCACACACTAGAGTCATTGCTTTTGTGTTCTTCCCACAAACCAAACTTGGATCAACCACTAGAGTCATTGCATGTGTGTTATTTCCACAAACAACACATGGATCAACCACTAGAGTCATTGCATGTGTGTTCTTACACAAAAACAACACATGAATACAACAGTGGTCATTGCATGTGTGTTCTTTCCACAAACCACACATGGATCAACCACTAGAGTCATTGCATGTGTGTTATTTCCACAAACCACATGGATCAACCACTAGAGTCATTGCATGTGTGTTCTTATACTAAAACCACAAACCAGTACTAGAGTCATTGCATGTGTGTTCTTATACAAAAACCCACATGGATCCACCAGTGGTCATTGCATGTGTGTTCTTTCCACAAACCCCACATGGATCAACCACTAGAGTCATTGCATGTGTGTTATTTCCACAAACCACACATGGATCAACCACTAGAGTCATTGCATGTGTGTTCTTATACTAAAACCACAAACCAGTACTAGAGTCATTGCATGTGTGTTCTTTCCACAAACCACACATGGATCCACCAGTGGTCATTGCATGTGTGTTCTTTCCACAAACCACACATGGATCAACTAGAGTCATTGCATGTGTGTTCTTTCCACAAACCACACATGGATCAACCACTAGAGTCATTGCATGTTTGTTCTTATACTAAAACCACAAACCAACACTAGAGTCATTGCATGTGTGTTCTTTCCACAAACCACATGCATCCACCAGTGGTCATTGCATGTGTGTTCTTTCCACAAACCAGACATGGATCAACCACTGGAGTCATTGCATGTGTGTTCTTTCCACAAACCACACATGGATCAACCACTAGAGTCATTGCATGTTTGTTCTTATACTAAAACCACAAACCAACACTAGAGTCATTGCATGTGTGTTCTTTTCCACAAACCACACATGGATCCACCAGTGGTCATTGCATGTGTGTTCTTTCCACAAACCACATATGGATCAACCTCTAGTCATTGCATGTGTGTTATTTCCACAAACCACATGGATCAACCACTAGAGTCATTGCATGTTTGTTCTTATACTAAAACCACAAACCAACACTAGAGTCATTGCATGTGTGTTCTTTTCCACAAACCACACATGGATCAACCACTAGAGTCATTGCATGTGTGTTCTTTTTCACAAACCACATATGGATCAACCAGAGTCATTGCATGTGTGCTCTTTCCACAAACCACACATGAGGACCCACTAGAGTCATTACATGTTTGTCCTTTCCACAAACCACACATGGATCAACCACTAGAGCCATTGCATGTTTGTTCTTATACTAAAACCACAAACCAACACTAGATTCATTGCATGTTTGTTCTTTTCCACAAACCACACATGGATCCACCAGTGGTCATTGCATGTGTTTTTTTTTCCACAAACCACATATGGATCAATCCCTAGAGTCATTGCATGTGTGTTCTTTCGACAAAGCACACATGGATCAACCACTAGAGTCATTGCATGTTTGTTTTTATACTAAAACCACAAACCAAAACTAGAGTCATTGCATGTGTGTTCTTTTCCACAAACCACACATGGATCCACCACTGGTCATTGCATGTGTGTTCTTTCCACAAACCACATGGATCAACCACTAGAGTCATTGCATGTGTGTTCCACAAACCACATGGATCAACCACTAGAGTCATTGCATGTGTTCTTATACTAAAACCACATGGAACCACACTAGAGTCATTGCATGTGTGTTCTTTCCACAAACCACACATGGATCAACCACTAGAGTCATTGCATGTGTGTTCTTTCCACAAACCACACATGGATCAACCACTAGAGTCATTGCATGTTTGTTCTTATACTAAAACCACAAACCAACACTAGAGTCATTGCATGTGTGTTCTTTCCACAAACCACACATGGATCCACCAGTGGTCACTGCATGTGTGTTCTTTCCACAAACCACACATGGATCAACCACTAGAGTCATTGCATTTGTTTTTTTCATAAACCACATGGATCAACCACTAGAGTCATTGCATGTTTGTTCTTATACTAAAACCACAAACCAACACTAGAGTCATTGCATGTGTGTTCTTTTCCACAAACCACACATGGATCCACCAGTGGTCATTGCATGTGTGTTCTTTCCACAAACCACATATGGATCAACCACTAGTCATTGCATGTGTGTTCTTTCCACAAACCACACATGGATCAACCACTAGAGTCATTGCATGTTTGTTCTTATACTAAAACCACAAACCAACACTAGAGTCATTGCATGTGTGTTCTTTCCACAAACAACATATGGATCAACCACTAGTCATTGCATGTGTGTTCTTTCCACAAACCACACATGGATCAACCAGAGTCATTGCATGTGTGTTCTTTCCACAAACCACATATGGATCAACCACTAGAGTCATTGCATGTGTGTTCTTTCCACAAACAACACATGGATCAACCACTAGAGTCATTGCATGTGTGTTCTTTCCACAAACCACACATGGATCAACCACTAGAGTCATTGCATGTGTGTTCTTATACTAAAACCACATATGGATCAACCACTAGAGTCATTGCATGTGTGTTCTTTCGACAAACCACACATGGATCAACCACTAGAGTCATTGCATGTGTGTTATTTCCACAGCAAACATGGATCAACCACTAGAGTCATTGCATGTGTGTTCTTTTCCACAAACCACACATGGATCCACCAGTGGTCATTGCATGTGTGTTCTTTCCACAAACCACACATGGATCAACCACTAGAGTCATTGCATGTGTGTTCTTTCCACAAACCACACATGGATCAACCACTAGAGTCATTGCATGTGTGTTCTTTACCCAAACCACATATGGATCAACCAGAGTCATTGCATGTGTATTCTTTCCACAAACCACATGGATCCACCAGTGGTCATTGCGTGTGTTCTTTCCACAAACCACACATGGATCAACCACTAGAGTCATTGCATGTGTGTTATTTCCACAAACCACACATGGATCAACCACTAGAGTCATTGCATGTGTGTTCTTATACTAAAACCACAAACCAGTACTAGAGTCATTGCATGTGTGTTCTTTTCACAAACCACACATGGATCCACCAGTGGTCATTGCATGTGTGTTCTTTCCACAAACCACACATGGATCAACCAGAGTCATTGCATGTGTGTTCTTTCCACAAACCACACATGGATCAACCACTAGAGTCATTGCATGTTTGTTCTTATACTAAAACCACAAACCAACACTAGAGTCATTGCATGTGTGTTCTTTTCCACAAACCACACATGGATCCACCAGTGGTCATTGCATGTGTGTTCTTTCCACAAACCACATATGGATCAACTAGAGTCATTGCATGTGTGTTCTTTCCACAAACCACACATGGATCAACCACTAGAGTCATTGCATGTTTGTTCTTATACTAAAACCACAAACCAACACTAGAGTCATTGCATGTGTGTTCTTTTCCACAAACCACACATGGATCCACCAGTGGTCATTGCATGTGTGTTCTTTCCACAAACCACACATGGATCAACCACTAGAGTCATTGCATGTGTGTTCTTTCCACAAACCACACATGGATCAACCACTAGAGTCATTGCATGTTTGTTCTTATACTAAAACCACAAACCAGCACTAGAGTCATTGCATGTGTGTTATTTCCACAAACCACACATGGATCAACCACTAGAGTCATTGCATGTGTGTTCTTTCCACAAACCACATATGGATCAACCACTAGAGTCATTGCATGTGTGTTCTTTCCAAACCACACAACCAACACTAGAGTCATTGCATGTGTGTTCTTTTTCACAAACCACACATGGATCAACCACTAGAGTCATTGCATGGGTGTTATTTCCATAAACAAACATGGATCAACCACTAGAGTCATTGCAGGTGTGTTCTTATCCACAAACCACACATGGATCCACCAGTGGTCATTGCATGTGTGTTCTTTCCACAAACCACCCATGGATCAACCACTAGAGTCATTGCATGTGTGTTACTTCCACAAACCACACATGGATCAACAACTAGAGTCATTGTATGTGTGTTCTTATACTAAAACCACAAACCAGTACTAGAGTCATTGCATGTGTGTTCTTATACTAAAACGACCATGGATCCACCAGTGGTCATTGCATGTGTGTTCTTTACACATAACCCACATTGATATACCACTATAGTCATTGCATGTTTGTTATTTCCACAAACCACACATGGATCAACCACTAGAGTCATTGCATGTGTGTTCTTATACTAAAACCACAAACCAGTACTAGAGTCATTGCATGTGTTCTTTTCCACAAACCACACATGGATCCACCAGTGGTCATTGCATGTGTGTTCTTTCCACAAACCACACATGGATCAACCACTAGAGTCATTGCATGTTTGTTCTTATACTAAAACCACAAACCAGCACTAGAGTCATATGTGTGTTCTTTTTCCACAAACCACACATGGATCCACCAGTGGTCATTGCATGTGTTCTTTCCACAAACCACATATGGATCAACCAGAGTCATTGCATGTGTGTTCTTTCCACAAACCACACATGGATCAACCACTAGAGTCATTGCATGTTTGTTCTTATACTAAAACCACAAACAAACACTAGAGTCATTGCATGTGTGTTCTTTTAAACAAACCACACATGGATCCACCAGTGGTCATTGCATGTGTGTTCTTTCCACAAACCACATATGGATCAACCAGAGTCATTGCATGTGTGTTCTTTCCACAAACCACACATGGATCAACCACTAGAGTCATTGCATGTTTGTTCTTATACTAAAACCAACACAAGAGTCATTGCATGTGTGTTCTTTTCACAAGCCACACATGGATCCACCAGTGGTCATTGCATGTGTGTTATTTTCCACAAACCACATATGGATCAACCACTAGTCATTGCATGTGTGTTCTTTCCACAAACCACACATGGATCAACCACTAGAGTCATTGCATGTTTGTTCTTATACTAAAACCACAAACCAACACTAGAGTCATTGCATGTGTGTGTTCTTTTCACAAACCACACATGGATCCACCACTAGAGTCATTGCATGTGTGTTCTTTCCACAAACCACATGGATCAACCAGAAGTCATTGCATGTGTGTTCTTTCCACAAACCACACATGTGGACCCACTAGAGTCATTGCATGTGTGTTATTTCCACAAACCACACATGGATCAACAACTAGAGTCATTGCATGTTTGTTCTTATACTAAAACCACAAACCAACACTAGAGTCATTGCATGTGTGTTCTTTTCCACAAACCACACATGGATCCATAGCTAGAGTCATTGCATGTGTGTTATTTCCACAAACCACATATGGATCAACCAGAGTCATTGCATGTGTGTTCTTTCCACAAACCACACATGGATCAACCACTAGAGTCATTGCATGTTTGTTCTTATACTAAAACCACAAACCAACACTAGAGTCATTGCATGTGTTCTTTCCACAAACCACACATGGATCCACCAGTGGTCATTGCATGTGTGTTCTTTCCACAAACCACACATGGATCAACCACTAGAGTCATTGCATGTGTGTTATTTCCACAAACCACACATGGATCAACCACTAGAGTCATTGCATGTGTGTTCTTTTCCACAAACCACATGGACCAACACTAGAGTCATTGCATGTGTGTTCTTATACAAACCACACATGGATCCACCAGTGGTCATTGCATGTGTGTTCTTTCCACAAACCACACATGGATCAACCACTAGAGTCATTGCATGTGTGTTATTTCCACAAACCACACATGGATCAACCACTAGAGTCATTGCATGTGTGTTCTTATACTAAAACCACAAACTAGTACTAGAGTCATTGCATATGTGTTCTTTCCACAAACAACACATGGATCAACCACTAGGTCATTGCATGTGTGTTCTTTCCACAAACCACACATGGATCAACCAGAGTCATTGCATGTGTGTTCTTTCCACAAACCACACATGGATCAACCACTAGAGTCATTGCATGTTTGTTCTTATACTAAAACCACAAACCAACACTAGAGTCATTGCATGTGTGTTCTATCCACAAACCACACATGGATCCACCAGTGGTCATTGCATGTGTGTTCTTTCCACAAACCACACATGGATCAACCACTAGAGTCATTGCATGTGTGTTCTTTCCACAAACGACACATGGATTAACTACTAGGGTCATTGCATGTTTGTTCTTATACTAAAACCACAAACCAGCACTAGAGTCATTGCATGTGTGTTCTTTTCCACAAACCACACATGGATCCACCACTAGAGTCATTGCATGTGTGTTCTTTCCACAAACCACACATGGATAAACCACTAGAGTCATTGCATGTGTGTTCTATCCACAAACCACATGGATCAACCACTAGAGTCATTGCATGTTTGTTCTTATACTAAAACCAATGGATCAACCAGAGTCATTTCATGTGTGTTATTTCCACAAACCACACATGGATCAACTAGAGTCATTGCATGTGTGTTCTTTCCACAAACCACACATGGATCAACCACTAGAGTCATTGCATGTGTGTTCTTTCCACAAACCACACATGGATCAACCACTAGAGTCATTGCATGTTTGTTCTTATACTAAAACCACACATGGATAAACCAGAGTCATTGCATGTGTGTTCTTTCCACAAACCACACATGGATCAACCACTAGAGTCATTGCATGTCTGTTCTTTCCACAAACCACACATGGATCAACCACTAGAGTCATTGCATGTGTGTTCTTATACTAAAACCACAAACCAGTACTAGAGTCATTGCATGTGTGTTATTTCCACAAACCACACTTGGATCCACCAGTGGTCATTGCATGTGTGTTCTTTCCACAAACCACACATGGATCAACCACTAGAGTCATTGCATGTGTGTTCTTTCCACAAACCACACATGGATCAACCACTAGAGTCATTGCATGTTTGTTCTTATACTAAAACCACAAACCAACACTAGAGTCATTGCATGTGTGTTCTTTCCACAAACCACACATGGATCCACCAGTGGTCACTGCATGTGTGTTCTTTCCACAAACCACACATGGATCAACCACTAGAGTCATTGCATGTGTGTTTTTCAACAAACCACATGGATCAACCACTAGAGTCATTGCATGTTTGTTCTTATACTAAAACCACAAACCAACACTAGAGTCATTGCATGTGTGTTCTTTCCACAAACCACAGATGGATCAACCACTAGTCATTGCCTGTGTGTTCTTTCCGCAAACCACACATGGATCAACCACTAGAGTCATTGCATGTTTGTTATTTCCACAAACAAACATGGATCAACCACTAGAGTCATTGCATGTTTGTTCTTATACTAAAACCACAAACAAACACTAGAGTCATTGCATGTGTGTTCTTTTCCACAAACCACACATGGATCCACCAGTGGTCATTGCATGTGTGTTCTTTCCACAAACCACATATGGATCAACCAGAGTCATTGCATGTGTGTTCTTTCCACAAACCACACATGGATCAACCACTAGAGTCATTGCATGTTTGTTCTTATACTAAAACCACAAACCAACACTAGAGTCATTGCATGTGTGTTCTTTTCCACAAACCACACATGGATCCACTAGTGGTCATTGCATGTGTGTTCTTTCCACAAACCACATGGATCAACCACTAGTCATTGCATGTGTTCTTTCCACAAACCACACATGGATCAACCACTAGAGTCATTGCATGTTTGTTCTTATCCAAAAACCACAAATGGATCAACCACTAGAGTCATTGCATGTGTGTTCTTATACTAAAACCACAAATTCCCAACCACTAGAGTCATTGCATGTGTGTTCTTTCCACAAACCACATATGGATCCACCAATGGTCATTGCATGTGTGTTCTTTCCACAAACCACATGGATCAACCCAGAGTCATTGCATGTGTGTTCTTTCCACAAACCACACATGGATCAACCACTAGAGTCATTGCATGTTTGTTCTTATACTAAAACCACAAACCAACACTAGAGTCATTGCATGTGTGTTCTTTTCCACAAACCACACATGGATACACCAGTGGTCATTGCATGTGCGTTCTTTCCACAAACCACATATGGATCAACCACTAGTCATTGCATATGTGTCCTTTCCAAAAACCACACATGGATCAACCACTAGAGTCATTGCATGTGTGTTCTTATTATACTAAAACCAACACTATTGTCATTGCATGTGTGTTCTTTTCACAAACCACACATGGATCAACCACTAGAGTCATTGCATGTGTGTTATTTCCACGAACCACACATGGATCAAACACTAGAGTCATTGAATGTGTGTTACTTCCACAAACAAACATGGATCAACCACTAGAGTCATTGCATGTGTGTTCTTATACTAAAACCAACATGGATCCACCAGTGGTCATTGCATGTGTGTTCTTTCCACAAACCACACATGGATCAACCACTAGAGTCATTGCATGTGTGTTATTTCCACAAACCACACATGGATCAACCACTAGAGTCATTGCATGTGTGTTCTTATACTAAAACCACAAACCAGTACTAGAGTCATTGCATGTGTGTTCTTTTCCACAAACCACACATGGATCCACCAGTGGTCATTGCATGTGTGTTCTTTCCACAAACCACATATGGATCAACTAGAGTCATTACATGCGTGTTCTTTCCACAAACCACACATGGATCAACCACTAGAGTCATTGCATGTTTGTTCTTATACTAAAACCACAAACCAACACTAGAGTCATTGCATGTGTGTTCTTTCCACAAACCACACATGGATCCACCACTGGTCATTGCGTGAGTGTTCTTTCCACAAACCACATGGATCAACCACTAGATTCATTGCATGTCTGTTCTTTCCACAAACCACACATGGATCAACCAATAGAGTCATTGCATGTGTGTTCTTTCCACCAACCACAAACCCACTAGAGTCATTGCATGTGTTCTTTCCACAAACCACACATGGATCAACCACTAGAGTCATTGCATATGTGTTCTTTCCACAAACCACACATGGATCAACCACTAGAGTCATTGCATGTGTGTTCTTATACTAAAACCAACACTAGAGTCATTGCATGTGTGTTCTTTCCACAAACCACATGGATCAACCACTAGAGTCATTGCATGTGTGTTATTTCCACAAACAAACATGGATCAACCACTAGAGTCATTGCATGTGTGTTCTTATACTAAAACCAACATGGATCCACCAGTGGTCATTGCATGTGTGTTCTTTCCACAAACCACACATGGATCAACCACTAGAGTCATTGCATGTGTGTTATTTCCACAAACCACACATGGATCAACCACTAGAGTCATTGCATGTGTGTTCTTATTCTAAAACCACAAACCAGTACTAGAGTCATTGCATGTGTGTTCTTATACTAAAACCAACATGGATCCACCAGTGGTCATTGCATGTGTGTTCTTTCCACAAACCACACATGGATCAACCACTAGAGTCATTGCATGTGTGTTATTTCCACAAACCACACATGGATCAACCACTAGAGTCATTGCATGTGTGTTCTTATACTAAAACCACAAACCAGTACTAGAGTCATTGCATGTGTGTTCTTTTCCACAAACCACACATGGATCCACCAGTGGTCATTGCATGTGTGTTCTTTCCACAAACCACACATGGATCAACCAGAGTCATTGCATGTGTGTTCTTTCCACAAACCACACATGGATCAACCACTAGAGTCATTGCATGTTTGTTCTTATACTAAAACCACAAACCAACACTAGAGTCATTGCATGTGTGTTCTTTTCCACAAACCACACATGGATCCACCAGTGGTCATTGCATGTGTGTTCTTTCCACAAACCACACATGGATCAACCAGAGTCATTGCATGTGTGTTCTTTCCACAAACCACACATGGATCAACCACTAGAGTCATTGCATGTTTGTTCTTATACTAAAACCACAAACAAACACTAGAGTCATTGCATGTGTGTTCTTTTCCACAAACCACACATGGATCCACCAGTGGTCATTACATGTGTGTTCTTTCCACAAACCACATATGGATCAACCAGAGGCATTGCATGTGTGTTCTTTCTACAAAGCACACATGAATCAACCACTAGAGTCATTGCATGTTTGTTCTTATACTAAAACCACAAACCAACACTAGAGTCATTGCATGTGTGTTCTTTTCCACAAACCACACATGGATCCACCACTGGTCATTGCATGTGTGTTCTTTCCACAAACCACATGTGGATCAACCACTAGTCAGTGCATGTGTGTTCTTTCCACAAACCACACATGGATCAACCACTAGAGTCATTGCATGTTTGTTCTTATACTAAAACCACAAACCGACACTAGAGTCATTACATGTGTGTTCTTTTCCACAAACCACACATGATTCCACCACTGGAGTCATTGCATGTGTGTTCTTTCCACAAACCACATATGGATCAACCAGAGTCATTGCATGTGTGTTCTTTCCACAAACCAAACATGTGGACCCACTAGAGTCATTGCATGTGTGTTATTTCCACAAACCACACATGGATCAACAACTAGAGTCATTGCATGTTTGTTCTTATAGTAAAACCACAAACCAACACTAGAGTCATTGCATGTGTTTTCTTTTCCACAAACCACACATGGATACACCAGTGCTCATTGCATGTGTGTTCTTTCCACAAACCACATATGGATCAACCACTAGTCATTGCATGTGTGTCCTTTCCAAAAACCACACATGGATCAACCACTAGAGTCATTGCATGTTTGTTCTTATACTAAAACCACATACCAACACTAGAGTCATTGCATGTGTGTTCGTTTCCACAAACCACACATGGATCCACCAGTGGTCATTGCATGTGTGTTCTTTCCACAAACCACATGTGGATCAACCACTAGAGTCATTGCATGTGTGTTATTTCCACAAACAAACATGGATCAACCACTAGAGTCATTGCATGTGTGTTCTTATACTAAAACAAACATGGATGCACCGGTGGTCATTGCATGTGTGTTCTTCCCACAAACCACACATGGATCAACCACTAGAGTCATTGCATGTGTGTTATTTCCACAAACCACACATGGATCAACCACTAGAGTCATTGCATGTGTGTTCTTATACTAAAACCACAAACTAGTACTAGAGTCATTGCATGTGTGTTCTTATACTAAAACCAACATGGATCCACCAGTGGTCATTGCATGTGTGTTCTTTCCACAAACCACATATGGATCAACTAGAGTCATTACATGCGTGTTCTTTCCACAAACCACACATGGATCAACCACTAGAGTCATTGCATGTTTGTTCTTTTCCACAAACCACACATGGATCCACCAGTGGTCATTGCATGTGTGTTCTTTCCACAAACCACACATGGATCAACCACTAGATTCATTGCATGTTTGTTCTTATACTAAAACCACAAACCAGCACTAGAGTCATTGCATGTGTGTTCTTTTCCACAAACCACACATGGATCCACCACTAGAGTCATTGCATGTGTGTTCTTTCCACAAACCACATTTGGATCAACCAGAGTCATTGCATGTGTGTTCTTTCCACAAACCACACATGTGGACCCACTAGAGTCATTGCATGTGTGTTATTTCCAGAAACCACACATGGATCAACCACTAGAGTCATTGCATATGTGTTATTTCCACAAACCACACATGGATCAACCACTAGAGTCATTGCATGTGTGTTCTTATACTAAAACCAACACTAGAGTCATTGCATGTGTGTTCTCTTCCACAAACCACACATGGATCAACCACTAGAGTCATTGCATGTGTGTTATTTCCACAAACAAACATGGATCAACCAATAGAGTCATTGCACGTGTGTTCTTATACTAAAACCAACATGGATCCACCAGTGGTCATTGCATGTGTGTTCTTTCCACAAACCACACATGGATCAACCACTAGAGTCATTGCATGTGTGTTATTTCCACAAACCACACATGGATCAACCACTAGAGTCATTGCATGTGTGTTCTTATACTAAAACCACAAACCAGTACTAGAGTCATTGCATGTGTGTTCTTATACTAAAACCAACATGGATCCACCAGTGGTCATTGCATGTGTGTTCTTTCCACAAACCACACATGGATCAACCACTAGAGTCATTGCATGTGTGTTATTTCCACAAACCACACATGGATCAACCACTAGAGTCATTGCATGTGTGTTCTTATACTAAAACCACAAACCAGTACTAGAGTCATTGCATGTGTGTTCTTTTCCACAAACCACACATGGATCCACCAGTGGTCATTGCATGTGTGTTCTTTCCACAAACCACACATGGATCAACCAGTCATTGCATGTGTGTTCTTTCCACAAACCACACATGGATCAACCACTAGAGTCATTGCATGTTTGTTCTTATACTAAAACCACAAACCAACACTAGAGTCATTGCATGTGTGTTCTTTCCACAAACCACACATGGATCCACCAGTGGTCATTGCATGTGTGTTCTTTCCACAAACCACACATGGATCAACCAGAGTCATTGCATGTGTGTTCTTTCCACAAACCACACATGGATCAACCACTAGAGTCATTGCATGTTTGTTCTTATACTAAAACCACAAACCAACACTAGAGTCATTGCATGTGTGTTCTTTTCCACAAACCACACATGGATCCACCAGTGGTCATTGCATGTGTGTTCTTTCCACAAACCACATGTGGATCAACCACTAGTCATTGCATGTGTGTTCTTTCCACAAACCACACATGGATCAACCACTAGAGTCATTGCATGTTTGTTCTTATACTAAAACCACAAACCAACACTAGAGTCATTGCATGTGTGTTCTTTTCCACAAACCACACATGGATCCACCACTAGAGTCATTGCATGTGTGTTCTTTCCACAAACCACATATGGATCAACCAGAGTCATTGCATGTGTGTTCTTTCCACAAACCAAACATGTGGACCCACTAGAGTCATTGCATGTGTGTTATTTCCACAAACCACACATGGATCAACCACTAGAGTCATTGCATGTTTGTTCTTATACTAAAACCACAAACCAACACTAGAGTCATTGCATGTGTGTTCTTTCCACAAACCACACATGGATCCACCAGTGGTCATTGCATGTGTGTTCTTTCCACAAACCACATATGGATCAACCACTAGTCATTGCATGTGTGTTCTTTCCAAAAACCACACATGGATCAACCACTAGAGTCATTGCATGTTTGTTCTTATACTAAAACCACAAACCAACACTAGAGTCATTGCATGTGTGTTCTTTTCCACAAACCACACATGGATCCACCAGTGGTCATTGCATGTGTGTTCTTTCCACAAACCACATGTGGATCAACCACTAGAGTCATTGCATGTGTGTTATTTCCACAAACAAACATGGATCAACCACTAGAGTCATTGCATGTGTGTTCTTATACTAAAACCAACATGGATCCACTGGTGGTCATTGCATGTAGTTTCTTTCCACAAACCACACATGGATCAACCACTAGAGTCATTGCATGTGTGTTATTTCCACAAACCACACATGGATCAACCACTAGAGTCATTGCATGTGTGTTCTTATACTAAAACCACAAACTAGTACTAGAGTCATTGCATGTGTGTTCTTATACTAAAACCAACATGGATCCACCAGTGGTCATTGCATGTGTGTTCTTTCCACAAACCACATATGGATCAACTAGAGTCATTACATGTGTGTTCTTTCCACAAACCACACATGGATCAACCACTAGAGTCATTGCATGTGTGTTCTTCTTTTCCACAAACCACACATGGATCCACCAGTGGTCATTGCATGTGTGTTCTTTCCACAAACCACATAGAGTCATTGCATGTGTGTTCTTTCCACAAACCACACATGGATCAACCACTAGAGTCATTGCATGTTTGTTCTTATACTAAAACCACAAACCAGCACTAGAGTCATTGCATGTGTGTTCTTTTCCACAAACCACACATGGATCCACCACTAGAGTCATTGCATGTGTGTTCTTTCCACAAACCACATATGGATCAACCAGAGTCATTGCATGTGTGTTCTTTCCACAAACCACACATGTGGACCCACTAGAGTCATTGCATGTGTGTTATTTCCACAAACCACACATGGATCAACCACTAGAGTCATTGCATGTGTGTTCTTTCCACAAACCACACATGGATCAACCACTAGAGTCATTGCATGTGTGTTCTTATACTAAAACCAACACTAGAGTCATTGCATGTGTGTTCTCTTCCACAAACCACACATGGATCAACCACTAGAGTCATTGCATGTGTGTTATTTCCACAAACAAACATGGATCAACCACTAGAGTCATTGCATGTGTGTTCTTATACTAAAACCAACATGGATCCACCAGTGGTCATTGCATGTGTTCTTTCCACAAACCACACATGGATCAACCACTAGAGTCATTGCATGTGTGTTATTTCCACAAACCACACATGGATCAACCACTAGAGTCATTGCATGTGTGTTCTTATACTAAAACCACAAACCAGTACTAGAGTCATTGCATGTGTGTTCTTATACTAAAATCAACATGGATCCACCAGTGGTCATTGCATGTGTGTTCTTTCCACAAACCACACATGGATCAACCACTAGAGTCATTGCATGTGTGTTATTTCCACAAACCACACATGGATCAACCACTAGAGTCATTGCATGTGTGTTCTTATACTAAAACCACAAACCAGTACTAGAGTCATTGCATGTGTGTTCTTTTCCACAAACCACACATGGATCCACCAGTGGTCATTGCATGTGTGTTCTTTCCACAAACCACACATGGATCAACCAGAGTCATTGCATGTGTGTTCTTTCCACAAACCACACATGGATCAACCACTAGAGTCATTGCATGTTTGTTCTTATACTAAGACCACAAACCAACACTAGAGTCATTGCATGTGTGTTCTTTTCCACAAACCACACATGGATCCACCAGTCGTCATTGCATGTGTGTTATTTCCACAAACCACAAATGGATCAACCATGAGAGTCATGGCATGTGTTCTTTCCACAAACCACACATGGATCAACCACTAGAGTCATTGCATGTTTGTTCTTATACTAAAACCACAAACCAACACTAGAGTCATTGCATGTGTGTTCTTTTCCACAAACCACACATGGATCCACCAGTGGTCATTGCATGTGTGTTCTTTCCACAAACCACATATGGATCAACCACTAGAGTCATTGCATGTGTGTTCTTTCCACAAACCACACATGGATCAACCACTAGAGTCATTGCATGTTTGTTCTTATACTAAAACCACAAACCAGCACTAGAGTCATTGCATGTGTGTTCTTTTCCACAAACCACACATGGATCCACCACTAGAGTCATTGCATGTGTGTTCTTTCCACAAACCACATATGGATCAACCACTAGAGTCATTGCATGTGTGTTATTTACACAAACCACACATGGACCCACTAGACTCATTGCATGTGTGTTCTTTACTAAAACCACACATGGATCAACCACTAGAGTCATTGCATGTGTGTTCTTTCCACAAACCACACATGGATCAACCACTAGAGTCATTGCATGTGTGTTCTTTCCACAAACCACACATGGATCCACCAGTGGTCATTGCATGTGTGTTCTTTCCACAAACCACACATGGATCAACCACTAGAGTCATTGCATGTGTGTTCTTTCCACAAACCACACATGGATCAACCACTAGAGTCATTGCATGTTTGTTCTTATACTAAAACCACAAACCAACACTAGAGTCATTGCATGTGTGTTCTTATACTAAAACCAACATGGATCCACCAGTGGTCATTGCATGTGTGTTCTTTCCACAAACCACACATGGATCAACCACTAGAGTCATTGCATGTGTGTTATTTCCACAAACCACACATGGATCAACCACTAGAGTCATTGCATGTGTGTTCTTATACTAAAACCACAAACCAACACTAGAGTCATTGCATGTGTGTTCTTTTCCACAAACCACACATGGATCCACCACTGGTCATTGCATGTGTGTTCTTTCCACAAACCACACATGGATCAACCACTAGAGTCATTGCATGTGTGTTCTTATACTAAAACCACAAACCAGTACTAGAGTCATTGCATGTGTGTTCTTTTCCACAAACCACACATGGATCCACCAGTGGTCATTGCATGTGTGTTCTTTCCACAAACCACACATGGATCAACTAGAGTCATTGCATGTGTGTTCTTTCCACAAACCACACATGGATCAACCACTAGAGTCATTGCATGTTTGTTCTTATACTAAAACCACAAACCAACACTAGAGTCATTGCATGTGTGTTCTTTTCCACAAACCACACATGGATCCACTAGTGGTCATTGCATGTGTGTTCTTTCCACAAACCACATATGGATCAACCAGAGTCATTGCATGTGTGTTCTTTCCACAAACCACACATGGATCAACCACTAGAGTCATTGCATGTTTGTTCTTATACTAAAACCACAAACCAACACTAGAGTCATTGCATGTGTGTTATTTCCACAAACCACACATGGATCCACCAGTGGTCATTGCATGTGTGTTCTTTCCACAAACCACATATGGATCAACCACTAGTCATTGCATGTGTGTTCTTTCCACAAACCACACATGGATCAACCACTAGAGTCATTGCATGTTTGTTCTTATACTAAAACCACAAACCAGCACTAGAGTCATTGCATGTGTGTTATTTCCACAAACCACACATGGATCAACCACTAGAGTCATTGCATGTGTGTTCTTTCCACAAACCACATATGGATCAACCACTAGAGTCATTGCATGTGTGTTCTTTCCACAAACGACACATGGACCCACTAGAGTCATTGCATGTGTTATTTCCACAAACCACACATGGATCAACCACTACAGTCATTGCATGTGTGTTATTTCCACAAACCACACATGGATCAACCACTAGAGTCATTGCATGTGTGTTATTTCCACAAACCACACATGGATCCACCAGTGGTCATTGCATGTGTGTTCTTTCCACAAACCACACATGGATCAACCACTAGAGTCATTGCATGTGTGTTATTTCCACAAACCACACATGGATCAACCACTAGAGTCATTGCATGTTTGTTCTTATACTAAAACCACAAACCAGCACTAGAGTCATTGCATGTGTGTTCTTATACTAAAACCAACATGGATCCACCAGTGGTCATTGCATGTGTGTTCTTTCCACAAACCACACATGGATCAACCACTAGAGTCATTGCATGTGTGTTATTTCCACAAACCACACATGGATCAACCACTAGAGTCATTGCATGTGTGTTCTTATACTAAAACCACAAACCAGTACTAGAGTCATTGCATGTGTGTTCTTTTCCACAAACCACACATGGATCCACCACTAGTCATTTCATGTGTGTTCTTTCCACAAACCACACATGGATCAACCACTAGAGTCATTGCATGTTTGTTCTTATACTAAAACCACAAACCAACACTAGAGTCATTGCATGTGTGTTCTTTCCACAAACCACATATGGATCAACCAGTGGTCATTGCATGTGTTCTTTCCACAAACCACATATGGATCAACCAGAGTCATTGCATGTGTGTTCTTTCCACAAACCACACATGGATCAACCACTAGAGTCATTGCATGTTTGTTCTTATACTAAAACCACAAACCAACACTAGAGTCATTGCATGTGTGTTCTTTTCCACAAACCACACATGGATCCACCACTAGAGTAATTTCATGTGTGTTCTTTCCACAAACCACATATGGATCAACCACTAGAGTCATTGCATGTGTGTTCTTTCCACAAACCACACATGGATCAACCACTAGAGTCATTGCATGTTTGTTCTTATACTAAAACCACAAACCAGCACTAGAGTCATTGCATGTGTGTTATTTCCACAAACCACACATGGATCCACCACTGAGTCATTGCATGTGTGTTCTTATACAAAAACCAACACTAGAGTCATTGCATGTGTGTTCTTTTCACAAACCACACATGGATCAACCACTAGAGTCATTGCATGTGTGTTCTTTCCACAAACCACACATGGATCAACCACTAGAGTCATTGCATGTGTGTTCTTATACTAAAACCACACATGGACCCACTAGAGTCATTGCATGTGTGTTCTTTCCACAAACCACACATGGATCAACCACTAGAGTCATTGCATGTGTGTTATTTCCGCAAACCACACATGGATCAACCACTAGAGTCATTGCATGTGTGTTCTTATACTAAAACCACAATCCAGTAATAGAGTCATTTTTTGTGTTTTCTTATACTAAAACCACATATGGATCAACCAGAGTCATTGCATGTGTGTTCTTTCCACAAACCACACATGGATCAACCACTAGAGTCATTGCATGTGTGTTCTTTCCACAAACCACACATGGATCAACCACTAGAGTCATTGCATGTTTGTTCTTATACTAAAACCACAAACCAACACTAGAGTTATTGCATGTGTGTTCTTTCCACAAACCACATATGGATCAACCACTAGTCATTGCGTGTGTGTTCTTTCCACAAACCACACATGGATCAACCACTAGAGTCATTGCATGTGTGTTCTTTCCACAAACCACACATGGATCAACCACTAGAGTCATTGCATGTGTGTTCTTATACTAAAACCACAAACCAGTACTAGAGTCATTGCATGTGTGTTCTTTTCCACAAACCACACATGGATCCACCAGTGGTCATTGCATGTGTGTTCTTTCCACAAACCACACATGGATCAACCACTAGAGTCATTGCATGTGTGTTCTTTCCACAAACCACACATGGATCAACCACTAGAGTCATTGCATGTGTGTTCTTATACTAAAACCACAAACCAACACTAGAGTCATTGCATGTGTGTTTTTTCCACAAACCACACATGGATCCACCAGTGGTCATTGCATGTGTGTTCTTTCCACAAACCCCACATGGATCAACCAGAGTCATTGCATGTGTGTTCTTTCCACAAACCACACATGGATCAACCACTAGAGTCATTTCATGTTTGTTCCAATACTAAAACCACAAACCAACACTAGAGTCATTGCATGTGTGTTCATTTCCACAAACCACACATGGATCCACCAGTGATCATTGCATGTGTGTTCTTTCAGCAAACCATACATGGATCAACCAGAGTCATTGCATGTGTGTTCTTTCCACAAACCACACATGGATCCACTACAGAGGTCATTGCATGTGTGTTATTTCCACAAACCACACATGGATCAACCACTAGAGTCATTGCATGTGTGTTCTTTCCACATACCACACATGGATCAACCACTAGAATCATTGGCTGTGTGTTCTTATACTAAAACCACAAACCAGTACTAGAGTCATTGCATGTGTGTTATTTCCACAAACCACACATGGATCACCCACTAGAGTCATTGCATATGTGTTCTTTCCACAAACCACACATGGATCAACCCCTAGTCATTGCACATGTGTTCTTATACAAACCACACATGGATCAACCACTAGAGTCATTGCATGTGTGTGTTCTTTCCACAAACCACACATGGATCAACCACTAGAGTCATTGCATGTGTGTTCTTTATACTAAAACCACACATGGATCAACCACTAGAGTCATTGCATGTGTGTTCTTTCCACAAACCACACATGGATCAACCACTAGAGTCATTGCATGTGTGTGTTCCACAAACCACATGGAATCACCACTAGAGTCATTGCATGTGTGTTTCCACAAACCACACATGGATCAACCACTAGAGTCATTGCATGTGTGTTCTTTCCACAAACCACACATGGATCAACCACTAGAGTCAATGCATGTGTGTTCTTATACTAAACCAACACTAGAGTCATTGCATGTGTGTTCTTTCCACAACCACACACATGGATCAACCACTAGAGTCATTGCATGTGTGTTCTATCCACAAACCACACATGGATCAACCACTAGAGTCATTGCATGTGTGTCTTTAAACCACACATGGATCCACCACTAGAGTCATTGTGTGTTCTTTCCACAAACCACACATGGATCAACCACTAGAGTCATTGCATGTGTGTTCTTTACTAAAACCACACATGGATCAAACCACTAGAGTCATTGCATGTGTGTTCTTTCCACAAACCACACATGGATCAACCACTAGAGGTTCTTATACTAAAAACCAACACTAGAGTCAATGCATGTGTGTTCTTTTCCACAAACCACACAAGGATCCACCACTGGTCATTGCATGTGTGTTCTTTCCACAAACCACACATGGATCAACCACTAGAGTCATTGCATGTGTGTTCTTTCCACAAACCACACATGGATCAACCACTAGAGTCATTGCATGTTTGTTCTTATACGAAAACCACAAACCAGAACTAGATTTCCACAAACCGCACATGGATCAACCAGAGTCATTGCATGTGTGTTCTTTGCACAAACCACACATGGATCAACCACTAGAGTAATTGCATGTGTGTTCTTTCCACAAACCACACATGGATCAACCACTAGAGTCATTGCATGTGTGTTCGTTTCACAAACCACATGTGGACCCACTAGAGTCATTGCATGTGTGTTATTTCCACAAACCACACATGGATCAACCACGAGAGTCATTGCATGTGTGTTCTTTCCACAAACCACAACTGGATCAACCACTAGAGTCATTGCATGTGTGTTCTTATACTAAACCAACACTAGAGTCATTGCATGTGTGTTCTTTTCACAAACCACACATGGATCAACCACTAGAGTCATTGCATGTGTGTTATTTCCACAAACAAACATGGATCAACCACTAGAGTCATTGCATGTGTGTTCTTATACTAAAACCACACATGGATCCACCAAAGGGTCATTGCATGTGTGTTCTTTCCACAAACCACACATGGATCAACCACTAGAGTCATTGCATGTGTGTTCTTTCCACAAACCACACATGGATCAACCACTAGAGTCATTGCATGTGTGTTCTTATACTAAAACCACAAACCAGTACTAGAGTCATTGCATGTGTGTTCTTATCCTAAAACCACCATGGATCCACCAAGGGTCATTGCATGTGTGTTATTTCCACAAACCACACATGGATCAACCACTAGAGTCATTGCATGGATCAACCACTAGAGTCATTGCATGTGTGTTCTTATACTAAAACGACAAACCAGCACTAGAGTCATTGCATGTGTGTTCTTTTCCACAAACCACATGGATCAACCACTAGAGTCATTGCATGTGTGTTCTTTCCACAAACCACACATGGATCAAATCCACTAGAGTCATTGCATGTGTGTTCTTTCCACAAACCACACATGGATCAACCACTACAGTCATTGCATGTGTGTTCTTTCCACAAACCACACATGGATCAACCACTAGAGTCATTGCATGTGTGTTCTTATACTAAAACCAACAAACCAACACTAGAGTCATTGCATGTGTGTTCTTTCCACAAACCACACATGGATCCACACGGTCATTGCATGTGTGTTCTTTCCACAAACCACACATGGATCAACCACTAGAGTCATTGCATGTGTGTTCTTTCCACAAACCACACATGGATCAACCACTAGAGTCATTGCATGTTTGTTCTTATACTAAAACCACAAACCAACACTAGATTCATTGCATGTGTGTTCTTTCCACAAACCACACATGGATCAACCACTAGAGTCATTGCATGTGTGTTCTTTCCACAAACCACATATGGATCAACCACTAGAGTCATTGCATGTGTGTTCTTTCCACAAACCACAGGTGGACCCCAAATAGTCATTGCATGTGTGTTCTTTCCACAAACCACACATGGATCAACCACTAGAGTCATTGCATGTGTGTTATTTCCACAAACCACACATGGATCAACCACTAGAGTCATTGCATGTGTGTTCTTATACTAAACCAACACTAGAGTCATTGCATGTGTGTTCTTTCCACAAACCACACATGGATCAACCACTAGAGTCATTGCATGTGTGTTATTTCCACAAACAAACATGGATCAACCACTAGAGTCATTGCATGTGTGTTCTTATACTAAAACCAACATGGATCCACCAGTGGTCATTGCATGTGTGTTCTTTCCACAAACCACACATGGATCAACCACTAGAGTCATTGCATGTGTGTTATTTCCACAAACCACACATGGATCAACCACTAGAGTCATTGCATGTGTGTTCTTATACTAAAACCACAAACCAGTACTAGAGTCATTGCATGTGTGTTCTTTCCACAAACCACACATGGATCCACCAGTGGTCATTGCATGTGTGTTCTTTCCACAAACCACATATGGATCAACTAGAGTCATTGCATGTGTGTTCTTTCCACAAACCACACATGGATCAACCACTAGAGTCATTGCATGTTTGTTCTTATACTAAAACCACAAACCAACACTAGAGTCATTGCATGTGTGTTCTTTTCCACAAACCACACATGGATCCACCAGTGGTCATTGCATGTGTGTTCTTTCCACAAACCACACATGGATCAACCAGAGTCATTGCATGTGTGTTCTTTCCACAAACCACACATGGATCAACCACTAGAGTCATTGCATGTTTGTTCTTATACTAAAACCACAAACCAGCACTAGAGTCATTGCATGTGTGTTCTTTCCACAAACCACACATGGATCCACCAGTGGTCATTGCATGTGTGTTCTTTCCACAAACCACATATGGATCAACCACTAGTCATTGCATGTGTGTTCTTTCCACAAACCACACATGGATCAACCACTAGAGTCATTGCATGTTTGTTCTTATACTAAAACCACAAACCAGCACTAGAGTCATTGCATGTGTGTTCTTTCCACAAACCACACATGGAACCACCACTAGAGTCATTGCATGTGTGTTCTTTCCACAAACCACATATGGATCAACAAGAGTCATTGCATGTGTGTTCTTTCCACAAACCACACATGTGGACCCACTAGAGTCATTGCATGTGTGTTATTTCCACAAACCACACATGGATCAACCACTAGAGTCATTGCATGTGTGTTCCTTCCAAAAACCACACATGGATCAGCCACTAGAGTCATTGCATGTGTTCTTATACTAAACCAACACTAGAGTCATTGCATGTGTGTTCTTTCCACAAACCACACATGGATCAACCACTAGAGTCATTGCATGTGTGTTATTTCCACAAACAAACATGGATCAACCACTAGAGTCATTGCATGTGTGTTCTTATACTAAAACCAACATGGATCCACCAGTGGTCATTGCATGTGTGTTCTTTCCACAAACCACACATGGATCAACCACTAGAGTCATTGCATGTGTTATTTCCACAAACCACACATGGATCAACCACTAGAGTCATTGCATGTGTGTTCTTATACTAAAACCACAAACCAGTACTAGAGTCATTGCATGTGTGTTCTTACACTAAAACCAACATGGATCCACCACTGGTCATTGCATGTGTGTTCTTTCCACAAACCACACATGGATCAACCACTAGAGTCATTGCATGTGTGTTCTTTCCACAAACCACACATGGATCAACCACTAGAGTCATTGCATGTGTGTTCTTATACTAAAACCACAAACCAGTACTAGAGTCATTGCATGTGTGTTCTTTTCCACAAACCACACATGGATCCACCAGTGGTCATTGCATGTGTGTTCTTTCCACAAACCACACATGGATCAACCACTAGTCATTGCATGTGTGTTCTTTCCACAAACCACACATGGATCAACCACTAGAGTCATTGCATGTTTGTTCTTATACTAAAACCACAAACCAACACTAGAGTCATTGCATGTGTGTTCTTTTCCACAAACCACACATGGATCCACCAGTGTCATTGCATGTGTGTTCTTTCCACAAACCACATATGGATCAACCAGAGTCATTGCATGTGTGTTCTTTCCACAAACCACACATGGATCAACCACTAGAGTCATTGCATGTTTGTTCTTATACTAAAACCACAAACCAACACTAGAGTCATTGCATGTGTGTTCTTTTCCACAAACCACACATGGATCCACTAGTGGTCATTGCATGTGTGTTCTTTCCACAAACCACATATGGATCAACCACTAGTCATTGCATGTGTGTTCTTTCCACAAACCACACATGGATCAACCACTAGAGTCATTGCATGTTTGTTCTTATACTAAAACCACAAACCAACACTAGAGTCATTGCATGTGTGTTCTTTTCCACAAACCACACATGGATCCACCACTAGAGTCATTGCATGTGTGTTCTTTCCACAAACCACATATGGATCAACCAGTGTCATTACATGTGTGTGCTTTCCACAAACCACACATGTGGCCCACTAGAGCCATTGCATGTGTGATATTTCCACAAACCACACATGGATCAACCACTAGAGTCATTGCATATGTGTTATTTCCACAAACCACACATGGATCAACCACTAGAGTCATTGCATGTGTGTTCTTATACTAAAACCAACACTAGAGTCATTGCATGTGTGTTCTTTTCACAAACCACACATGGATCAACCACTAGAGTCATTGCATGTGTGTTATTTCCACAAACAAACATGGATCAACCACTAGAGTCATTGCATGTGTGTTCTTATACACAAACCACACATGGATCAACCAGAGTCATTGCATGTGTGTTCTTTCCACAAACCACACATGGATCAACCACTAGAGTCATTGCATGTGTGTTCTTATACTAAAACCACAAACCAGTACTAGAGTCATTGCATGTGTGTTCTTTTCCACAAACCACACATGGATCCACCAGTGGTCATTGCATGTGTGTTCTTTCCACAAACCACACATGGATCAACCAGAGTCATTGCATGTGTGTTCTTTCCACAAACCACACATGGATCAACCACTAGAGTCATTGCATGTTTGTTCTTATACTAAAACCACAAACCAACACTAGAGTCATTGCATGTGTGTTCTTTTCCACAAACCACACATGGATCCACTAGTGGTCATTGCATGTGTGTTCTTTCCACAAACCACATATGGATCAACCAGAGTCATTGCATGTGTGTTCTTTCCACAAACCACACATGGATCAACCACTAGAGTCATTGCATGTTTGTTCTTATACTAAAACCACAAACCAACACTAGAGTCATTGCATGTTTGTTCTTATACTAAAACCACAAACCAACACTAGAGTCATTGCATGTGTGTTCTTTCCCACAAACCACACATGGATCCACCAGTGGTCATTGCATGTGTGTTCTTTCCACAAACCACATATGGATAAACCACTAGTCATTGCATGTGTGTTCTTTCCACAAACCACACATGGATCAACCACTAGAGTCATTGCATGTTTGTTCTTATACTAAAACCACAAACCAACACTAGAGTCATTGCATGTGTGTTCTTTTCCACAAACCACACATGGATCCACCACTAGAGTCATTGCATGTGTGTTCTTTCCACAAACCACATATGGATCAACCAGAGTCATTGCATGTGTGTTCTTTCCACAAACCACACATGTGGACCCACTAGAGTCATTGCATGTGTGTTATTTCCACAAACCACACATGGATCAACCACTAGAGTCATTGCATCTGTGTTATTTCCACAAACCACACATGGATCAACCACTAGAGTCATTGCATGTGTGTTCTTATACTAAAACCAACACTAGAGTCATTGCATGTGTGTTCTTTTCCACAAACCACACATGGATCAACCACTAGAGTCATTGCATGTGTGTTATTTCCACAAACAAACATGGATCAACCACTAGAGTCATTGCATGTGTGTTCTTATACTAAAACCAACATGGATCCACCAGTGGTCATTGCATATGTGTTGTTTCCACAAACCACACATGGATCAACCACTAGAGTCATTGCACGTGTGTTATTTCCACAAACCACACATGGATCAACCACTAGAGTCATTGCATGTGTGTTCTTATACTAAAACCACAAACCAGTACTAGAGTCATTGCATGTGTGTTCTTATACTAAAACCAACATGGATCCACCAGTGGTCATTGCATGTGTGTTCTTTCCACAAACCACACATGGATCAACCACTAGAGTCATTGCATGTGTGTTATTTCCACAAACCACACATGGATCAACCACTAGAGTCATTGCATGTGTGTTCTTATACTAAAACCACAAACCAGTACTAGAGTCATTGTATGTGTGTTCTTTTCCACAAACCACACATGGATCCACCAATGGTCATTGCATGTGTGTTCTTTCCACAAACCACACATGGATCAACCAGAGTCATTGCATGTGTGTTCTTTCCACAAACCACACATGGATCAACCACTAGAGTCATTGCATGTTTGTTCTTATACTAAAACCACAAACCAACACTAGAGTCATTGCATGTGTGTTCTTTTCCACAAACCACACATGGATCCACCAGTGGTCATTGCATGTGTGTTCTTTCCACAAACCACATATGGATCAACCAGAGTCATTGCATGTGTGTTCTTTCCACAAACCACACATGGATCAACCACTAGAGTCATTGCATGTTTGTTTTTATACTAAAACCACAAACCAAAACTAGAGTCATTGCATGTGTGTTCTTTTCCACAAACCACACATGGATCCACCAGTGGTCATTGCATGTGTGTTCTTTCCACAAACCACATGTGGATCAACCACTAGTCAGTGCATGTGTGTTCTTTCCACAAACCACACATGGATCAACCAGAGTGACTGCATGTGTGTTCTTTCCACAAACCACACATGGATCAACCAGAGTGACTCCATGTGTGTTCTTTCCACAAACCACACATGGATCAACCACTAGAGTCATTGCATGTTTGTTTATTATACTAAAACCACAAACCGGCACTAGAGTCGTTGCAGGTGTGTTCTTTTCCACAAACCACACATGGATCCACCACTAGAGTCATTGCATGTGTGTTCTTTCCACAAACCACATATGGATCAACCAGAGTCATTGCATGTGTGTTCTTTCCACAAACCACACATGTGGACCCACTAGAGTCATTGCATGTGTGTTATTTCCACAAACCACACATGGATCAACCACTAGAGTGATTGCATATGTGTTATTTCCACAAACCACACTTGGATCAACCACTAGAGTCATTGCATGTGTGTTCTTATACTAAAACCAACACTAGAGTCATTGAAGTTTTTTTTTCACAAACCACACATGGATCAACCACTAGAGTCATTGCATGTGTGTTATTTCCACAAACCACACATGGATCAAGCACTAGAGTCATTGCATGTGTGTTCTTATACTAAAACCAACATGGATCCACCAGTGGTCATTGCATGTGTGTTCTTTCCACAAACCACACATGGATCAACCACTAGAGTCATTGCATGTGTGTTCTTATACTAAAACCACAAACCAGTACTAGAGTCATTGCATGTGTGTTCTTTTCCACAAACCACACATGGATCCACCAGTGGTCATTGCATGTGTGTTCTTTCCACAAACCACACATGGATCAACCAGAGTCATTGCATGTGTGTTCTTTCCACAAACCACACATGGATCAACCACTAGAGTCATTGCATGTTTGTTCTTATACTAAAACCACAAACCAACACTAGAGTCATTGCATGTGTGTTCTTTTCCACAAACCACACTTGGATCCACTAGTGGTCATTGCATGTGTGTTCTTTCCACAAACCACATATGGATCAACCAGAGTCATTACATGTGTGTTCTTTCCACAAACCACACATGGATCAACCACTAGAGTCATTGCATGTTTGTTCTTATACTAAAACCACAAACCAACACTAGAGTCATTGCATGTGTTTTCTTTTCCACAAACCACACATGGATCCACCAGTGGTCATTGCATGTGTGTTCTTTCCACAAACCACATATGGATCAACCACTAGTCATTGCATGTGTGTTCTTTCCACAAACCACACATGGATCAACCACTAGAGTCATTGCATGTTTGTTCTTATACTAAAACCACAAACCAGCACTAGAGTCATTGCATGTGTGTTCTTTTTCACAAACCACACATGGATCCACCACTAGAGTCATTGCATGTGTGTTCTTTCCACAAACCACATATGGATCAACCAGAGTCATTGCATGTGTGTTCTTTCCACAAACCACACATGTGGACCCACTAGAGTCATTGCATGTGTGTTATTTCCACAAACCACACATGGATCAACCACTAGAGTCATTGCATATGTGTTATTTCCACAAACCACACATGGATCAACCACTAGAGTCATTGCATGTGTGTTCTTATACTAAAACCAACACTAGAGTCATTGCATGTGTGTTCTTTTCACAAACCACACATGGATCAACCACTAGAGTCATTGCATGTGTGTTATTTCCACAAACAAACATGGATCAACCACTAGAGTCATTGCATGTGTGTTCTTATACTAAAACCAACATGGATCCACCAGTGGTCATTGCATGTGTGTTCTTTCCACAAACCACACATGGATCAACCACTAGAGTCATTGCATGTGTGTTCTTATACTAAAACCACAAACCAGTACTAGAGTCATTGCATGTGTGTTCTTTTCCACCAACCACACATGGATCCACCAGTGGTCATTGCATGTGTGTTCTTTCCACAAACCACACATGGATCAACCAGAGTGATTGCATGTGTGTTATTTCCACAAACCACACATGGATCAACCACTAGAGTCATTGCATGTTTGTTTTTATACTAAAACCACAAAACAAAACTAGAGTCATTGCATGTGTGTTCTTTTCCACAAACCACACATGGATCCACCAGTGGTCATTGCATGTGTGTTCTTTCCACAAACCACATGTGGATCAACCACTAGTCAGTGCATGTGTGTTCTTTCCACAAACCACACATGGATCAACCACTAGAGTCATTGCATGTTTGTTTATTATACTAAAACCACAAACCGGCACTAGAGTCATTGCATGTGTGTTCTTTTCCACAAACCACACATGGATCCACCACTAGAGTCATTGCATGTGTGTTCTTTCCACAAACTACATATGGATCAACCAGAGTCATTGCATGTGTGTTCTTTCCACAAACCACACATGTGGACCCACTAGAGTCATTGCATGTGTGTTATTTCCACAAACCACACATGGATCAACCACCAGAGTCATTGCATATGTGTTATTTCCACAAAGCACACATGGATCAACCACTAGAGTCATTGCATGTGTGTTCTTATACTAAAACCAACACTAGAGTCATTGCATGTTTTTTTTTCACAAACCACACATGGATCAACCACTAGAGTCATTGCATGTGTGTTATTTCCACAAACAAACATGGATCAAGCACTAGAGTCATTGCATGTGTGTTCTTATACTAAAACCAACATGGATCCACCAGTGGTCATTGCATGTGTGTTCTTTCCACAAACCACACATGGATCAACCACCAGAGTCATTGGATGCGTGTTCTTATACTAAAACCACAAACCAGTACTAGAGTCATTGCATGTGTGTTCTTTTCCACAAACCACACATGGATCCACCAGTGGTCATTGCATGTGTGTTCTTTCCACAAACCACACATGGATCAACCAGAGTGATTGCATGTGTGTTCTTTCCACAAACCACACATGGATCAACCACTAGAGTCATTGCATGTTTGTTCTTATACTAAAACCACAAACCAACACTAGAGTCATTGCATGGGTGTTCTTTTGCACAAACCACACTTGGATCCACTAGTGGTCATTGCATGTGTGTTCTTTCCACAAACCACATATGGATCAACCAGAGTCATTACATGCGTGTTCTTTCCACAAACCACACATGGATCAACCACTAGAGTCATTGCATGTTTGTTCTTATACTAAAACCACAAACCAACACTAGAGTCATTGCATGGGTTTTCTTTTCCACAAACCACACATGGATCCACCAGTGGTCATTGCATGTGTGTTCTTTCTTCAAACCACCTATGGATCAACCACCTAGTCATTTCATGTGTGTTCTTTCCACAAACCACACATGGATCAACCACTAGAGTCATTGCATGTTTGTTCTTATACAAAAACCACAAACCAGCACTAGAGTCATTGCATGTGTGTTCTTTTCCACAAACCACACATGGATCCACCACTAGAGTCATTGCATGTGTGTTCTTTCCACAAACCACATATGGATCAACCAGAGTCATTGCATGTGTGTTCTTTCCACAAACCACACATGTGGACCCACTAGAGTCATTGCATGTGTGTTATTTCCACAAACCACACATGGATCAACCACTAGAGTCATTGCATATGTGTTATTTCCACAAACCACACATGGATCAACCACTAGAGTCATTGCATGTGTGTTATTATACTAAAACCAACACTAGAGTCATTGCATGTGTGTTCTTTTCACAAACCACACATGGATCAACCACTAGAGTCATTGCATGTGTGTTATTTCCACAAACAAACATGGATCAACCACTAGAGTCATTGCATGTGTGTTCTTATACTAAAACCAACATGGATCCACCAGTGGTCATTGCATGTGTGTTCTTTCCACAAACCACACATGGATCAACCACTAGAGTCATTGCATGTGTGTTCTTATACTAAAACCACAAACCAGTACTAGAGTCATTGCATGTGTGTTCTTTTCCACAAACCACACATGGATCCACCAGTGGTCATTGCATGTGTGTTCTTTCCACAAACCACACATGGATCAACCAGAGTGATTACATGTGTGTTATTTCCACAAACCACACATGGATCAACCACTAGAGTCATTGCATGTTTGTTCTTATACTAAAACCACAAACCAACACTAGAGTCATTGCATGTGTGTTCTTTTCCTCAAAGCACACATGGATCCACTAGTAGTCATTGCATGTGTGTTCTTTCCACAAACCACATATGGATCAACCAGAGTCATTGCATGCGTGTTCTTTCCACAAACCACACATGGATCAACCACTAGAGTCATTGCATGTTTGTTCTTATACTAAAACCACAAACCAACACTAGAGTCATTGCATGTGTTTTCTTTTCCACAAACCACACATGGATCCACCAGTGGTCATTGCATGTGTGTTCTTTCCACAAACCACATATGGATCAACCACTAGTTATTGCATGTGTGTTCTTTCCACAAACCACACATGGATCAACCACTAGAGTCATTGCATGTTTGTTCTTATACTAAAACCACAAACCAGCACTAGAGTCATTGCATGTGTGTTCTTCTCCACAAACCACACATGGATCCACCACTAGAGTCATTGCATGTGTGTTCTTTCCACAAACCACATATGGATCAACCAGAGTCATTGCATGTGTGTTCTTTCCACAAACCACACATGTGGACCCACTAGATTCATTGCATGTGTGTTATTTCCACAAACCACACATGGATCAACCACTAGAGTCATTGCATATGTGTTATTTCCACAAACCACACATGGATCAACCACTAGAGTCATTGCATGTGTGTTCTTATACTAAAACCAACACTAGAGTCATTGCATGTGTGCTCTTTTCCACAAACCACACATGGATCAACCACTAGGGTCATTGCATGTGTGTTATTTCCACAAACAAACATGGATCAACCACTAGAGTCATTGCATGTGTGTTCTTATACTAAAACCAACATGGATCCACCAGTGGTCATTCCATGTGTGTTCTTTCCACAAACCACACATGGATCAACCACTAGAGTCATTGCATGTGTGTTATTTCCACAAACCACACATGGATCAACCACTAGAGTCATTGCATGTGTGTTCTTATACTAAAACCACAAACCAGTACTAGAGTCATTGCATGTGTGTTCTTATACTAAAACCAATATGGATCCACCAGTGGTCATTGCATGTGTGTTCTTTCCACAAACCACACATGGATCAACCACTAGAGTCATTGCATGTTGGGGGATAACCCCGGGTAGGGTCACTCCGGGGTATAAGGGCCGAGCTAGCCGAGGTTCGGCAAGGTCAAACCGGATGCTGGCCGAGTCACCTCAAGGCAGGCCGGATCACGGAGTAACCCGGACCAGGGAGGTCACCTAACATTGTCTCGTCTGAGTCAAGGTGTGAGTCGGAGGCACTTGTCTAGCTTATATGCAGGAACAGGTGTGGCCGGATCAGCTGTGATCCGGATCCTCGTTTGGCTTCTAGGAGAAGGAAGGAATATCCCTGGTCAAAAAGAAGGCCCGGTGCGTACTGGATGAGCGAATAAAGTAAGGGCAGGACCACCGGATCGTGGCTGACAAAGGTGATGACGCTCACGTCGGCTGACGCAGGCGCTGCAGAGGCAACGTCGCTAAAGGAAGAGTGACGTGGGGGAAAAGCACCCCTGTCGGGTTACTAATTTGGGAGGCGACATATTCTTAGGAATATGCCTCCACGTATGCCCTAGGCCAGGACCGAACCACCCCTATATAAGGGGGGGTTGGGGTTCTGGTAAGGGGGTTGGGGGCTTTTCGGATACAGAGCAAGGGAAATACTTGTGGGTCTTGAGTTCTGGGATGGGAGAGTAGGCAAGAGTAAGAGAGCCCCTTCTTCCTCCTCTAGTCAAAAATAGCTCGAGGAGCACCTGTAGTCTTAAAAACTGAACATCAATACAAAGCTTCTGTGTAGAGAATCACTCTACTATCCCTCCCTGGATTTCCCTAGCGCATATTAGTCCCCACCTTCAGCCTATCCATGGCATCTGCCGTGACACCACCATTTACGCTTGGCGCCACCGTGGGGCATGCGACGCCAGCAGGGTGAAGATCCGGACAGAAATTTCATCGGCACCGTGAACACATCGCTCCGGCTCGCTTTCGCTGCGCCGGACTACGCCAACGACAACGTTGGATGCTTTGGCACGCGCCTTCCGCGAACGGCGTCTTCGCTGCTCGCGCGACAAGGTCTATGTTGCCGTGGACGGTCCGCGCTCATCCGTGTCGCCATCGCGCGGGGAACCACCTCACCGTGGCTCGCGGGCGCGACGCCTGCCTCGAGCCATGCAGAGGTGATGATGATCGCATCCGCTGGCGTGAGCAGGATCCAGCTGCACCGGGGCAACACCCAAAGCACCAAGGAAAGCTAGGGGTCCTCCGCTGGAGAGGCCCGAGAACATGCTGAGGGAAGCTATGGATAGCTTGGCCAACCCGGTGGCAGTAGTGGTAGATCCGGCTCAGGCACAAGCCGAGCTAGACGAGACCCGGCGAAAGATACTAGAGGGCGCAAAGAAAATAGCAGCGGCTCAGCAGTCATTGAACATGACGCTGCGTGAGTACGCGAAAGCGAACAAGGTTGATGCAGTGAGGGCCAAAGGGAGAAACCTCATAAGTGAGATGAACAGAGAGGGTGATGATGGACCAGAAGGGTCGGAAAACTATCTGTCTGTGGGGTTGCCGAAGTATAGTACCCCGACGAAGAACCTCAGAGCAGCAGATGCCGCGGCGTCCGAGCTAGAGGGTTTGACGGGTGAAGCTCGCCAAAGACAGCAAGACCGGGTTAACGAGCTGGTTCGGATCGCGAACAGGCAGAATGAGGAGCGGTTGAGAAGTAATCCGGAGAGAGTTGGATCTTCTAAAATCGTCCATTCGGTGATGGATAACCCGGAGAAATCCACTGGAGCCGCATCATCGCCTCATGGTGGCCCTAGAAGAGAAGAGGTAGTAACCTCGGCCAGAAGGAACAAGCAGATCGTTCCGTACGACCCAAAGCGTGCGGGAAAGGAAAAAGAGATACGGAAAAACGACGATCGACAAAGTGTGAGCTGAGGTAACCATGATCAAGGCAATGCCGGTCAAGGGAATGCTGCCAACGGCAACGCCGGATAGCGAAACTGGGCAGGAGCGGGTCAACCGCCGCAGGGGAATGCACCAAGGCAAGAGCAAAGTGCCGGCCGTGGTATGCAACAGAGAGGACCACAACAGGAGCAAAACCGATACAATGATGGAGACTCGGAGATGATGAATGCGGGATACGCCAGACCGGACTATCATGTGATAGGGTCGAGATTGGGAAGCAGAGATTTGATGCCAGATGACGCTAGGCTAAAACTAGACCGCCTGTATAGGTCGGAACAGATCGAATGTCGAGGTCCTCCGGGTCCAGCGTGCTTCGGACCCCGGATCATGAAGGAACCGCTAGTACCCAATTTCCAATTACCCAGGGGCACGAAGACGTATGAAGGCAGTACAAAGCCGGAGGATTGGCTAATAAACTACACAACAGCTGTGAAAATTGCAACTGGCAACTTGAGGTGGGCTGTACGATATGTACCCCAAATGTTGGAAGGTCCGGCTAGGGTTTGGCTGAATAATTTACCACCTGGAAGCATCAACTGCTGGATAGATTTTGAAGAGATGTTCATCAGCAACTTCTCAAGTACGTATCAGAGACCGAACAGATCGCAGACCCTGGCAATGTGCAAGCAGAGATCTAACGAAACAGACCGTGAATTCTTAACCCGGTGGTGTACCGTGAGGAACTCGTGTGAGGGAGTCATAGAGTCACTGTGCTATAGCATGGTTCGCATAAGGATGTAGATATGGTAGCGAAGTTGTGGATGAAATTGCAAAGGAAAATGCCAAATACATTGGCAAGAGATGATCCGGATCGGATTCTTATGCTTTGGGTGATCCAACTCAACCTAGGATCGCGTCGAACGAGTCAAATGAGGAGTACTATCCGAGGGACGGATCCGGGTCATCCTGAGGAACGATTACAGGGAAAAAGGAGAGACGTAGACGGATCATCGATATGGCTCACGGCAAGTTGCGCCGTGAATCAAGACCAGCCCGGGCAAGGAGCAACCAACGCCGAAAACAGAGGGCAATGGACTCCTCAAACGATGGCAAGAAAACATGGACTCCGGAGCGTAAGAAGCAATGGCAAGAAAAGAAAGATCGTCCGAGGTATACCTACGAGTCAATGTTGGACCAGCCGTGCAAGTTTACACGCCGAACCGAAATCCGGCAGTCATGGTCACACGACGAGACAATGTGAGTGGATGCAAGATAGAACAAGGTGGTTCGGGAATGCTCAGCACCTCGAATGATCAACCTCCGCAGAGTTACCCGGCAAAGAATTGCTCTCCGGAGCAAACACGCAAGAACTAATGATGCCTCCTCCGCCGAGGTATGACAAAGTGAGAGAGAAGGGATGCAGGCATCGAGATAGAAACCCAAGAACAACCGGATCAGAGGTACTCCGAGACGAGGGAAGAAATGAGTAAGTGAACATCACCGTAGCTATTGTGTGTTCACAAATGTAAGAAACAGATAGGAAGAGCTTGCAAGACCGATATATGGAGGTTAACGCGTTATGCCCGCAGTGACGAGGTACATGTCTTGGTCCGACCAGAAATTACCTCGAGCATCAAAGATCACCCCAAGCTTATGCCAAGTCCGGCTCAGATGCACTAGTGTTGGATCCGACGCTCATTGACCAAACATTAATGTGAGGTTATCCAAGGTACTGATCGACAATGGCAGAGCATTAACATCATGTATGCGGATACGATGTGCAAGTTGGGCATCTTGAGAACATGCCCTGTGCTACGAGAACAACTTTTCACTAGATCGCGTCTGCAGATATCCCGCGAACCAATAAGCAAAGTCCGGTCGACGTGTTGTCGCATAAGGGATAATCGCCAAACCAAAATATGGAGTTCGGGCGGTAAACCCGGAGAGCGGTATCATGCATTACCGGAGACCAGCGCTGGCAAATTCATGGCAAGTTGCCACGTTAGTTATCCTCAAGATGAAGTTGCCCGACCAAATGGTGCAATTACTATCGCTGGGGATTTTCGACGTTCTATTGAGTGCACTTCACCGGATCTAACCTAGCCGAAGTCACCAGAATTGCCCAAGAGAAAAGAAAATCCAAGAAGTGACGGATTAGCTCGGTCCGCAGCAGAAAGATATGCCGGGCGTTAAGTAACCCGCATGGAAGCGCTTTCATTTCAAGCCGCTAAGGACACCAAGAAGATACCGTGGATAACGGTTTCCGGAGCGCACCGATAATTGGAGCCGGATTAATCGACAAATAGGAAAGCGAGCTCGCAACTTCCTTCGTGAGAATCGATATTTTTCTTGGTCCACAGACTTGCAAGGTGTTCCGAGGAGTTACGAGCACTCTTTGAATGTAAGACCCGGAGCAAGGTCGGTGAAGTGCCCTCCGACGCTTTCACGAGGATAGGAGAAAGGTCATTGGTGACGAGATAGCTCGTTGCTAGCAGCAGATTTATCATGGAAGTGCTATATCCGCATTGGCTCTCTAATCCGCATCGGTGGAAAAGAAGAAGGATGATCCGAACGTGGCGTTGGTTTGGCGATGTGTATCGATTATACGAACCCAACAAGGCATGTCCGAAAAGATCCATTTCCGCCAAGGATAGATCAGGTCATCGACTTACCGCTGGATGTGAACTGCTGTCATTTATCGACGCCTATTCGTTTCCACCAGATACCCTTGAACCCGGACGATCAAATAAAACTGCTTTTATTACCCCTGCACGGGCTTATTGCTATCGCACTATGCCGCTTGGTTTATCAACGCAGGAGAAACGTATCAAAGGTGGGTATGCAAAATGTCTGCACGATCAAATAGGTCAAAATGTGCAAGTTTACGTGGATTTATGTGGTTATCAAGACCAAGGAAAGTGCAACGCCCTTGACGACATAAGGCAAACATTCACGAATCCTGAGGAGATTCGATGAAACTTAACCCGAGAAATGTACCTTCGCGTCCCGGCTGGGAAATTACTCGATTTCTCGCTTCTAGCCGAGGTATCGAGGTTAATCCAACTAAGATCCGAGCCATCGAATCTAATGGAGTTGCCAAGTGTCTCAACGACGCCCAAGTTCACCGGATGCCCGTGTCGTTGAGTCGGTTTGTGTGTCGGTTAGGGAAAAGGCACCGCTTCTACCAACTCATGAAAAATCAAATAAATTGCTTGGACGCCGCAGCCGATGAAGCTTTTGCCCACTTAAAAGATGTTGGCCATCGCATTGTTAGCTTCTCCACCGTCAAGGAGCCAATGTTGTTCTACATAGCCGCTAACCAACCGAGTTGTAAGTGCAAAGTGATTGTAGTGGAACGAGATGAAGAGGGTAAGTCGGTGCAAAGGCCGTATTACTTGAGCGAGGTATTGTCTGCTCAAAAATGTAACTACCGTATTTTCAAAAGGTGGCATACGGAGTTTATATGGCGGCAAAGAAGTTAAAGCACTACTTTGAAGAGCATCCCATCAAAGTGATATGAAAGCCCCCATATCCAAGATAATGGGTAACAAAGATGCGAACGGCGTAATCGCGAAATGGGCAATTGAGCTAGCACCATACGCTACCTCTAACACGATAGAAGAGAAGCGATCAAGTCTCAGTCAGAGCGGACTTTTTTCGTGGATTGGGCCGAGGTAACAATAACCACCGCCACCGGATCCGAATTCATCGAGGATGCACTTCGACGATCAAGACCAAAGCCGGATTAGGTGTCGGGTTGTGCTACTCGCCAAAGAAGGATCAGCTCAAGTCGCCGGTTGCATCCATTTCAGAAGGCCAAACAATGTCGCCAGCACGAGGCTCTCGGCATGGTCTAAAAGTGGCAAAGGAAATTGGCATACGCCAATAACTCATGGCTACTCGGATCTAGTAATACAGCAGTGTCCGGAGTGGGACGCTCGATCCAAACATGGCATTATACAGATTTCATGTGCGTAAAAATCTCGGTTACTTTGAGGGATGCGAAGTTTCATCATGTACTCACAGGAAAAATGAAGTCGCCGACATGCCGGTCAAGCTCGCTCGAATTCGACAGGCAATTCCACCGGTGCTGCATTGGAGCACCTCAAATCCATCTATCGTGCCGCCCCGTAAACCGATTCAATCTTGTCCCGAAAACACGGAATCCGAGCCGAGCCCATGAACATTGACGGGAAGTAGTACGAACCCGAGGACTACCTCGCAAACCCGGATTATCTCTAAAACTCGGGACTACCTCACCGCACCGGGATCGCTCGCTTGATCCGCTGAAGTTATGCTTCTGGATCGATGGAAATTGACGAGGAGATGTTCTCAGAGTAAGACGCCTAGGGCGCCGCTTATATACCAGCTTCTGAAAGATAGAACGTTACCTATCGAGAAGTGCTAGCCGTGCAAACTCAATGGAGAGCCAAAGCTACACAATCATCAATTCCGAACAGACAAACGAGTGTAACCAATATCCTCCGGCCGTGCATTGATCCGAAGAAGGACTTGACATCCTCCGAGATATACACCAAGGAGAATGCGGTATCACGCCTCATCCCGGCCTTAGTGGCAAAGGCATTCCGCATGGATTTTATCGCCAAGCGCCTTTGGAGCAAAGCGGAGGATCCGTGAGAAAATGCAATGGTTACAAAGGTATGCCAACAAGACACATATGCCTATGTCGGAAATCAAACCATACCAATTACATGGCCATTTGCGGTGGTGCTTGGATATGGTTGGCCTGCTCAAACCAGCCAAAGGGAACATGACGCACCTTCCGGGTCATGGTGGACAAATTTACAAAATGGATCAAGTGAAGCCTATAAGAAAGTGTGATGGAGCTACAAATTGTGACATTTCTCAAAGACATCATCTTGAGATACGGTTATCCTCACAAAGATTACAATCGATAACCGGCACCAATTTTGTGAAGGAGCATTTGCATGATTCTCGCCGAGATAAGAAAATCTGACTCGACATAGCCTCTAGCCCACCCCGCATCGAATCTGGACAAGTGGAAAGATCCAACGGATTAGTGCTATCCGGATAAAACCTCGGCTCATTGAGCCGCTGCAAAGATCACGGGTGTTGGATAGAAGAACTACCAATGTGTGGAGTTTAAGAACAACTCCGAATCGATCAACAGTTACACGCCGCTCTTTCTCGTATATGGGCAGAAGTGGTCGTTACCACCATATAGAGCATGATTCATTTAGGTCACCCAATACATGTAAGCCAAAGTGCAAGAAGTCCGCAAAATGATGTTGATCTGCTGGAAGAAGTGAGAGAACTGCAACCGCCCAGATCCGCCATATATCACGCAAAATCTCCGACGCTATCATAGCTTAAAGTGTGCCCCAGTCTTCCGAAGGCGATCTGGTGCTCTGCTGGTACAGTATCACTGCATGCATAAATTACCCCCCTTGGGAAGGACCATTTATTGTGAGCAAAGCATTGCACAATGACTCTTACTATCTCATAGATGCAAAGCCACAGTGAAAAGAACAAGGCGACAGGTCCGAGAGGAATCCAAGCGTGGAATGTAGCACTACTTTCTGCTCTACACTTAGCTAAGAAGTGTATGTATCCGAGTCATCCTCATATGTCGGTATGTATGTCGGCAATGAGCCTATCAATGAAATAAATGAGCCTCGAAAGCAAAGAATTCCTGGACCCCTTAATAAATGATTGTGGTTATTTTTTATGCGTTAGCCGGAATGACTGCTTCACTTAACCCGGATTAGTAATGTCTAAGCACCAAAACCAACCTTTCACTCGCTGTCCAACAAGAATTGGCTTCATAGCAAGGAACAAGTTTGAATTGCGGCACATGAAAAACGACTAAGGAAACGAGTTTATTCGAGCTAACGCTTGTTTTCTGACTAACCCTGTATTTATTTTAAGTTACTATGCTGAATTATTTTGAGCTGCTCTTAAAAGTTTCTAAGTATTGTTACAACAATTTTTGAAGCTCGAGTTCGTAAGTCGAAACCGAATCAAGGTAGACACGGACCGAGCCAGTAGAATTGACTTAACAAGAAAATGAAACTCGGGACTACGCCCAAGTTAATCCGCATAGAAATGTACTAGCAAAATATCACATATCCAGCATATAAGTGGATCCGCATACCGGGATCCGATAAATTTTCAAGTTTTTAGAATTAAGGAGCAGCAGGAGGAGGAAGTTGTCATCATCATCACTTTCGATATTCCGGCAAGATCTTCTCCGCCATCGCCTGACCCATCCTCCACGCTTCTCCATCTGCTCCTCCGCCGGATTCCAAAGCTCGCCTCAACCCAGCCATGGATCGGAGAATATTCGATGAGGCTATAGGCACAAGCTCGGGCGCCGAGCTACCCACTCGATCATCAATCCATTTGGACCCAGACGCCAATGGGTGAGGAGGCTCAGACGATTTTTCGCATCATGAAAGGATATGATGGAGAAGGGTATTCGTGGCCCGCCCCGGATTCCTCCAGAGGTCGAAGTTGAGTCTCAATCTCCATTAGCTTGTCCGCAAGAAGTGTGATCCTTTCCGAGCATCTCGCTTGGCGTAATGCGCTGAAGATCCGGACCGCAACGCCGAGGAGATCCTTGCCATAGTTCTTGATAGTTTCCACCGGCCGACACGCCACCAACAGGTCCTCCGTGTCTAAAGGGATACTCACCATCGAGCAATGGAGTACCCTCTCTTGGCTAAATTTGGCAACGACAGCTGAAATAGCAAGACTTCTCCGAAAGTTATCTCAAAATAGGGAAAGGGAGGATGTCAAGCACCGCAGATATGAGTTAACCCGAAAACTACGCCGGGCAAGAGAAAGAAACTTACGTGAGATATGGTGATGGATCCGGTCAACTCCTGGATACAACCATCGTCTCCGCTGGTTGTTCAAGCGGCGCCACCAAGCCGGGCTTCGGATTCCTTGAGTGCATCCCGGTCCTGAGATCTGGCGGGTAAAGCGCCACGCCTTCGGCGAAGTTCGACAACTCTCTGAGCTCGGTTTTGTGTTGGGCCTTCATCTTCTCCATCTCGGCCTTGAGTTTGGCTATCTCGCCGCCCTGGTCCCAGGAGGGCAAGCTCATCGCCCTTCTTCTTCAGCTCGGCTTGATGCTGCCCCGCTTGTTCGAGAAAATGCAGCATCATATCGTGCACGGCACACTATCCTCAAGCGATACCGAAATGGTGTTGACTCGCAAAGCCGAGGAGTGAATATTTGCCGAGCCAAGAAAAAAGAAAGAATAGAGAGCACAACGACGCTATTTAAAGGGGATATACCGATTTCCTCCAAGTTTTTTCAGATAATCTGTTTTCAGCCTCCACCCTGCAAATGCACAAAAAACCGAATAAGGAGGTTAATCCGCGTAAAACAAACGAAGCGATGAGGTGTTAAGAGAGGAAATTACCCTCTTTTCATGCTCCGCCAAGTGCAACGTGTTTTGGCGCAAGGTCTTATGGGTATCAAGGCGCTGAAACCTCGCGCCCGACGGTGGTAGTTACCCGACAAAGGCACAGTGCATGTAAAGTTAGTTCGTGCATATTCGAGTTATGCAAGATCCGCCAAGGAACTTAACCGCTCTAGGTATGTGCATATTCAGTGTATAAGATCCGCCGCTGAACTTAACCCGCTCTAGGTATGTGCATATTCGAGTGTACAAGATCCGCCAAGCGAACTTAACCCGCCCTAGGTGTGCATATTCGGCGTGAACAAGATCCGGCCAAGCGGAACTTAACCCGCGCCAGGTATGTGCATATTCGGCATAAGATCCGCCAAGCGGAACTTAACCCGCTATAGGTATGTGCATATTCGAGTGTATAAGATCCCGCCGAACTTAACCCGCCTAGGTGTGTGCATATTCGAGTACAAGATCCGCCAAGCGGAACTTAACCCGCTCTAGGTGTGTGCATATTCGATATAGCAAGATCCGGGCCAAGCGGAACTTAACCTGCTCTAGGTGTGTACATATTTGAAGTTTACATGCAGCCACGCTGATCTTTCTAAGGAGCATCCCTATAATAATCGTATTCACGGAGGCTCGGGACTAATGGTTATTATCTATAGCATGTAAAGAAGAAACAACGTACTCCATCATACGCCCAGCAAGGTTAATGGCCTTGGCGGGGCGATTCATCCATGTGAGCGAAAATTCAAACAATCGAACTTTTCCGGAGATCGCCGCAGATTTAACCCACTTTATTCCAATTCATGACAAACTCATGGGGCTCGGAGGGTACCGCTTCCGTGGGCATGTGAGGCGCCACCAAACCCTTGGCGTGAGCTTCTTTTCCTTTCAATCAGGGCAAGAGTCAAGTGTGAAGAACCATCTTCACGTAATCAGCTGGCTCGGCAGAGGATCCGCTGGCCGCGGATTTCTTGGAAGCATCGACGACAAGGTTCACGCCCAGCCTCGGTGGAGGTGAACTGGCTTGGCCTGCTTGGAGGAAGTGACCGCAGGGATTTGCCTTAAACCGTTGAGTGGGTCTCGCCAGCTTGAGATGACCTTGACGAGGCGATGAGCTACGCAGGAGCTGGTGGTCGGGCGTTGAGCTGCTATTGGTTTCTCGGAACCGACAAAGCGCTGGTTCGGTGGCTGGTGCTGGAGCTGTCTGGGGCTGGAGTTGCGGTAGACTTAATTGTTGCTGGTTGCGCAATGCCAAGTGCCGGACGCCATCGCTTACCGATCGACCCTCCCGATCCGAGGTCGCGCCCTCCGATGGAGGTACTGCGGAACTGGAGCGGCCGCAGAGCCTGAATAGGGCTTGGGGTGTGACCTGTCACACGGGAGGGGAAAGATCGGACCAAGAGGGGAGGAGATGCTCGATCCGCCTCGAGGGACTCCATAGGAGCCTGCAAGAGAAAATAATCTCAGGAGCAAAATTACCTCAGGTGGAGAAGTGTGTCATGTTAATAATGTCGAGCGAACTTACGCATCCGAGGTCTCGCCTCCTTAGGTTTCCCTCCTTGCCGGGCTTTGCCTACCCGCTTGAGGCAGTCTTGTCTCCAGCCTTCTTTTGCCTTTTTGGAAGGCTGAGAAGGTCCGGAAGAAGAACTCACGCGTTCCGCTGCTTCTTTGACGCCACGGGAGCAGGCTTGCCCGTGGCAAGGAGGATCTCGGGATGTTGCTTCCATCAAGTTAGCTGATGCCGGTAAGCAAAAGACAGAGAGACAACCTCAACGGTTCAATCACATCGATATCCAGTCATCCTCATCGCCGGGCCAATCTCTAAGAGAAGAGAATTTACCACTGGTCGTCTGTGGCATCGGGTGTGGGGAGGAACATCTCCGGTTCTGGCCTCCTCGTCCGAATTTCTCGGTCCGGACCCACTTAAGGGTTTGATCCGCCATCTCGAGGGTTTGGCTGAGAAACAACCGAGAAAAGCACAAGGCAAAGTCAAGAATGTGATAAGAGCCGACATGAAATTGATCCGAGATAAGTTTACCCTGCCAATCATGAGGGTCACACGGCAAGTAATGCTCGATTCCCCACATCCATTCGGCGGAGAAGTCCTCATGGGTGGTGAAAAGAGCCTTGACCCATGAAGATTCCGTATTGCTCAACTCGAATGAGGAGGTTCGTTAGGGGTCGCGACTGAAGCTCATATGGCACAACCTTGTGAGTGCGCCTGAAGGAGAGATTCGCTGCATTTAACGTGATCATGGCATCCTCGCCATGTAATCCGAGCTTCTTCAGCTCGAAAAACTTTTGTTCACTTGGTTGCCAGTATTGTAGGCTTCGCAACCTCCTCCCAAAACTGGCGTGGGGACCCGGAGCATAGGGCAGCAACCGGATCAAATCTTCCGTGCCTTCATTCCGGACGAAGAAGGTCCTGCCCACCCTTTGTAGAGCTTGTAAGTGACCCGGAAAGATTGAAGACCTCCGGCAAGATCAAGCAGCTCAACTGAGGTTAGCTGTTTGTCCTCCGACCGACGGGATATTGGGGACCATGCTATGACGGAGGCCAAAGAACTGGATCCACAGCTCCTTCAGAGTCTTGTAGCCCTCAATTGAAGAAACGAAGCGACAGAGAGGTGATGGCGTCACGGAGATGATGTGGTTGCAAGTGATAAGTCCGATCCAGCCTCGAATAAATCACTCACCGGAAGCCCGAATCCTCGCTGAAATGGGATAAGAAGACAACAAATTCGCCGGATTGGGTGAGGGGCCAGCTCGGAGGAGGGGAGACGAAGCAAATACCTGCTGGGATGCTACTGGTCCGTAGAGCCAAGAGATGTCATCCTCAAGCAGACCTGTGAGCCGCCCACGCGCGGCTGCCTGGGCCAAGATCCTCCTCCATATCCCTGCTCCACAACAATGAGTTTTCCTCCATCATCTCAATCCCGTGTCTTCGCTGGAGCTGGCAGCGCGGAGCTCTCATGGGTTCAGACCGACGAGGACTCGTGGGAACAGAGGCGCAAAGGTGATTGCGCGTGAGAAGCAAAGAAAATGCGGCGGCAAGGCTAAGCCGAACGGCACCGTGGCGACGTTGGGCAGGGAAGAAGAAGAGGAACAAAGTAGGGGCGGAGATGGAAAAGTTCAAGGAGCATGCCTCCCTATTTAACCGCCTCACCATCAATGAGTGGGATCAGCGCAGGAGAACCACACGATGTGGCCGTATCGCCAAATACGACCAATCGTAGAGGAGCCACACCGGGGCCGCAGAGTGAATGTGATCCAAATGACATGACGCAGGGCTATGTGTAAACGAGGAGACAGACGGACGTAACCCCCGCATAGTAATCACCGACATTTCATCAGGTATGCATCGCAGGCCCTTAAAATAAGGCAACGTAATGATTAACCGTTACGGGTTGGCGACGAGAAGGAAGCAAGGCCCGGATCCGAGCACGGTGGTAACCCTACCGGCAAGTGAAAACTTGAACCGCGGAGGGAAAGTAAGTCAAACGATCCGAGCCAAAGTGGTGACCCGCCAAGAAGTGAAAACTTGAGCGGCGAGGGAACGAAACCATAATCCGAGACAAAAAAGGGTTAACCCAAAATAAACGTCCAAGCTTGATATTAATGAAATCGATGTGGCCTTTAGCGTACCAAGGACGCCAAGGCCGCACCAGCTTCGAGGACTAATGTTGGGGGATAACCCCGGTAGGGTCACCCGAGGTATAAGGGCTTGAGCTAGCCGAGGTTCGCAAGGTCAAAGCGGATGTTGGCCGAGTCACTTACAAGGCGTGCTTGATCACGGAGTAACTCGATCAGGGAGGTCGCTTAATATTGTCTCGTCCGACTCAAGGTGTGAGCTCTGAGGCACTTGTCTAGCTTTATATGCAGGAACAGGTGGCCGGATCACCTGATCCGGATCCTCGCTGGCTTCTAGGAGAAGGAAGGAATATCCTCGTAAAAAAAGAAGGCCCGGCATACCGGATGAGCGAATAAAGCAAGGGCAGACCACCGGATCGCGGACATAAGGGTGACGATGCTCACGCCGGGCCGACGTAGCGCCCAGAGGCAACGCCGCTAAAGGAAGAGTGACGTAAAAGCACTCGTCGGTTACTAATTTGGGAGGCGGCATATTCTAGGAATATGCCTCCACGATGCCCTAGGCTAGGACCGAACCACCCTATATAAGGTTGGGGTTCGTAAGGGGTTGGGGGCTTTTCGAATACAGAGCAAGGGAAATACTTGTGGGTCTTGAGTTCTGGGACGGGAGAGTAGGCAAGAGTAAGAGCCCCTTCTTCCTCCTCTAGTCAAAAACAGCTCGAGGAGCACTTGTAGTCTTAAAAACTGAACATCAATACAAAGCTTCTGTGTAGAGAATCACTCTACTATTCCTCCCTGGATTCCCCTAGCGCATATTAGTCCCCACCTTCAGCCTATCCATGGCATCTGCCGTGACACCACCACGACATTGCATGTGTGTTATTTCCACAAACCACACATGGATCAACCACTAGAGTCATTGCATGTGTGTTATTTCCACAAACAACACATGGATCAACAAGTGGTCATTGCATGTGTGTTCTTTCCACAAACCACATATGGATCAACCAGTGGTCATTGCATGTGTGTTCTTTTCCATGAACCACTTATGGATCCATTACAGTTATTGCATGTGTGTTCTTTCCATTACAGTTATTTCCACAAACCACACATGGATCAACCACTAGACTCATTGCATGTGTGTTCTTTTCCACAAACCACACATGGATCAACCACTAGAGTCATTGCATGTGTGTTCTTATACTAAAACCAACACTAGAGTCATTGCATGTATGTTATTTCCACAAACCACACATGGATCAACCACTAGAGTCATTGCATGTGTGTTCTTATACTAGAACCAACACTAGAGTCATTGCATGTGTGTTCTTTCCACAAACCACACATGAATCCACCACTGTCATTGCATGTGTGTTCTTTCCACAAACCACACATGGATCAACCAGTGGTCATTGCATGTGTGTTCTTTTCCAAAAACCACACATGGATCCACTAGTGGTCATTGCATGTGTGTTCTTTCCACAAACCACATATGGATCAACCAGAGTCATTGCATGTGTGTTCTTTCCACAAACCACATATGGATCCACTAGACTCATTGCATGTGTGTTCTTTTCCACAAACAACTTATGGATCAACCAGTGGTCATTGTATGTGTGTTCTTTTCACAAACCACACATGGATCAACCACTAGAGTCATTGCATGTGTGTTATTTCCACAAACCACACATGGATCAACCACTAGAGTCATTGCATGTGTGTTATTTCCACAAACCACACATGGATCAACCACTAGAGTCATTGCATGTGTGTTATTTCCACAAACCACACATGGATCAACCACTAGAGTCATTGCATGTGTGTTATTTCCACAAACCACACATGGATCAACCACTAGAGTCATTGCATGTGTGTTATTCCCACAAACCACACATGGATAACCCACTAGAGTCATTGCATGTGTGTTATTTCCACAAACCACACATGGATCAACCACTAGAGTCATTGCATGTGTGTTATTTCCACAAGCACACATGGATCAACCACTAGAGTCATTGCATGTGTGTTCTTATACTAAAACCAACACTAGAGTCATTGCATGTGTGTTCTTTTCACAAACCACACATGGATCCACCACTGTCATTGCATGTGGGTTCTTTCCAGAAACCACACATGGATCAACACGTGGTCATTGCATGTGTGTTCTTTTCCACACATCACACATGGATCCACCAGTGGTCATTGCATGTGTGTTCTTTCCACAAACCACATATGGATCAACCAGAGTCCATGCATGTGTGTTCTTTCCACAAACCACATATGGATCCATTTGAGTAATTGCATGTTTGTTCTTATACTAAAACCACAAACTAGCACTAGAGTCATTGCATGTGTGTTATTTTCCACAAACCACACATGGATCCACTAGACTCATTGCATGTGTGTTCTTTTCCACAAACAACTTATGGATCAACCAGTGGTCATTGCATGTTTTTTTCACAAACCACATGTGGACCCACTAGAGTCATTGCATGTGTGTTCTTATACTAAAACTAGCACTAGAGTCATTGCATGTGTGTTCTATCCACAAACCACACATGGATCCACCACTGTCATTGCATGTGTGTTCTTTCCACAAACAACACATGGATCAACAAGTGGTCATTGCATGTGTGTTCTTTCCACAAACCACATATGGATCAACCAGTGGTCATTGCATGTGTGTTCTTTTCCATGAACCACTTATGGATCCATTACAGTCATTGCATGTGTGATATTTCCACAAACCACACATGGATCAACCACTAGACTCATTGCATGTGTGTTCTTTTCCACAAACCACACATGGATCAACCACTAGAGTCATTGCATGTGTGTTATTTCCACAAACCACACATGGATCAACCACTAGAGTCATTGCATGTGTGTTCTTATACTAAAACCAACACTAGAGTCATTGCATGTGTGTTCTTTTCACAAACCACACATGGATCCACCACTGTCATTGCATGTGTGTTCTTTCCACAAACCACACATGGATCAACCAGTGGTCATTGCATGTGTGTTCTTTTCCACAAACCAAACATGGATCCACCAGTGGACATTGCATGTGTATTCTTTCCACAAACCACATATGGATCCACAAGTGGTCATTGCATGTGTATTATTTTCACAAACCACATATGGATCCACCACTGTCATTGCATGTGTGTTCTTTCCACAATCCACACATGGATCAACTAGTGGTCATTGCATGTGTGTTCTTTTCCACAAACTACTTATGGATCCACTAGTGGTCATTGCATGTGTGTTATTTCCACAAACCACATATGGATCAACCAGAGTCATTGCATGTGTGTTCTTTCCACAAACCACATATGGATCCATTTGAGTAATTGCATGTTTGTTCTTATACTAAAACCACAAACCAGCACTAGAGTCATTGCATGTGTGTTCTTTTCCACAAACCACACATGGATCCACTAGACTCATTGCATGTGTGTTCTTTTCCACAAACAACTTATGGATCAACCAGTGGTCATTGCGTGTGTGTTCTTTTCACAAACCACAAGTGGACCCACTAGAGTCATCGCATGTGTGTTCTTATACTAAAACTAGCACTAAAGTCATTTCATGTGTGTTCTTTCCACAAACCACACATGGATCAACCACTAGAGTCATTGCATGTGTGTTCTTTCCATAAACCACATATGGATCAACAAGTGGTCATTGCATGTGTGTTCTTTTCCATAAACCACTTATGAATCCATTACAATCATTGCATGTGTGTTATTTCCACAAACCACACATGGATCAACCACTAGAGTTATTGCTTGTGTGTTATTTCCACAAAACACACATTCATCAACCACTAGAGTCATTGCATGCGTGTTAATTCCACAAACCACACATGGATCAACCACTAGAGTCATTGCATGTGTGTTCTTATACTAAAACCAACACTAGAGTCATTGCATGTGTGTTATTTCCACAAACCACACATGGATCAACCACTAGAGTCATTGCATGTGTGTTCTTATACTAAAAGCAACACTAGAGTCATTGCATGTGTGTTCTTTCCACAAACCACACATGGATCCACAAGTGGTCATTACATGTGTGTTCTTTCCACAAACCACATATGGATCAACCAGTGGTCATTGGATGTGTGTTCTTTTCCATAAACCACTTATGGATCCATTACAGTCATTGCATGTGTGTTATTTCCACAAACCACACATGGATCAACCACTAGAGTGATTGCAGGTGTGTTATTTCCACAAACCACACATGGATCAACCACTAGAGTCATTGCATGTGTGTTATTTCAACAAACCACACATGGATCAACCACTAGAGTCATTGCATGTGTGTTCTTATACTAAAACGAACACTAGAGTCATTGCATGTGTGTTCTTATACTAAAACCAACACTAGAGTCATTGCATGTGTGTTCTTTTCACAAACCACACATGGATCCACCACTGTCATTGCATGTGTGTTCTTTCCACAAACCACACATGGATCAACCAGTGGTCATTGCATGTGTGTTCTTTTCCACAAACCAAACATGGATCCACCAGTGGACATTGCATGTGTATTCTTTCCACAAACCACATATGGATCCACAAGTGGTCATTGCATGTGTATTCTTTCCACAAACCACATATGGATCCATTTGAGTAATTGCATGTTTGTTCTTATACTAAAACCACAAACCAGCACTAGAGTCATTGCATGTGTGTTCTTTTCCACAAACCACACATGGATCAACCACTAGAGTCATTGCATGTGTGTTATTTCCACAAACCACACATGGATCAACCACTAGAGTCATTGCATGTGTGTTCTTATACTAAAACCAACACTAGAGTCATTGCATGTGTGTTCTTTTCACAAACCACACATGGATCCTCCACTGTCATTGCTTGTGTGTTCTTTCCACAAACCACACATGGATCAACCAGTGGTCATTGCATGTGTGTTCTTTTCCACAAACCACACATGGATCCACCAGTGGACATTGCATGTGTGTTCTTTCCACAAACCACATATGGATCCACCAGTGGTCATTGCATGTGTGTTCTTATACTAAAACTAGCACTAGAGTCATTGCATGTGTGTTCTATCCACACACCACACATGGATCCACCACTGTCATTGCATGTGTGTTCTTTCCACAAACCACACATGGATCCACCACTGTCATTGCATGTGTGTTCTTTCCACAAACCACACATGGATCAACCAGTGGTCATTGCATGTGTGTTCTTTTCCACAAACCACACATGGATCCACCAGTGGTCATTGCATGTGTGTTCTTTCCACATACCGCATATGGATCAACCAGAGTCATTGCATGTGTGTTCTTTCCACAAACCACATATGGATCCACTAGACTCATTGCATGTGTGTTCTTTTCCACAAACAACTTATGGATCAACCAGTGGTTATTGCATGTGTGTTCTTTTCACAAACCACACATGGATCAACCACTAGAGTCATTGCATGTGTGTTATTTCCACAAACCACATATTGATCAACCACTAGAGTCATTGCATGTGTGTTATTTCCACAAACCACACATGGATCAACCACTAGAGTCATTGCATGTGTGTTATTTCCACAAACCACACATGGATCAACACTAGAGTCATTGCATGTGTGTTATTTCCACAAACGCTAATGGATCAACCACTAGAGTCATTGCATGTGTGTTCTTATACTAAAACCAACACTAGAGTCATTGCATGTGTGTTCTTTTCACAAACCACACATGGATCCACCACTGTCATTGCATGTATGTTCTTTTCACAAACCACACATGCATCAACCAGTGGTCATTGCATGTGTGTTCTTTTCCACAAACCACACATGGATCCACCAGTGGTCATTGCATGTGCGTTCTTTCCATAAACCACATATGGATCAACCAGAGTCATTGCATGTGTGTTCTTTCCGCAAACCACATATGGATCCATTTGAGTAATTGCATGTTTGTTCTTATACTAAAACCACAAACCAGCACTAGAGTCATTGCATGTGTGTTCTTTTCCACAAACCACACATGGATCCACTAGACTCATTGCATGTGTGTTCTTTTCCACAAACAACTTATGGATCAACAAGTGGTCATTGCATGTGTGTTCTTTTCAAAAACCACATGTGGACCCACTAGAGTCATTGCATGTGTGTTCTTATACTAAAACTAGCACTAGAGTCATTGCATGTGTGTTCTATCCACAAACCACAGATGGATCCACCACTGTCATTGCATGTGTGTTCTTTCCACAAACCACACATGGATCAACAAGTGGTCATTGCATGTGTGTTCTTTCCACAAACCACATATGGATCAACCAGTGGTCATTGCATGTGTGTTCTTTTCCATAAACCACTTATGGATCCATTACAATTATTGCATGTGTGTTATTTCCACAAACCACACATGGATCAACCACTAGAGTCATTGCATGTGTGTTATTTCCACAAACCACACATGGATCAACCACTAGAGTCATTGCATGTGTGTTATTTCCACAAACCACACATGGATCAACCACTAGAGTCATTGCATGTGTGTTATTTCCACAAACTACACATGGATCAACCAGTAGAGTCATTGCATGTGTGTTCTTCTACTAAAACCAACACTAGAGTCATTGCATGTGTGTTATTTCCACAAACCACACATGGATCAACTACTAGAGTCATTGCATGTATGTTCTTATACTAAAACCAACACTAGAGTCATTGCATGTGTGTTCTTTTCACAAACCACACATGGATCCACCACTGTCATTGCATGTGTGTTCTTTCCACAAACCACACATGGATCAACCAGTGGTCATTGCATGTGTGTTCTTTTCCACAAACCACACATGGATCCACCAGTGGACATTGCATGTGTGTTCTTTCCACAAACCACATATGGATCCACCAGTGGTCATTGCATGTGTGTTCTTATAATAAAACTAGCACTAGAGTCATTGCATGTGTGTTCTATCCACACACCACACATGGATCCACCACTGTCATTGCATGTGTGTTCTTTCCACAAACCACACATGGATCCACCACTGTCATTGCATGTGTGTTCTTTCCACAAACCACACATGGATCAACCAGTGGTCATTGCATGCGTGTTCTTTTCCACAAACCACACATGGATCCACCAGTGGTCATTGCATGTGTGTTCTTTCCACAAACCACATATGGATCAACCAGAGTCATTGCATGTGTGTGCTTTCCACAAACCACATATGGATCCACTAGACTCATTGCATGTGTTTTTTTCACAAACAACTTATGGATCAACCAGTGGTCATTGCATGTGTGTTCTTTTCACAAACCACACATGGATCAACCACTAGAGTCATTGCATGTGTGTTATTTCCACAAACCACATATGGATCAACCACTAGAATCATTGCATGTGTGTTATTTCCACAAACCACACATGGATCAACCACTAGAGTCATTGCATGTGTGTTATTTCCACAAACCACACATGGATCAACACTAGAGTCATTGCATGTGTGTTATTTCCACAAACCACACATGGATCAACACTAGAGTCATTGCATGTGTGTTATTTCCACAAACCACACATGGATCAACCACTAGAGTCATTGCATGTGTATTCTTATACTAAAACCAACACTAGAGTCATTGCATGTGTGTTCTTTTCACAAACCACACATGGATCCACCACTGTCATTGCATGTGTGTTCTTTTCACAAACCACACATGGATCAACCAGTGGTCATTGCATGTGTGTTCTTTTCCACAAACCACACATGGATCCACCAGTGGTCATTGCATGTGTGTTCTTTCCACAAACCACATATGGATCCATTTGAGTAATTGCATGTTTGTTCTTATACTAAAACCACAAACCAGCACTAGAGTCATTGCATGTGTGTTCTTTTCCACAAGCCACACATGGATCCACTAGACTCATTATATGTGTGTTCTTTTCCACAAACAACTTATGGATCAACCAGTGGTCATTGCATGTGTGTTCTTTTCACAAACCACATGTGGACCCACTAGAGTCATTGCATGTGTGTTCTTATACTAAAACTAGCACTAGAGTCATTGTAGGTGTGTTCTATCCACAAACCACACATGGATCCACCAATGTCATTGCATGTGTGTTCTTTCCACAAACCACATATGGATCAACAAGTGGTCATTGCATCTGTGTTCTTTCCACAAACCACATGTGGAGCAACTAGTGGTCATTGCATGTGTGTTCTTTTCCATAAACCACTTATGGATCCATTACAGTCATTGCATGTGTGTTATTTCCACAAACCACACATGGATCAACCACTAGAGTCATTGCATGTGTGTTATTTCCACAAACCACACATGGATCAACCACTAGAGTCATTGCATGTGTGTGATTTCCACAAACCACATATGGATCAACCAGTGGTCATTGCATGTGTGTTCTTTTCCATACCACCACTTATGGATCCATTACAGTCATTGCATGTGTGTTATTTCCACAAACCACACATGGATCAACCACTAGAGTCATTGCATGTTTATTCTTATACTAAAACCACAAACCAGCACTAGAGTCATTGCATGTGTGTTCTTTTGCACAAACCAGACATGGATCCACTAGACTCATTGCATGTGTGTTCTTTTCCACAAACAAATGATGGATCAACCAGTGGTCATTGCATGTGTGTTCTTTTCACAAACCACATGTGGACCCACTAGAGTCATTGCATGTGTGTTCTTATACTAAAACTAGCACTAGAGTCATTTCATGTGTGTTCTTTCCACAAACCACACATTGATCAACCAGTGGTCATTGCATGTGTGTTCTTTTCCACAAACCACACATGGATCCACCAGTGGTCATTGCATGTGTGTTATTTCCACATACCGCATATGGATCAACCAGAGTCATTGCATGTGTGTTCTTTCCACAAACCACATATGTATCCACTAGACTCATTGCATGTGTGTTCTTTTCCACACACAACTTATGGATCAACCAGTGGTTATTGCATGTGTGTTCTTTTCACAAACCACACATGGATCAACCACTAGAGTCATTGCATGTGTGTTATTTCCACAAACCACATATTGATCAACCACTAGAGTCATTGCATGTGTGTTATTTCCACAAACCACACATGGGTCAACCACTAGAGTCATTGCATGTGTGTGCTTTCCACAAACCACATATGGATCAACCAGTGGTCATTGCATGTGTGTTCTATTCCATACCACCACTTATGGATCCATTACAGTCATTGCATGTGTGTTATTTCCACAAACCACACATGGATCAACCACTAGAGTCATTGCATGTTTATTCTTATACTAAAACCACAAACTAGCACTAGAGTCATTGCATGTGTGTTCTTTTGCACAAACCAGACATGGATCCACTAGACTCATTGCATGTGTGTTCTTTTCCACAAACAAATGATGGATCAACCAGTGGTCATTGCATGTGTGCTCTTTTCACAAACCACATGTGGACCCACTAGAGTCATTGCATGTGTGTTCTTATACTAAAACTAGCACTAGAGTCATTGCATGTGTGTTCTATCCACAAACCACACATGGATCCACCACTGTCATTGCATGTGTGTTCTTTTCACAAACCACACATGGATCCACCACTGTCAGTGCATGTGTGTTCTTTCCACAAACCACACATGGATCCACCACTGTCACTGCATGTGTGTTCTTTCCACAAACCACACATGGATCAACCAGTGGTCATTGCATGTGTGTTCTTTTCCACAAACCACACATGGATCCACCAGTGGTCATTGCATGTGTGTTCTTTCCACATACCGCATATGGATCAACCAGAGTCATTGCATGTGTGTTCTTTCCACAAACCACATATGGATCCACTAGACTCATTGCATGTGTGTTCTTTTCCACACACAACTTATGGATCAACCAGTGGTTATTGCATGTGTGTTCTTTTCACAAACCACACATGGATCAACCACTAGAGTCATTGCATGTGTGTTATTTCCACAAACCACATATTGATCAACCACTAGAGTCATTGCATGTGTGTTATTTCCACAAACCACACATGGATCAACCACTAGAGTCATTGCATGTGTGTTATTTCCACGAACCACACATGGATCAATACTAAAGTCATTGCATGTGTGTTATTTCCACAAACCACACATGGATCAACCACTAGAGTCATTGCATGTGTGTTCTTATACTAAAACCAACACTAGAGTCATTGCATGTGTTTTCTTTTCACAAACCACACATGGATCCACCACTGTCATTGCATGTGTGTTCTTTTCACAAACCACACATGGATCAACCAGTGTTCATTGCATGTGTGTTCTCTTCCACAAACCACACATGGATCCACCAATGGTCATTGCATGTGCGTTCTTTCCATAAACCACATATGGATCAACCAGAGTCATTGCATGTGTGTTCTTTCCACAAACCACATATGGATCCATTTGAGTAATTGCATGTTTGTTCTTATACTAAAACCACAAACCAGCACTAGAGTCATTGCATGTGTGTTCTTTTCCACAAACCACACATGGATCCACTAGACTCATTGCATGTGTGTTCTTTTCCACAAACAACTTATGGATCAACAAGTGGTTATTGCATGTGTGTTCTTTTCACAAACCACATGTGGACCCACTAGAGTCATTGCATGTGTGTTCTTATACTAAAACTAGCACTAGAGTCATTGCATGTGTGTTCTATCCACAAACCACACATGGATCCACCACTGTCATTGCATGTGTGTTCTTTCCACAAACCACACATGGATCAACAAGTGGTCATTGCATGTGTGTTCTTTCCACAAACCACATATGGATCAACCAGTGGTCATTGCATGTGTGTTCTTTTCCATAAACCACTTATGGATCCATTACAATTATTGCATGTGTGTTATTTCCACAAACCACACATGGATCAACCACTAGACTCATTGCATCTGTGTTCTTTTCCACAAACCACACATGGATCAACCACTAGAGTCATTGCATGTGTGTTATTTCCACAAACCACACATGGATCAACCACTAGAGTCATTGCATGTGTGTTCTTATACTAAAACCAACACTAGAGTCATTGCATGTGTGTTCTTTCCACATACCGCATATGGATCAACCAGAGTCATTGCATGTGTGTTCTTTCCACAAACCACATATGGATCCACTAGACTCATTGCATGTGTGTTCTTTTCCACACACAACTTATGGTTCAACCAGTGGTTATTGCATGTGTGTTCTTTTCACAAACCACACATTGATCAACCACTAGAGTCATTGCATGTGTGTTATTTCCACAAACCACATATTGATCAACCACTAGAGTCATTGCATGTGTGTTATTTCCACAAACCACACATGGATCAACCACTAGAGTCATTGCAAGTGTGTTATTTCCACAAACCACACATGGATCAATACTAGAGTCATTGCATGTGTGTTATTTCCACAAACCACACTTGGATCAACCACTAGAGTCATTGCATGTGTGTTCTTATACTAAAACCAACACTAGAGTCATTGCATGTGTGTTCTTTTCACAAACCACACATGGATCCACCACTGTCATTGCATGTGTGTTCTTTTCACAAACCACACATGGATCAACCAGTGGTCATTGCATGTGTGTTCTTTTCCACAAACCACACATGGATCCACCAGTGGTCATTGCATGTGCGTTCTTTCCATAAACCATATATGGATCAACCAGAGTCATTGCATGTGTGTTCTTTCCACAAACCACATATGGATCCATTTGAGTAATTGCATGTTTGTTCTTATACTAAAACCACAAACCAGCACTAGAGTCATTGCATGTGTTTTCTTTTCCACAAACCACACATGGATCCACTAGACTCATTGCATGTGTGTTCTTTTCCACAAACAACTTATGGATCAACCAGTGGTCATTGCATGTGTGTTCTTTTCACAAACCACATGTGGACCAACTAGAGTCATTGCATGTGTGTTCTTATACTAAAACTAGCACTAGAGTCATTGCATGTGTGTTCTATCCACAAACCACACATGGATCCACCACTTTCATTGCATGTGTGTTCTTTCCACAAACCACATATGGATCAACAAGTGGTCATTGCATCTCTGTTCTTTCCATAAACCACATGTGCATCAACTAGTGGACATTGCATGTGTGTTCTTTTCCATAAACCACTTATGGATCCATTACAGTCATTGCATGTGTGTTATTTCCACAAACCACACATGGATCAACCACTAGAGTCATTGCATCTGTGTTATTTCCACAAACCACACATGGATACACCACTAGAGTCATTGCATGTGTGTTCTATCCACAAACCACATATGGATCAACCAGTGGTCATTGCATGTGTGTTCTTTTCCATAAACCACTTATGGATCCATTACAGTTATTGCATGTGTGTTATTTCCACAAACCACACATGGATCAACCACTAGAGTCATTGCATGTTTATTCTTATACTAAAACCACAAACCAGCACTAGAGTCATTGCATGTGTGTTCTTTTGCACAAACCAGACATGGATCCACTAGACTCATTTCATGTGTGTTCTTTTCCACAAAAAAATGATGGATCAACCAGTGGTCATTGCATGTGTGTTCTTTTCACAAACCACATGTGGACCCACCACTGTCATTGCATGTGTGTTCTTTTCACAAACCACACATGGATCCACCACTATCATTGCATGTGTGTTCTTTCCACAAACCACACATGGATCCACCACTGTTATTGCATGTGTGTTCTTTTCACAAACCACACATGGATCAACCAGTGGTCATTGCATGTGTGTTCTTTTCCACAAACCACACATGGATCCACCAGTGGTCATTGCATGTGTGTTCTTTCCACATACCGCATATGGATCAACCGTAGTCATTGCATGTGTGTTCTTTTCACAAACCACATATGGATCCACTAGACTCATTGCATGTGTGTTCTTTTCCACACACAACTTATGGATCAACCGGTGGTTATTGCATGTGTGTTCTTTTCACAAACCACACATGGATCAACCACTAGAGTCATTGCATGTGTGTTATTTCCACAAACCACATATTGATCGACCACTAGAGTCATTGCATGTGTGTTATTTCCACAAACCACACATGGATCAACCACTAGAGTCATTGCATGTGTGTTATTTCCACAAACCACACATGGATCAACACTAGAGTCATTGCATATGTGTTGTTTCCACAAACCACACATGGATCAACCACTAGAGTCATTGCATGTGTGTTCTTATACTAGAACCAACACTAGAGTCATTGCATGTGTGTTCTTTTCACAAACCACACATGGATCCACCATTGTCATTGCATGTGTGTTCTTTCCACAAACCGCACATGGATCAACCAGTGGTCATTGCATGTGTGTTCTTTTCCACAAACCACACATGGATCCACCATTGGTCATTGCATGTGTGTTCTTTCCACAAACCACATATGGATCAACCAGAGTCATTGCATGTGTGTTCTTTCGACAAACCACATATGGATCCATTTGAGTAATTGCATGTTTGTTCTTATACTAAAACCAGAAACCAGCACTAGAGTCATTGCATGTGTGTTCTTTTCCACAAACCACAAATGGATCCACTAGACTCATTGCATGTGTCTTCTTTTCCACAAACAACTTATGGATCAACTAGTGGTCATTGCATGTGTGTTCTTTTCACAAACCACATGTGGACCCACTAGAGTCATTGCATGTGTCTTCGTATACTAAAACTAGCACTAGAGTCATTGCATGTGTGTTCTATCCACAAACCACACATGGATCCACCACTGTCATTGCATGTGTGTTCTTTCCACAAACCACACATGGATCAACCACTTGAGTCATTGCATGTGTGTTCTTTCCACAAACCACACATGGATCAAAAAGTGGTCATTGCATGTGTGTTCTTTCCACAAACCACATATGGATCAACCAGTGGTCATTGCATGTGTGTTCTTTTCCATAAACCACTTATGGATCCATTACAGTCATTGCATGTGTGTTATTTCCACAAACCACACATGGATCAACCACTAGACTCATTGCATGTGTGTTCTTTTCCACAAACCACACCTGGATCAACCACTAGAGTCATTGCATGTGTGTTATTTCCACAAACCACACATGGATCAACCACTAGAGTCATTCCATGTGTGTTCTTATACTAAAACCAACACTAGAGTCATTGCATGTATGTTCTTTTCACAAACCACACATGGATCCACCATTGTCATTGCATGTGTGTTCTTTCCACAAACCGCACATGGATCAACCAGTGGTCATTGCATGTGTGTTCTTTTCCACAAATCACACATGGATCCACCATTGGTCATTGCATGTGTGTTCTTTCCACAAACCACATATGGATCAACCAGAGTCATTGCATGTGTGTTCTTTCCACAAACCACATATGGATCCATTTGAGTAATTGCATGTTTGTTCTTATACTAAAACCAGAAACCAGCACTAGAGTCATTGCATGTGTGTTCTTTTCCACAAACCACTAATGGATCCACTAGACTCATTGCATGTGTGTTCTTTTCCACAAACAACTTATGGATCAACCAGTGGTCATTGCATGTGTGTTCTTTTCACAAACCACATGTGGACCCACTAGAGTCATTGCATGTGTGTTCTTATACTAAAACTAGCACTAGAGTCATTGCATGTGTGTTCTATCCACAAACCACACATGGATCCACCACTGTCATTGCATGTGTGTTCTTTCCACAAACCACACATGGATCAACCACTTGAGTCATTGCATGTGTGTTCTTTCCACAAACCACACATGGATCAAAAAGTGGTCATTGCATGTGTGTTCTTTCCACAAACCACATATGGATCAACTAGTGGTCATTGCATGTGTGTTCTTTTCCATAAACCACTTATGGATCCATTACAGTCATTGCATGTGTGTTATTTCCACAAACCACACATGGATCAACCACTAGACTCATTGCATGTGTGTTCTTTTCCACAAACCACACCTGGATCAACCACTAGAGTCATTGCATGTGTGTTATTTCCACAAACCACACATGGATCAACCACTAGAGTCATTCCATGTGTGTTCTTATACTAAAACCAACACTAGAGTCAGTGCATGTGTGTTCTTTTCACAAACCACACATGGATCCACCACTGTCATTGCATTTGTGTTCTTTCCACAAACCACACATGGATCAACCAGTGGTCATTGCATGTGTGTTCTTTTCCACACACCACACATGGATCCACCAGTGGACATTGCATGTGTGTTCTTTTCACAAACCACATATCGATCAACCATAGTCATTGCATGTGTGTTCTTTCCACAAACCACATATGGACCCATTTGAGTAATTGCATGTTTGTTTTTATACTAAAACCACAAACCATCACTAGAGTCATTGCATGTGTGTTCTTTTCCAAAAACCACACATGTATCCACTAGACTCATTGCATGTGTGTTCTTTTCCACAAACAACTTATGGATCAACTAGTGGTCATTGCATGTGTGTTATTTTCACAAACCACATGTGGACCCACTAGAGTCATCGCATGTGTGTTCTTATACTAAAACTAGCACTAGAGTCATTGCATGTGTGTTCTTTCCACAAACCACACATGGATCAACCACTAGAGTCATTGCATGTGTGTTCTTTCCACAAACCACATATGGATCAACCAGTGGTCATTGCATGTGTGTTCTTTTCCATAAACCACATATGGATCCATTACAGTCATTGCATGTGTGTTATTTCCACAAACCACACATGGATCAACCACTAGAGTCATTGCATGTGTGTTATTTCCACAAACCACACATGGATCAACCACTAGAGTCATTGCATGTGTGTTATTTCCACAAACCACACATGGATCAACAACTAGAGTCATTGCATGTGTGTTCTTATACTAAAACCAACACTAGAGTCATTGCATGTGTGTTCTTTTCACAAACCACACATGGATCCACCACTGTCATTGCATGTGTGTTCTTTCCACAAACCACACATGGATCAACCAGTGGTCATTGCATGTGTGTTCTTTTCCACAAACCACACATGGATCCACCAGTGGTCATTGCATGTGTGTTCTTTCCACAAACCACATATGGATCAACCAGAGTCATTGCATGTGTGTTCTTTCCACAAACCACATATGGATCCATTTGAGTAACTGCATGTTTGTTCTTATTCTAAAACCAGAAACCAGCACTAGAGTCATTGCATGTGTGTTCTTTTCCACAAACCACAAATGGATCCGCTAGACTCTTTGCATGTGTGTTATTTTCCACAAACAACTTATGGATCAACCAGTGGTCATTGCATGTGTGTTCTTTTCACAAACCACATGTGGACCCACTAGAGTCATTGCATGTGTGTTCTTATACTAAAACTATCACTAGAGTCATTGCATGTGTGTTATATGCACAAACCACACATGGATCCACCACTGTCATTGCATGTGTGTTATTTCAACAAACCACACATGGATCAACCACTAGAGTCATTGCATGTGTGTTCTTTCCACAAACCACATATGGATCAACCAGTGGTCATTGCATGTGTGTTCTTTTCCATAAACCACTTATGGATCCATTACAGTCATTGCATGTGTGGTATTTCCACAAACCACACATGGATCAACCACTAGACTCATTGCATGTGTGTTCTTTTCCACAAACCACACATGGATCAACCACTAGAGTCATTGCATGTGTGTTATTTCCACAAACCACACATGGATCAACCACTAGAGTCATTCCATGTGTGTTCTTATACTAAAACCAACACTAGAGTCAGTGCATGTGTGTTCTTTTCACAAACCACACGTGGATCCACCACTGTCATTGCATGTGTGTTCTTTCCACAAACCACACATGGATCAACCAGTGGTCATTGCATGTGTGTTCTTTTCCACCACCACACATGGATCCACCAGTGGACATTGCATGTGTGTTCTTTCCACAAACCACATATGGATCAACCATAGTCATTGCATGTGTGTTCTTTCCACAAACCACATATGGACCCATTTGAGTAATTGCATGTTTGTTCTTATACTAAAACCACAAACCATCACTAGAGTCATTGCATGTGTGTTCTTTTCCAAAAACCACACATGGATCCACTAGACTCATTGCATGTGTGTTATTTTCCACAAACAACTTATGGATCAACCAGTGGTCATTGCATGTGTGTTCTTTTCACAAACCACATGTGGACTCACTAGAGTCATCGCATGTGTGTTCTTATACTAAAACTAGCACTAGAGTCATTGCATGTGTGTTCTTTCCACAAACCACACATGGATCAACCACTAGAGTCATTGCATGTGTGTTCTTTACACAAACCACATATGGATCAACCAGTGGTCATTGCATGTGTGTTCTTTTCCATAAACCACATATGGATCCATTACAGTCATTGCATGTCATTGCATGTCTGTTATTTCCACAAACCACACATGGATCAACCACTAGAGTCATTGCTTGTGTGTTATTTCCACAAACCACACATGGATCAACCACTAGAGTCATTGCATGTGTGTTATTTCCAAAAACCACACATGGATCAACAACTAGAGTCATTGCATGTGTGTTATTTCCACAAACCACACATGGATCAACCACTAGAGTCATTGCATGTGTGTTCTTAAACTAAAACCAACACTAGAGTCATTGCATGTGTGTTCTTAAACTAAAACCAACACTAGAGTCATTGCATGTGTGTTCTTTTCCCAAACCACACATGGATCCACCACTGTCATTGCATGTGTGTTCTTGCCACAAACCACACATGGATCAACTAGTGGTCATTGCATGTGTCTTCTTTTCCACAAACCACAAATGGATCCACCAGTGGACATTGCATGTGTGTTATTTCCACAAACCACATATGGATCAACTAGAGTCATTGCATGTGTGTTCTTTCCACAAACCACATATGGACCCATTTGAGTAATTGCATGTTTGTTCTTATACTAAAACCACAAACCAGCACTAGAGTCATTGCATGTGTGTTCTTTTCCACAAACCACACATGGATCCACTAGACTCATTGCATGTGTGTTCTTTTCCAAAAACAACTTATGGATCAACCAGTGGTTATTGCATGTGTGTTCTTTTCACAAACCACACATGGATCAACCACTAGAGTCATTGCATGTGTGTTATTTCCACAAACCACATATTGATCGACCACTAGAGTCATTGCATGTGTGTTATTTCCACAAACCACACATGGATCAACCACTAGAGTCATTGCATGTGTGTTATTTCCACAAACCACACATGGATCAACACTAGAGTCATTGCATGTGTGTTATTTCCACAAACCACACATGGATCAACCACTAGAGTCATTGCATGTGTGTTCTTATACTAAAACCAACACTAGAGTCATTGCATGTGTGTTCTTTTCACAAACCACACATGGATCCACCATTGTCATTGCATGTGTGTTCTTTCCACAAACCGCACATGGATCAACCAGTGGTCATTGCATGTGTGTTCTTTTCCACAAACCACACATGGATCCACCATTGGTCATTGCATGTGTGTTCTTTCCACAAACCACATATGGATCAACCAGAGTCATTGCATGTGTGTTCTTTCGACAAACCACATATGGATCCATTTGAGTAATTGCATGTTTGTTCTTATACTAAAACCAGAAACCAGCACTAGAGTCATTGCATGTGTGTTCTTTTCCACAAACCACAAATGGATCCACTAGACTCATTGCATGTGTGTTCTTTTCCACAAACAACTTATGGATCAACCAGTGGTCATTGCATGTGTGTTCTTTTCACAAACCACATGTGGACCCACTAGAGTCATTGCATGTGTGTTCTTATACTAAAACTAGCACTAGAGTCATTGCATGTGTGTTCTATGCACAAACCACACATGGATCCACCACTGTCATTGCATGTGTGTTCTTTCCACAAACCACACATGGATCAACCACTTGAGTCATTGCATGTGTGTTCTTTCCACAAACCACACATGGATCAAAAAGTGGTCATTGCATGTGTGTTCTTTCCACAAACCACATATGGATCAACCAGTGGTCATTGCATGTGTGTTCTTTTCCATAAACCACTTATGGATCCATTACAGTCATTGCATGTGTGTTATTTCCACAAACCACACATGGATCAACCACTAGACTCATTGCATGTGTGTTCTTTTCCACAAACCACACATGGATCAACCACTAGAGTCATTGCATGTGTGTTATTTCCACAAACCACACATGGATCAACCACTAGAGTCATTCCATGTGTGTTCTTATACTAAAACCAACACTAGAGTCAGTGCATGTGTGTTCTTTTCACAAACCACACGTGGATCCACCACTGTCATTCCATGTGTGTTCTTTCCACAAACCACACATGGATCAACCAGTGGTCATTGCATGTGTGTTCTTTTCCACACACCACACATGGATCCACCAGTGGACATTGCATGTGTGTTCTTTCCACAAACCACATATGGATCAACCATAGTCATTGCATGTGTGTTCTTTCCACAAACCACATATGGACCCATTTGAGTAATTGCATGTTTGTTTTTATACTAAAACCACAAACCATCACTAGAGTCATTGCATGTGTGTTCTTTTCCAAAAACCACACATGTATCCACTAGACTCATTGCATGTGTGTTCTTTTCCACAAACAACTTATGGATCAACTAGTGGTCATTGCATGTGTGTTATTTTCACAAACCACATGTGGACCCACTAGAGTCATCGCATGTGTGTTCTTATACTAAAACTAGCACTAGAGTCATTGCATGTGTGTTCTTTCCACAAACCACACATGGATCAACCACTAGAGTCATTGCATGTGTGTTCTTTCCACAAACCACATATGGATCAACCAGTGGTCATTGCATGTGTGTTCTTTTCCATAAAACACATATGGATCCATTACAGTCATTGCATGTGTGTTATTTCCACAAACCACACATGGATCAACCACTAGAGTCATTGCATGTGTTATTTCCACAAACCACACATGGATCAACCACTAGAGTCATTGCATGTGTGTTATTTCCACAAACCACACATGGATCAACAACTAGAGTCATTGCATGTGTGTTCTTATACTAAAACCAACACTAGATTCATTGCATGTGTGTTCTTTTCACAAACCACACATGGATCCACCACTGTCATTGCATGTGTGTTCTTTCCACAAACCACACATGGATCAACCAGTGGTCATTGCATGTGTGTTCTTTTCCAGAAACCACACATGGATCCACCAGTGGTCATTGCATGTGTGTTCTTTCCACAAACCACATATGGATCAACCAGAGTCATTGCATGTGTGTTCTTTCCACAAACCACATATGGATCCATTTGAGTAACTGCATGTTTGTTCTTATTCTAAAACCAGAAACCAGCACTAGAGTCATTGCATGTGTGTTCTTTTCCACAAACCACAAATGGATCCACTAGACTCATTGCATGTGTGTTCTTTTCCACAAACAACTTATGGATCAACCAGTGGTCATTGCATGTGTGTTCTTTTCATAAACCACATGTGGACCCACTAGAGTCATTGCATGTGTGTTCTTATACTAAAACTATCACTAGAGTCATTGCATGTGTGTTCTATCCACAAACCACACATGGATCCACCACTGTCATTGCATGTGTGTTATTTCAACAAACCACACATGGATCAACCACTAGAGTCATTGCATGTGTGTTCTTTCCACAAACCACATATGGATCAACCAGTGGTCATTGCATGTGTGTTCTTTTCCATAAACCACTTATGGATCCATTACAGTCATTGCATGTGTGTTATTTCCACAAACCACACATGGATCAACCACTAGACTCATTGCATGTGTGTTCTTTTCCACAAACCACACATGGATCAACCACTAGAGTCATTGCATGTGTGTTATTTCCACAAACCACATATGGATCAACCACTAGAGTCATTCCATGTGTGTTCTTATACTAAAACCAACACTAGAGTCAGTGCATGTGTGTTCTTTTCACAAACCACACGTGGATCCACCACTGTCATTGCATGTGTGTTCTTTCCACAAACCACACATGGATCAACCAGTGGTCATTGCATGTGTGTTCTTTTCCACCACCACACATGGATCCACCAGTGGGCATTGCATGTGTGTTCTTTCCACAAACCACATATGGATCAACCATAGTCATTGCATGTGTGTTCTTTCCACAAACCACATATGGACCCATTTGAGTAATTGCATGTTTGTTCTTATACTAAAACCACAAACCATCACTAGAGTCATTGCATGTGTGTTCTTTTCCAAAAACCACACATGGATCCACTAGACTCATTGCATGTGTGTTCTTTTCCACAAACAACTTATGGATCAACCAGTGGTCATTGCATGTGTGTTCTTTTCACAAACCACATGTGGACCCACTAGAGTCATCGCATGTGTGTTCTTATACTAAAACTAGCACTAGAGTCATTGCATGTGTGTTCTTTCCACAAACCACACATGGATCAACCACTAGAGTCATTGCATGTGTGTTCTTTCCACAAACCACATATGGATCAACCAGTGGTCATTGCATGTGTGTTCTTTTCCATAAACCACAAATGGATCCATTACAGTCATTGCATATCATTGCATGTCTGTTATTTCCACAAACCACACATGGATCAACCACTAGAGTCATTGCATGTGTGTTATTTCCACAAACCACACATGGATCAACCACTAGAGTCATTGCATGTGTGTTATTTCCAAAAACCACACATGGATCAACAACTAGAGTCATTGCATGTGTGTTATTTCCACAAACCACACATGGATCAACCACTAGAGTCATTGCATGTGTGTTCTTAAACTAAAACCAACACTAGAGTCATTGCATGTGTGTTCTTAAACTAAAACCAACACTAGAGTCATTGCATGTGTGTTCTTTTCCCAAACCACACATGGATCCACCACTGTCATTGCATGTGTGTTCTTGCCACAAACCACACATGGATCAACTAGTGGTCATTGCATGTGTCTTCTTTTCCACAAACCACAAATGGATCCACCAGTGGACATTGCATGTGTGTTATTTCCACAAACCACATATGGATCAACTAGAGTCATTGCATGTGTGTTCTTTCCACAAACCACATATGGACCCATTTGAGTAATTGCATGTTTGTTCTTATACTAAAACCACAAACCAGCACTAGAGTCATTGCATGTGTGTTCTTTTCCACAAACCACACATGGATCCACTAGACTCATTGCATGTGTGTTCTTTTCCACAAACAACTTATGGATCAACCAGTGGTCATTGCATGTGTGTTCTTTTCACAAACCACATGTGGACCCACTAGAGTCATTGCATGTGTGTTCTAATACTAAAACTAGCACTAGAGTCATTGAATGTGTGTTCTATCCACAAACCACACATGGATCCACCACTGTCATTGCATGTGTGTTCTTTCCACAAACCACACATGAATCAAGAAGTGGTCATTGCATGTGTGTTCGTTCCACAAACCACATATGGATCAACCAGTGGTCATTGCATGTGTGTTCTTTTCCATAAACCACTTATGGATCCATTACAGTCATTGCATGTGTGTTATTTCCACAAACCACACATGGATCAACCACTAGAGTCATTCCATGTGTGTTCTTATACTAAAACCAACACTAGAGTCAGTGCATGTGTGTTCTTTTCACAAACCACACATGGATCCACCATTGTCATTGCATGTGTGTTCTTTCCACAAACCACACATGGATCAACCAGTGGTCATTCATGTGTGTTCTTTTCCACAAAGCACACATGGATCCACCAGTGGACAATGCATGTGTGTTCTTTCCACAAACCACATATGGATCAACCATATTCATTGCATGTGTGTTCTTTCCACAAACCACATACGGATACATTTGAGTAATTGCATGTTTGTTCTTATACTAAAACCACAAACCAGCACTAGAGTCATTGCATGTGTGTTCTTTTCCACAAACCACACATGGATCCACTAGACTCATTGCATGTGTGTTATTTCCACAAACCACACATGGATCAACTACTAGAGTCGTTGCATATGTGTTCTTTTCACAAACCACATGTGGACCCACTAGAGTCATCGCATTTGTGTTCTTATACTAAAACTAGCACTAGAGTCATTGCATGTGTGTTCTTTCCACAAACCACACATGGATCAACCACTAGAGTCATTGCATGTGTGTTCTTTCCACAAACCACATATGGATCAACCAGTGGTCATTGCATGTGTGTTTTTTCCATAAACCACTTATGGATCCATTACGGTCATTGCATGTGTGTTATTTCAACAAACCACACATGGATCAACCACTAGAGTCATTGCATGTGTGTTATTTCCACAAACCACACATGGATCAACCACTAGAGTCAATGCATGTGTGTACTTATACTAAAACCAACACTAGAGTCATTGCATGTGTGTTATTTCCACAAACCACACATGGATCAACCACTAGAGTCATTGCATGTGTGTTCTTATAATAAAACCAACACTAGAGTCATTGCATGTGTGTTCTTTCCACAAACCACACATGGATCAACAAGTGGTCATTGCATGTGTGTTCTTTCTACAAAACACATATGGATCAACCAGTGGTCATTGCATGTGTGTTCTTTTCCATAAACCACTTATGGATCCATTACAATCATTGCATGTGTGTTATTTCCACAAACCACACATGGATCAACCACTAGAGTCATTGCATGTGTGTTATTTCCACAAACCACACATGGATCAACCACTAGAGTCATTGCATGTGTGTTCTTATACTAAAACCAACACTAGAGTCATTGCATGTGTGTTCTTTTCACAAACCACACATGGATCCACCACTGTCATTGCATGTGTGTTCTTTCCACAAACCACACATGGATCAACCAGTGGTCATTGCATGTGTGTTCTTTTCCACAAACCACACATGGATCCACCAGTGGTCATTGCAGGTGTGTTCTTTCCACAAACCACATATGGATCAACCAGAGTCATTGCATGTGTGTTCTTTCCACAAACCACATATGGATCCATTTGAGTAATTGCATGTTTGTTCTTATACTAAAACCAGAAACCAGCACTAGAGTCATTGCATGTGTGTTCTTTTCCACAAACCACAAATGGATCCACTAGACTCATTGCATGTGTGTTATTTTCCACAAACAACTTATGGATCAACCAGTGGTCATTGCATGTGTGTTCTTTTCACAAACCACATGTGGACCTACTAGAGTCATTGCATGTGTGTTCTATCCACAAACCACACATGGATCCACCACTGTCATTGCATATGTGTTCTTTCCACAAACCACACATGGATCAACCACTAGAGTCATTGCATGTGTGTTATTTCCACAAACAACACATGGATCAACCACTAGAGTCATTGCATGTGTGTTATTTCCACAAACCACACATGGATCAACAACTAGAGTCATTGCATGTGTGTTATTTCCACAAACCACACATGGATCAACCACTAGAGTCATTGCATGTGTGTTCTTAAACTAAAACCAACACTAGAGTCATTGCATGTGTGTTCTTTTCCCAAACCACACATGGATCCACCACTGTCATTGCATGTGTGTTCTTGCCACAAACCACACATGGATTAACTAGTGGTCATTGCATGTGTCTTCTTTTCCACAAACCACAAATGGATCCACCAGTGGACATTGCATGTGTGTTATTTCCACAAACCATATATGGATCAACTAGAGTCATTGCATGTGTGTTCTTTCCACAAACCACATATGGACCCATTTGAGTAATTGCATGTTTGTTCTTATACTAAAACCACAAACCAGCACTAAAGTCATTGCATGTGTGTTCTTTTCCACAAACCACACATGGATCCACTAGACTCATTGCATGTGTGTTCTTTTCCACAAACAACTTATGGATCAACCAGTGGTCATTGCATGTGTGTTCTTTTCACAAACCACATGTGGACCCACTAGAGTCATTGCATGTGTGTTCTTATACTAAAACTAGCACTAGATTCATTGAATGTGTGTTCTATCCACAAACCACACATGGATCCACCACTGTCATTGCATGTGTGTTCTTTCCACAAACCACACATGAATCAAGAAGTGGTCATTGCATGTGTGTTCGTTCCACAAACCACATATGGATCAACCAGTGGTCATTGCATGTGTGTTCTTTTCCATAAACCACTTATGGATCCATTACAGTCATTGCATGTGTGTTATTTCCACAAACCACACATGGATCAACCACTAGAGTCATTCCATGTGTGTTCTTATACTAAAACCAACACTAGAGTCATTGCATGTGTGTTCTTTCCACAAACCACACATGGATCAACCAGTGGTCATTCATGTGTGTTCTTTTCCACAAACCACACATGGATCCACCAGTGGACAATGCATGTGTGTTCTTTCCACAAACCACATATGGATCAACCAGAGTCATTGCATGTGTGTTCTTTCCACAAACCACATATGGATCCATTTGAGTAATTGCATGTTTGTTCTTATACTAAAACTAGAAACCAGCACTAGAGTCATTGCATGTGTGTTCTTTTCCACAAACCACAAATGGATCCACTAGACTCATTGCATGTGTGTTCTTTTCCACAAACAACTTATGGATCAACCAGTGGTCATTGCATGTGTGTTCTTTTCACAAACCACATGTGGACCCACTAGAGTCATTGCATGTGTGTTCTATCCACAAACCACACATGGATCCACCACTGTCATTGCATGTGTGTTCTTTCCACAAACCACACATGGATCAACCACTAGAGTCATTGCTTGTGTGTTATTTCCACAAACCACACATGGATCAACCACTAGAGTCATTGCATGTGTGTTATTTCCAAAAACCACACATGGATCAACAACTAGAGTCATTGCATGTGTGTTATTTCCACAAACCACACATGGATCAACCACTAGAGTCATTGCATGTGTGTTCTTAAACTAAAACCAACACTAGAGTCATTGCATGTGTGTTCTTTTCCCAAACCACACATGGATCCACCACTGTCATTGCATGTGTGTTCTTGCCACAAACCACACATGGATTAACTAGTGGTCATTGCATGTGTCTTCTTTTCCACAAACCACAAATGGATCCACCAGTGGACATTGCATGTGTGTTATTTCCACAAACCATATATGGATCAACTAGAGTCATTGCATGTGTGTTCTTTCCACAAACCACATATGGACCCATTTGAGTAATTGCATGTTTGTTCTTATACTAAAACCACAAACCAGCACTAGAGTCATTGCATGTGTGTTCTTTTCCACAAACCACACATGGATCCACTAGACTCATTGCATGTGTGTTCTTTTCCACAAACAACTTATGGATCAACCAGTGGTCATTGCATGTGTGTTCTTTTCACAAACCACATGTGGACCCACTAGAGTCATTGCATGTGTGTTCTTATACTAAAACTAGCACTAGAGTCATTGAATGTGTGTTCTATCCACAAACCACACATGGATCCACCACTGTCATTGCATGTGTGTTCTTTCCACAAACCACACATGAATCAAGAAGTGGTCATTGCATGTGTGTTCTTTCCACAAACCACATATGGATCAACCAGAGTCATTGCATGTGTGTTCTTTCCATAAACCACTTATGGATCCATTACAGTCATTGCATGTGTGTTATTTCCACAAACCACACATGGATCAACCACTAGAGTCATTCCATGTGTGTTCTTATACTAAAACCAACACTAGAGTCAGTGCATGTGTGTTCTTTTCACAAACCACACATGGATCCACCATTGTCATTGCATGTGTGTTCTTTCCACAAACCACACATGGATCAACTAGTGGTCATTCATGTGTGTTCTTTTCCACAAACCACACATGGATCCACCAGTGGACAATGCATGTGTGTTCTTTCCACAAACCACATATGGATCAACCATATTCATTGCATGTGTGTTCTTTCCACAAACCACATACGGATACATTTGAGTAATTGCATGTTTGTTCTTATACTAAAACCACAAACCAGCACTAGAGTCATTGCATGTGTGTTCTTTTCCACAAACCACACATGGATCCACTAGACTCATTGCATGTGTGTTATTTCCACAAACCACACATGGATCAACTACTAGAGTCATTGCATATATGTTCTTTTCACAAACCACATGTGGACCCACTAGAGTCATCGCATGTGTGTTCTTATACTAAAACTAGCACTAGAGTCATTGCATGTGTGTTCTTTCCACAAACCACACATGGATCAACCACTAGAGTCATTGCATGTGTGTTCTTTCCACAAACCACATATGGATCAACCAGTGGTCATTGCATGTGTGTATTTTCCATAAACCACTTATGGATCCATTACGGTCAGTGCATGTGTGTTATTTCAACAAACCACACATGGATCAACCACTAGAGTCATTGCATGTGTCTTATTTCCACAAACCACACATGGATCAACCACTAGAGTCATTGCATGTGTGTTCTTATACTAAAACCAACACTAGAGTCATTGCATGTGTGTTATTTCCACAAACCACACATGGATCAACCACTAGAGTCATTGCATGTGTGTTCTTATAATAAAACCAACACTAGAGTCATTGCATGTGTGTTCTTTCCACAAACCACACATGGATCAACAAGTGGTCATTGCATGTGTGTTCTTTCTAAAAAACACATATGGATCAACCAGTGGTCATTGCATGTGTGTTCTTTTCCATAAACCACTTATGGATCCATTACAATCATTGCATGTGTGTTATTTCCACAAACCACACATGGATCAACCACTAGAGTCATTGCATGTGTGTTATTTCCACAAACCACACATGGATCAACCACTAGAGTCATTGCATGTGTGTTCTTATACTAAAACCAACACTAGAGTCATTGCATGTGTGTTCTTTTCACAAACCACACATGGATCCACCACTGTCATTGCATGTGTGTTCTTTCCACAAACCACACATGGATCAACCAGTGTCATTGCATGTGTGTTCTTTCCACAAACCACACATGGATCAACCAGTGGTCATTGCATGTGTGTTCTTTCCACAAACCACATGCATGTGTGTTCTTTCCACAAACCACATATGGATCAACTAGAGTCATTGCATGTGTGTTCTTTCCACAAACCACATATGGATCCATTTGAGTAATTGCATGTTTGTTCTTATACTAAAACCAGAAACCAGCACTAGAGTCATTGCATGTGTGTTCTTTTCCACAAACCACAAATGGATCCACTAGACTCATTGCATGTGTGTTATTTTCCACAAACAACTTATGGATCAACCAGTGGTCATTGCATGTGTGTTCTTTTCACAAACCACATGTGGACCCACTAGAGTCATTGCATGTGTGTTCTTATACTAAAACTATCACTAGAGTCATTGCATGTGTGTTCTATCCACAAACCACACATGGATCCACCACTGTCATTGCATGTGTGTTCTTTCCACAAACCACACATGGATCAACAAGTGGTCATTGCATGTGTGTTCTTTCCACAAACCACATATGGATCAACCAGTGGTCATTGCATGTGTGTTCTTTTCCATAAACCACTTATGGATCCATTACAGTCATTGCATGTGTGTCATTTCCACAAACCACACATGGATCAACCACTAGACTCATTGCATGTGTGTTCTTTTCCACAAACCACACATGGATCAACCACTAGAGTCATTCCATGTGTGTTCTTATACTAAAACCAACACTAGAGTCAGTGCATGTGTGTTCTTTTCACAAACCACACGTGGATCCACCACTGTCATTGCATGTGTGTTCTTTCCACAAACCACACATGGATCAACCAGTGGTCATTGCATGTGTGTTCTTTTCCACACACCACACATGGATCCACCAGTGGACATTGCATGTGTGTTCTTTCCACAAACCACATATGGATCAACCATAGTCATTGCATGTGTGTTCTTTCCACAAACCACATATGGACCCATTTGAGTAATTGCATGTTTGTTCTTATACTAAAACCACAAACCATCACTAGAGTCATTGCATGTGTGTTCTTTTCCAAAAACCACACATGGATCCACTAGACTCATTGCATGTGTGTTCTTTTCCACAAACAACTTATGGATCAACCAGTGGTCATTGCATATTTGTTCTTTTCACAAACCACATGTGCACCCACTAGAGTCATCGCATCTGTGTTCTTATACTAAAACTAGCACTAGAGTCATTGCATGTGTGTTATTTCCACAAACCACACATGGATCAACCACTAGAGTCATTGCATGTGTGTTCTTTCCACAAACCACATATGGATCAACCAGTGCTCATTGCATGTGTGTTCTTTTCCATAAACCAAATATGGATCCATTACAGTCATTGCATGTGTGTTATTTCCTCAAACCACACATGGATCAACCACTAGAGTCATTGCATGTGTGTTATTTCCACAAACCACACATGGATCAACCACTAGAGTCATTGCATGTGTGTTATTTCCACAAACCACACATGGATCAACCACTAGAGTCATTGCATGTGTGTTATTATACTAAAACCAACAGTAGAGTCATCGCATGTGTGTTCTTATACTAAAACTAGCACTAGAGTCATTGCATGTGTGTTCTTTCCATAAACCACACATGGATCAACCACTAGAGTCATTGCATGTCTGTTCTTTCCACAAACCACATATGGATCAACCAGTGGTCATTGCATGTTTTTTTTTCCATAAACCACTTATGGATCCATTACGGTCATTGCATGTGTGTTATTTCAACAAACCACACATGGATCAACCACTAGAGTCATTGCATGTGTGTTATTTCCACAAACCACACATGGATCAACCACTAGAGTCATTGCATGTGTGTTCTTATACTAAAACCAACACTAGAGTCATTGCATGTGTGTTATTTCCACAAACCACACATGGATCAACCACTAGAGTCATTGCATGTGTGTTCTTATAATAAAACCAACACTAGAGTCATTGCATGTGTGTTCTTTCCACAAACCACACATGGATCAACAAGTGGTCATTGCATGTGTGTTCTTTCTACAAACCACATATGGATCAACCAGTGGTCATTGCATGTGTGTTCTTTTCCATAAACCACTTATGGATCCATTACAGTCATTGCATGTGTTTTATTTCCACAAACCACACATGGATCAACCACTAAAGTCATTGCATGTGTGTTATTTCCACAAACCACACATGGATCAACCACTAGAGTCATTGCATGTGTGTTCTTATACTAAAACCAACACTAGAGTCATGGCATGCGTGTTCTTTTCCCAAACCACACATGGATCCACCACTGTCATTGCATGTGTGTTCTTTACACAAACCACACATGGATCAACCAGTGGTCATTGCATGTGTGTTCTTTTCCACAAACCACGCATGGATCCACAAGTGGACATTGCATGTGTGTTATTTCCGCAAACCACATATGGATCAACTAGAGTCATTGCATGTGTGTTCTTTCCACAAACCACATATGGACCCATTTGAGTAATTGCATGTTTGTTCTTATACTAAAACCACAAACCAGCACTAGAGGCATTGCATGTGTGTTCTTTTCCACAAACCACACATGGATCCACTAGACTCATTGCATGTGTGTTCTTTTCCACAACAACTTATGGATCAACCTGTGGTCATTGCATGTGTGTTCTTTTCACAAACCACATGTGGACCCACTAGAGTCATTGCATGTGTGTTATTTCCACAAACCACACATGGATCAACCACTAGAGTCATTGCATGTGTGTTCTTATACTAAAACCAACACTAGAGTCATTGCATGTGTGTTCTTTTCACAAACCACACATGGATCCACCACTGTCATTGCATGTGTGTTCTTTCCACAAACCACACATGGATCAACCAGTGGTCATTGCATGTGTGTTCTTTTCCACAAACCACACATGGATCCACCAGTGGTCATTGCATGTGTGTTCTTTCCACAAACCACATATGGATCAACCAGAGTCATTGCATGTGTGTTCTTTCCACAAACCACATATGGATCCATTTGAGTAATTGCATGTTTGTTCTTATACTAAAACCAGAAACCAGCACTAGAGTCATTGCATGTGTGTTCTTTTCCACAAACCACAAATGGATCCACTAGACTCATTGCATGTGTGTTCTTTTCCACAAACAACTTATGGATCAACCAGTGGTCATTGCATGTGTGTTCTTTTCACAAACCACATGTGGACCCACTAGAGTCATTGCATGTGTGTTCTTATACTAAAACTAGCACTAGAGTCATTGCATGTGTGTTATTTTCCACAAACCACACATGGATCAACCACTAGAGTCATTGCATGTGTGTTCTTTCCACAAACCACACATGGATCAACAAGTGGTCATTGCATGTGTGTTCTTTCCACAAACCACATATGGATCAACTAGTGGTCATTGCATGTGTGTTCTTTTCCATAAACCACTTATGGATCCATTACAGTCATTGCATGTGTGTTATTTCCACAAACCACACATGGATCAACCACTAGACTCATTGCATGTGTGTTCTTTTCCACAAACCACACATGGATCAACCACTAGAGTCATTCCATGTGTGTTCTTATACTAAAACCAACACTAGAGTCAGTGCATGTGTGTTCTTTTCACAAACCACACGTGGATCCACCACTGTCATTGCATGTGTGTTCTTTCCACAAACCACACATGGATCAACCAGTGGTCATTGCATGTGTGTTCTTTTCCACACACCACACATGGATCCACCAGTGGACATTGCATGTGTGTTCTTTCCACAAACCACATATGGATCAACCATAGTCATTGCATGTGTGTTCTTTCCACAAACCACATATGGACCCATTTGAGTAATTGCATGTTTGTTCTTATACTAAAACCACAAACCATCACTAGAGTCATTGCATGTGTGTTCTTTTCCAAAAACCACACATGGATCCAGTAGACTCATTGCATGTGTGTTCTTTTCCACAAACAACTTATGGATCAACCAGTGGTCATTGCATATTTGTTCTTTTCACAAACCACATGTGCACCCACTAGAGTCATCGCATCTGTGTTCTTATACTAAAACTAGCACTAGAGTCATTGGATGTGTGTTATTTCCACAAACCACACATGGATCAACCACCAGAGTCATTGCATGTGTGTTATTTCCACAAACCACACATGGATCAACCACTAGAGTCATTGCATGTGTGTTCTTTTCCATAAACCACATATGGATCCATTGAAGTCATTGCATGTGTGTTATTTCCACAAACCACACATGGATCAACCACTAGAGTCATTGCATGTGTGTTATTTCCACAAACCACACATGGATCAACCACTAGAGTCATTGCATGTGTGTTATTTCCACAAACCACACATGGATCAACCACTAGAGTCATTGCATGTGTGTTCTTATACTAAAACCAACACTAGAGTCATTGCATGTGTGTTCTTATACTAAAACTAGCACTAGAGTCATTGCATGTGTGTTCTTTCCACAAACCACACATGGATCAACCACTAGAGTCATTGCATGTGTGTTCTTTCCACAAACCAAATATGGATCAACCAGTGGTCATTGCATGTGTGTTCTTTTCCATAAACCAAAATATGAATCCATTACAGTCATTGCATGTGTGTTATTTCCACAAACCACACATGGATTAACCACTAGAGTCATTGCATGTGTGTTATTTCCACAAACCACACATGGATCAACCACTAGAGTCATTGCATGTGTGTTATTTCCAAAACCACACATGGATCAACCACTAGAGTCATTGCATGTGTGTTATTTCCACAAACCACACATGGATCAACCACTAGAGTCATTGCATGTGTGTTCTTATACTAAAACCAACACTAGAGTCATTGCATGTGTGTTCTTTTCACAAACCACACATGGATCCACCACTGTCATTGCATGTGTGTTCTTTCCACAAACCACACATGGATCAACTAGTGGTCATTGCATGTGTGTTCTTTTCCACAAACCACACATGGATCCACCAGTGGACATTGCATGTGTGTTATTTCCACAAACCACATATGGATCAACTAGAGTCATTGAATGTGTGTTCTTTCCACAAACCACATATGGACCCATTTGAGTAATTGCATGTTTGTTCTTATACTAAAACCACAGACCAGCACTAGAGTCATTGCATGTGTGTTCTTTTCCACAAACCACACATGGATCCACTAGACTCATTGCATGTGTGTTCTTTTCCACAAACAACTTATGGATCAACAAGTGGTTATTGCATGTGTGTTCTTTTCACAAACCACATGTGGACCCACTAGAGTCATTGCATGTGTGTTCTTATACTAAAACTAGCACTAGAGTCATTGAATGTGTGTTCTATCCACAAACCACACATGGATCCACCACTATCATTGCATGTGTGTTCTTTCCACAAACCACACATGAATCAAGAAGTGGTCATTGCATGTGTGTTCGTTCCACAAACCACATATGGATCAACCAGTGGTCATTGCATGTGTGTTCTTTTCCATAAACCACTTATGTATCCATTACAGTCATTGCATGTGTGTTATTTCCACAAACCACACATGGATCAACCACTAGAGTCATTCCATGTGTGTTCTTATACTAAAACCAACACTAGAGTCAGTGCATGTATGTTCTTTTCACAAACCACACATGGATCCACCATTGTCATTGCATGTGTGTTCTTTCCACAAACCACACATGGATCAACCAGTGGTCATTCATGTGTGTTCTTTTCCACAAACCACACATGGATCCACCAGTGGACAATGCATCTGTGTTCTTTCCACAAACCACATATGGATCAACCATATTCAATGCATGTGTGCTCTTTCCACAAACCACATACGGATACATTTGAGTAATTGCATGTTTGTTCTTATACTAAAACCAGAAACCAGCACTAGAGTCATTGCATGTGTGTTCTTTACCACAAACCACACATGGATCCACTAGACTCATTGCATGTGTGTTATTTCCACAAACCACACATGGATCAACTACTAGAGTCATTGCATATGTGTTATTTCCACAAACCACACATGGATCAACCACTAGAGTCATTCCATGTGTGTTCTTATACTAAAACCAACACTAGAGTCATTGCATGTGTGTTCTTTTCACAAACCACATGTGGACCCACTAGAGTCATCGCATGTGTGTTCTTATACTAAAACTAGCACTAGAGTCATTGCATGTGTGTTCTTTCCACAAACCACACATGGATCAACCACTAGAGTCATTGCATGTGTGTTCTTTCCACAAACTACATATGGATCAACCAGTGGTCATTGCATGTGTGTTTTTTCCATAAACCACTTATGGATCCATTACGGTCATTGCATGTGTGTTATTTCAACAAACCACACATGGATCAACCACTAGAGTCATTGCATGTGTGTTATTTCCACAAACCACACATGGATCAACCACTAGAGTCATTGCATGTGTGTTCTTATACTAAAACCAACACTAGAGTCATTGCATGTGTGTTATTTCCACAAACCACACATGGATCAACCACTAGAGTCATTGCATGTGTGTTCTTATAATAAAACCAACACTAGAGTCATTGCATGTGTGTTCTTTCCACAAACCACACATGGATCAACAAGTGGTCATTTCATGTGTGTTCTTTCTACAAAACACATATGGATCAACCAGTGGTCATTGCATGTGTGTTCTTTTCCATAAACCACTTATGGATCCATTACAATCATTGCATGTGTGTTATTTCCACAAACCACACATGGATCAACCACTAGAGTCATTGCATGTGTGTTATTTCCACAAACCACACATGGATCAACCACTAGAGTCATTGCATGTGTGTTCTTATACTAAAACCAACACTAGAGTCATTGCATGTGTGTTCTTTTTACAAACCACACATGGATCCACCACTGTCATTGCATGTGTGTTCTTTCCACAAACCACACATGGATCAACCAGTGGTCATTGCATGTGTGTTCTTTTCCACAAACCACACATGGATCCACCAGTGGTCATTGCATGTGTGTTCTTTCCACAAACCACATATGGATCAACCAGAGTCATTGCATGTGTGTTCTTTCCACAAACCACATATGGATCCATTTGAGTAATTGCATGTTTGTTCTTATACTAAAACCAGAAACCAGCACTAGAGTCATTGCATGTGTGTTCTTTTCCACAAACCACAAATGGATCCACTAGACTCATTGCATGTGTGTTCTTTTCCACAAACAACTTATGGATCAACCAGTGGTCATTGCATGTGTGTTCTTTTCATAAACCACATGTGGACCCACTAGAGTCATTGCATGTGTGTTCTTATACTAAAACTATCACTAGAGTCATTGCATGTGTGTTCTATCCACAAACCACACATGGATCCACCACTGTCATTGTGTGTTCTTTCCACAAACCACACAAGGATCAAGAAGTGGTCATTGCATGTGTGTTCTTTCCACAAACCACACATGGATCAACTAGTGGTCATTGCATGTGTGTTCTTTTCCATAAACCACTTATGGATCCATTACAGTCATTGCATGTGTGTTATTTCCACAAACCACACATGGATCAACCACTAGACTCATTGCATGTGTGTTCTTTTCCACAAACCACACATGGATCAACCACTAGAGTCATTCCATGTGTGTTCTTATACTAAAACCAACACTAGAGTCAGTGCATGTGTGTTCTTTTCACAAACCACACATGGATCCACCACTGTCATTGCATGTGTGTTCTTTCCACAAACCACACATGGATCAACCAGTGGTCATTGCATGTGTGTTCTTTTCCACACACCACACATGGATCCACCAGTGGACATTGCATGTGTGTTCTTTCCACAAACCACATATGGATCAACCATAGTCATTGCATGTGTGTTCTTTCCACAAACCACATATGGACCCATTTGAGTAATTGCATGTTTGTTCTTATACTAAAACCACAAACCATCACTAGAGTCATTGCATGTGTGTTCTTTTCCAAAAACCACACATGGATCCAGTAGACTCATTGCATGTGTGTTCTTTTCCAGAAACAACTTATGGATCAACCAGTGGTCATTGCATGTGTGTTCTTTTCACAAACCACATGTGGACCCACTAGAGTCATCGCATGTGTGTTCTTATACTAAAACTAGCACTAGAGTCATTGCATGTGTGTTCTTTCCACAAACCACACATGGATCAACCACTAGAGTCATTGCATGTGTGTTCTTTCCACAAACCACATATGGATCAACCAGTGGTCATTGCATGTGTGTTCATTCCATAAACCACTTATGGATCCATTACAGTCATTGCATGTGTGTTATTGCCAAAAACCACACATGGATCAACCACTAGAGTCATTGCACGTGTATTCTTTCCACAAACCACATATGGATCAACCAGTGGTCATTGCATGTGTGTTCTTTTCCATAAACCACATATGGATCCATTACAGTCATTGCATGTGTGTTATTTCCACAAACCACACATGGATCAACCACTAGAGTCATTGCATGTGTGTTATTTCCACAAACCACACATGGATCAACCACTAGAGTCATTGCATGTGTGTTCTTATACTAAAACCAACACTAGAGTCATTGCATGTGTGTTCTTTTCACAAACCACACATGGATCCACCACTGTCATTGCATGTGTGTTCTTTTCACAAACCACATGTGGACCCACTAGAGTCATTGCATGTGTGTTCTTATACTAAAACTAGCACTAGATTCATTGAATGTGTGTTCTATCCACAAACCACACATGGATCCACCACTATCATTGCATGTGTGTTCTTTCCACAAACCACACATGAATCACCAAGTGGTCATTGCATGTGTGTTCTTTCCACAAACCACATATGGATCAACCAGTGGTCATTGCATGTGTGTTCTTTTCCATAAACCACTTATATATCCATTACAGTCATTGCATGTGTGTTATTTCCACAAACCACACATGGATCAACCACTAGAGTCATTGCATGTGTGTTCATATACTAAAACAAACATTAGAGTCATCGCATGTGTGTTATTTCCACAAACCACACATGGATCAACCACTAGAGTCATTGCATGTGTGTTCTTATACTAAAACCAACACTAGAGTCATTGCATGTGTGTTCTTTCCACAAACCACACATGGATCAACAAGTGGTCATTGCATGTGTGTTCTTTCTACAAACCACATATGGATCAACCAGTGGTCATTGCATGTGTGTTCTTTTCCATAAACCACTTATGGATCCATTACAGTCATTGCATGTGTGTTATTTCCACAAACCACACATGGATCAACCACTAGAGTCATTGCATGTGTGTTATTTCCACAAACCACACATGGATCAACCACTAGAGTCATTGCATGTGTGTTCTTATACTAAAACCAACACTAGAGTCATTGCATGTGTGTTCTTTTCCCAAACCACACATGGATCCACCACTGTCATTGCATGTGTGTTCTTTCCACAAACCACACATGGATCAACCAGTGGTCATTGCATGTGTGTTCTTTTCCACAAACCACACATGGATCCACCAGTGGACATTGCATGTGTGTTATTTCCACAAACCACATATGGATCAACCAGAGTCATTGCATGTGTGTTCTTTCCACAAACCACATATGGACCCATTTGAGTAATTGCATGTTTGTTCTTATACTAAAACCACAAACCAGCACTAGAGTCATTGCATGTGTGTTCTTTTCCACAAACCACACATGGATCCACTAGACTCATTGCATGTTTGTTCTTTCCACAACAACTTATGGATCAACCAGTGGTCATTGCATGTGTGTTCTTTTCACAAACCACATATGGATCGGTCATTGCATGTGTGTTCTTTCCATAAACCACTTATGGATCCATTAGAGTCATTGCATGTGTGTTATTTCCACAAACCACACATGGATCAACCACTAGAGTCATTGCATGTGTGTTCTTATACTAAAACCAACACTAGAGTCATTGCATGTGTGTTATTTCCACAAACCACACATGGATCAACCACTAGAGTCATTGCATGTGTGTTCTTATAATAAAACCAACACTAGAGTCATTGCATATGTGTTCTTTCCACAAACCACAAATGGATCAACAAGTGGTCATTGCATGTGTGTTCTTTCTACAAACCACATATGGATCAACCAGTGGTCATTGCATGTGTGTTCTTTTCCATAAACCACTTATGGATCCATTAGTCATTGCATGTGTGTTATTTCCACAAACCACACATGGATCAACCACTAGAGTCATTGCATGTGTGTTATTTCCACAAACCACACATGGATCAACCACTAGAGTCATTGCATGTGTGTTCTTATACTAAAACCAACACTAGAGTCATTGCATGTGTGTTCTTTTCCCAAACCACACATGGATCCACCACTGTCATTGCATGTGTGTTCTTTCCACAAACCACACATGGATCAACCAGTGGTCATTGCATGCGTGTTCTTTTCCACAAACCACACATGGATCCACCAGTGGACATTGCATGTGTGTTATTTCGACAAACCACATATGGATCAACCAGAGTCATTGCATGTGTGTTCTTTCCACAAACCACATATGGACCCATTTGAGTAATTGCATGTTTGTTCTTATACTAAAACCACAAACCAGCACTAGAGTCATTGCATGTGTGTTCTTTTCCACAAACCACACATGGATCCACTAGACTCATTGCATGTGTGTTCTTTTCCACAACAACTTATGGATCAACCAGTGGTCATTGCATGTGTGTTCTTTTCACAAACCACATGTGGACCCACTAGAGTCATCGCATGTGTGTTCTTATACTAAAACTAGCACTAGAGTCATTGCATGTGTGTTCTATCCACAAACCACACATGGATCAACCACTAGAGTCATTGCATGTGTGTTCTTTCCACAAACCACATGGATCCCACTAGAGTCATTGCATGTGTGTTCTTATACTAAAACTAGCACTAGATTCATTGAATGTGTGTTCTATCCACAAACCACACATGGATCCACCACTATCATTGCATGTGTGTTCTTTCCACAAACCACACATGAATCACCAAGTGGTCATTGCATGTGTGTTCTTTCCACAAACCACATATGGATCAACCAGTGGTCATTGCATGTGTGTTCTTTTCCATAAACCACTTATATATCCATTACAGTCATTGCATGTGTGTTATTTCCACAAACCACACATGGATCAACCACTAGAGTCATTGCATGTGTGTTCTTATACTAAAACAAACACTAGAGTCATTGCATGTGTGTTATTTCCACAAACCACACATGGATCAACCACTAGAGTCATTGCATGTGTGTTCTTATAATAAAACCAACACTAGAGTCATTGCATGCGTGTTCTTTCCACAAACCACAAATGGATCAACAAGTGGTCATTGCATGTGTGTTCTTTCTACAAACCACATATGGATCAACCAGTGGTCATTGCATGTGTGTTCTTTTCCATAAACCACTTATGGATCCATTACAGTCATTGCATGTGTGTTATTTCCACAAACCACACATGGATCAACCACTAGAGTCATTGCATGTGTGTTATTTCCACAAACCACACATGGATCAACCACTAGAGTCATTGCATGTGTGTTCTTATACTAAAACCAACACTAGAGTCATGGCATGTGTGTTCTTTTCCCAAACCACACATGGATCCACCACTGTCATTGCATTTGTGTTCTTTCCACAAACCACACATGGATCAACCAGTGGTCATTGCATGTGTGTTCTTTTCCACAAACCACACATGGATCCACCAGTGGACATTGCATGTGTGTTATTTCCACAAACCACATATGGATCAACCAGAGTCATTGCATGTGTGTTCTTTCCACAAACCACATATGGACCCATTTGAGTAATTGCATGTTTGTTCTTATTCTAAAACCACAAACCAACACTAGAGTCATTGCATGTGTGTTCTTTTCCACAAACCACACATGGATCCACTAGACTCATTGCATGTGTGTTCTTTTCCACAACAACTTATGGATCAACCAGTGGTCATTGCATGTGTGTTCTTTTCACAAACCACATATGGATCAACCAGTGGTCATTGCATGTGTGTTCTTTTCCATAAACCACTTATGGATCCATTACAGTCATTGCATGTGTGTTATTTCCACAAACCACACATGGATCAACCACTAGAGTCATTGCATGTGTGTTCTTATACTAAAACCAACATTAGAGTCATCGCATGTGTGTTATTTCCACAAAACACACATGGATCAACCACTAGAGTCATTGCATTTGTGTTCTTATAATAAAACCAACACTAGAGTCATTGCATGTGTGTTCTTTCCACAAACCACAAATGGATCAACAAGGGGTCATTGCATGTGTGTTCTTTCTACAAACCACATATGGATCAACCAGTGGTCATTGCATGTGTGTTCTTTTCCATAAACCACTTATGGATCCATTACAGTCATTGCATGTGTGTTATTTCCACAAACCACACGTGGATCAACCACTAGAGTCATTGCATGTGTGTTATTTCCACAAACCACACATGGATCAACCACTAGAGTCATTGCATGTGTGTTGTTATACTAAAACCAACACTAGAGTCATTGCATGTGTGTTCTTTTCACAAACCACACATGGATCCACCACTGTCATTGCATGTGTGTTCTTTCCACAAACCACACATGGATCAACCAGTGGTCATTGCATGTGTGTTCTTTTCCACAAACCACACATGGATCCACCAGTGGACATTGCATGTGTGTTATTTCGACAAACCACATATGGATCAACCAGAGTCATTGCATGTGTGTTCTTTCCACAAACCACATATGGACCCATTTGAGTAATTGCATGTTTGTTCTTATACTAAAACCACAAACCAGCACTAGAGTCATTGCATGTGTGTTCTTTTCCACAAACCACACATGGATCCACTAGACTCATTGCATGTGTGTTCTTTTCCACAACAACTTATGGATCAACCAGTGGTCATTGCATGTGTGTTCTTTTCACAAACCACATGTGGACCCACTAGAGTCATCGCATGTGTGTTCTTATACTAAAACTAGCACTAGAGTCATTGAATGTGTGTTCTATCCACAAACCACACATGGATCCACCACTGCCATTGCATGTGTTTTCTTTCCACAAACCACACATGAATCAACAAGTGGTCATTGCATGTGTGTTCTTTCCACAAACCACATATGGATCAACCAGTGGTCATTGCATGTGTGTTCTTTTCCATAAACCACTTATGGATCAACCACTAGAGTCATTGCATGTGTGTTATTTCCACAAACCACACATGGATCAACCACTAGAGTCATTCCATGTGTGTTCTTATACTAAAACCAACACTAGAGTCATTGCATGTGTGTTCTTTTCACAAACCACACATGGATCCACCATTGTCATTGCATGTGTGTTCTTTCCACAAACCACACATGGATCAACCAGTGGTCATTGCATGTGTGTTCTTTTCCACAAACCACACATGGATCCACCAGTGGACATTGCATGTGTGTTCTTTCCAGAAACCACATATGGATCAACCGAAGTCATTCCATGTGTGTTCTTTCCACAAACCACATATGGATCCATTTGAGTAATTGCATGTTTGTTCTTATACTAAAACCACAAACCAGCACTAGAGTCATTGCATGTGTGTTCTTTTCCACAAACCACACATGGATCCACTAGACTCATTGCATGTGTGTTCTTTTCCACAAACAACTTATGGATCAACCAGTGGTCATTGCATGTGTGTTCTTTTCACAAACCACATGTGGACCCACTAGAGTCATTGCATGTGTGTTTTGAATCAACAAGTGGTCATTGCATGTGTGTTCTTTCCACAAACCACATATGGATCAACCAGTGGTCATTGCATGTGTGTTCTTTTCCATAAACCACATATGGATCCATTACAGTCATTGCATGTGTGTTATTTCCACAAACCACACATGGATCAACCACTAGAGTCATTGCATGTGTGTTATTTCCACAAACCACACATGGATCAACCACTAGAGTCATTGCATGTGTGTTCTTATACTAAAACCAACACTAGAGTCATTGCATGTGTGTTATTTCCACAAACCACACATGGATCAACCACTAGAGTCATTGCATGTGTGTTCTTATAATAAAACCAACACTAGAGTCATTGCATGTGTGTTCTTTCCACAAACCACACATGGATCAACAAGTGGTCATTGCATGTGTGTTCTTTCTACAAACCACATATGGATCAACCAGTGGTCACTGCATGTGTGTTCTTTTCCATAAACCACTTATGGATCCATTACAGTCATTGCATGTGTGTTATTTCCACAAACCACAATGGATCAACCACTAGAGTCATTGCATGTGTGTTCTTATACTAAAACCAACACTAGAGTCATTGCATGTGTGTTCTTTTCCCAAACCACACATGGATCCACCACTGTCATTGCATGTGTGTTCTTTCCACAAACCACACATGGATCAACCAGTGGTCATTGCATGTGTGTTCTTTTCCACAAACCACACATGGATCCACCAGTGGACATTGCATGTGTTATCTTTTCCACAAACCACACATGGATCAACCAGAGTCATTGCATGTGTGTTCTTTCCACAAACCACATATGGACCCATTTGAGTAATTGCATGTTTGTTCTTATACTAAAACCACAAACCAGCACTAGAGTCATTGCATGTGTGTTCTTTTCCACAAACCACACATGGATCCACTAGACTCATTGCATGTGTGTTCTTTTCCACAACAACTTATGGATCAACCAGTGGTCATTGCATGTGTGTTCTTTTCACAAACCACATGTGGACCCACTAGAGTCATTGCATGTGTGTTCTTATACTAAAACTAGCACTAGAGTCATTGAATGTGTGTTCTATCCACAAACCACACATGGATCCACCACTATCATTGCATGTGTGTTCTTTCCACAAACCACACATGAATCAACAAGTGGTCATTGCATGTGTGTTCTTTCCACAAACCACATATGGATCAACCAGTGGTCATTGCATGTGTGTTCTTTTCCATAAACCACTTATGGATCCATTACAGTCATTGCATGTGTGTTATTTCCACAAACCACACATGGATCAACCACTAGAGTCATTCCATGTGTGTTCTTATACTAAAACCAACACTAGAGTCAGTGCATGTGTGTTCTTTTCACAAACCACACATGGATCCACCATTGTCATTGCATGTGTGTTCTTTCCACAAACCACACATGGAACAACCAGTGGTCATTGCATGTGTGTTCTTTTCCACAAACCACACATGGATCCACCAGTGGACAATGCATGTGTGTTCTTTCCACAAACCACATATGGATCAACCATATTCATTGCATGTGTTCTTTCCACAAACCACATGGATACATTTGAGTAATTGCATGTTTGTTCTTATACTAAAACCACAAACTAGCACTAGAGTCATTTCATGTGTGTTCTTTACACAAACCACATGGATCCACCATGGATCCACTAGACTCATTGCATGTGTGTTATTTCCACAAACAACTTATGGATCAACCACTGGTCATTGCGTATGTGTTATTTCCACAAACCACATGTGGACCCACTAGAGTCATTGCATGTGTGTTCTTATACTAAAACTAGAACTAGAGTCATTGCATGTGTGTTCTTTCCACAAACCACACATGGATCAACCACTAGAGTCATTGCATGTGTGTTCTTTCCACAAACCACATATGGATCAACCAGTGGTCATTGCATGTGTGTTCTTTTCCATAAACCACTTATGGATCCACAAGTGGAGATTGCATGTGTGTTCTTTCCACAAACCACATATGGATCAACCACTAGAGTCATTGCATGTGTTCTTATACTAAAACTAGCACTAGAGTCATTGCATGTGTGTTCTTTCCACAAACCACACATGGACAACCACTAGAGTCATTGCATGTGTGTTCTTATTCTAAAACCACAAACCAACACTAGAGTCATTGCATGTGTGTTCTTTTCACAAACCACACATGGATCCACTATTGTCATTGCATGTGTGTTCTTTCCACAACCACACATGGATCAACCATTGGTCATTGCATGTGTGTTCTTTTCACAAACCACACATGGATCCACCAGTGGTCATTGCATGTGTGTTCTTTCCACAAAGCACATATGGATAAACCAGTCATTGCATGTGTGTTATTTCCACAAACCACATGGATCAACCACTAGAGTCATTGCATGTTTGTTCTTATACTAAAACCAGAAACCAACACTAGAGTCATTGCATGTGTGTTGTTTCCACAAACCACACATGGATCAACCACTAGAGTCATTGCATGTGTGTTCTTTCCACAAACCACATATGGATCCACCAGTGGTCATTGCATGGGTGTTCTTTCCACAAACCACACATGGATCAACCACTAGTGGTCATTGCATGTGTGTTCTTTCTACAAACCACATATGGATCAACAAGTGGTCATTGCATGTGTGTTCTTTTCCATAAACCACTTATGGATCCATTACAGTCATTGCATGTGTGTTATTTCCACAAACCACACATGGATCAACCACTAGAGTCATTGCATGTGTGTTCTTATACTAAAACCAACACTAGAGTCATGGCATGTGTGTTCTTTTCCCAAACCACACATGGATCCACCACTGTCATTGCATGTGTGTTCTTTCCACAAACCACACATGGATCAACCAGTGGTCATTGCATGTGTGTTCTTTTCCACAAACCACACATGGATCCACCAGTGGACATTGCATGTGTGTTATTTCGACAAACCACATATGGATCAACCAGAGTCATTGCATGTGTGTTCTTTCCACAAACCACATATGGACCCATTTGAGTAATTGCATGTTTGTTCTTATACTAAAACCACAAACCAGCACTAGAGGCATTGCATGTGTGTTCTTTTCCACAAACCACACATGGATCCACTAGACTCATTGCATGTGTGTTCTTTTCCACAACAACTTATGGATCAACCAGTGGTCATTGCATGTGTGTTCTTTTCACAAACCACATGTGGACCCACTAGAGTCATCGCATGTGTGTTCTTATACTAAAACTAGCACTAGAGTCATTGAATGTGTGTTCTATCCACAAACCACACATGGATCAACCACTAGAGTCATTGCATGTGTGTTCTTTCCACAAACCACACATGGATCAACAAGTGGTCATTGCATGTGTGTTCTTTCCACAAACCACATATGGATCAACCAGTGGTCATTGCATGTGTGTTCATTCCATAAACCACTTATGGATCCATTACAGTCATTGCATGTGTGTTATTTCCACAAACCACACATGGATCAACCACTAGAGTCATTCCATGTGTGTTCTTATACTAAAACCAACACTAGAGTCAGTGCATGTGTGTTCTTTTCACAAACCACACATGGATCCACCATTGTCATTGCATGTGTGTTCTTTCCACAAACCACACATGGATCAACCAGTGGTCATTGCATGTGTGTTCTTTTCCACAAACCACACATGGATCCACCAGTGGACAATGCATGTGTGTTCTTTCCACAAACCACATATGGATCAACCATATTCATTGCATGTGTGTTCTTTCCACAAACCACATACGGATACATTTGAGTAATTGCATGTTTGTTCTTATACTAAAACCACAAACCAGCACTAGAGTCATTGCATGTGTGTTTTTTCCACAAACCACACATGGATCCACTAGACTCATTGCATGTGTGTTCTTTTCCACAAACAACTTATGGATCAACCAGTGGTCATTGCATGTGTGTTCTTTTCACAAACCACATGTGGACCCACTAGAGTCATCGCATGTGTGTTCTTATACTAAAACTAGCACGAGAGTCATTGCATGTGTGTTCTTTCCACAAACCACACATGAATCAACAAGTGGTCATTGCATGTGTGTTCTTTCCACAAACCACATATGGATCAACCAGTGGTCATTGCATGTGTGTTCTTTTCCATAAACCACATATGGATAAACAGCAGTCATTGCATGTGTGTTATTTCCACAAACCACACATGGATCAACCACTAGAGTCATTGCATGTGTGTTATTTCCACAAACCACACATGGATCAACCACTAGAGTCATTGCATGTTTGTTCTTATACTAAAACAACACTAGAGTCATTGCATGTGTGTTATTTCCACAAACCACACATGGATCAACCACTAGAGTCATTGCATGTGTGTTCTTATAATAAAACCAACACTAGAGTCATTGCATGTGTGTTCTTTCCACAAACCACACATGGATCAACAAGTGGTCATTGCATGTGTGTTCTTTCTACAAACCACATATGGATCAACCAGTGGTCATTGCATGTGTGTTCTTTTCCATAAACCACTTATGGATCCATTACAGTCATTGCATGTGTGTTATTTCCACAAACCACGCATGGATCAACCACTAGAGTCATTGCATGTGTGTTCTTATACTAAAACCAACACTAGAGTCATTGCATGTGTGTTCTTTTCCCAAACCACACATGGATCCACCACTGTCATTGCATGTGTGTTCTTTCCACAAACCACACATGGATCAACGAGTGGTCATTGCATGTGTGTTCTTTTCCACAAACCACACATGGATCCACCAGTGAACATTGCATGTGTGTTATTTCCACAAACCACATATGGATCAACCAGAGTCATTGCATGTGTGTTCTTTCCACAAACCACATATGGACCCATTTGAGTAATTTCATGTTTGTTCTTATACTAAAACCACAAACCAGCAGTAGAGTCATTGCATGTGTGTTCTTTTCCACAAACCACACATGGATCCACTAGACTCATTGCATGTGTGTTCTTTTCCACAAACAACTTATGGATCAACTAGTGGTCATTGCATGTGTGTTCTTTTCACAAACCACATGTGGACCCACTAGAGTCATTGCATGTGTGTTCTTATACTAAAACTAGCACTAGAGTCATTGAATGTGTGTTCTATCCACAAACCACACATGGATCCACCACTATCGTTGCATGTGTGTTCTTTCCACAAACCACACATGAATCAACAAGTGGTCATTGCATGTGTGTTCTTTCCACAAACCACATATGGATCAACTAGTGGTCATTGCATGTGTGTTCTTTTCCATAAACCACTTATGGATCCATTACAGTCATTGCATGTGTGTTATTTCCACAAACCACACATGGATCAACCACTAGAGTCATTCCATGTGTGTTCTTATACTAAAACCAACACTAGAGTTAGTGCATGTGTGTTCTTTTCACAAACCACACATGGATCCACCATTGTCATTGCATGTGTGTTCTTTCCACAAACCACACATGGATCAACCAGTGGTCATTGCATGTGTGTTCTTTTCCACAAACCACACATGGATCCACTAGTGGACAATGCATGTGTGTTCTTTCCACAAACCACATATGGATCAACCATATTCATTGCCTGTGTGTTCTTTCCACAAACCACATACGGATACATTTGAGTAATTGCATGTTTGTTCTTATACTAAAACCACAAACCAGCACTAGAGTCATTGCATGTGTGTTCTTTCCACAAACCACACATGGATCCACTAGACTCATTGCATGGATCCACTAGACTCATTGCATGTGTGTTCTTTTCCACAAACAACTTATGGATCAACCAGTGGTCATTGCATGTGTGTTCTTGTCACAAACCACATGTGGACCCACTAGAGTCATCGCATCTGTGTTCTTATACTAAAACTAGCACTAGAGTCATTGCATGTGTGTTCTTTCCACAAACCACACATGGATCAACCACTAGAGTCATTTCATGTGTGTTCTTTCCACAAACCACATATGGATCAACCAGTGGTCATTGCATGTGTGTTCTTTTCCATAAACCACTTATGGATCCATTACAGTGGTCATTGCATGTGTGTTCTTGTCACAAACCACATGTGGACCCACTAGAGTCATTGCATGTGCGTTCTTATACTAAAACTAGCACTAGAGTCATTGCATGTGTGTTCTATCCACAAACCACACATAGATCAACCACTAGAGTCATTGCATGTGTGTTCTCATACTAAAACCAACACTAGAGTCATTGCATGTGTGTTCTTTTCATAAACCACACATGGATCCAGCATTGTCATTGCATGTGTGTTCTTTCCACAAACCACACATGGATCAACCATTGGTCATTGCATGTGTGTTCTTTTCCACAAACCACACATGGATCCACCAGTGGACATTGGATGTGTGTTCTTTCCACAAACCACATATGGATCAACCAGAGTCATTGCATGTGTGTTCTTTCCACAAACCACATATGTATCCATTTGAGTAATTGCATGTTTGTTCTTATACTAAAACCAGAAACCAGCACTACAGTCATTGCATGTGTGTTATTTCCACAAACCACACATGGATCAACCACTAGAGTTATTGCATGTGTGTTATTTCCACAAACCACACATGGATCAACCACTAGAGTCATTGCATGTGTGTTCTTTCCACAAACCACACATGGATCAACCACTAGTGGTCATTGCATGTGTGTTCTTTCAGCAAACCACATATGGATCAACAAGTGGTCATTGCATGTGTGTTCTTTTCCATAAACCACTTATGGATCCATTACAGTCATTGCATGTGTGTTATTTCCTCAAACCACACATGGATCAACCACTAGAGTCATTGCATGTTTGTTCTTATACTAAAACCAACACTAGAGTCATGGCTTGTGTGTTATTTTCCCAAACCACACATGGATCCACCACTGTCATTGCATGTGTGTTCTTTCCACAAACCACACATGGATCAACCAGTGGTCATTGCATGTGTGTTATTTTCCACAAACCACACATGGATCCACCAGTGGACATTGCATGTGTGTTATTTCCACAAACCACATATGGATCAACCAGAGTCATTGCATGTGTGTTCTTTCCACAAACCACATATGGACCCATTTGAGTAATTCCATGTTTCTTCTTATACGAAAACAACAAACCAGCACTAGAGTCATTGCATGTGTGTTCTTTTCCACAAACCACACATGGATCCACTAGACTCATTGCATGTGTGTTCTTTTCCACAACAACTTATGGATCAACCAGTGGTCATTGCATGTGTGTTCTTTTCACAAACCACATGTGGACCCACTAGAGTCATTGCATGTGTGTTCTTATACTAAAACTAGCACTAGAGTCATTGCATGTGTGTTATTTTCCACAAACCACATATGGATCAACCACTAGAGTCATTGCATGTGTGTTCTTTCCACAAACCACACATGGATCAACAAGTGGTCATTGCATGTGTGTTCTTTCCACAAACCACATATGGATCAACCAGTGGTCATTGCATGTGTGTTCATTCCATAAACCACTTATGGATCCATTACAGTCATTGCATGTGTGTTATTGCCACAAACTACACATGGATCAACCACTAGAGTCATTCCATGTTTGTTCTTATATTAAAACCACAAACCAGCACTAGAGTCATTGCATGTGTGTTCTTTTCCACAAACCATACATGGATCCACTAGACTGATTGCATGTGTGTTCTTTTCCACAAACGACTGATGGATCAACCAGTGGTCATTGCATGTGTGTTCTTTTTACAATCCACATGTGGACCCACTAGAGTCATTGCATGTGCGTTCTTATACTAAAACTAGCACTAGAGTCATTGCATGTGTGTTCTATCCACAAACCACACATGGATCAACCACTAGAGTCATTGCATGTGTGTTGTCATACTAAAACCAACACTAGAGTCATTGCATGTGTGTTCTTTTCATAAACCACACATGGATCCAGCATTGTCATTGCATGTGTGTTCTTTCCACAAACCACACATGGATCAACCATTGGTCATTGCATGTGTGTTCTTTTCCACAAACCACACATGGATCCACCAGTGGACATTGGATGTGTGTTCTTTCCACAAACCACATATGGATCAACCAGAGTCATTGCATGTGTGTTCTTTCCACAAACCACATATGGATCCATTTGAGTAATTGCATGTTTGTTCTTATACTAAAACCAGAAACCAGCACTACAGTCATTGCATGTGTGTTATTTCCACAAACCACACATGGATCAACCACTAGAGTTATTGCATGTGTGTTATTTCCACAAACCACACATGGATCAACCACTAGAGTCATTGCATGTGTGTTCTTTCCACAAACCACACATGGATCAACCACTAGTGGTCATTGCATGTGTGTTCTTTCCACACCCCACATATGGATCAACCAGTGGTCATTGCATGTGTGTTCTTTTCCATAAACCACTTATGGATCCATTACAGTCATTGCATGTGTGTTATTTCCACAAACCACACATGGATCAACCACTAGAGTCATTGCATGTTTGTTCTTTTCCACAAACCACACATGGATCAACCATTAGAGTCATTGCATGTGTGTTATTTCCATAAACCACACATGGATCAACCATTAGAGTCATTGCATGTGTGTTATTTCCACAAACCACACATGGATCAACCACTAGAGACATTGCATGTGTGTTCTTTTCCACAAACCACACATGGATCAACCACTAGAGTCATTACATGTGTGTTATTTCCACAAACCACACATGGATCAACCACTAGAGTCATTGCATGTGTGTTCTTATACTAAAACCAACACTAGAGTCATTACATGTGTGTTCTTTTCACAAACCACACATGGATCCACCATTGTCATTGCATGTGTGTTCTTTCCACAAACCACACATGGATCAACCAGTGGTCATTGCATGTGTGTTCTTTTCCACAAACCACACATGGATCCAGCAGTGGTCATTGCATGTGTGTTCTTTCCACAAACCACATATGGATCAACTAGAGTCATTGCATGTGTGTTATTTCGACAAACTACATATGGATCCATTTGAGTAATTGCATGTTCGTTCTTATACTAAAACCAGAAACCAGCACTAGAGTCATTGCATGTGTGTTCTTTTCCACAAACCACAAATGGATCCACTAGACTCATTGCATGTGCGTTCTTTTCCACAAACAACTTATGGATCAACTAGTGGTTATTGCATGTGTGTTCTTTTCACAAACCACATGTGGACCCAGTAGAGTCATTTCATGTGTGTTCTTATACTAAAACTAGCACTAGAGTCATTGCATGTGTGTTCTATCCACAAACCACACATGGATCCACCACTGTCATTGCATGTGTGTTCTTTCCACAAACCACACATGGATCAACAAGTGGTCATTGCATGTGTGTTCTTTCCACAAACCACAAATGGATCAACCACTAGAGTCATTGCATGTGTGTTATTTCCACAAACCACACATGGATCAACCACTACAGTTATTGCATGTGTGTTATTTCCACAAACCACACATGGATCAACCACAAGAGTCAGTGTATGTGTGTTATTTCCACAAACCACACATGGATCAACAACTAGATTCATTGCATGTGTGTTATTTCCATAAACCACACATGGATCAACCACTAGAGTCATTGCATGTGTGTTCTTATACTAAAACCAACACTAGAGTCATTGCATGTGTGTTCTTTTCACAAACCACACATGGATCCAGCACTGTCATTGCATGTGTGTTCTTTCCACAAACCACACATGGATCAACCAGTGGCCATTGCATGTGTGTTCTTTTCCACAAACCACACATGGATCCACCAGTGGACATTGCATGTGTGTTCTTTCCACAAACCACATATGGATCAACCATAGTGATTGCATGTGTGTTCTTTCCACAAACCACATATAGATACAATTGAGTAATTGCATGTTTGTTCTTATACTAAAACCACAAACCAGCACTAGAGTCATTGCATGTGTGTTCTTTTCCACAAACCACACATGGATCCACTAGACTCATTGCATGTGTGTTCTTTTCCACAAACAACTTATGGATCAACCAGTGGTCATTGCATGTGTGTTCTTTTCACAAACCATATGTGAACCAACTAGAGTCATCGCATGTGTGTTCTTATACTAAAACTAGCAGTAGAGTCATTGCATGTGTGTTCTTTCCACAAACCACACATGGATCAACCACTAGATTCATTGGATGTGTGTTCTTTTCCATAAACCACTTATGGATCCATTATAGTTATTGCATGTTTGTTATCTCCACAAACCACACATGGATCAACCACTAGAGTCATTGCATGTGTGTTATTTCCACAAACCACACATGGATCAACCACTAGAGTCATTGCATGTGTGTTCTTTCCACAAACCACACATGGATCCACCAGTGGACATTGCATGTGTGTTCTTTCAACAAACCACATATGGATCAACCAGAGTCATTGCATGTGTGTTCTTTACACAAACCACATATGGATCCATTTGAGTAATTGCATGTTTGTTCTTATGCTAGAACCACAAACCAGCACTAGAGTCATTGCATGTGTATTATTTCCATAAACCACACATGGATCAACCACTAGAGTCATTCCATGTGTGTTATTTCCACAAACCACACATGGATCAACCACTAGAGTCATTGCATGTGTGTTATTTCCACAAACCACGCATGGATCAATCACTAGAGTCATTGCATGTGTATTATTTCCACAAACCACACATGGATCAACCACTAGAGTCATTGCATGTGTGTTATTTCCACAAACCACACATGGATCAACCACTAGAGTCATTGCATGTGTGTTCTTTCCACAAACCACACATGGATCCACCAGTGGTCATTGCATGTGTGTTCTTTCCACAAACCACATATGGATCAACTAGAGTCATTGCATGTGTGTTCTTTCCACAAACCACATATGGATCCATTTGAGTAATTGCATCTTTGTTCTTATAACAAAACCACAAACCAGCACTAGAGTCATTGCATGTGTGTTCTTTTCAACAAACCACACATGGATCCACTAGACTCATTGCATGTGCGTTCTTTTCCACAAACAACTTATGGATTAACTAGTGGTCATTGCATGTGTGTTCTTTTCACAAACCACATGTGGACCCACTAGAGTCATCGCATGTGTGTTCTTATACTAAAACTAGCACTAGAGTCATTGCATGTGTGTTCTTTCCACAAACCACACATGGATCAACCACTTGAGTCATTGCATGTGTGTTCTTTCGACAAACCACATATGGATCAACCAGTGGACATTGCACGTGTGTTCTTTTCCATAAACTACTTATGGATTCATTACAATCATTGCATGTGTGTTATTTCCACAAACCACACATGGATCAACCACTAGAGTCATTGCATGTGTGTTATTTCCACAAACCACACATGGATCAACCACTAGAGTCATTGCATGTGTGTTATTTCCATAAACCACACATGGATCAACCACTAGAGTTATTGCATGTGTGTTCTTATACTAAAACCAACACTAGAGTCATTGCATGTGTGTTCTTTTCACAAACCACACATGGATCCACCACTGTCATTGCATGTGTGTTCTTTTCACAAACCACATGTGGACCCACTAGAGTCATTGCATGTGTGTTCTTTCCACAAACCACACATGGATCAGCCACTTGAGTCATTGCATGTGTGTTCTTTCCACAAACCACATATGGATCAACCAGTGGACATTGCATGTGTGTTCGTTTCCATAAACCACTTATGGATCCATTACAGTCATTGCATGTGTGTTATTTCTACAAACCACACATGGATCAACCACTAGAGTCATTGCATGTGTGTTATTTCCACAAACCACACATGGATCAACCACTAGAGTCATTGCATGTGTGTTCGTTCCACAAACCACACATGGATCAACCACTAGTGTTCATTGCATGTGTGTTCTTTCCACAAACCACATATGGATCAACCAGTGGTCATTGCACGTATGTTCTTTTCCATAAACCACTTATGGATCCATTAGTCATTGCATGTATGTTATTTCCACAAACCACACATGGATCAACCACCTGAGTCATTGCATGTGTGTTATTTCGACAAACCACATAAGGATCAACCAGTGGACATTGCATGTGTGTTCTTTTCCATAAACTACTTATGGATCCATTACAATCATTGCATGTGTGTTATTTCCACAAACCACACATGGATCAACCACTAGAGTTATTGCATGTGTGTTATTTCCACAAACCACACATGGATCAACCACTAGAGTCATTGCATGTGTGTTATTTCCACAAACCACACTTGGATCAACCACTAGAGTCATTGCATGTGTGTTATTTCCATAAACCACACATGGATCAACCACTAGAGTTATTGCATGTGTGTTCTTATACTAAAACCAACACTAGAGTCATTGCATGTGTGTTCTTTTCACAAACCACACATGGATCCACCACTGTCATTGCATGTGTGTTCTTTTCACAAACCACATGTGGACCCACTAGAGTCATTGCATTTGTGTTCTTTCCACAAACCACACATGGATCAACCACTTGAGTCATTGCATGTGTGTTTTTTCCACAAACCACATATGGATCAACCAGTGGACATTGCATGTGTGTTCTTTTCCATAAACCACTTATGGATCCATTACAGTCATTGCATGTGTGTTATTTCTACAAACCACACATGGATCAACCACTAGAGTCATTGCATGTGTGTTATTTCCACAAACCACACATGGATCAACCACTAGAGTCATTGGATGTGTGTTATTTCCACAAACCACACATGGATCAACCACTAGAGTTATTGCATGTGTGTTCTTATACTAAAACCAACACTAGAGTCATTGCATCTGTATTCTTTTCACAAACCACACATGGATCCACCACTGTCATTGCATGTGTGTTCTTTTCACAAACCACATGTGGACCCACTAGAGTCATTGCATGTGTGTTCTTTCCACAAACCACACATGGATCAACCACTTGAGTAATTGCATGTGTGTTCTTTCCACAAACCACATATGGATCAACCAGTGGACATTGCATGTGTGTTCTTTTCCATAAACCACTTATGGATCCATTACAGTCATTGCATGTGCGTTATTTCTACAAACCACACATGGATCAACCACTAGAGTCATTGCATGTGTGTTATTTCCACAAACCACACATGGATTAACCACTAGAGTCATTGCATGTGTGTTATTTCCACAAACCACACATGGATCAACCACTAGAGTCATTGCATGTGTGTTCGTTCCACAAACCACACATGGATCAACCACTAGTGGTCATTGCATGTATGTTCTTTTCCATAAACCACTTATGGATCCATTATAGTCATTGCATGTATGTTATTTCCACAAACCACACATGGATCAACCACCTGAGTCATTGCATGTGTGTTATTTCGACAAACCACATATGGATCAACCAGTGGACATTGCATGTGTGTTCTTTTCCATAAACTACTTATGGATCCATTACAATTATTGCATGTGTGTTATTTCCACAAACCACACATGGATCAACCACTAGAGTTATTGCATGTGTGTTATTTCCACAAACCACACATGGATCAACCACTAGAGTTATTGCATGTGTGTTATTTCCACAAACCACACATGGATCAACCACTAGAGTCATTGCATGTGTGTTATTTCCACAAACCACACTTGTATCAACCACTAGAGTCATTGCATGTGTGTTATTTCCATAAACCACACATGGATCAACCACTAGAGTTATTGCATGTGTGTTCTTATACTAAAACCAACACTAGAGTCATTGCACGTGTGTTCTTTTCACAAACCACACATGGATCCACCACTGTCATTGCATGTGTGTTCTTTTCACAAACCACATGTGGACCCACTAGAGTCATTGCATTTGTGTTCTTTCCACAAACCACACATGGATCAACCACTATAGTCATTGCATGTGTGTTCTTTCCACAAACCACATATGGATCAACCAGTGGACATTGCTGTTGTGCTCTTTTCCATAAACCACTTATGGATCCATTACAGTCATTGCATGTGTGTTATTTCTACAAACCACACATGGATCAACCACTAGAGTCATTGCATGTGTGTTATTTCCACAAACCACACATGGATCAACCACTAGTCATTGGATGTGTGTTATTTCCACAAACCACACATGGATCAACCACTAGAGTTATTGCATCTGTGTTCTTATACTAAAACCAACACTAGAGTCATTGCATCTGTGTTCTTTTCACAAACCACACATGGATCCACCACTATCATTGCATGTGTGTTCTTTTCACAAACCACATGTGGACCCACTAGAGTCATTGCATGTGTGTTCTTTCCACAAAACACACATGGATCAACCACTTGAGTCATTGCATGTGTGTTCTTTCCACAAACCACATATGGATCAACCAGTGGACATTGCATGTGTGTTCTTTTCCATAAACCACTTATGGATCCATTATAGTCATTGCATGTGCGTTATTTCTACAAACCACACATGGATCAACCACTAGAGTCATTGCATGTGTGTTATTTCCACAAACCACACATGGATCAACCACTAGAGTCATTGCATGTGTGTTATTTCCACAAACCACACATGGATCAACCACTAGAGTCATTGCATGTGTGTTCGTTCCACAAACCACACATGGATCAACCACTAGTGGTCATTGCATGTGTGTTCTTTCCACAAACCACATATGGATCAACCAGTGGTCATTGCATGTATGTTCTTTTCCATAAACCACTTATGGATCCATTATAGTCATTGCATGTATGTTATTTCCACAAACCACACATATGTCAACCACCTGAGTCATTGCATGTGTGTTATTTCGACAAACCACATATGGATCAACCAGTGGACATTTCATGTGTGTTCTTTTCCATAAACTACTTATGGATCCATTACAATTATTGCATGTGTGTTATTTCCACAAACCACACATGGATCAACCACTAGAGTTATTGCATGTGTGTTATTTCCACAAACCACACATGGATCAACCACTAGAGTCATTGCATGTGTGTTATTTCCACAAACCACACATGGATCAACCACTAGAGTTATTGCATGTGTGTTCTTATACTAAAACAACACTAGTCATTGCACGTGTGTTCTTTTCACAAACCACACTTGGATCAACCACTAGAGTCGTTGCATGTGTGTTATTTCCATAAACCACACATGGATCAACCACTAGAGTTATTGCATGTGTGTTCTTATACTAAAACCAACACTAGAGTCATTGCATGTGTGTTCTTTTCACAAACCACACATGGATCCACCACTGTCATTTCATGTGTGTTCTTTTCACAAACCACATGTGGACCCACTAGAGTCATTGCATGTGTGTTCTTTCCAAAAACCACACATGGATCAACCACTAGAGTCATTCCATGTGTGTTCTTTCCACAAACCACATATGGATCAACCAATGGACATTGCATGTGTGCTCTTTTCCATAAACCACTTATGGATCCATTACACTCATTGCATGTGTGTTATTTCTACAAACCACACATGTATCAACCACTAGAGTCATTGCATGTGTGTTATTTCCACAAACCACACATGGATCAACCACTAGAGTCATTGCATGTGTGTTCGTTCCACAAACCACACATGGATCAACCACTAGTGGTCATTGCATGTGTGTTCTTTCCACAAACCACATATGGATCAACCAGTGGTCATTGCATGTATGTTCTTTTCCATAAACCACTTATGGATCCATTATAGTCATTGCATGTATGTTATTTCCACAAACCACACATGGATCAACCACTAGAGTCATTGCATGTTTGTTCTTATACTAAAACCACAAACCAGCACTAGAGTCATTGCATGTGTGTTCTTTCCACAAACCACATATGGATCAACCAGTGGACATTGCATGTGTGTTCTTTTCCATAAACCACTTATGGATCCATTACAGTCATTGCATGTGCGTTATTTCTACAAACCACACATGGATCAACCACTAGAGTCATTACATGTGTGTTATTTCCACAAACCACACATGGATCAACCACTAGAGTCATTGCATGTGTGTTATTTCCACAAACCACACATGGATCAACCACTAGAGTCATTGCATATGTGTTCGTTCCACAAACCACACATGGATCAACCACTAGTGGTCATTGCATGTGTGTTCTTTCCACAAACCACATATGGATCAACCAGTGGTCATTGCATGTATGTTCTTTTCCATAAACCACTTATGGATCCATTATAGTCATTGCATGTATGTTATTTCCACAAACCACACATAGATCAACCACCTGAGTCATTGCATGTGTGTTCGTTCCACAAACCACATATGGATCAACCAGTGGACATTGCATGTGTGTTCTTTTCCATAAACTACTTATGGATCCATTACAATCATTGCATGTGTGTTATTTCAACAAACCACACATGGATCAACCACTAGAGTTATTGCATGTGTGTTATTTCCACAAACCACACATGGATCAACCACTAGAGTCATTGCATGTGTGTTATTTCCACAAACCACACATGGATCAACCACTAGAGTTATTGCATGTGTGTTCTTATACTAAAACAACACTAGAGTCATTGCACGTGTGTTCTTTTCACAAACCACACATGGATCCACCACTGTCATTGCATGTGTGTTCTTTTCACAAACCACATGTGGACCCACTAGAGTCATTGCATGTGTGTTCTTTCCAAAAACCACACATGGATCAACCACTTGAGTCATTGCATGTGTGTTCTTTCCACAAACCACATATGGATCAACCAGTGGACATTGCATGTGTGCTCTTTTCCATAAACCACTTATGGATCCATTACAGTCATTGCATGTGTGTTATTTCTACAAACCACACATGGATCAACCACTAGAGTCATTGCATGTGTGTTATTTCCACAAACCACACATGGATCAACCACTAGAGTCATTGCATGTGTGTTCGTTCCACGAACCACACATGGATCAACCACTAGTGGTCATTGCATGTGTGTTCTTTCCACAAACCACATATGGATCAACCAGTGGTCATTGCATGTATGTTCTTTTCCATAAACTACTTATGGATCCATTATAGTCATTGCATGTATGTTATTTCCACAAACCACACATGGATCAACCACTAGAGTCATTGCATGTTTGTTCTTATACTAAAACCACAAACCAGCACTAGAGTCATTGCATGTGTGTTCTTTTCCATAAACCATACATGGATCCACTAGACTCATTGCATGTGTATTCTTTTCCACAAAGAACTGATGGATAAACCAGTGGTCATTGCATGTGTGTTCTTTTCACAAACCACATGTGGACCCACTAGAGTCATTGCATGTGTGTTCTTATACTAAAACTAGCACTAGAGTCATTGCATGTGTGTTCTATCCACAAACCACACATGGATCCACCCCTGTCATTGCATGTGTGTTCTTTCCACAAACCACACATGGATCCACCACTGTCATTGCATGTGTGTTCTTTCCACAAACCACACATGGATCAACCAGTGGTCATTGCATGCGTGTTCTTTTCCACAAACCACACATGGATCCACTAGTGGTCATTGCATGTGTGTTCTTTCCACAAACCACATATGGATCAACCAGAGTCATTGCATGTGTGTTCTTTCCACAAACCACATATGGATCCACTAGACTCATTGCATGTGTGTTCTTTTCTACAAACATTTATGGATCAACCAGTGGTCATTTCATGTGTGTTCTTTTCACAAACCACACATGGATCAACCACTAGAGTCATTGCATGTGTGTTATTTCCACAAACCACACATGGATCAACCACTAGAGTCATTCCATGTGTGTTATTTCCACAAACCACACATGGATCAACCACTAGAGTCATTGCATGTGTGTTATTTCCACAAACCACACATGGATCAACCACTAGAGTCATTGCATGTGTGTTCTTATAGTAAAACCAACACTAGAGTCATTGCATGTGTGTTCTTTTCACAAACCACACATGGATCCACCACTGTCATTGCATGTGTGTTCTTTTCACAAACCACACATGGATCAACCACTAGTGGTCATTGCATGTGTGTTCTTTCCACAAACCACACATGGATCAACCAGTGGTCATTGCATGTGTGTTCTTTTCCACAAACCACTTATGGATCCACCAGTGGTCATTGCATGTGTGTTCTTTCCACAAACCACATATGGATCAACCAGAGTCATTGCATGTGTGTTCTTTCCACAAACCACACATGGATCCATTTGAGTCATTTCATGCTTGTTCTTATACTAAAACTAGCACCCCAATGGATCCACCGTTAGACCGAGTCTTCTAGAAGGCACGCCATAACACAGTTGTTGTGCTTGACGATTGTTACATACCGTTCGATTGGGGATCTTGGATGATTGGGATGGTCTTCACGAGAGCGATCCTCGAGTAGGCTGTTCTGCGGCATGATTGGCCACGCTTGCTCTGGATAAACTAGCATGTTGCGAGTGTTACGACTCACGAGTTTAGTGGGCCATATCCCAGTGTCATGTCCTTGTTACTTCTCTTCATCCCCGTACTTCTCTTCCTTCCCCTCGAAGCCACTTTCCCCACTTCACTTCCATCCTGCCATAGCCGCAAGCCGACGACATCCGCCAATTCTCTGGTCGCTACCTTCATGGTAAAAATCATTTTACAAGCATTTGAACTTATCCTACACATTCCTGCTATTTGCCAATCTAACTATTGATATTTTTTCTGATTTATCGACGAACTTCAGATGTGGCAGATGTGGGAGCCCAAGAATCTGGAGATCTGTTGGGGGATACCCCCGGGTAGGGTCACTCCAGGGTATAAGGGCCGAGTTAGCCGAGGGTCGGCAAGGTCAAAGCGGATGCTGGCCGAGTCACCTCAAGGTAGGCCGGATCATGGAGTAACCCAGGCCAGGGGGGGGGACGCCTAACGTTATCTCATCCGACTTAAGGAGTAAGTCGGAAATGCTTGTCTAACTTATATGCAGGAATAGGTGTGGCCAAATCTACTATGATCCGGATCCTCGCTTGGCTTCTAGGAGAAGGAAGGAATCTCTCTGGTCAAAAAAGAAGGTCCGGTACATACTGGATGAGCGAATAAAGCAAAGGCAGGACCACCAGATCGTGGCTGACAAGGGTGACGGTGCTCACGTCGGCTGACGCGGGCGCCACAGAGGCTACGTCGCTAAAGCAAGTGTGACGCGGGGGAAAAGCACCCCTGTCGGGTTACTACTTTGGGAGGGGGCATATTCTTAGGAATATGCCTCCACGTATGCCCTAGGCCAGGACCGAACCACCACTATATAAGGGGGGTTAGGGTTCTGGGAGAGGGGGTTGGTAGAATTCTAGTTCGTTGAGCACTAGTGGATCTAGGGTTCTTGGGCTAGATAGGAGGCAAGAGTAAGAGAGTTTCTTCTTCCTCCTCTTGTCAATACAGCTCGAGGAGCACTTGTAATCTTGGAGTTAGAACATCAATACAAAGCTTCTGTGTAGAGAATCACTCTACTATCCCTCCCTGGATTCCCCTAGCGCATATTAGTCCCCACCTTTAGCCTATCCATGGCATCTGCCGTGACACCACCACGACAGTTGGCGCCCACCGTGGGGCTAGCGACGCTAGCAGGGGTGAAGATCCGGACGGGAAACCTAATCGGCACCGACGAAAGCATCGTCTCCGGGCTCGTTCAGCGCTTTGGAGCGCTGGACTACGTCAGCGACAACGCTGGCTGCTTCGGCACGCACCCCCTTCCGCGCAACGGCATCTTCGTCAAGCTCGGTGCACACAAGGTCTATGTTGCTGTGGACGTGTCTTGTGTTCATCCGCGTCGCGTCATCGATGCAGGAGAACCACCTCATCAGGCTCGCATGGGCGCCAGACGCCGCTCCCGGACCACGCAGAGGTGATGATGACTGCGCTAGGCGCGGGCATGAGCAAGGATCCAGCGCCAGACCCGGAGGTAACGCCTAAGGCACCGAGGAAAGCTAGGGGTCCTCCGCTAGAGAGGCCTGAGAACGTGCTGAGGGAAGCTATGGATAGCTTGGCAAACCCGGTGGCAGCAGTGATAGATCCGGCTCAGGCACATGCCGAGCTAGAGGAAACCCGGCAAAAGATACTGGAGGGTGCAAAGAAAATAGCAGCGGCTCAGCAGTCATTGAATATGACGCTGCGTGAATACGCAAAGGCAAACAAAGTTGACATGGTAAAATTAAAAGGGAGAAATCTCATAAACGAGATGAACAGAGAAGGTGATGATGGACCAGAAGGGTCGGAAAATTATTTGTCTATGGGGTTGCCGAAATATAGTACCCTGGCGAAGAACCTTAGAGCAGCAGATGCCGCAGCGTCCGAACTAGAGGGTCTGACGGGTGAGGCCAGTCAGAGGCAGCGAGACCGGGTTAACGAGCTGGTTCGGATCGCGAACAGGCAGAACGAGGATCTGTTGAGAGGTAACCCCGAGAGAGTTGGAGCTTCTAAGATTGTCCATTCGGCGATGGGTAACCCGCAGAAATCCGCTGGAGCCGCATCGTCGCCTCATGGTGGCCCAAGGAGAGAAGAGGTAGTAACCTCGGCCAGACGGAACAAGCAGATCGTCTCATATGACGCAACGCGTGCGGGAAAAGAAAAAGAGATGCGGAAAAACGACGATCGACGAAGTATGAGCCAAGGTGAAGCTGGCCGAGGTAATCACGACCAAGGCAATGCCGGTCAAGGGAATGCTGCCAACAGCAATGCCGGACAACGAAACTCGGCAGGAGCAGGTCAACCACAGCAGCGGAATATACCAAGGCAAGAGCAAAGTGCCGGACGAGGTATGCAACAGAGAGGAGCAAAACGAGAGCAAAACCGATACAATGAAGGAGACTCGGAGATGATGAATGCGGGATACGCAAGACCAGACTATCATGTGATAGGGTCGAGATTGGGAAGCAGGGATTTGATGCCGGATGACGCCATGTTAAAGTTGGATCACCTGTATAGGTCGGAACAGATCAAATGTCAAGGTCCTCCGGGTCCAGCGTGCTTTGGACCCCGGATCATGAAGGAACCGCCAGTACCCAACTTCCAATTGCCCAGGGGCACGAAGACGTATGACGGCAGTACCAAGCCGGAGGATTGGCTGATAAACTATGCTACAGCTGTGAAAATTGCAACTGGCAACTTGAGATGGGCTGTAGATACGTACCCTAGATGTTGGAAGGTCCGGCTAGGGTATGGCTGAATAATTTGCCACCCGGAAGGATCAATTGCTGGATAGATTTTGAAGAAATGTTTATCAGCAACTTCTCAAGTACATATCAGAGACCGAATAGACCACAGACCCTGGCGATGTGCAAGCAGAGATCTAACGAAACGGATCGTGAATTCTTGACCCGGTGGTGTACCGTGAGAAACTCATGTGAGGGAGTCATAGAGTCACAGGCTATAGCATGGTTCGCACAAGGGTGCAGATATGGCAGCGAGTTGTGGATGAAATTGCAAAGGAAAATGCCAGTCATGTTGGCAGAGATGATTCGGATCGCGGATTCATATGCTTTGGGTGACCCGACTCAACCCAGGATCGCGTCGAACGAGTCAAATGAGGAGTACTATCATAGGGACGGAGCCGGGTCATCCCGGAGGAACGATTACAGGGGAAAAAGGAGAGACGATAGACCGGATCATAGGTATAGTTCGCAACAAGTTACAGCTGTGAATCAAGATCAACCCGGAGCAGGGAGCAACCAACGCCAGAAAACGGGAGGGCAATGGACTCCTCGAAACGATGGCAAGAAAACATGGACTCCAGAGCAGAAGAAGCAATGGCAAGAAAATAAAGATCGTCCGAGGTATACCTATGAGTCAATGTTGGACCAGCCGTGTAAATTTCACAAGCCAAATCCGAACAGCCCGGTGGGTCACACAACGAGGCAATGTGAGTGGATGCACAAGATAGAACAAGGTGGTTTAGGGAATGCTCAGGCACCCCGGAATGATCAACCTCGGCAGGAGTTACCCCGGCAGCAATTGCTCTCCGGAGCAAACACGCAACAACTAATGTTGCCTCCCCCTCCGCCGAGGTATGACAACAATGAGAGGAGGGATGCAGTGCATCAGGTGGAAAACCAGCAACAACCGGATCAGAGGTACTCCAGAAACGAGGGAAGGAATGAGTACAGGGAACATCACCAGAGCTATTGTGTGTTCACAGCAGAGGAAACAGATAGGAAGAGCTTGCAGCACCAACATATGGAGGTTAACGCAGTTATGCCTGCAGTGACGAGGTACATGCCTTGGTCGGACTAGGAAATCACCTGGAGCGCCAAAGATCATCCCAAGCTTATGCCAAGTCCAGGCTCGTATGCACTAGTGTTAGATCCGACATTCATTGGACCGAACATTAATGTGAGGTTCTCCAAGGTACTGATCGACAATGGCAATAGCATTAACATCATGTATGCGGATATGATGCGCAAGTTGGGCATCTCGGAGAACATGCTCCAGGCTACAAGAACAACTTTCCATGGCATCGTACCAGGCATCTCCTGTGAGCCCATAGGCAAAGTCCGGGTCGACGTGCTATTCGGCACGAGGGATAACTACCGAACTGAGAATCTGGAGTTTGAGGTGGTGAACTTGGAAAGCGTGTATCATGCATTACTCGGGAGACCAGCATTGAGCAAGTTCATGGCAAGTTGCCACGTTAGTTATCTGAAGATGAAGTTACCCAGGCCAAATGGAGCAATTACTATCGCTGGGGATTTCCGACGTTCTATTGAGTGCGCCTCAGCCGGGTCCAACCTAGCCGAGTCACTCGTAATTGCCCAAGAGAAAAGAAAAATCCAAGAGGTGGCGGCATTAGCTCAGTTAGCAAGATATGCAGTTAAGTAACCCGCATGGAAGCGTTTCGTTTCAAGCCGCAAAGGACACCAAGAAGATTCCAGTGGATAACATGTTTCCAGAGCGTACCGTAACAATTGGTGCCCGGTTAACTGACAAATAGGAAAGCGAGCTTGTCAACTTCCTCCGTGAGAATCGGGATATTTTTGCTTGGTCCACATAGGACTTGCAAGGTGTTCCGAGGGAGTTGGCCGAGCACTCTTTGAACGTAAGACCCGGAGCAAGGCCGGTGAAGCAACCTCTCCGACGCTTCGTCGAGGATAGGAGAAAGGTCATTGGTGACGAGATAGCTCGGTTGCTAGCAGCTGGATTTATCATGGAAGTGTCAGATCCGGATTGGCTTTCTAATCCGTGTTGGTAGAAAAGAAGAAGGATGATCCGAACGTGGCGTTGGTTTGGCGATGTGTATCGACATTACGAACCTGAACAAGGCGTGTCCAAAAGATCCATTTCCACCGCCGAGGATAGATCAGGTCATCGACTCTACCGCTGGATGTGAACTGTTGTCATTCATTGACGCCTATTCTGGTTTCCACCAGATACCCGAACCCGGATGATCAAATAAAACTGCCTTTATTACCCGTGACGGGCTTATTGCTATCGCACTATGCCGTTTGGTTTATGAAATGCAGGTGCGACGTACCAAAGATGTATGCAAAAATGTTTGCACGATCAAATAGGTCAAAACATACAAGTCTACGTGGATGATGTGGTTATTAAGACCAAGGAAAGCGCAACGCTCCTTGACGACATAAGGCAAACATTCGCGAACTTGAGGAGTTTCCGGATGAAGCTTAATCCGGAGAAATGTACCTTCAGTGTCCCGGCGGGAAATTACTCGGATTTCTCGTCTCTAGCCGAGGTATCGAGGTTAATCCAACTAAGATCCAAGCCATCGAACGAATGGAGCTGCCGAAGTGTCTCAACGATGTCCAGAAGTTCACTGGGTGCCTGGCTTTGTTGAGTCGGTTTGTATGTCGGTTGGGAGAAAAGGCACTGCCTCTCTACCAACTCATGAAAAAGTCAGATGAATTCGTTTGGACCACCGCAGGCCGATGAAGCTTTTGCCCACTTAAAAAAGATGTTGGCCACTGCACCAGTGTTAGCTTCTCCACTGTCAAAGGAGCCAATGTTTCTCTACATAGCCGCAACCAACCGAGTTGTAAGTGCAGTGATTGTAGTGGAGCGTGATGAAGAGGGTAAGTCAGTGCAGAGGCCAGTGTATTACTTGAGTAAGGTATTGTCTGCCTCAAAACAGAACTACCCGCATTTTCAAAAGGTGGCATACGGTGTTTATATGGCGGCAAAGAAGTTAAAGCACTACTTTGAGGAGCATCCCATCAAAGTGATATGCGAAGTCCCCATATCCGAGATAATGGGTAACAAAGATGCGAATGGCAGAATTGCGAAATGGGCAATTGAGCTAGCACCACGCACAAAGATGATAGAAGAGAAGCAATCAAGTCTTAGGCTGTGGCGGACTTTTTCGTGGATTGGGCCGAGGTGCAATACGAACCACCGCCACCTGATCCGAACTACTGGAGGATGCACTTTGACGGATCGAAAACCAAAACCGGGTTAGGTGCCGGGGTTGTGCTTACCTCGCCAAAGAAGGATCAGCTCAAGTACGTATTACAGATCCATTTCGCGGCATCGAACAATGTCGCTGAGTACGGGGCTCTTGTGCATGGTCTCAAAGTGGCAAAGGAGATTGGCATACGTCGGATAATATGCTTTGGCGACTCGGATCTAGTAATACAAGTGTCCGGAGTGTGGGACGCCTCGATCCAAACATGGCACTATACAGATTTCATGTGCGTAAGATCTCGGTTACTTTGAGGGATGCGAATTTCACCATGTACCTCGCGTGGAAAACAAGCCGCCAACATGTCGCCAAAGCTCGGATCGACCCGACAGTAATTCCACCGGGCGTAGCATTGAGCACCTCGTAAAACCATCTATCGCCGCCCCTGTGAACCGACTCAATCTATGTCCCGAAAACGGAACTGAGCTGAGCCCATGGACATTGACATGGGAGGTACGCGAACCCGGGGATCGCCTCGCAAACCCGGGATCGCCAAGAGACCCGGGGCTACCTCGCTAGACCCGGACTGTTTATGGATCCGCTGAAGTTATGCTGGTGGATCAGATGGAAATCGATGAGGAGATGTTCCCTACGCGAGCGATACCAGCTTGGGCACTGCCTATATACCAATTCTTGAAAGATGGAACCTTACCCACTGAGGAAGTGCTAGCCAGGCAAACTTAGAGGAGAGCCAAAGCTTACACAATCATCAATTCCGAGCTATACAAATGGAGTGTAACCAATGTCCTCCAGCGGTGTGTTGACCCGGAAGAAGGACTTAACATCCACCGAGATATACACCAAGGAGAATGCGGGCATCATGCCTCATCCCGGGCCTTAGTGGCAAAGCATGCTCCAAAGATGGATTCTACCGGGTCAAGTGCCTTGGAGCAAGCAGAAGATCTGGTGAGAAAATGCAATGGTTGTCAAAGATACGCCACCAAGACACATATGCCTATGTCGGAACTCAAAACCATACCAATTACATGGCCATTTGCTGTGTGGTGCTTGGATATGGTTGGCCCATTCAAACCTGCGAGAGGAAACATGACACACATTCTGTCATGGTGGACAAGTTTACCAAATGGATCAAAGTGAAGCCTATAAGAAAATGTGATGGAGCTACGGCCGTGACATTTCTCAAAGACATCATCTTGAGATACGGTTATCCACACAGCATTATAACTGACAATGGAACAAATTACATGGAAGGAGCATTTGCGCGCTTTTGCTGAGACAAGAAAATCCGACTCGACGTAGCCTCGGTAGCCCACCCTGCATCAAACGGACAAGTGGAAAGATCCAACGGATTAGTGCTATCCGGGATAAAATCCCGGCTCATTGAGCCGCTGCAAAGATCAGCGGGGTGCTGGATAGAAGAACTACCAGCGGTATTGTGGAGTTTAAGAACAACTCCGAATCGATCAACAGGCTACACGCCGTTCTTTCTGGTATATGGGGCGAAGTCAGTATTACCGACATAGAGCATGATTCGCATAGGGTCACCCAATACACGTAAGTCGGGCGCAAGAAGCCCGGCAAAATGATGTTGATCTGCTGGAAGAAGCGAGAGAACTGGCACTGTCCAGATCCTCCATATATCAGCAAAATCTCCGACGCTATCATAGCCGGAAAGTGTGCCCCCGAGTCTTCTAGGAAGGCGATCTGGTGCTCCGGTTGGTACAGCGTACCACTGGCATGCATAAATTATCCCCCCCATGGGAAGGACCATTTATTGTGAGCAAAGCGTTGCACAATGATACCGACTATCTTATAGATGCGAAGCCACAGGAAAAGAACAAGGCGGACAGGTCCGGAGAAGAATCGAAGCGACCGTGGAATGTAGCACTACTTCGTCCCTTCTACACTTAGCTAAGAAGTGTATGTATCCGAGTCATTTCATATGTCGGTATGTATGTCGGCAATGAGCTTATCAATGAAATAGCGGAGCCTCGAGCAGTAACTCGGGGACTGCCTTAATAAACAGTTGTTGTTACTTTTTATGCATTAGCTGGAATGACTCGTTTCGCTTAACACGGATTAGTAATGTGTGAGCACCAGAAACCCAACCCTTCGACTTGCTGCTGTCCAACAAGAATTGGCTTCATGGCAAGCAAGGGAACAATTTGGAATTGCGTAGCACATGAAAAACCACTAAGGAAACGAACTTATTCCAGCTAACGTTTGTTTTTTCGGACTAACCCCATATTTACTTTCAAGTTATTATGTTGGATTATTTTGAGCCAAGCCTCAAAGTTTCTTAGTATTATTAAAATGATTCTCGAAGCTCGGATTCATAGGTCGTAAAACCGAATCAAGGTAGACACGGATCGAGCCGGAGAATTGGACGAACAAGAAAATGAAACTCGGGGACTACGCCCAAGTTAATCCGGCATACAAGCATAGTAGCAAAATATCATGTATTCAGCATACAATTGCACCCGGCATACCGGGGATCTGATAAATTTTCAAGTTTTTTCCACTAAGGAGCGGCAGGAGGAGGAAGTTCGGCGTCGTCATCACTGTCTTCAATATCTGAAGAAGCATCTTCTCCATCCTCACCCAATCCATCCTCCACGTTCTCCATATGCTCCTCCTCGCCAGACTCCAGAAAGCTCGGCCCCTCAACCCAGTCATGGATGGGAGAATATTCGACAAGGTTGTAGGCGCAAGCCTGGCGCCGAGCTACACACTCTGGATCATCGGTCCATTTGGATCTGGTGCGCCGGCGTGTGAGGAGGCTCTGGTCAATCTTCTCGTACCATGTAAGGATATGATGGAGGAGGGTATTCACGCGGCACGCCCGCGGATTCTCTCCAGAGATCAAGCCGTGTCTCGATTTCCAATAGCTTCTCAGAAGGAGTGTGATCCTTTTCGAGCACTCTCGCCACGTAAAGTGTTGTAGATCCGGACCGCAAAGTCGAGGAGATCTTTCCCATAGTTCTTGATGGTTTCCACCGAGCCGACACGACCAACAGGTCCTTCATGCCTAAGGGACGCTCACCATCGAGCGACGGAGTACCCTCTCTCGCGGAATTTGGCAACGGCAAAGATCGGGCGATGGGAGTACCCTCCGAAAGTGATCTAAAAATAAGGAAAGGGAAGATGTCAAGCAAAGGCATATGAGCTAACCCGGAGAACTATGTCGACAAGGAAAGAAACTTACATGAGATATGGCGATGGATCCGGTCAACTCCTTGATACAACCGCCGGCGTCTCTGGCGAAGTTGTTCAAGCTCAGCGAGCGCCGACCCAAGCTGGACCTCGGATTCCTTGAGCAGGTCCTGGTCCTTGGAGATCTGGAGGGTAAAGCGCTCACATTCTTCGGTGAAGTTCTGGCCAACCTTTTGGAGCTCAGTTTTGTGTTGGGCCTTCAACTTCTCCATCTCGGCCTTGAGTTTGGCTATTTCGTCGTCCTTGGTCCGGAGGAGGGAAAGCTCATCATTCTTCTTCTTTAGCTCGGCTTGATGTTGTCCTGCTTGTTCGAGAAAATGCAGCATCATATCAGGCACGGGCACACTATCCTCAAGCGATGCTGAAATAGTATGTTAACCAGGCAAAGCCGAGGAGTGAATGTTTGCCGAGCCAAGGAGAAGAAGAAATGGAAAACACAACAAGGTTGGGAGAAAGAGGACATACCTCGGATTTCCTCCAAGTTCTTCCACATAATTTTGTTTTCAGCCTCCACCCTAGCTGCAAAAAACCGAATGAGGAGGTTAGTCCAGCGGAAACAAGTGAAACGGAGAGGTGTTGAGGGAGGAAATTACCCTCTTTTCATGCTCCGCGCCAAGTGCAACATGTTTTGCGCGCAAGATCTTGTGGGTATCAAGCAGGCGCTGAAATTCGGTGCTCCGGCGATTGGTAGTTACCTGACAATGGTACATGACTGTAAAATTAGTTTGTTGCATATTTGAAGTGTATAATATCCGGGCCAAGCGGAACTTAACCCGGCTCTAGGTGTGTGCATATTTGAAGTGTACAAGATCCGAGCCAAGCGGAACTTAACCCGGCTCTAGGTGTGTGCATATTTGAAGTGTACAAGATCCGGGCCAAGCGGAACTTAACCCGGCTCTAGGTGTGTGCATATTTGAAGTGTACAAGATCCAGGCCAAGCGGAACTTAACCCGGCTCTAGGTGTGTGCATATTTGAAGTGTACAAGATCCGGGCCAAGCGGAACTTAACCCGGCTCTAGGTGTGTGCATATTCGAAGTGTGCAAGATCCGGGCCAAGTGGAACTTAACCCGGCTCTAAATGTGTACATATTTGAAGTTTACATGCAGCTACGTTGATCTTCTAATGAGCATCCGGCCGAGTAACAAAGTTACTCCGCCGGAGGCTCGGGGACTAATGGTTATTATCTATAGCATGTAAAGAAGAAACGACGTACCTCCATCATTCGCCCAGCAAGGTTAATGGCCTTGGCGGCGGTATCCATCTGAGCGAAAAATTCAGCGGGGCCGAACTTTTCCAGGAGATCGTCGTTGTAGACGAACTCCGCCTTATTCCAGTTCATGACGAACTCGATAAGGCTCGGAGGGTACCGTTCGCTAGTGGGCATGTGGGGTGCCACCAAGCCCTTTGCGTGAGCTTCCTTCCTCTCAATCAGGGCAAGAGCTAAGCTGGTGTGAAGAACCATCTACTGCGAATCGGCTGGCTCGGCAGGAGGATCCGTCGCTGCTGGTGACTTCTTCGGAAGCATTGACGACAAGGTTCGCTGCCCGGCCTCGACGGAGGTAGACTTGACAGCATCTGGAGCCTTCTTGCCTTTAGCTTGCTGGGAGGATGTGACCATAGTGGATTTGCCTTTGGAAGCTGCTGGAGTGGTTCCTCGCCGAGCTTGGGATGACTCGGACGAGGCAGACGAACTTGGCATGGGAGCTTTGGTAGCAGGACTGGGAGCTGCTGTTGGTTTCTTCGGAGCCGGGACAGGCGCTGGTTCGGTGGCTGGTGCTGGAGCTGTTGCTGGTGCTGGAGTTGCGGTAGACTTGGTGGTTGCTGGTTGCGGCAATGCCAAAGTGGCGGACGCCGTTGCCTTGGCCGATCCGATCCCTCCTGATCCGAGGTCGCATTCCTCTGGAGGAGGTACTGCGGAATCTGGAGCGGCCGCAGAGCCCTCCAGAATAGGGCTCAGCGGGCGTGACTCGTCGTCACGAGGAGGGGAAGGACCGGACCGAAGGGGAGAAGAGATGCTCGATCTGCTCTGAGGGACCTCCACAGGAGCCCTGCAAAAGAAAATGATGTCAGGAGTGAAATTACCCCGATGCAGGAGGAAGTGTGTTGCGCAGTGAAAAATGACTTACGCATCCGAGGTCTCGGCCTCCTTAGGTTTCCGGGCCCTCCGTGCTGTGGCTTTGCCTCGCTTGAGGCGCCTTGTCTCCGGCCTTCTTTTTCCTTTTGGTAGGTTGAGAAGGTTCGGAAGAAGAACTTGACGCGGATCCGCGCTTCTTCTTTGACGCCACCGGAACCGGCTCGCCCGTGGCAAGTGGAGGATCCTCGTGGATATGCCCACCGGGGTTAGCTGATGCCGGAAAGGCAAAAGAAAGAGGGACAGCCTCAACGGGTTCAATCATATCGATGTCCGAGTCATCCTCATCGTCGGGCCAATCTCTAAGAGAGGAGAATTTACCGCTCGGTCGTTTGGTGGCGTCGGTCGTGGGGAGGAACATCTCCTGGTTCGGCTCCTCCTCATCCGGGATTTCTTGGTCCACGACCCACTTAAGGGTCGGATCCGTGCCATCCTCAAGGGTTTGCTGGAGAAATAGCTGAGAAAAAAAGCACAAAGAGCAGAGTCAAAAATATGATAAGAACCGACACGTAATTGATCCGAAATAAGTTTACCCCGTGAAGCTTACCGCGGGAGGGAGTCTGTCACGACAGTAATGCTCGATTCCCCACGTCCATTCGGCGGAGAAATCCTTATGGGTGGTGAAAAGAGCCTTGACCCGGCGGAAGATCTCCGTATTGCTCAACTCGAACGAGGAGGTTCGGTTGGGGTCGCGGCTGAAGCTCATATGGCACAACTTGTGAGTGCACCGCTGAGGGGAGAGATCTGCGCATTTAATGTCATCATGGCATCTTCGCTATGCAATCCGAGCTTCTTCAGCTCGTGAACCTTTTGTGGACTTGGTTTGCCGAGTCAGAGATTTTTGGCACCTCCTCCCGTAAACTGAACTGGGGACCCGGAGCGTAGGGCAGAACCGAATCAAGTCTTCGTACCTCGCTCCGGACGGAGAAGAAGGTCCGCCCATCCTTTGTGAGTCAAGCCCGGTGACCCGAGGAAAGATTGAAAATCTGGGCGAGATCGAGGCAGCTCCGAATCGAGTGAGCTGCTTGTCCTCCGACTCAACGTGGATGTTGGGGAGGACGCTATGACGGAGGTCAAGAACCGAATCCACAGCTGCTTCATGGGCCATAATCCGTGTAGCCTCGATCATAGAGACGAAGCGACAGAGAGGTGATGGCGTCACGAGATGATGTGGTTGCAAGTGATAGGTCCGGACCCAGTCCGGAAGAAATCACTCACCGAAGACCAAATCCCGCTTGGAAGTGGGATAGGAAAACAACGAACTCACCCGGATTGGGTGAGGAGGCCAATTCGAAAGGTGGATACGAGCGGCCGCGGGGAATACGCTGGTCCGTAGAGAGGCCGAGGTCGCCCCGGCACTCCACGAACCGACCACGCGCCATGTCCGCCGCACCGTGTCCTCCTCCATCTCCTGCCGACGATGATGAGCTGCTCCTCCGTCATCTCGAATCCGCTGTCTCGCTGGAACTAGCGGCGCGGGCTCGTGGTCTAGATTGACGAGGACCCATGGCTGGCCAGTAGCGGTGGCTATGGTGCGTAGGCGGAGAAGGTGCGGCGGGCGCTGCCGCAACGGGCACTAGCGAAGCGCGTCGCAGGAAGAAGAAGAAGAGGAAGCAAAGGGCGCTGGATGGAAAAGTGCTAAGGGACGCGCCTCCCTATTTAATCGCACTCACGATCGATGAGTGGGATTGTGCTGCGCCGGAAAGCCACACGGTGTGGCCGTGTATCACCGGCACTAGCCAATCAGAGAGAAGCCACACCATGGGCCACAGAGTAAATATGATCCCATGACACGACGTGAAGTTGCGGTAAACGAGGAGACAGGTGTGACGTAACCCACACAAAGAATCACCGACAAGCCATCGGGCAAGCATCGTGTGTGCCCTTAAAATGAGGCAACGTAATGATTAACCTTTACGTGGGTTGGCGTATGAGAGAAGGAAGCGAGGCCCGGATCCAAGCCACAATGGTAACCCGGCCGGCAAGTGAAAACTTGAAATGTGCAGAGGGAAAGTAAAACCATAGGATCCGAGCCGAAGTGGTGACCCGGCCGGCAAGTGAAAACTTGGAGTGTGCAAAGGGAACGTAAATCCATATAATCCAAGACAAGAAGTTAACCCGGAACTAAACGTCCGAGGCTCGAATATGAATGAACCTGATGTGGCCTTAGCGACCAAGGCCGCTAAGACCGCACCAGCTTCGGGTACTAATGTTGGGGGGATACCCCCGGGTAGGGTCACTCCGGGGTATAAGGGCCGAGTTAGCCGAGGGTCGGCAAGGTCAAAGCGGATGCTGGCCGAGTCACCTCGAGGCAGGCCAGATCACGGAGTAACCCGGGCCAGGGGGACGCCTAACGTTATCTCATCCGACTTAAGGAGTAAGTCGGAAATGCTTGTCTAACTTATATGCAGGAACAAGTGTGGCCGGATCTACTGTGATCCGGATCCTCGCTTGGCTTCTAGGAGAAGGAAGGAATCTCTCTGGTCAAAAAAGAAGGTCCAGTATGTACTGGATGAGCGAATAAAGCAAGGGCAGGACCACCCGATCGTGGCCGACAAGGGTGACGGTGCTCACGTCGGCTGACGCGGGCGCCACAGAGGCTACGTCGCTAAAGCAAGTGTGACGCGGGGGAAAAGCACCCCTGTCGGGTTACTACTTTGGGAGGGGGCATATTCTTAGGAATATGCCTCCACGTATGCCCTAGGCCAGGACCGAACCACCACTATATAAGGGGGGTTAGGGTTCTGGGAGAGGGGGTTGGCAGAATTCTAGTTGGTTGAGCACTAGTGGATCTAGGGTTCTTGGGCTAGATAGGAGGCAAGAGTAAGAGAGTTTCTTCTTCCTCCTCTTGTCAATACAGCTCGAGGAGCACTTGTAATCTTGGAGTTAGAACATCAATAGAAAGCTTCTGTGTAGAGAATCACTCTACTATCCCTCCCTGGATTCCCCTAGTGCATATTAGTCCCCACCTTTAGCCTATCCATGGCATCTGCCGTGACACCACCACGACAAGATCCTCGCGCGCAACTTCGCAGCGGCGTTCCTGCTCGTGTGCTCCCACCCAGGATGCTTTCGCCGTTACTCCTACCGTGAGCTCCCACTCCACGAGCTCGCGTGCCCGCACGGCGCGTGCACCTGCACGGAGCCAGGCTGCAACTACACTGGCCTGCCGGCAGAGCTCGTCGTCCACCTTGCAGATGGGCACTTCATCGAAGTGATTAGGATCTCGTATGGGAAAGCCCAACTGCTCCAAGCGCAGGTGCCGTTCACTGACTCGGCATGCCGCCTGCTAATTTTCCAGGGGGACGGCTCTGTTTTCGTCCTGACCATCACCGCCGGTGTTCCGAGAACCAGAGCCGGGCCCACCGTCGTGGGTGCCATATGCGTCAGGTCGGTAAAAAGCGCATGTGGGCGAACGCCCAGCCATCGTCATCGGATAGCATTCTTGTGCTAGCCGAGGCGCCGAGCTGCCCGACGCCGCGGAAGCTGGAGTATGTGGACCTAAGGTCGATCCTATGCTTTCCATATCAGTACCTTGTCGGTGCTGGACCCAACAAGAAGATGCATTTCTACATTTGTATCAAGGAGACCGACAGGCAAATGTAGTACTTGTGCTGTTGTTACTGTTAGACTTAAGCGATGCTTCTCACGTGCTTAGAGCATACGTCTTGTGCGAACGTACCCCAGTTGTAGTTTTCAGTACTCCTTAATACTTCGACGAGTTATTATATTGGTCCAATCAGCTTGCTATTGTCACGTTGCAAAGTCCGCTTGCTCTGGACAGACCGGCAATACCGTGTGCTCCCGCTCCCGCATGTCAGTGTCACGTGTTCCGAGGGCCCACCTGCTAGTGTCCTTCCCCTCGAAGCCACTGTCCCAACTTCTCTTCCATCCTGCCACTCCCGTCCGATAGTTGTAATCTGATGATTTTCGTTGGATTGTTTACAAGTAATCTACGTTGATAATGCAACATGCAAATGGCACAGACACAATTTCTAAAGTTGAAGCACTCACACGCTACTATTGCACATATTTGTCAATATAGCTGGACAAACACATTACAATAATTGTACTCGCATTAAACACAACCGAAATTGCAACCATCCTAAACAACATCTAAACCCACATCACACCGCTGTCGTCGGAGTCCACCTCGATTGGTGACACCGTCGTGCCCTTCCCGGCGACATCCACTCCCGCCCGTGGCTTGCCCTTCACCAAGGAGGAAACAATGGCGTTCTACACAGCTTCGTCCCCGTCGTCCTCCACATCGGAATTGACAATGACGAAGGTGACGGGGTTGGCGTGGAAGGCTGCCTCGCTCGCTGGCGGCTCGCCGAGCTCGACGCCGCATCAGTCCTTCTACAGGTAGGAGGGGCCAAGCTCGCATACGTAGCGTCTTTGCTCCTCTCAAGAAACCATGGCCATTTGATATCGCGACGTAGGATCTTGGGTGGATCCGCATGCGAAGCCCTACCGGAAGCGGTGGAGCGGATGGATCTGCCGGCGCAAGCCATGACAAGTTCCTAGGAGGGAGTAAGATTGTGGGCCAGGCGTGTCTGGTTCCTGAGAAAGACCTCCCAGTGATATGTACGCGGGCAAGGTACCAAAAAATTTCATCCAATGCGCGCGACAGGGCTTTTGAACCACGAAGGCGCGAGTTTTTTTGACAAGTCCACACGCTAGGTCCCCCACCTGTCAGCCGAATGTGGACGGTAGGATTCTGCCCGAGTTATTAAGTAGGGATAAATCACGCTTCACCACTACCCTGCCATCCAAAGGCTCCTATCTCCTCTGCCCTCGCTCCCCTCGCTCATGGCTCTCAACTCGTGCAGTTCGTCTCGGGCAAAATCAGGGTCGGCTCAACGCCGTCAGGCGGGTGCCCCCATCAGGTACCGGAGGGCGCCCTACGATTACTACCCCGATATGCTGTGTTTGTGTGGTGAGAAGATGCCGAGATGGATTTCGTGGACCGACGAAAATACTGCAGGAAAATTCAGCAACTGCGGCATCAGAGCGGTAAGTTCCTACCGTAGGTACAATGGTAACCCGGATCCGAAAAGCGTAATGTAATTCTTTATTTTGTTTCCTTCGATCTACTACGCAGAAGGGAGGGGGACTGGCTGTGACAAGTTTGTGTGGATTGAAAAGCCACTGACAGGTGTTCACAAAGAGCTTGTTCAGGATCTGCGTGATGCTATGTGGGACAAGAAAGAGGAGATTCGTGCGATGGAGCGAGAGATCCGGGAGCTTCGCCAGGTGCAGGGGAGGCAGGGGTAGGGAGGTGGTGAGACAGACGGGATCAACATTAGGCTAGATAGTGGACACAATTTCCTCATTATCTGGGCATTATCTGTTGCATTTGCAGTTTATGTTGCCATGTCATTGTACAGCAGCTGAAATAAGTTGCTGTTTCGTGGAGTGTAGCGGCTAGCTTAAGAAATTGTTTTCCAGCCCAGTATCATAAGTGTAATGCCAACAACAGGGATTTATTAAGCGCCTATAAATAAATCATGTTTGTGCCACTAACACCCATCGATTTTGGAGAGGATTTAACCGCTCAGCTATCGTGATTGTTTAGATAGTAGTGGAACAGTCATAGTTTTGGATTCAACTAGTGGCCTCGGCCGTATCAAATCCTAAAGTCGCGATACATTTTACTCCGAGTACGGGAGGCAGATTGTTTCACCGGACAAGTTCCACGCACACAGCTCCAGAGTTTAACCGAACTACATATATAGGTTCAAGTTCAATACATCATTAGGATGCTACACTGCTAGCCCTCTTTCTCTGCTTGGGTGCCAACTTTCTTCCTCTTTCCTTCATGTCCACTGGCTTCTTCATCTCCTGCCTTCTTCCTCTTCCTTGGTGCCAATTTTCTTACCTTCACGCACCCTGCATCTCCAGGCCGAGGGAAGTCAGGCCAATCAGCACCAGAATCTTGTTCGGCATCATCACTCCACTCGTTTTGGTTTTCTTCCCGCAGCAAAATCACTGAGTCGGCTGTCTTATTTCTTACCTTGCGCTTCCTGTAAAAAAACAGTACATGGATTACTACCTTATATCTACAGACTATAAACAATTTTTTTGTGTGAATGTACCATCTCATACCTAGGTTTGGGAGCATTAAGGGGACATCCAACTACTCTATGGACTATAAGATGGCAGGTCTTTCATCTGTTCTGGCCCTTCTTTGTAGCACAGAAAGCCGAACCCTTCTTCTCGAGAAAATTATTAAACCTATTCACCTGGGGTCTTCCTCTGCCCCTTTTTGTAACTGGCTGGCAAAGCTCGAAAGACAGTTGGACTTGAGGCCACTGAGATGGGTCTGTACATGGCTCGACGGATCCAGCGTACGCAGCTCTGAATTTTTCCATAGAGTAGTAGTCTGACAAATACTGATCCAAATGTGGTAGAGTTCTTTTCTTCACCAAGAAGGCCAAGGCGTGGTCGCAAGGTTTCCCGGTATGCTACCACTCTAAGCAGGTGCATTCTCGCAGCTGGATGTTCACAACATCCCTTTTGCCACTCTTGGACATATCGACCACCTCACAGCTTTTGCTGGTTGACAGGAGAACCTTAAGATGAGCAAGTCCTCGGCTTCTCTTATGCACTTGCTGTACAACTGGCGGTAGCATATGTCCTCTAAGTCTCCTACCGATCTCTCTCCTTATATTTAACATCTTCATGATCATACCATGTATGTTGTCCATCAAGATATGAACAGGACGCACTTTTATGTCCTTCACCCAGTTATTCAGGCATTCTTCAAGGTTGTTGTTTATGTAATCAACTTTGATGTCAGGGTTGAATTGACTCCTCTTCCATAGCTACGCATGATGGATGGCTAAGTACTCTGGAAGTTCAGGGGCTTCGGCAAAAATCTTGCTCATGAAATAATCGCTGCTACTAGGTTTGTAAACTCTAGCAGCAAGAAACATGTAACGAAATACGCTGCCTGCGTAGTGTGAGTACAAGTTGAGCATCATATGGGCATGGCATTCTCTACCTTCAGCTCGCGGGAACACCTCCTTCACTGCATTATAGCCAATGGATTCATGTGGCCTATTGATCTCCTCAGCTGCCTCATAAACCAGACCCAATTTTCCTCCGCTTCGCTTCAAACATTTCAATGCGATCGGGAACATCCAGCCAGACCATCAAGTGGCGCAGATGGCAGGCAGCCTTTCCATTGCCAGTTAGGATAGTGCTGTCTAGACTCAAATACGGCCTACAACCGTCCTTGAATCCATCAATGCAAGGTTTAAGCGCCATGAAAAATCTTTTGAAATATATTTTACCACCTTCTGATTCGGTGTCAATCTCCACAACACTCCCCGGACACCTAGCTTGTACCTCCGCCTTGAAGTTGTACAACATCCTGAAGCTATTGGTCCAATCCCCATGCAAGACCCCCAGAGATTTCTCTTTACCTTTCCAAACCGTGTAATATGAAAGGACAATGTTGTATTTAGAACCGAGGCTAGTATGAATATTCTTCGCGGTCTCCTTAGGGTTATCCTTTAGTATGGACATAGATTGCATAGCCACCCACTCCGTATCAGCCATTGAGGATTTCAGTTTGCTGCCTGTCGGACACATGTGTGGAGGGCCCATTCTGTTCACCTGCAACACAGATTCATTTAAAAGATAAGCGGAGTCGACTAGTTGCCAGAAAGATATCGCACATCAATTGTAGCTATAGAGTGAAAAGAGAGAGAGAGAGTTCTAATGGTTTGCTGCATTCATTGCCCCAATACCCTAATTGCAGTCGATGCAGGTAAGGATCTTGCTGTGATCCTCCATGGACAATGTACCTCGGCCCGTCCATTCATCCACGTTAACTTGCAAACGGCCTCATACCTCTTGGCAGAGTTCTTCAGTCGATAAACGTCGAACTCCCCCTTGATACAAAAATGCCGGAATGACATCCTGAACTCATCCATGCTCCTGAACTCGGTGCCGACCGAAATTATAGGATACTCGTGGTCATGTTTAATTTCTTCTACTTTAACACCCAAATCATCGACTGGAATACCAGCCTCATCGTTAAGTTCCTCGTCTATTTCATCATCACGAGATTCTTGGTCCTCTACAGTGCCTGCTTCTTCATCTGATTCAGAATCTTCGCCATCGTCTCTAATGCCTAGTACTGCACACATCATATTGACTCCCATGGGTGGGGATGCACCATCGTCTCCACCCGGATGGACAGGAACATTGCCCCAGTCCACCTCACCCGCAACTCTGTTTTCTCCAAGACACTAGGTTGGTTCTGCTGCAACCACATGGGGTGGTCTTACGTTTGCACGCATCCCAGGTACTTCAGTGGACAAACAGCAGTCAGAATCAATTTCATCTTGAGTGTACATAACCCTCTTGCTCTTCCTATGTACATCCTCCTTCCTGATGTAATCTTTCCTGATGGTATCAGTAGGGCTTGACATCCGCGTTCCATTCCCCATCGAACTAGGCCTTTTGCTGCCGCTCTTGGGTGTGATCTCCTTACTGCCTCCCCTCACGGGTGTTGGCTCGAGGGTGCTGGCATTATTTCCTGACCTCTGCGGCGTGTTCTTCTTCGAATTAGCCCTTTTGCTGCTACTATTGGGCGTGTTCTCCTTCCTGCTGGCATTATTGTCTGACCCCAGCGGTGTGTTCCGCTCCAAATTAGCCATTTTGCTGCTACTATTGGGCGTCTTCTCCTTTGTGCTGGCATTATTGCCTGACCTCAGCGGCGTGTTCCGCTCCAAATTAGCCCATTTTCTGCTACTATTGGGCGTGTTCTCCTTCGTGCTGGTATAATTCCTTGACAGCGGCATGTTCCGCTCCAAATTAGTGTTTTTTCTGCTCCCACTGGGTGTGGTAGCCTCCGTGCTGGCCATCTTCGCCTCTTTGCTAGCACTCCTGGGAGTGTTCACCATCGTGCTAGCCCTCTTAGCGTTTTTGCTGCTACCGTTCGGTGTGGCATTTTGATTGGATCTCAGGGGTGTACTCTGCGGCATGGTGCCTTTTGTCGTGCGACTCTTGGGCGTCCTCTTCTTTGGCGTGGTCTCCTTGGCGACATTCTTCTTCGGGGTGCCCTTTCTGGGGATGCTCTTCCTGCTCCTCTTTATGACGCTCCTCTGTAAGACTCTCCTCTGTTCGAAGCCACCCTCAGTCGCACCAGCCCTAGTGATGCCATGGATCAGGTCATGCATGCCTTCTAAAAGTCCATCATCTCTATTGTCGAGTTCCAATTCCTCTCCAACCGTGAGCACTGCCAAGTGGAAGTAAACTTCACCTCTATAATGTTTCCTTGTAAACGGTAGGACTAAATCCCTGGTATCTTTCACTTCGATAGCCCTTTTGCTCCTGTAACCATAATATAACAAACGTGCTTCCTGGGAGGACCCCCATAGCACCTTCACACATAATGATGCCATCAGGTCAGATAACTCTACCACTTCAGGGTCGTATCTGCCAAGGATTACCTCAAACTCGTCATAGAATTTTTCGGTGCCATCATCTAATTTTGAAGTATAATCCGTGACACCGATACGAACGATTACTTTGCCATCATCAGGTTCTTCAGGATAGAAACCTCCGAGAGGTTCGAGAGATGGAGCAGCACCATCAGACCTAGCCCCAATGCCACCGCCGCCATCACCAGCGTCATCGTTAGCTGGATCAACCTCGGTGGAAGTACCAGGACTAGGAGCAAGGCGAGGGCCCTTAGCAGCGGGAGCTACATTACATGGTGGACAGACAGGGCCCCTTCTAACGGCAGCCACAATAGGATCAGCTGTTGCCATGCCACCTCGACGATCAGGAGCAGTTCCCACAACAGCAGTGTTTCGAGTGCTAGGAGAGTCCAGACCATGAGCTGGATTCAGACCAGCAGCTCGCTGAACCCGAGCACGGGTTCGAGGAGGAGAGAAGGCATCAGTCTTTGCAACAACAGTGGGGCAGCCTCCGGAAGCCTTAGTTTGCTCAACAACGGCAGGGATTGGGTCAACAGCGTCCAGATCAACAACAACACGAGGACGACCAGTACCAGCAGATTCCAGAGCACGGGTTCGCACAACTTGAGGATAGTTTCGAGGAGGAGCAGCACACAAGGCGGCGGTCTTGGCAACAACAGCGAGGCAGCCTCCGGATACCTTAGTTTGCTCAACAACGGCATGGATTGGGTGAGCAGCAGCCGCAGAAACATGGGCACGGGGACGGGGACGACCAGTACCAGCAGATTCCAGAGCAGAGTTTTCCACAACGGTAACACGGGGCCTCCTACGGGGATGTTTCCTGACAGAAGCATGTCACGGACGAGGAACCACATTTTTCTCAACAACAGCAGAGGTTCGAGTTAGACCTCCCTGTCCAATAATAGCTGGGCGACTCCTAGTAGCAGGAGCTTCCTCATCCACTATGTTACACACCATCGTAACCACGCGAAGCCTAACATGTTGTTTCATCAACCCAATTAGCTGATTGTCACACACTATAGGAACCCTGAAGCCTCGTTCATCAACGACGTTGAACCGTGCAGTCTGCTCTGGCCTCATTTCAGCAAGTTCACGCACAACAGCAACCAAACCAGGGACAGTGCATAACTGCACAGGCGCTACTTCCATCTTCAGACTCTGAGCCTGTTTCCACGTGCTCTTCCCATGTGCTAATTTAACGAGGTAGCCGAAGATGCTCACCAGAACCGTGTATTTGGGTTCAGCGGAGATCCTAGTTGACAGAAAAATGGAGACAAAAGATAAGAATTGTTTGTCAGCATCGTGCTAGCAAACAATTCTATGTTCGATATATCTCTGTAATGCCAATAGCCAGCTAGCAGTTATAGGTAGTGCGAATAGCAAAGAGAAGAGTAGCTCACCCGAAATTAGCCAGAAGTACTTCTTCCTCGGCAAATGGATCTGCCATCCTTCACACTACTCAGCTCGTCGGCGGTAGAGGCGGGCTAGATCGTCGCAATGGCTGGCACGACATTCGGCATTAGAGCTCGGTAGCAGCGAGTAGGCGCAGCAACTAGTCACCGGAAGTCAAATGCCCAAAGAGATCATTCTGGTTGGAGAGGGGATTTCAACGCCGCCGGTGCTAGGGTTCATGCGAAAGGAGGAAGGGAGTGGATTTGTAAATTTGGTCAAAGCACGATGCTCCTTTAGTATCTCGTTTCGCCTACGTGGTTGCCGTATTGGCGCTCGCGTCACGGAAATATTACTGACATGAGGGTCCCGACCGTCTACTACACGGGGCAGTTTCACGGCATGTTTGGATTTGGTTGGGGTGAGACGAGTTTGCATCGAAATGGCCCCTCTCGGTAGTTGGCGGCCCAACTTTTCGAAACGCGGTAATTTCAGGCAACCTAGGTACCGCCATGCGCTGGCCTGCCAACTTTGGTACCGTAGACGAACAAGCCCCGTGCAATCACCCTAGCTATGGTTAATGAAAAGAACACACATGCAATGACACTAGTGGATCCATAGGTGGATTGTGAAAAGAACACACATGCAACGTACTCTAGTGGATCCATATGCAATGACACTAGTGGATCCATATGTGGTATGTGAAAAGAACACACATTTCGATGACACTGGTGGATCCATATATGGTCTGTGAAAAGAACACAAATGCAATGAACTCTGGTGGATCCATATGTGGTCTGTGAAAAGAACAAACATACGATGACACTGGTTGATCCATATGTGGTCTGTGAAAAGAACACACATGCAATGACACCAGTGGATCCATATGTGGTCTGTGAAGAGAACAGTAATGCAATGACACTAGCTATGGTTAATGAAAAGAACACACATGCAATGACACTGGTGGATCCATATGAGGTTTGTGAAAACAACACATATGCAATGACACTGGTGGGTCCATATGTGGTCTGTGAAAAGAACACACATGCAATGACACTAATGGATCTATATGTGGTATGTGAAAAGGACACACATGCAATCAAAATGGTGGATCCATGTATGGTTTGTGAAGAGAACACACATGCAATGACACTGGTGGATCCATATGTGGTATGTGAAAAGAACACGCATGCAATGACACCGGTGGATCCATATGTGGTCTATGATAAGAACACACATGCACACACTGGTGGATCCATAGGTGGTCTATGAAAAGAACACACATGCAATGACTCTAGCTGTGGTTAATGAAAAGAACACACATGCAATGGCACTGGTGGATCCATAGGTGGTCTGTGAAAAGAACACACGTGCAATGACTCTAGCTGTGGTTAATGAAAAGAACAAACATGCAATGACATTAGTGGATCCATAGGTGGATTGTGAAAAGAACACACATGCAATGTACTCTGGTGGATCCATATGCAATGACACTAGTGGATCCATATGTGGTATTTGAAAAGAACACACATTTCAATGACACTGGTGGATTCAAATATGGTCTGTGAAAAGAACACACTTGCAATGAACTCGGGTGGATCCATATGTGGTCTGTGAGAAGAACAAACATACAATGACACTGGTTCATCCATATGTGTTATGTGAAAAGAACACACATGCAATGAGACCAGTGGATCCATATGTGGTCCGTGAAGAGAACAGACATGCAATGACACTAGCTGTGGTTAATGAAAAGAACACACATGCAATGACACTGGTGGATCCATATGTGGTTTGTGAAAACAACACACATGCAATGACACTGGTGGGTCCATATGTGGTTCGTGAAAAGAACACACATGCAATGACACTAGTGGATCTATATGTGGTCTGTGAAAAGGACACACATGCAATCAAAATGGTGGATCCATGTATGGTTTGTGAAGAGAACACACATGCATTGACACTGGTGGATCCATATGTGGTATGTGAAAAGAACACACATGCAATGACACCGGTGGATCCATATGTGGTCTATGAGAAGAACACACATGCACACACTGGTGGATCCATATGTGGTCTATGAAAAGAACAAACATGCAATGACTCTAGCTGTGGTTAATGAAAAGAACACACATGTAATGACACTAGTGGATCCATAGGTGGATTGCGAAAAGAACACACATGCAATGAACTCTGGTTGATCCGTATGCAATGACACTAGTGGATCCATATGTGGTCTGTGAAAAGAACACACATTTCAATGACACTGGTGGATCCATATATGGTTTGTGAAAAGAACACACATGCAATGACACTGGTGGATCCATATGTGGTCTGTGAAAAGAACATACATGAAATGACTCTAGATGTGGTTAATGAAAGAATACACATTTCAATGAGAATGGTGGTTCCATATGTGGTTTGTGAAAAGAACAGACATGCAATGACTCTAGATGTGGTTAATGAAAGAACACACATGTAATGGCACTAGTGGATCCATAGGTGGATTTTGAAAAGAACACGCATGGAATGAACTCTGGTAGATCCATATGCAATGACACTGGTGGATCCATATGTGGTTTGTGAAAAGAACAAACATTTCAATTACATTGGTGGATCCATATATGGTTTGTGAAAAGAACATGCATGCAATAACACTCGTGGATCCATATGTGGTTTGTGAAAAGAACAGACATGCAATGACTCTAGTTGTGGTTAATGAAAAGAACACACATGCAATGGCACTAGTGGATCCATAGGTGGATTGTGAAAAGAACAGACACGCAATGCCTACTATTTCTATTTTCTATTTGAATCCCATATTCTGTCTTGCCCTTGGTTTTCTGATAGTACTCAGATTTGCCCCCTCTCTCGGTCACAAATCTCACAAAATCCCAAAGTTGTGCTCACTCTGGGTGCTACGCCCTTATTGGCTGACCCAGATGTCACGCGGATCGTCTCCACCAACCGTTGATCCTCTGTGATCCAACGGGCAGGATAACCCATCCCTTCTCCACTTTTTTATGCATGGTCTATCTATGCCACCTCTCTATCCGTGTTACCGATACTTTACCTCCATAAACAAGTGAAAATCCATCTATCTAAATAAAATAAATGATCATATTTCGAAGAAGCTATCGTCTTCGTCTTCCGGTTTGTCCTCGTCTTTGTCAACGCCATTGTCCATGCCATCGCCGCTGTCGATGTCCTCCTCTGATGACTCGACACCGCCACCTTCCTCGTATAAGCACGCTATCTCCTCGTCGGAGGCCTCCTCCTTTTCCTCTTTGTAGTCCCATGGGTCCACATCACTATCCTCCGCTTCTGCCTCCAACTAATCGATGAACGCCTCCTTGTTGGCCGAGTCGAACTCGTCCAAATAGCTGTCTAGTCTCTTCTTCCTGGTCTTCTTCTTGTTCCTCTTCTTGTCCATACTCGCCGGTGCAATACGCGCCCCTGTCCTGGCTACTTCTTTACGCTCGTTCGTCGCTGCAGGTACCCCATGATCCTCCTGCACGGCCGGTACGAGCTTCGACGTCACGGTGTCCTCGAGTGCAGATGTCGATGGTTCCTAGCATGGTCGAACACGACGTGTTGCCTTAGTAGGCGACTCGTGAGCACGAACGATGCGGCGAATGCCGGGGACGCAGGATGGTCAGTGGATGGCTTGGACCTACCATTGCCTTGGCGAGGGGGCATCGTGCTCGAGGTAGTTGTTCCGAATGGTCGATGGCGGGTACACAGAGTGGGGTGCCGATCTGATCAAGGACGAGCAGTGGTTTCGTGCGTCGTGTTCACGCATGCATTTGTCAATTATCAAAAAAAGTTAATATCTCGCGTTCTGAACATAATTTGATCACAACAAAAGTGGCACAGCGTATTCTAGACTCGTAAATATCCCGTGTGTGCCTATCAATGTGGAGTTCAACGGAGTTCGACATGCCGACATGATCGTGCAGAAGTTGCGCGCGTCATTGCCCCATCAACACGTGACACGCGCACGCGGGATGTGCGCGCCGATGCCCGTGATGACCACCCGGCTCGCACTCCTCTTATTATATACTGGATTTTAGGCGGCGCCGAAGACCATTGAACTGTCCATCGCAATAAAGACAAGTCCCATCGATTCCCTATCTCTGCCTCCCTGGCTTCTTTGAGAAGGTAGACCGTACACGGTGGTCTTCTATAATAGTAGTAGTACTACTAGACCACGGCCTGTACTCTTTGACTCTTCTCCCACACTAATCACTATCTTCTTCCTCCTGCCGCCGCCACCCTCACCCTGGAAGCCATGGCTCCCCTGAGGAGAGGCCGGTCGATGATCCTTGCGGAGAAAAGGGAGAGATCTCGCCACGAGGCACTTCTTGCTCTACCGGCCGCTCAAGCCCCCTCCAACCAAGGCCCAATCTCCCCTGACAATGGCGCCGAATGTTCTAGCAGGCAAGGGCTCCTCCCGGTACGGTCTTCTTGTTCTACTTCTTCTCCATCTCCCTCTCCATCATGATCTTATTCAACTTCTTCTTGTTTTTCTTCTTCTTCTTGCTCTTCCTCTTCTACGTATTACAAGCCGGCCATGGAGCCAAAATCCACCACGATGGAGGCGTTGCAGGACCCGTTTGGTCTCGTTCCATGTCTCAGCGAGGTAGCAAATCTCCACATTGTTATTTCTCCGAGTTGTGATGTGGATTTCTTATATCGTGTCTTCCCCGCATTGGCTTTTCTTCTTATTTTGCGAGTTGTATTAGTTTTCATGAATATGACTAGATCTCTTGGTCTTTTCCTAATACCGCTATTCATAGATTCACTATGATTTTTTGTGATTAGGATTAGTTTATCATGGTTATGAATATATCTCTAGGTCCATTTTTAACACTGATGTCCATAGATTCAACATGGATGTTTTAATCTGTATTAGTATTCACCTGGAACCTACAGTGTAAGTATAGAATTTCTATTTCAATTAACATGAACGATGCAGCGATCGAAGGCCGAGTACCGTGACAAGGTGGCCGCGATGAGTGCCAAGATTGATAACCAACATGAGCTTGCATGCTCCCTCACCCAAGCTAATGAGAGCCTATGCAAGCAATTATCTGTGCAGAAGGAGATCTCGCTAGATTTTGCATGTGACGTCGTGAGGCCGCAGAATGTGCTCGACCGTAACTTGAATTGGCAAGAACATGCCATCAAGATAATCAACAAGCTCACGGAGGAGAAGAAGAATCTTGTGGAAAGGTGCACTCTCCTGCAGGATGAAGTCACCGAGGCACTCAGAGGACGCGTCGAGAAAACCAAGGTTGCCATCCGAGCCTAACATGACATGAACCATTGCCTGGATGTAGTGAAAGAGATGAAGGAGGACATGAGCAGAGGGATCACCGTACTCGAGGGTGTTCGGAAAGAGAATGAGGAGCTAAGGGCTTGTCTGGAGGCGTATCGGAGCAATGCCCAAGTCTGATTCCTGTTAGAGGGGGCACGGATACCAGTTCGTGCTCCACTCCTTTTGTAATATTTAGGGTTCAGGGAGCAATGCCCAAGTCTGCTTCCCATTATAGGGTGCAATAAGAATCCTAGGGAAACTCCTTATCTATCTGGACATGTGTTGGTGTTCATGTTCATGAATGGACACCATGTGCTCTTTCCATTATGTATCTGGACATGGGTTTCTGCATTATCAGTTTGCCACCAGCCCACTACTATAAAACCCACAGCACACTAAACTGCAGATAAACCTTATTTGTCTTTGAAATTGAAATTATGACATTGCCACTAGTCGATTCATAAAATGTTGATTAGTCCTAGATTGCTTTTCATTGAAATTATGATAGTGCCACTACTCGATTCAGTTAATTATGGAAACTAACCAGCTTGTCCTGGTGAACTGAACAACCCATACTATGTATTTTTGTTGCAGGGAAAGAGGCGAAAGCTCGACCAGGACCTAGCGACCTGGCTAAATGACAAGATAACCATCCAAAGGGAGAAGCAGAATTCCCAGAAACTGGCCTTTAACCACCTGTGCGCTGAACTCTCGGTCCTTTCTAACAAGTGCCAGAAACTAAAGGAGTTAAACGCCGGCTGGGTGAAGCTTCACATGGAAGGTCGCACCTCGGCTATGAAGCAGACGAATATCATGAAAGGGATCTTGAAGGAAAATCGTATGGCTACGAAGCAACTTTTGAAATCCGTGATGGAGCGCTGGAACCTGCGGCTGGTGCACGACAAAGTACTGAAGGAGCTGACCAATCTTAGGGAGGAAAACAAGCAGCTCCAGGCTAGGCTCGCTTGAACCCAACATATGTCTATTTTGTACTGAACTGCCTGGTTTATCCTCTGAAGTGGTGATTTTGTAAGCGTGAACTTAACTCTATGCACGATATGTTTGTTCGTCCAAAATTAATTTGCTCGAGGATTGAGTTTGGCTTAGTTAAGATAGCACAACTGCAAGTCTTATAGTTAACTAGTTTCAGGCATTGGCATAACATAAATTATTCATCTCGAATTTACTTTATCCTTGGTAGTTTGTCCTTGGTCACTCTCGCGCGCCTTCTTCAGGTTCTTCAACAGATTCGCAATGCAGTACTCTAGCTTGTTCTTTTCTTCCCTGAGCTGAGCCCTCTCCTTTTCTGCATTATGAATTAGCAACCTGTGACTATCCTGAAGCTTCTTTGCAGTTCCAATAACCAAAATCCCATTGATTCTATCACTTAGCTCTGACTGCAAATTCTTGATTTCTTGTTCCAGCTCCTTATTTCGTACGATAGCTTGTAATTTTTTTAGCAGCATCAGTGAATCTCCCCGACCTTTCCAACTCATACATCTCCCATAACTGAGCCAAACATTTCTTAAGTGCATCTAGCCACTCAAGATCCACCCACTCTACTGCTTTACACACCGGGCCAACCTAAAAAAACACGCACTATAGTGTTATGAACATACATGATACATTTTTCTTCATGTCACTGTTGCACATAATGTAAACAAACCTGATTTGTATAGCCCAAAAAACTTCTCCCAGTGTTACATCCTTCGAATGCAATATATCTCCTCAGTTTTAGCCCATGGTCACATGGCTTCTCCATCGAGATCTAGGCCCTCCGATCAGAGTCGTAGATCGTCTATGGTACCTATAGGTAAACGCAAAGCTGGAATTGAACACGATTGCATGCACATATGGAGCTTAGATCGAGAGATTTACCATTACCTAACCCTAGCCCGAGAAAACAGAGGAACTCACACCGTGGGAGGAATACTCGATGTCGGAGAGAAGGCTGTCGCTGCTCAACTGGTGGTCCTCGTCGTTCCAGGACAGCATGGAGAATGCATCATCATCGGTGTCGATGAGGAGAGAGAGAGAGAGAGAGAGAGAGAGAGAGAGAGTGAGAGAGAGAGATAGAGAGAGAGAGAGCCCTTCTACCGCTGCAACAATGAAGAAATTGGGATGTTACAATAGTTTAATGGATACCATGCCTGTCATCGGATTGATGACAAGTACGCCATGAGGGGGTTCTCGGGGCATGTGGAAGAGAGGGGTGTGAGACGTATGGTGTTCCGGGATGGTGAGAACACAAGTTTACCCAGTTTCGAATCTGCCGGCTTTGGACGGATCCTACTCCTGCTAGCAATCCAGTAATACGGTAGAGCCGGAATATGGGTTACAAGGAGTTCGCCTGTGCGAGTTGATATTGTAGACTATTGTGTTGCCCTAAAGGCTCTCCCTTGGACGGCTTATATAGATATCCGGCCTAGGGTTTACAGGAGAGATTTATCCGGCTACGACTAAGAGTCGGTTACAGAGTACATCTTGAACTACAAGTAACACTATGGGCCGATGTCGGTAAGTCTTCTGGGCCTTCCTGTAGCCGGATTGGACTCCGTCTTTTCTCCCTGACTGGGCCGCCCGTGAAGCAAAGCTCTAACTAGAAATGGGCCACCCTGGTTAGTGAGGAACTGTGAGGATACCCGGAAAGTATATCCCCAACAGCAACCCCCGGAAGTCTCCAAGATCCAAAGTCGGATTCATCATCGTCTAGTTTGATCTTCGGCTTGCAGAATCTTGAAGGGTTCCTGAAACTTCAAAACAAAAAATACGATCCGAGTCTCAAAAATAAGTCGAACCTATCAGTATGTTACTCGGATTTCCAGCTTGATATTCAAACTAAGCTGGAACTTGGTCTTTGACGTCATCTGACACCAGTCAGGGTCAAGTCACGTCACTGACAGACATTTCCTGTCAGCATGACCGTTGGTGGGCCCGCTGTTCGTGGAACCGAGGCGTCGTTTTAATGCACGCGTGGATATCGAGGCGGTGTAATCATCGCGTGGGGACTTCCTAGTTCTTTCCACGATGTGTCGCGTGTGTACTGTGTCATTTGCATGAATCTTGGCGCGGTTCGGCGGTTATAAGGGGTGAGGATTCCTTTTCCTCATCTTCTTCACCTATTACTGTGCCATTTCCTTCTCCTCCACTTCTCCCACACGCACAAAGCTGCCTTGCCCCTAGAATTTCCCAGCGCCGCCCAACCAAGGTCACCAGCACACCAGGAAAATGGCTTCCACTTCAACTTCCAGCACAGCAGCGACGGCAGCGGCGGTGGAAAAGGAGAGAAATCGCGGGGTCTAGATCACGTGCGTCCTCGACGACGAGAAGCTCCGTGGCGTAGAAGAATAAGGGCTCCTCCGTGCCAACGATTGGTGGAGCGGCTTTGGCGAGGTCGTCCCTAACCCTCACAACAGCGAGCAAGTGCACTTCGGCACCCACCTCGACAGAGGTTTCTCCTTTCCTCCCTCAGATTTCTTTTCTGAGGTGATAGATCATTACGACGTTCAACTTCACCATCTCCCCCCGAATTCCATCTTAGAGATGAGAGCCTATGCGGCTTTGTGTGAGGGGTATATCGGCATTAGGCCGAGTCTCACTCTCTTCCGATTCTATTTCCATGTCCGGAGAAACTCCATCACCGCCGATAATCCTTACATTACCGATACAATTAGTCTTTCAGTTAGGCGTGGGCGTGTTTATCCTCGGATTTTAGCTAGTGAGTCAGTCAAACAGTGGCCGGCTACCTTTTTCTATCATAAGGATATTCCCGCTCCCGGAAAAGCTACTGCTTTGCCGGCTTTCGCCGATGGATCCGCCATGCCTCAAGTATCTTGGGACGAGGCTGCTCCGGCTCTCAGTGATGATCTGCTTCTCGCCAAGAGGCGGATTGAATATATGATGAAGCACAAGGGCCTAAGAGGGTCCGACTTTGTCCAGTTCTGGGTGGCACGCTGGATCCAGCCTCTCCAGCACCACGGCGACCGACTGATGCATTCCATCACGACGTCGAAAAATGACTCCCTCCGCATCAGCTCCAAGGCCTTAAAGCCACAAGATTATATAAGCCAAATCAAATGGCTGATAAAGGAGCGGATCGAGAGAAAGATTACGGATTTGTCCCAGGACATGCATACAGCGGAAGACCCTGTAGTCTCGGTAAGATTTTAGCAGTAAACCCTTTTCATGTGTTTCACCTTTAAGTTATTTTCGCAACACTAAGATATTATCTTCTTTTCATCTTGCCGACCTCCCCGAGTCGGAGTTAGCTCCTATCGAGGGATATCCTCCCGAGTTTTCTTATAAGGAGGAACTGGTCCCACTGTCGGATGTTGTGCCCAGGAAGCGCAAAGCTCCGATAGTGGCCATCGACACAAAGGAAGTGCCAGTTGTGAAGAGGTAACTTTCCACACAACTTCCGCCTTTGTACTTTACTCATGATTTCTTCTGAGATATAATGTTCTTCATTCTATTACATTCTCAGGGCAAGGGGAAGGGAATTTCTTCAAAGCCCCTGCGTCAGACGAAGCTAACTTTAGCTTCTCCTGCCATGGCTCCTCCGACCCCTGCCCCTCAACCCTCTGCAGCGCCAGAGATTACTCCATCTCCAATCGTTGTAGAGGATCCGACTCCTTCAACAGGGCCAGTGATCCTTGAGTCGCAGGCTGATGACACCATGGGTGACTCAGGTTTTGATAAGGGTGAACCCTCTTCGGGTAATGATCCCTCGGCAGAAACCTTCGCCGAAAATCTCTTGAACAATCTGGGACTTGCCAAGTTTGGCTTATCTCAGAAATATGCGGAGGAAATCCAGCGGCTGGCTCGGAAATACCTAGAAAGACGAAATCTTTCTGCCGAAGAAGAAGCACAAGAAGCGGAAGACATCAAGTACTCCCAACTTCTCAAACAAGTCCGCCTTCGCGACGAGGGGCTGAGAGCTGGTGTGCTTCCACCACCTGCGGTTATTCCACTCACCTTCGCCAAGAAGGTTACTACTAAGGTGAACATGTGCCTGAGCAAGCTCACACATGAACATCATGTAAGTCGGAATTCCAACTCATGGTTTTCTTTATTGTTCTTTATATCATATCCTCTAGACCCCAAGCATGAAGTTGGATAAACAATCCGGGTTTATGCTTCCTTAGGATGCCAAAGAATGAACTAGTGTAGCCCCCAAGGCTCGTGCTGATATTAGCTACAATATTAGCCCGAGTCTTTAGTAGACTTCTGACTCTGGGTATTCTGACTTACAGAAAGTTAATTCATATAACCAAGAATTTTTGAAGAATATTTGTAACAAGCGGAGAGAGATCAAAGCTCTCCAACTTGAAAATGGTGAGCTAAAAGTTTCCAAGGATGAGGCCGAAGGTAAACTTTCCGAGACTCAAACCTTGTCTTGTGTTTTCATAGTCGAATATTTTTGTTGAACTGTTGTTCTTTTTACTTACAGCACTGATAAAGCAGTCCTGTGCTATGATCGAAGAGGCCGAGAATCTGAAGACCTTGGTGGTGGAAAACAAAGATCTCCGCCGAGAGCTAGACCAGCTCAAGGCGGATCATGAGAAGAGCATTGCTCAAGTTCTCAAATCCTCCTCCATGGCCACTATGGAGCGTGATCGCAAGATTGCAAACCATGAGCAGAAAATCTCGGATCTCAACGACGAGTTATTCAGAGAGAAGGATCTTTCCGAGGCGCTCCGGGCTGAACTCTGGAGTCTTCGTGAGGAGAAGACCAAAGTTGATGATGTCATCTTTGGTATGTTTCCATCTTTCTGACTTGTCTACATTCGTCGACTCTTTCGGTGTCGGATTTATTTAACCGTTTTGCTATATATGCATAGGTCCTCTGAACTTGACGGACTCCACCTTTGCCGAGCCTCACACCCACCGGCTTACCCAAGTCGGTGATTTGCTTCATGAGTTCCGCCAATCCATCGAGGATATTGGCGAAGCTCTCAAGGTTCTGGACATGCATAGCATGTCTGACTTTCAGGTGCGGGACAAGCCAAAGGAGATGGCGCAGCTTGTCCAGGACTGGAATATGTCCTACGCGCGATCCGCAGCGCAGAACGCTCTCATGGTCATGAGCCACCATGGAAGCATGGAAATCTGGCAAGTGACCATAGGGTACTCTACTGTTGACGAAGACTGCCATCAGCAAGATATCAAAGCCTTCATGGACTCCTGCACCGGATATGGGTGCCACGTAGCTGATTTAACCACCTACGACACTCCCTTCTTCAACCGCGCCTCCGCCTCCCGAAGAAGCGACCGAAGTTTCCGACGATGAACAAACCATATCGGATTTGGACATCTCTGATCTTTATCAAGGTGCGGCTGATGTGTCCAGCGAGCTGGCAGCTCCTACCTCTCCTCCTGCATCATAAGTCATCAGAGAGAAACAAATGTGTTATTCTGAAAACATTATGGATCTGTAAATATGTAGTATGATACTTTTGCTAGTGCTAAGTTTTAATTTATCTATTCAGCACTTTTGACTTTGATTTTTGTGTGCCTGAAATGTTTACATAAGCACTTTCTTTTTTGTCTATACTTATCGTTTATCTGGCTTTCCGCCTCGTCCCTTTCGTGAGCCGGCTAAAATTTCAGCACGGAAACTTTGCCGAGCAACGGAGCTCAATTGCTAAACCAGTTTAAACTCGGAAACAAAGTCGGCTTCTAGTACCAACAGTTCACTACTCAGAAAATACCCGCATCCGGCAATCAGACAAATAACCAAAGTATAGACTAGGAAATTTAGAGTTATACCCGAAGGTAGCATTTTTTAGAATCAGAAATCTAAACCAGAACAAACATGAGCATAAAGTACTTTAAAGTATTCTAGGATTTTCGAATGTGACATGATCATTCGGAAATAAGATGGTAAAAACTTCTCAGAAAAAATTGAGGCAACCAAAACTTTTATTTCTCACAGAACATGTACACATATATGATTACAAAGAAGGGTAAACTAAGAATAAAAGGGACGTAGCTGAGCAATATTCCATGGTCTGTCTAACTCATACGGATTTATACTGCCTCCAGCTCTCTTTCTCTTCTTAGTAGCAGGTCTTTCTTTGACTGGCCGCATATCAGTTAGGTAGTATGAACCATTGTGCAATACTCGACTAACCAAGAAGGGCCCTTCCCATACTGGGGAAAGTTTGTGCTTTTTTTGTTGCACAAGCCGGAGAACCAAATCGCCTTTATTGAAAGATCTGTTTCGGACTCTCTGGCTATGATACTTGCGTAACTTCTGCTGATAGGCTATTGATCTCATTTCAACAATGACGTGAACTTCTTCGACTAAGTCGAGATCATTTTTTCGAGAAATCTCGGCATCCTCTTCGATATACGCGGCCAGTCTAGGAGAAGTGTGAATCAAATCACTAGGAAGAACTGCTTCTGCACCGTAGACCAAGAAGAGAGGTGTGTATCCAGTTGACCTATTCGGAGTTGTTCATAAACTCCATATTACATAAGGTAATTCTTCTGCCCAGGCCCCCACAGCACGTCGTAGTGGTGCTTCGTGTCTCAGTTTTAGGCCTTGTAGGATTAAACCATTTGCTCTTTCGACTTGTCCATTAGCCTGCGGATGTGCGACTGATGCAATGTCAAGCCGGATATTTTGTTCGTTGCAGAATTCGGCAAGTTCTCCCATAGAGAAATTACTCCCATTGTCCATGATAATACTATGCGGATAACCATACCGGATTATAACATACTCGAAAAATCTTTTGACTGTTGCTCCATCACAACTACTGATGGGTTTAGCCTCAATACATTTGGTGTTTTTATCCACCATCACTAAGAGGTGAGTAAATCCACTTGGAGCCAGTTTAAACGGTCCTACCATGTCAAGCCCCTAGACCGCGAAAGGCCATGTTATAGGTATTTTTTGCAGCTGATCAGCCGTAACGTGATCTTGTTTAGCGTACTTTTGGTAGCCCTTGCACGTCTTGACCAGCCATTCGGCATCTTCCTTGGCTGTAAGCCAGAAAAAACCGTGTCGGAAAGCTTTTGCCACTACAGATTGGCTGCAGCGTGGTGACCACACTCGCCCTCGTGGATTTCTCTTAAGATTTCCACTCCTTCTTCCGGAGATATGAAGCGCTGAAAGACCCCAGATACACTCTGCTTATAGAGCTCACCACTAACTACAGTATAGGCTTTTGCTCGTCAGATGATCTGCCGGCTCAGAACTTCGTCTTCGGGTAATTTGCCATCTACCAAATAGTCAAAGTAGGGTTGAGTCCAGCTAGGAATTACAGCTAGAACTGCCATCAAAGGTGAGTTGGATTTGGTCGGATATTCCTCGTCCACTCCCTTTATTGAGGGAACTTTGAGGTGCTCTAAAAAGTGCCATCCGGGACCTCTTTCCGTGCAGAGCCTATCCGAGATAATGCATCTGCCTCCTCATTTTCTACTCGAGGGATGTGTTGAACCTCAAACCCTTCGAACGATTTAGATAGATCATCCATGACAGCTTTATATGCTTCCATGTGTTTATTTGCATTACAAATATCCGACACTTGCTGAGCAACAAGATCTGAATCTCCGTAACACATCAAACGTCGGATGCCAATATCCTTAGCAATCCGGATTCCATGCAGCAGTGCTTCATACTCGGCATTATTTTTTTTCGCTGTGAAGTGGATCTGCAACACGTATAGAAGTTTATCTCCTTGGGGTGATTTGAGCACCACGCTAGCCCTCGAGCCCCCGTAAGACTTAGACCCATCAAAATATAGGGTCCAATATTCCGACTCTAGGAGGGTCATATTCTCCTTTGTCTCTGTCCAATCAGCAAGAGAGTCAGCAAGGATTTGGGATTTGATTGCTGTCCGAGGTTTATACTCAATATCAAAGGCTAAAAGCTCTATGCCCCATTTGGCGACGCGTCCTATGGCGTCACTGTTATTGATTATATCTCTCATGGGAGTTGTGCTCACCACCGTAATTGGATGTTCCTGAAAATAATGTCGTAGCTTATGAGATGCTAAGAACACACCATAAGCGAGCTTTTGATAGTGCAGATACCGCTGTTTCGATTCTGTTAAGACCTCGCTGAGAAAGTAAGTCGGGCGCTGCACCAAGTGTTCCTGATTTTCCTCCGGTCTCTCCGCTACCATGATGATACTAACGACTTTGTTTGTCACAGCAAGATAGAGCAACATCGGTTCCTGTGGTTCCGGTGCAGCAAGGATAGGAGCAGATGAGAGTACTATTTTCAGGTCTTGCAGTGCAGCTTAAGCTTCGTCGGTCCATACAAAATCCTTGGTCTTTTTCAGGAGTTTGTATAGTGGTGCGGCTCTTTCACCTAATTGTCTTACAAACCGACTAACTGCATCAATGCAACCAGTTAGTCTTTGTACGTCCTTCAGGCGAGTTGGCCTGGAAATATTGAGTATAGCCTTGATTTTGTCCCGGTTCATCTCTATACCTCTTTGAGACACGATAAAACCTAACAATTTTCCGGCTGGGATTCCAAAGAAACATTTCTTCGGGTTAAGCATTATGCTGTATTTTCGTAGATTGGCGAATGTTTCCTCCAAGTCGGAAATCAATATTTCCTTCTTTTTGGACATGACCGTAATATAATCCACATATGCATGTACATTGCATCCGATTTGATCGTAGAGGCAATGTTGCATTGTGCGTTGGTACGTAGCTCCTGCGTTCTTCAGCCCAAAGGGCATCGTAACAAAACAAAAGGTTCCGAAGGTGGTTACGAATGAAGTTTTGACTTTGTCAGATTCCTTCATCCGGATTTGGTGATAACCGGAATATGCGTCGAGAAAATAGAGGAGTTCCGAGCCTGCCGTAGAATCGATAACTAGATCAATCCTAGGTAGAGCGAACGGATCTTTGGGGCAAGCCTTGTTCAAGGCAGTATAATCAACACACATCCTTAAATCAGTGGTGTCCTTTTTAGGGACCATTACAGGATTGGCCGACCACTCAGTGTGGATGACCTCTTCTATGAATCAGGCTAACTCGAGCCGTGCTAGGTCCTTAGTTATTGCCTTACGCTTTTCATTGCCGAAACATCGTAAGGACTATTTGACGGGTTTAGCGTTCGGGTTTACATTTAAAGAGTGCTCGGCAAGTTCCCTAGGTACTCCAGTCATGTCAGATGGCTGCCATGCGAAGATATCTTGATTTGCTTGGAGGAACTTGACGAGCGCGCTTTCCTATGCGCTATCTAGGCCTACGCCTATCTGGGTCACCTTGGAGGGGTCATCATCCTTCAATGGCGTCTTCTTCGTCTATTCTGATGCCTTGAACTCCGGATTCAGCTTTGTCACCTCCTTCTTTGTTGCGGGCATCTATCCGCTTCTTGATCTCCTGGTACTCCTGGGCGTGCAGCACGGCTTTAGCAAAGGCAGCATTTCCATCCTCGCACTCTCGCGCTTTCTTCGGGTCTCCCCTGATGGTGATCACGCCGTTGGGACCTAGAATTTTCATCATATTGTAAATGTAACACGGACAAGCCATAAAAGCCCAGTAAGCCGGACGCCCGAATATAGCATGGTACGTGCTCTTGAACGGGACCACTTTGAAGGAAAGTGCTTCCGTCCGATAGTTCTTTGGAGTTCCAAAGGTAACGTCCAAAGTGATTTCTCCCTAGGGAATTTGCTTGTCTTCCCGGGACAACCCCGTGAAAGATCATAGAGCTGTGGTTCAGCTGGGTCTCCGAGATCTTCATCCGATGTAGCATTTCGACATACAAAATATTAATGCTGCTGCCGCCGTCCATGAGAGTCTTGGAGAAACCATAACCGTCAATAAGTGGATTAAGGATTAAGGCGTATTTTCCTCGCCTGTGTAACTTAGGCGGATGATCAGCACGGTCAAATGTGATTGCCACTTCCGACCAGTCCAAGAATTGAGGGACAGCCGGAACTATTGCATTGAGCTCATGTAGAACTGCTTTCTTGACCTTTGCTGGTTGAGATCCGAGGACGGTGACGTACGTGTCTTTCTTGGTCGAAAAAATTTCTTTCCTTCTGGCTTGGGATTTGAAGCATCGGCTTCCTCCATGTCGGAATCTTCCTTGGTCTCTTTATCCTTTTCGGGATTCTTCTTTCCCTTCATCCGCTTAGCCCTATAGCCAACGATATCATCTCTTTTAATGTCGTCATTAAAACGACACTCGACGTTTGTGTAGGACGAGCCCCCATTGGCCTCTAGGTGCTGCACACATGGGTTATTGGCAATGTCGGCGCAAGAGTAGGTTTTTCTAGGTTGCTGGTCTCCTCTACCTTGAACTCTTGACGTCCCACGGCCGCGTCCATGGCCACCGCCGTGTCCTCCTCGTCCTCCAGACCCGAAATTAGCAATGACCACTGCCATTTCCGTGTTTGGCTTTTCTTCCGAGGTATTCTTGCGCTTCTGAGCTTGCTGCTTTGGTTGTTTTGCCGACTATGGCACAACTAGGGCATTGAGTAATCCCTCTGCATCGTCGCCAGCATCTGCATACTTGCTCGCTATTTCTATCATCTCTCCCAAATCAGTGACTTTGTCACACTTCAAGCAATGACGTAGTAAACCAATTGGGAGACCTGCAATGAAAGCTTCAATCGTAGTTTGGTCATTTACTCCTTCACATGAGTTCTTGGTGTCGATCCATCGTTCGAGATAATCCCGACAAGTTTCTCCGGCTTTCTGGGTACAACGTTGTAGGTCTCCTACCATACAGGGCCTCCGGTATGTGCCTTCAAAATTCCGAAAGAACACACTTTGTATGTCATACTAGTTGTGGATGGTGTTCTCGAGAAGTTCATTGAGCCATGATCGTGCCGTCTTCTGCAACATAAGTGGGAGATACCAGGTTACGACCAGGCTGTTTCTGCCTTTGGTGATACATCAAGCTTGGAAGAAATCCTGAAGCCAGGTATCTGGCCGAGCTATGCTGTCGTAGGCTTGAATATGTCTTGAGATATAAAATCCTTCCGAGAATTTTATAGCTCTTATGCATGGTCCGAAGCACTTTGGGCCCACGTATATGTCATCATTTTCGTAGCGCCGTGCTTCTATATTGGAGTTGATCCTGTGCCTTGCGTCATTTGGGGATAAAGATCGTCCTGAGTGACGGCTATGGCTGTGGTGTCTTGGAGCCAGACTTCGGCTTCTGCCACCACCTCCTCCACCACGACGCCCTACTTGGCCATCTTGGGAGCCGTTGTGGTGGATACTTGGTGGAGAGGGTGGAGCAGCTGGGTTATTTTCGGATGATCGCCGGCCTCCGTCTGGAGCGTCATTATTCTGGTTCCGGGGAGGGTCTTCATTGTGACGAGCCCCCTGCCGGCTTGTCTCGGCACGGTGTCCGTCGTTTCCTCGCCCGTCAGCCGGACGGCTTGCATGTCTAGGAGGTGGCATTCTTTGTCGGTCCTCCTCTTGACCTTTCTCTTTATTTTCTTCGCTGCGATCTTTCGACTCTCGCCGAGGAGGATTCCTCGGATTCAGTGCAGCGATTACCTCTTGCTCTACAACTGGGTTAACGTTACGCTAGTCACGTGCAGCTTTGTGGTGCTGTCCTGAAGATCCGGTTCTTGAGTAGTTGTCTTCCCGACGGTTGGAACGATGGTGTTGTTCCGGAACACGTTGGGGTCTTACGTCAGCCCAGGCCGGATCTGTGCGACATTGATCAGAATGGGAGACCAGTTTTTGGCTTCCGGACAGGGCGACCTTTTGCTGCTCTAGGCCCTTGTTGAGTAGCTTAATGCCCAATTGGATCTGTTCTGGGCCTGGATTAGCAGATAGGATTTCTCGGGCCGCAACGGTGTTTGGTACTAGTGTCAGATACACCCAATCCCCGTTGCTGTCGCGCCGAGGCATCCCATGTTCTCCTCCAAAGAGGACTTTGTGAATCTGCAGGAACTGGTCGTCATGAGTATGATGTTTCCTGGTCTTCTGATGTTTCCTGGAGTTGTACTTCTCCACAGTTGCCATGCGTTTCTTTTCTTCCTCGAGATTTTTGGCTTCATCGAGGAGTACTTGGCGACACGCTTCTAGGGCCTGGGCCCTTTCGTCCAGCTCTTCAGTAGTGAGTTCTGCAGCTCTAGTAATAGGTGTGGTTAATGCAGCATCGGTGAGTTTACGCGCACCTTCAGTGATCACGTGTCCATCCACCGACTCTTCTTTGGGCTCATCTGGGATAAGTGCTCCATCCGAGTCTTCCTCATATTCCTCGGCAGTCACCTCCTCTGCCGGAGAGTCTTTTGCCGGGGTCTTGTTCTTCTTGTTCTTCTTCTTTGCCTTCTTGGCAGCGCTGGTAGCAAAGACGGCATTGGGCCTGTTTCCTGGACTCAAACTTTGATCGGTACTTTCGGCCATTTAGTTCTCGAGATCATCTCCGAGATCCATGTTATCCTGTCCTTTGGGAGAGCTTTCTCCGGATCATTCGTCCATGTCTTATCCTTTTGCAGTAGCTGTGGGGTTAACCTCCTCTTCATATTCCGTGGAGAACTTCCAGAAATCTGCCGACGTCATCGAGTCATCCGAAGATGCCGGTAATTCGAAGCTTGTTCCGATAGCCGCCAACACAGAGTCGGTGTTATCTCCAGCATCAGCGGAGCCGGATCTGGATCCCACATATCCGACAAAGTGCGACATGCCCCTCCTGAGATAACTGCGGTCTTCATAGTAGGCTTCGTCGAAATGTTTGATGGTCTCGAGGATTTCATCCACGCCTGAGTTTTGCATCATCATGCGTCTTAGTGTGTATCTCAGGAAAGGCATGTCTGTCCCGGCATCATTAGAGCCAGAACCATCATTGTTGCTATGCTCCTCCTGGATTTTGACTTCCGCGGGTGAGTCGATCTGGGATTCGGTCTCTCCAGGGAGATCCACTCCAGATTCAACTTGGACCGCCAGGTCTGCTTCAGGCTCGGATTTCTCCACTATCTCCACAACTGGTGCAGGCTGGGTGGGATTAGAGTTTTTTGAGATCCGGAACTCTGTCGCCTCGGCGGACAAAGGGGACCCAGAAATTTCTTCTGCCTCTATCATCACCGCTGGGGTGGGTGGGGCAGGTTCAGCGAAACCGATGTAAACATCAATCTCACCAAAAGACATGATGGTTTAGGTGGTCACGGCTTCCCTAGCCGGAATCCAAGTCTCGTCGAGAACGATCAGAGGGACGTCTCTAGCATAGAGGATGCGACTGACGGTGACAGTCTCATCGATTTTGATTCTTGCAAATTCCGCTCGGAACGCAGATCCGAAGCTCACTTGCCCCACGGTGGGCGCCAACTGTCGTCGGATTGATGACAAGTATGCCATGAGGGGGTCCTCGGGGCATGTGGAAGAGAGGGGTGTGAGACGTACGGTGTTCCGGGATGGTGAGCACACAAGTTTACCCAGGTTCGAATCCGCTGGCTTTGGACGGATCCTACTCCTGCTAGCAATCCATTAATACGGCAGAGCCGGAACATGGGTTACAAGGGGTTCGCCTGTGCGAGTTGAGATTGTAGACTATTGTGTTGTCCTAAAGTCTCTCCCTAGGACGGCTTATATAGATATCCGGCCTAGGGTTTATAGGAGAGATCTATCTGACTACGACTAAGAGTCGGTTACAGAGTACATCTTGAACTACAAGTAACACTATGGGCCTATGTCGGTAAGTCATCTGGGCCTTCCTGCAGCCAGATTGGACTCCGTCTTTTCTCCCTGACTGGGCTGCCCGCGAAGCAAAGCTCTAACCCGAAATGGGACACCGTGGTCAGTGAGGAACTGTGAGGATACCTGGAAAGTATATCCCCAACAATGCCCCTTCCCTAGATTACTGTCTCCTGCCTAATATGGATTCTCTTCATACATTCTTATTTCAAATATTAAACCTGTACTCCCTCCATCCCAATTTCATTGCCTAACGAAAACATACCAGTATATTACATCATCTAAAGAAACAAAATCATGTCAACTACAAGGTACTTATGCATCACTTGTTCAGTCATGGTTTCACAAGACATTACATTACAACCTCTCAACAAACATAATCATAGAAATAAGTATAATACATCAACTAAAGAAACAAAATCATGTTGACTACAAGGTACTTACGCATCACTTGTCCAGTCATGGTTTCGCAAAACATCACATTACAATCTCTCAACAAACATAATCACAAAAACAAGTATATTACATCAACTCATGAAACAAAATCATGTCGACTACAAGGTACTTACGCATCACTTGTCCAGTCATGGTTTCACAAAACATTACATTACAATCTCTCAACAAACAAAGAAACAGAAACAAGTACAATACATCATCTCAAGAAACATAATCATGTCAACTACAATGTATTTATGCATCACTTGTCCAGTCATGGTTTCACAAACATTACATTACAATGTCCCAACAAACATAATAACAGAAACAAGTACGGTACATCATGTTAAGAAACATAATCATATCAACTACAATGTACTTATGTCTTATTACAACAACGATGATTTTAGTGAGTGACATGTCCGAAAATCTCAACAGCTCGCACAACATTATATCGCAATCTCTCAACAAACATAATCACAGAAACACACTCTAAATGCAACAACAGTCAATGTTATAAATACAAGCAGGGGAACCCCACAGTCCATATGACAAGCCTAGGGTAGCATCTCTCATCAGATCTCATCAACGTCGACCACCTCAATCTGTTCAGCCACTACAGGGGCCTCTATGTCCACTATAACATGTTCAACAACATCAGAAATGGTACTAAGTAAAAACACCTTCCTGGTTCGCTTCTTTCATTGCATAATCTGCATAAGATCTTCAGTATCCAAAACATCTATGAATTTCTACTTCTTATGATGCCACCACCGAATTTGTGCCATATGCTTAGGGCCAATACTGATTTCCTTACCAATCATCTCTCTCATTTCATCAAGAGTTATGTTTTTGGAATCGATAGTGATCTCCACAGTACATGATGAAACTGGATTATTAACTCCCTCATCAAGTTTTACCATGTATGAATCCACCTCTAAGCGTATACTGAACTTATCTAGATCAACATCTATTGGTCCGTATTCTCTAGGAGCCGAAGCTCTAGCAACAAGATCTCCAGCATCTGCATACATATCATCAATCATTGCTTCAACTTCCACCTTACGATCAGCTGCACAACACTCCCAAACCATCTGAAGCTCATGGGAGTGCTCAATTTGCTGATAGGTATCATTCATGTTGCGCCCCACCAATTTTGTCCTCTGTCTATAACCCTAGGGAATCCTAGTGGCAAGCATTCTACCAGCTGCGAAACAGACACAACCTCTTTGCAATTCACAAGCAGATGCACATCTTGCCTGAACACAACCCTCTCGCAACCAAAATCAAGTTTTGCAGTGTACTGGCAAACATGAACTGTGAACTCATATATGTCCCTTGTATCAAAGCTATGCCTAATTTGATTAAAAATGGGAACTTTTCAATTCATTAGATTCTGTTATGCCGTAACTAATCCACTTGTAAGATAAGACACAGATAAGAAAAATTCACCTCTCGCTCTTCTCCTGGGTTTTTTCTTCGAGATCTGGGTGCCACAACCACCCACCGGAGCCGAACAATCCGCCGCCAGCCTTGCTTTTCTCTTTAACCCGCTGCTCGTAGGTACGTTGGGAGCAGAATCGTTGCTGACCTCCTCGCTAACCGGGGCTGAAGACCTCGCCGCTGCTTCACGGTGAGCCCTAGACTCTGGCCCTGATGGACCTAAATCAGTCAGCAGCGTAGCTACAACCTTCGCCTTGCAAGACATGCTGGGCCACCGCCGTCAAATTCAGTGTCCGGGGAGGGAGAAAAAAGGTCCTCCGCCACCAACAGATTCAGGGTCGGGAAAGGGAAGAAAGGGGATCACCGCTGCCAAAGCCAGATTCAGTGTTGAGAGTTAGAAAAGTATAGTAATGGATTTTCCCCTACGACACTTGCAGGGTGGCTAAGAAGAGTGACCGGCGAAGAAGGGGCACATCAAGAACTAGTGTAACGGATATCCTGACTTAATGGGCATGATTTGAAAATATTTGGTTTGGCCATCATTCACTCGAAACACCCCTCTCAGCAATTGGCGCCCCAACTTTTCGAATCGCGGTGATTAAAATCAACTCAGGTACCACAGTGCACTGACATCTCAACTTTCAGGCCGCAAAATGATATTCTCTTCGCCGGGTGATGACCCACAAGTTTAAGGGGTGTATCGCCGTATTTTCGAGGGAAGTGAAACCCAATTTATTGATTCGACACAAGGGGAGCCAAAGAATATTTATAAGCCTTAAAAACTGAGTTGTCAATTCAGCTGCACCTGGAAACAATCTTGCTCATGTAAGTTTATCAAGAGTAACAGTTTTATAGTAGGAATAGTAAAGTAGCAGCAGAGTAAAGCAAAGACAAGAAGAATAAAAGCAAAACAAAGGGATTCTAGTGCGGTAGGCATAGGGATGGATGGACGGGCGTTGCATGGACAAGACAATTCACATAGCAATCCGAACATAGGGCAATTGCAGATAAATAAGATAAAGCATCCAAGTACTAGACAATCCTAGGCATCTGTTCCATATATAGTCATACGTGCTCGCAATGAGAACTTGCACAACATCTTTTGTCCTGCCAGCCCGTTTGCAGCGGGGCCTCTAGGGAACTACTGGCAATTAAGGTGAACCAGAGCAAAGCATTAACACTGTGTGAACACATGTGATCCTCACATCAAAGCCTTTCCCTTCCGGTTATCCCGATTTCTGTCACTTCGGGGCCATAGGTTCCAGACAACGACATGTGTATACAACTTGCAGATAAGACCAAGAACAATACTATCATAATGAATCAATGATATGTTCAGATCTGAAATCATGGCACTCAGGCCCTAGTGACAAGCATTAAGCACAACAAGTTGCAACAAAGTCATAAATCACTAATAAAAGATACCAGGCACCATGCCGTAACAATCTAATGCTATTACATGAACGATCTCATCCAATCCCTACCATCCCCATAGCCTACAGTGGGGTATTACTCACTCATAGATGGGGGAAACATGGATGGTCGATGGAGATGATGGTGGAGATCGATGGAGATGGCTTTGGAGGCACTTCCCCGTCCCGGCAGGGTGCCAGAATAGAGACTTTCTATCCCCCGAATCTCTCCTTCGGTGGTGGCGGCGCTGTGGAACTTTTTCTAGAAAAACGTCGACCCCCCCAGAAGTTTTTAGGTCAGAAGGATTCTTATAGGCGAAGAGGGAGACCGAGGGGGTTCCTGGGGCCACCACACCATGACCTAGCGCGGCCAGGCCCAGCCCGCGCCTGGGGGTGGTGTGGGTAGCCCCTGGCCCTCCTCCGTCTCGTATTCTGGCTCCTGGAGTCTTCTGGAAAAATAGGCACTTTGGTTTTTGTCCCGTCCAATTTCGAGAATATTCATTTTCTGACTTTCCTGGAACCAAAAACAGCAGAAAACAGGCAACTGGCACTATGGATCTTGTTAATAGGTTAGTCCAAGAAATCATATGAAAAGTACTCCAAAGTGTGGACAAAACACAAGAAACTGGATAAAACCAAGCATGGAGCATCAAAAATTATAGATACATTTGCAATGTATCAACATCCCCAAGCTTAACTCCTGCTCGTCCTCGAGTAGGTAAGTGATAAAAAGAAAGAATAATTTTTGAGGTGACATGCACCATCAAAGATTTGACCAAAGTATTTGTAAACATTCAAAGCTGGGATCATAGTACTTCAATCATAACATGAAAGACAAAGTTCTAGCAATAAGACAAAGAGACTATGATGCAACATGAAAATGCACAAATAAAATATTCATGAATAACAATGCCTTTCAAGACATTTGTTTGTTTCACATAAAGAAAACATAGCATAGTGGCATTTAGCTTGTCCCTCATAGAGTAGCAAACATAAATGCATAGGACACCTTCAAAGTTTATAATAGTGACTAGATACAATAGTTTAAAACAAGCAATATCAAGTTATGCATCAATCAACTAGTCTTGGGACAATGCACATAGAACTAAGAATGGCCAGTATGCTCTCAAAGTAGGTGCATAAAGATAGAAGGTGGAGACTCAATATAATGGTGGAAGAAAGGCCTTCATAGAAGGAAGTAGGGATTCAAGTATCATAAAGAGCTTCCAAAAATTATGGTACTTATAGCTTTCAGCTCTCATTGCCCCTATCATAAGCATCTTGAAGTGATTAAGGTTAAAATGAACAAACTATTGTGTACATGCTTGACGAAGTATAAGTCAGAAATCTCATGTCCCTTGTATACGAGGGACACTCCTCATGCTACTTAAGTTCAGTCACCGGTAAGTTCTTGTCATTGTAAGTATATGTGTATCATAGAGAACCGCCAACGGGGTACCCCTAGCCCGATGATACGGAAGAATCCCCATATCAAAATGACAAGGCAAGCAGACAACGAGCATCGCAGCATTCTTCTTATTTACCATGGGAATATGGTGCTTTTTTTCTCTCTTTCCTCTTTTCATAGTATCTTTTTTTTTCTTTTCTCTTTTTTTTCTCAATATAGGACTCTTTTTTTATAAGAAGAATGCTTCATAGACATCTCATTATGGTTACGCTGCAGGTTTCCACCATGTCAGCATGGATTAGACCAAATGCCAGTGCATTTCTCTAACACATATACATAACTCTATGGACTTACAAGCTCCCTTTCATTTCACAATCGACATCCATATACAAAAGAGCATGATATCAACTAGGTACAAGTACCAAGTGCAATGTTGAAAGCGTTCCCCACGAAAGCATGGTTCTGCTAATTCCCGACAAATAAGTGCAAGTATATACAACATAGATGACACAATGGTTCAAGTTTATTAAAGGCAAGAAAAGTAAAGTGTGCCATCAAGTTCGTGAGAGCTTTAATCACTAGTTTTCTCATAACAAGTTTAATTTGGAAGGTAAACAAAAGCATGAATATACTTGGAATAGCATAATCTAGTAGGTAGGTATGGTGGACTCTTTGGAATATCTTGGTTTAGGGAGTTGGATGCATGAGTGGAACTCATACTTGGTTGTGGAGGCTAGCAAAAGACTGTGAGCGACAAACTAAGAGAGCAATAATGGCCATAATCATGGAGAGCGACAAAACATCATTGATCAAAGCATAAAGTGATACTACAAGTTGAAAACTAAAGGATCATAAAGGCTATGGTGACTTGAGATAGTCAAACATGGTGTGAGCATGTGCCAAATCAACCCAAATAAAGCATCAAAGGAGAATACCACTATACTTATGCTTTAATATGCTAAAAAACGCATGATTCATCCAAGGCACATTAAGCAATCTCAATTGTTTATAACAAGTCATGCTACAGCAAATAATACTAAGCATAAGGCCAAAACAATATCAAGCATGACATGACAAAGCATAGGCCACAATCAAAAACAAGCTCTCTTTACCACTTAAGCATGAGCTTTCCTACTTTTTCCAATCCAAACAAAACTATTTAAAAACCAATGTATGAAAGAGGGGGTCCAACAAATTTATTCAGCAAACTAATCAAACCAAGCAAACGAAAACCAAAACGAAAAACGAAAAAGAAGACGCTCCAAGAACAACACAACTATGCATGAAACAATAAAAATGAAGCGTTTGGAAGGAACCTGGGATTTTTATTAACAAAGAGGGGGATGCCTTGGGAATCCCCAAGCTTTGACGCTTGTACTTCTTGGATATTTCTTGGGGTGACACGCGTGGCATCCCCAAGCTTGAGCTTTAGTCCATCCTTCATCTCATTACTCATTCCTTCCATACACCTGAAATTTTTCCTTCATACAAAACTTCACACAATCTTTATTAGCAACATTAGTGCACTCAAGATAAAAGGTCTTAAGGTTCAGTTCTAACACCAAATAAACTTCCATTAGGACACTGTCTACTGTAGCACTTCCCTCAACAAGATCAATTCCCCAAAATAACTCAAAGAGGAACCAACAAGAAGCAAATGCAGAAAATGGCAGAAATCTGTCAAAACAGACCAGCAGGTAAAGACGAATTTTTTCGAAGACCTTATTTTGCTCAAATCAAAAAGTGTTGAACTAACTAAAGTTGGATAACAACCTGGGGCAGAAGCACAAAAATGCACGCCTCAAAAGGACATACAGAGATTCTACACGAAATTTTACGGTGAAGCACAGAAATCTGTTTCGGGACAGCTACTTTCCCAATCATTACTTCTCTCTCATTAGAGGTTACTCTTGGCACAAAAAGCAAATAAAAAGGATAAGGAGCCGTTATTACAGAGGTAATAACTTCAAGACTCATCTAAAACTTTTGGGTTATCTCCCAATAAGTACTTTTCTTTAACGCCTTTAAGTTAGGCATAAGGAAAAACTGAAATGGATAGAATAGAAGTAAGCAGAGATAATCATGGTGAAAACATTGTTTTGTTCAATGAAATCCTTTTGTTAACAAGGTTGATCAGGTATTGTTACCAAAACAATTTAATATGAGACAAAACTTTGTATTCCACTAATGATTATGTTACCTCAACCTTGATAGCAATGGTCCCAATCATAATAGTTTCAAATTTTTCTCTTGGTATGGGACAATATATTTCTCCAACTTGAATGCCCTCAACATGTTCAATTGAATTCAAAACCATAAGTCTATCAATCTTCTTGGGGAAATAGATAGTATGTTCCTTGTCATTGATATTGAAGGTCACCTTCCCTTGATTACAATTAATAACAGCTCTTACAGTATTTAAGAAAAGGTCTCCCAAGAATAGTAGACATATTATCATCTTCAGGCATAAAGGTTTGAGAGGATGCTCTCATAAGAAATAAGAGTTGAAGTAAAAGAGAGTGAAGTAAAAGAGAGCATCAAGAAGTAAATCCAAAACACATTTAAGTCTAACCCACTTCCTATGCATAGGAATCGTGTATGCAAATAAATTCACAAAGAACAAAGTGACAAGCATAGGAAGATAAAACAAGAGTAATTTCAAAACTTTCAACACATGGAGAGGTGTTTCAATACCATTAAAACTTACACAACCATATTTTCCTCTCTCATAATAATTTTCAGTAGCCTCATGAAGAAACTCAACAATATAACTATCACATAAAGCATGCTTTTCATGATCTACAAGCACTAGAGCTTTATTATAAACACTTTCAAAAGAACCCTCAGGAACATAACATTCATCCTCCTTTAGTAAGCATGGAGGACAATCAAATAATGTAAGGGATAACGAGTTACTCTCATTAGAAGGTAGGCATGGGTAGCTAATCCATTCTTCCTCCTTTTGTTCATCACTCTCCTCCTCTTTTTCATCTAATGAGATTTCAGGTTCATCAATTTCTTCTTCCATAGGATCCTGCAAGGCATTAGTCTCTTCCATTTGTGGAAAGCATCTATTGGTATATTCAAGAATATAGCCGTTTTCTTCCTTGTAATTCTCAAAGCAATATTTAAGTATACCATAAACCTCATACTTATAAGGTGAATCATCAATATTTTCAAGCAAACTAGCAAGTTCAAATGCACCCTTCCAAACAATAAATTCCTCAATTTGTTCCACATCATAAAGATCATAATTTCCCTTAATATAGGAAGATATGGTAACATTATCATTATACTCACATTGGAAAAGGAGGTGTTTATACCTCCTACAGCAACAAAATTTATCAAAGCAATAAGTAACATTATAAGTAGAGCACACGTTTCTAGCAATGGTATACAATCTATCAATTTGTCCCCATAAGTGTTTCCCTTTTTGTGACAAGCGGTGTTCCTTATAATAATATTTTTCATCTTCCGTGAACCCACCTTGCCAATAAGCTTCAGTTTCAAAGAAACCAACCATTGACAACAATCATGACAAAGCAAGACAATAACAGACCAACGAAAATAACAACTAGAGTAGGAACTAATTTTTTTGTATTTTTGATAAAGAAACAAGCAAAAAAGGAGAAAATAAACTTAGCTTGAACAATAGTGAATCCAAGTGAACTTGATAAATAAAGCTATGCTCCCTGGCAACGGTGCCAGAAAATAGTCTTGATGACCCACAAGTATAGGGGGTGTATCGCAGTATTTTCGAGGGAAGTGAAACCCAATTTATTGATTCGACACAAGGGGAGTCAAAGAATATTTATAATCCTTAAAAACTGAGTTGTCAATTCAGCTGCACCTGGAAACAATCTTGCTCACAGCAGTTTATCAGTAGCAACAGTTTTGTAGTAGGAATAGTAAAGTAGCAATGAGTAAAGCAAAAGACATTTCAAAAGCAAGAACAAGTGGGATTCGAAAAGCGGTAGGCATAGGGATGGATGGACGGGCATTGCATGGACAAGACAATTCACATAGCAATCAGAACATAGGGCAATTGCAGATAAATAAGATAAAGCATCCAAGTACTAGATAATCCTAGGCATGTGTTCCATATATAGTCATACGTGCTTGCAATGAGAACTTGCACAACATCTTTGTCCCGCCGTTTCGCTTAGCGGGGCCTCTAGGGAACTACTGGCAATTAAGGTGCTCCTTTTAATAGAGCACCGGAGCAAAGCATTAACACTATGTGAACACATGTGATCCTCACATCAAAGCCTTTCCCTTCCGGTTATCCCGATTTCTGTCACTTCGGGGCCATAGGTTCCGGACAACGACGTGTTTATACAACTTGCAGATAAGACCAAGAACAATACTATCATAATGGATCAATAATACGTTCAGATCTGAAATCATGGCACTCGGGCCCTAGTGACAAGCATTAAGCACAACAAGTTGCAACAAAGTCATAAAGAACTAATAAAAGATACTAGGCACCATGCCCTAACAATCTTTGCCATTACATGAACGATCTCATCCAATCCCTACCATCCCCATAGCCTACAACGGGGGATTATTAACTCATAGATGGGGGAAACATGGATGGTCGATGGAGATGATGGTGGATATCGATGGAGATGGCTCCGGGGGCACTTCCCCGTCCCGACAGGGTGCTGGAATAGAGATTTTCTATGCCCCGAATCTCCCCTTCGGTGGTGGCGGCGCTGTGGAACTTTATCTGGAAAAACGTCGACCCCCATGAAGTTTTTAGGCCAGAAGGCTTCTTATAGGCGAAGAGGGAGACCGAGGGGGTGCCTGGGGCCACCACACCATGCCCTGGTGCGGCCAGGCCTAGCCCGCGCCTGGGGGTGGTGTGGCCAGCACCTGGCCCTCCTCCGTCTCGTATTCTGGCTCCTGCAGTATTCTAAAAAAATAGGCACTTTGGTTTTTGTCCCGTCCAATTCCGAGAATATTCATTTTCTGACTTTCCTAGAACCAAAAACAGTAGAAAACAGGTAGCTGGCACTATGGCTCTTGCTAATAGGTTAGTCCAAGAAATAATATGAAAAGTACTCCAAAGTGTGGACAAAACACAAGAAAGTGGATAAAAACAAGCATGGGGCATCAAAAATTATAGATACATTTGCAATGTATCACCGGGGCCCATCCAATAGCCCTCTTCTTTGTGGCCTTGGCGGCCGCAGTGGAAGTTCCCACCCTGCTCTTCCCCATGGTGATTGGGAAGCAGCACAAGCGCGGGGGAAGGAAGGAGTAGGCAAGAGCAGCAAACACAAGCAAGGCGCAAGTCAGAAGATGAATGCATCAAAGAGGAGATAGTAAAAACAGTAAAATGATTCTCCCCTCGTTTATAAAGAGACAGAGCACAAAGGTCAGTCATTCGTTATAAAATCGAATCGTCAAAGACACATAAGATGATGACACATGCCAGAAGATTCACAAAAGGAAAAAATCTTGAGAAGTTATTACTGCGGTAAAAACAGTGAAACCTCGCACGATGCTTCGATCTTCGCATGGAAATGGGGACGTGTAGTCAAAAAACTCTGCTGAGACGCCACACATGTGTCTTTGTTACTACAACATGGTCCCACAATCGAAACCTCCCATCGAGATGTGTCTCTGAGAAACCATAGTGCAATTTCATCATTAGTGACGTCATACCATGAAAGTAAAAAAATAGTTCGGCTCTATAAAAAGGAAAAAACCCAAGAAAGCATTATAAAAATGCTGAGTCGAAGTAAATTCCTCGGCAAAAGAAACTTTGAGCCTACAATCGAATATAAACATTTGACTGTAATCTCGGGGCCTACTCCCAGCGGGAGCGCTAGCCGCGCACACGACAAAAATTGAGGTGATATTATCAGAATAGTAGAATATAATGTTTTCGAGCCTATGTCCCGATGAAGGCATCCAAACATAGCCTCGGGGGTTACTCCCATCATGAGCGATGTCGCGCACCTGACGAAAAGGTCATTTTTTCCAAGACAATACCAGAAGAAAATTATCCTCGTGTGTTAAAACCAACGAGTATTACATATATGAATCGTCAATAAGCTGGTAAACTTCATCAACTCCAACAGCCAAACAAGGCAGTCGATAAAAATACAAAAATCTCGGATCATGCCCGATGCGATAAAACTCTGAATGCCATGTCCACGACATGAAGTTAAGACCCCGGGATTCGTCCTATGTGGCCTGGTAATCGCACAAGAATGTGCTCTGCCAATAAAATATTCATATCTATGATACGATAAAAAATCCCGACAGACGCGTTGGGTACCCGATAAAAAAGAACTAGAATTCAATATTCGATAAGACCTCAACGGCTCGAACTGAGTTACGCCAGTTAAAATTCCGAATTCAGGCCTGGGGACTTGAATTTGATGTACATCTACCATGTCTTTGCCCAGGAGCAATTAACAGATTTCCGATCCGTCAGATGCATCAGGCTTGTTGTACTAAATCCCTATAAAACTAGAAAAATAAAGACATTTTCATATAATCTCAAATTAGAAAGACTAAAAACATCTTTGAGACTCAACCAGAATCTCCGATTTGGGTAGAGTCTCGGAGGCTACTAGCATGGGTATGATTACTCGGTGCATATGATATGCGCCTCTAGAGTCACGCCTCTAGTATTTGTTATGCGAGGCGCATATCATATGCGCCTCCTATATCCTAGATATGCGAGGCGCATATTGATCATATGTGCATCCCATACTCAGAATATGCGAGGCGCATATTGATCCGAATGTGCCTCCTATATTTTGCATATGCGAGGCGCATATTGACCCAAATGCGCCTCAGCTACTATTTTTGAATTTCAAAAAAAATGGCGGCCAACTCCGGATCTGGCTGGAATTTCGTCAGAGCTCATCGGAGGCCGTGCCCGTGGCCACAACCTACCACCGCAGAAAGTGCAGGAGACCATGGCCATGGGGTCGCCGGAGATGGTGGAGGAGAATGAGGCCACCGGAGGTGGAGGAGGAGGTGGTCGGTGTGGTTGTGGAGGCCATGGCCGAAGTGATCGTCGTCGTCGTCGTCGTCGGAGGAGGAGGTCGCCGGAGGAAGAGGAGGAGGAGAAGGGAGAAGGAGGAGAGATGGAGGAGAAGGAGAGGTGGAGGATAAGGAGGAGAGGTGGAGGAGAAGGATAAATAAAAGGAGGAGATGTGGAGGAGAAGGAGGAGAAGGAGAAGGAGAAGGAGAAGGATAAGAGAAGGAGAGGGAGGAGAGGTGGTAGGTGTGGTAGGCCCACGCTTCAAATTTTAATCTGGCTCTACTTATGCGAGGCGCATATGATATGCGCCTCGAATATTTTTTTTTAATTTTTTTTGCAGGAAAAAATCTTCTTTCGGCCATAACTTTTTACTCTTTTCGAATTTTGGGATTCTGTAAAATCCAGAACAACCATAGGTGGTTGAATTCGAATTGGAAATTTTGAGACGATCATTTTGATAGGTTAAAGATTTTTTTCGACATCGTATGCAAAAGTTCTAGCCGTTTTACCGTGCCATGACCTATTTTTGCAAAATACATCAAAATTCCTGTTTTTTAGTTTTGTCTAGATCTATACCCTAAAATCTAACTACAACTCAAAGGATATTTTTTTGAAGTTTCTATCATTTTTGTTTATTTTTTACAAAACTTAAAAGGCGTTCCCGGGGGGTGGTGGGGGTGGGATCTGCCAGGTTATAGGAGGCACATATGGGAATATGCGCCCCGCATATTATCAAGTATAGGAGGCGCATATTGCCATATGCGCCTCGCATATTCGACCACAGATATCCTCCTGGGCCCATGCAACTTATGCGAGGCGCATTCTTCTCATATGCGCCTCACCTATCTAATATATTGGAGGCGCATATTATCAAAATGCTCCTCACATAATATGGGGGTGCCAGATTTTGTCCGTACAGAGACTAGAGGAGGCGCATCCTACAAATATGCGCCTCGCCTATTTTAATACTAGAGGCGCATATCTGGCTGGTGCGCCTCACCTGTTTTATCAGAGGCGCATATAGTATAAATGCGCCTCTAATGTGCATGTCTCCTATATCCTTTTCTCTAGTACTGTATGTTCAATGATCAATCCAATTCTTGTAATGATTGCGGTTATCTCTTGTGAATTTGATTTGTACCATGATCTTATCTATATCATATTCAAGTATATTTTGCGAATACGAAGATTTATGAAGGAACTATGATGGATCATCATCTGATTGTCGTGCTTCATTTCAACTCCTTATCCTCAAAGTTTCTCTTCGATACAGGAGAGTCTCATCCTTTCATATCCGATGGCTTTGCATAAATGTACGAGTTATTATCGTTGCTTTATCCAAAAATCTCAACCAGTGATCCGATCGACCATGTGAACAAGTCAGGATCTCTTTTCTCATCTGAAGGGTCAAATAATCAGCAAAGTGTGAATTCTGGCTTCCTAAAGTCACCTATGTCAGCCATGTCCTTCTGCTAAAGACAACACTACAATTATGGAATCATCAAGTCAATTGTTAATTCCATCCTATAGATTCCAATCAACTTTGAAGCTTTATCCTCAGTTTGACAAGTAATTCTCGTTGCTTTGTTGAAGAATTCCCCAAGACGGCTAAATCTCGCTCAGGTTTTCTCAAGAAGGACGAGAAGTTCTTTTGGTCTCCAACTCGTCAAGAAACCTTTGAAACCCTCTCGCTATATCTTCTATCCTCAATCCGTTGGATGACACGAAGACTTCCAGATATTTCGTAATTCTTCTATATCATAGTTTTGGGTGATATCCTTAATTTGTCTGTTGAATCTTTCATTTGTCTCTATGATCCGCGTTCATATCTTTTCCGATGGCTTGGGACTTCTAACACGATGACAACATCATCATCTTTATCTACTTTGGATCCGATGAAGTGTTTACATCAAATCTTTGTTTTCTTATGGAGCTTCATGAGTTTCTGGTTGTCAAGTTCTTCAGTCTAAAATTCGAGACTTGGGTTACACAATTCTCCTATTCATCTACGAAATAATGCTTTGGGTGCGGAATGGAGTAGCTACCATACCACTACTCTTATCATTCTCTCTTGTACATTGAATTGGTGGATTAATGCGATTTTACTCATTCCATGGAAATTAGAAGTGGCCTTATCTTTCGAGACTTTTACTTATGTCCTTGTTTTCCAGAGTGTTCTCTCATGAACGTAATCAACAACCTCTTATTGGTGGTCTCGTATATTTCTAGATGGAGCAAAATCTTCAACGATCTAGTGGAAACTAATGCAAAATATTCCCCTGATACTCTTCATTCTACCGGAGTTCGACATCGTCATACAAGATGAATGAAGTATATCTCTGAGCTCAATTTTTCAAATTCTTTCCTCTTGGTAAAGCCAATTATGGTTGATGTCATCAATTGCAAAATCTATCACAATAACCTCATGGTTAAGGAAAGCAATGGGCATACATACAACAACTCTAGATATTCAACTTCTTCTTAGGATTCCACCATAAACTAGCATCACCTCCTTCTCTTGAAGATATATCTGCGTACCTCAATTGCATGATCCTTTCATTCTTACCGATGCAAGAAGAATCTAATCCGAGAATTCATGAACCCAAATCTTTCCGTGGACATCAAGGAACTCTGTTGTTTGAGGGAAATATTGCTTCTGAACTTCATTTATTAAATCTAAGGGAAGAAACAATGCTATTTTCATAGTGGTTGATAACTTCTCTAAAGTTGATTTTTTCAACCCTAACGATGTGTCTTTCTTTTCTCTCGTTGATACATCATATTTTCAAATTCTCTCAAGAAGTGGTTCTATTCTTTTATCGTGTTTCTCAAGAGCATCGAAGCTATGTTCATCCTATCTTTCTCGTCTCACAACAATCCTCCTGGTTCTTCAAGTCCTTTGTTTCGAAGAAGAAAAATGCAAGACTCACAACAAGTCTATCAAGTTTTGCAAGGTGTAGTAGTCACACCATTCCTTTGTTAAATAAACTTGGGGACATGCGGATCACCTTCGTTCCGAACACCCGCCTCTCCTTGTGTTTTCTTCTTTTCCTAGGAATCTCGGGGTGTAGCATCCCGAGAAATCCCCAACTACAAAACTGCTTGTTATTTCCTTTTCTGGCATCATCTTGACAACATCATGCATCATCATCATGTTCATCATACTACACTGCATGAAACATATAATTAATTGTTGAATTCAAATTATCTTGTATTTGGTTCTTGGTATTTGTATTTGATCCTTCTATTTGTCTCTCTCTATATTTAACCCTCTCTCTGTTCTCTCTCTCTCTAGTTGGTGCCAAACTTTGGAACCATAATGTTATTTGTATTTTTTAGTCTTGCTTATTCTTTCGGTAAATGGCTGAAATGAGTTGGTGGCATCATCTTTTAATTCTTTCTGTCCAATCATGTTGGTCTCAATGTGGCCTTATGCTCAACATTCAAATTCTACCATAGGTGATGAATGGGTTCCTTTTACTTTGAAGTTTGGATTTAAATCAAGACCATTTGTTATGGGGTGGATCCATTCAAATATTGCCATATTTCTAATTCTAGTGCTTTAGCACTCTCGCTTTTATCCTAAACATGTGCCATTTGTTTTTCTCTGCTCTAGAGCCACATGCAATAATAAGCCATTCTAGTCACATGAAATAGCAATCCTATGTGTGATCTTCTTCCCGCTATTTGAAATATTTGATTATTTGAATTCCGGCTATTTGAAATATTTGATTATTTGATATATTGGTTTCTGCTCAATCTTGTCTAGCTAAACCCCACCTAAATCTGCACACACACTTGCTCTATCTAACCCCCATCGTGGCCACCCTCCTATACCCAAATCGAGACACCACACACTTGTTCTTGTTAGGCAACTAGCTACACACACATGCCCAACCTAGCTACACAACAACACACGACCTCCCCATCCCTAAATCTCTACATCTTGCTAGCTAACCGAGCACACATGCACACCCAGGTGCCTCCTTTCTCCCTCTCGGTCTAGGGCCAAAATATCCGCAACCCTAGCTAGCCGCTCACCTCCCCCCTTTTCTATCTGCAACTGCATCAACACCGAGTCACCGGCCATCGCTTTTTCTTCAGTGTCCGACATGATCACGCCAGCTAGCCTTGTCCATGCCGCCCGTGTTGCCTCCATCTCCCATCTTTTCCTGGCAATAAAGCAAAGAGAAGTCTCCCTTCTCAACAACTACCTATATCCATCGAGAATTAGATCGGCTTCCCCTTCACTTCCTTCCCAAACCATGGCCAAACCATAGCCACGCCCCACGGCCACCACTTCCTCTCAACGTCCTAGAGAGGGCCAAGGCTAGCGACCGGTACTGGCGTGATCTCATGTATCTTCTTCATCATCCTGGACCGAAGGCCACCACCGGAGCTCGTCGGAAGATCGTTCTTGCCGTCGTACCCGTGAACATATGCAAGCATATGGGCGCGAGCTCTTCTCGTGGTCGCCTCCTCCTCTGCTAGCTGGTCTAGACCAAAGAAGGCAAGGTGAGCTCATGCATCTTCTGGACATACCCATGCATCATGCCCTGCCCTATCGCTGGAGTTCTTTCTACCGAACAACCTTTGCGCGCCGATGTCTGCCGCCGCACCGTGCAGTTGCTCCTGTTCCTGTCAACGCCATCCTCTTCCTTGATGTCCACGTGTTGGGCCTGAGCGTCCCGCGTCTCCCTGTTGTTTTTCTGCGCCAAAGAATTAGCGGAGGCTGCCACCGTGTTCCTCTCGTCGTCGTCTACAACACGTGTGCCACCTCGTTTCTGGCTTCCTTCCCGAGCACGTACAACTCATGTTCCGGCGTCCTAGGCCTCAAACAGCACCCTCAGCTTGAGCTGGTTGTACCAGCTCTAGATCGCATTACCCAGCTTCCCAGTTCGCGACGACATCATCCTCTGAACCTCATAGTTTTTACTCTGTTTTCTAACAACGTCGTGCAAAATTCAGTAAACAGTCTTCAGTTACTAGCCCAAAACCAGCCCTTCATCGACGACCAGTATGGTCTTGTGTATCTTGACGCTGCCATGCCGTTGTAGCACATGTATCAACGCCTACTCCCGCCATTTGAACCTGGTCGACATTGCTGCAACATCTTGTTCGATCCATCTATCGATCCCTAGCTAGTCTCTGCGTACGTAGTCATGCAATCTGTTCAGTAGTTCATCCAAGTGAGATGGTCTTGAATGTCTGTGCCCATTCTTATGTGTGATCCGGATGTTACCTTATTGGCTTATTCTGGTTCAGTTTATTTGCTCACTCGAACTAGACACAAACCGAATGGGTTGCTTGCCTTCTGTCCATCCAGAGGATCTGGGATCGAAATCTGCCGATATCCTCCATCGCCATATGCCACCCTGTGCCAGAATCAGCCCATTCCCCTCTGTCTAATCTATTTTTCTATCTCTTTCATACATTTGTCTATTTCATCTCTTTTTATCTATAACTCTTATTGCAAAGTATTGTATACAAAATTTTATAATAAATATGCATAGAACATTAATATGTCATCCACATCTCTATTTACATCATTTATCATGTGGATGTTGGTAGTTTGCAGTTTGTCTTATAAGAACATATGGAGACTATATGCGGGCTATTCTAGGTTTATATTGGCTCCATTTAAATTTGTGTAGCGAACCGATACCATGTTTTGCATTGTTAAGTCAACATTTAAATTGCAGGGTTTCTAAACAACTTGAACCATATAATTAATTGTCGCGATCCCGATTCTGCTTAATATGGCCTAGTTGCATCGCATCCTTGCCATGTCATACATCATATCATAAACATGTCGGATCTTCTGCCATAGTATTAAATAGTGCATCTGGTGTTTCTTTGAGTGGTTTGCTTCTTCACGGATTAGGCCATTGAGTGGATGTGAGTATCGACAAGTCCTTCGGATAATAAACCTTCGGCTATGTTTTCCAGGCGAGCATTCTCCCCCTTTCTACCTATTTTGCATTTGTAGTCTTTACTTCCTTCCTATTGATCTATTGTTATCCGTGTTATGATGCTTTAGTTTCCGTGCACCATTTGTATTCCCTGCTGTCTCTATATTGGCTTGGACACCTCCTATTACCTGTTGTTTGATAGACAATCGGCCTTGCAAGTCGTAGATGTTTGCTCAGGTGCTGCTTCGTGTTGTAGTGGTTCCACCGTTGTTGGGAGGTTGTCACATGCTTAATGGTGGAGATGATCATGGCTTTAATTACAAATTGATATTAAAATGCTGGGAATAGATATAACTAATGCAGAGGCACCGGTGGGCAATAGCTAATATTTGGTTCTTCCACGCTCACTTGTGTCCCGTAGGGCCCGAGTACTTGATACCTGTTTCTTGACTATTTGCACTATCCACATACGGAGACCCTGTGGATCCCCCTTTGCCTGAGCTTGATTCGCACTTTATTTCTTGGAGCCAGAAGTAGTTTGAGGCTTTATTACTATCATGTAGTTATGTCATGCTTTACTTCTTTATTTACGATTGTGCGTGGAGCACCTGTACTGTTTTGGATCGCGGCACAATTTCGCGGTATCGACAAGCCCAGTCACACTTTCAGGTTCCCAGTCGTTTATAGCCGTTCTCGCAAACCCTGGGTCCGTCTCAGAGCCGGCCAACTTTGTTGCGGGTAGGTTAGTGGCGAGAATATCATTTTGTAGCCCGAAAGTTGAGGTGCCCAGGCAACACGGTACCCGAGTTGATTTTAGTCACCGCGATTCTAAAAGTTCAGGCGCCAATTGCTGAGAGGGGTGTTTCGAGTGAATGATGGCCAAACCCAATATTTTCAAATCGCGCCCGTTAAGTCAGGATATTCCGTTACACTAATTCTTGTTGTTCCCCTTCTTCACCGGTCACTCTTCTTATCCACCCTGCACGTGTCGTAGGGGCAAATCCATTATTGTACTTTCCTAACTCTCGACACTAAATTTGGCTGCGGCGGCGGTGGTCCCTTTTCTTCCCTTCCTCGACCCTAAATCTGCCAGCGGCGGAGGACCTTTTTTTCTCCCTCCCCCGACACTAAATTCGACGGTGGCGGCCCAGCATGTCTTGCAAGGAGAAGGTTGTAGATACGTCGCTGACTGGTTCAGGTACGTCGGGGCCAAAGTCTAGGGCTCAACACGAAGCAGCGGCGAGGTCTCCAGCCCCGGTTAGCGAGGAGGTCAGCAAGGATTCTGCTCCCAAGGTACCTACGAGCAGCGGGTTAAAGAGAAAAGCAAGGCCGGCGGCGGATTATTCGAATCCGGTGGGCGGATGCGGCACCCAGATCTTGAAGAAAAAACCCAGGAGAAGAGCGAGAGGTGAATTTTTCTTATCTATGCCTTATCTTACAAGTAGATTAGTTACGGTATAATACAATCGAATGAATTGAAAAGTTCCATTTTTTAATCAAATTAGGCACAACTTTGAGACAAGGGGCCTATATGAGTTCATAGTTCATGTTCGCCAGTACACTACAAAACTTGATTTTGGTTCTGAGAGGGTTGTGTTCGGGCGAGATGTGTATCTGCTTGTGAATTGCAAAGAGGTTGTGTCTATTTCGCAGCTGGTAGATATGCTTGCCCCTAGGATTCCCTGGGGTTCTAGACATAGGAAAAAATTGGTGTGGTGAAACATGAATGATACCTATCAGCAAATTGAGCACTCCCATGAGCTTCAGATGGTTTGGGAATGTTGTGCAGCTGATCGTAAGGTGAAAGTTGAAGCGATGATTGATGATATGTATGCAGATGCTGGAGATCTTGTCGCCAGAGCTTCAGCTCCTAGAGAATACAGACCAATATATGCTGATCTAGATAAGTTCAGTATACACATAGAGGTGGATTCATACTTGGCAAAACTTGATGAGGGAGTTAATAATCCAGTTTCGTCATATACTGTGGAGATCACTATCGATTCCAAAAACATAACTCTTGATGAAATGAGAGAGATGATCGGTAAGGAAATCAGTATTTACTCTAAGCAGATGGCACAAATCCAATGGTGGCGTCATAAGAAGCAGCAATTCATAGATATTTTGGATACTAGAGATCTTATGCAGATTATGCGACGAAAGAAGCGAACCATGAAGGTGTTCTTCCTTGGTACCATTTCTGATGTTGTTGAACTGGTTATAGTGGACGTAGAGGCCCCTGTAGTGGCTGAACAGAATGAGGTGGTCAACGTTGATGAGATTTGATGAGACCTACTAACCTAGGCTTGTCATATGGACCACGGGGTTCCCCTGCCTGTATTTGTAACATTGATTGTTGTTGCATTTAGAGCGTGTTTCTGTGATTATGTTTGTTGAGAGATTGCGATATAATGTTGTGCGAGCTGGCCCGGAGCTGCTTGTTTTCCTCCCTAAGATCGGCCAGCTCCTTCAATACTTTGTCGCGCGCCAGTGATATGTTGCTAACGTATCTATAATTTTTGATGTTACATGCTTGTTTTATATCTACTTTCTTACGTTTAGTCCACACTTTGGATTATTTTTGTACACTTTCTTGAACTAACCTATTAACAAGATGCCCCAGTGCCAGCTGCCTGTTTTCTGCTGTTTTTGGTTCTAGGAAAGTCAGAAAATGAATATTCTCGGAATTGGACTGGACAAAAGCCAAAGTCAATATTTCACCGAGGGGGACACGGAGCCAGAAGATGAGACGGAGAGCGGCTAGAGGCCGGCCACACCACCTGGCCGTGAGGCCAGGCCTGGCCCGCGCCAGGGGGTGGTGTGGCCGCCTAGGGCACCCCCTCAGCCTACCCTTTCGCCTATAAGATGCATGCGATACAAAATCCTAAGTACCCGATCAAAATTCCATGAAAGAGTCTATAGCCGCTGTCATCTCCATCCCTAGATCGAGAGGGATCTGAACCTCTTCCCGGCACCCTGTCGGAGGGGAGAATTCCCTAGAGGCCTTCTTCATCACCATGCAAGCTTCCGGTGTGATGCGTGAGTAGTTCATCCCTGGACTATGGGTCCATGTAGTAGCTAGATGGTTGGTTCTTCTCCTTTTTGCTACCATGTTTAGATCTTGTGAGCTCCGTTCATGATCAAGATCATCTATTTGTAATCATACATGTTGTGTTTGCGGGGATCCGATGGATATTGAGATGCTATTTCAGATTGGTTATTGATTCTATCATGTCTTTGTTATTTGTGATCTTGCATGCTCTCCGTTGTTAGTAGCTATCTTGGCCGAGTAGATGCTAGCAACTCCAAGAGGGAGTATTTATGCTCGATAGTGGGTTCATGCCTCTAGTTCATGCCTCTAGTAATCTAGTAATCTAGTAAATCTCTAAGGTACTAGATGTGTTGTTGCTACTAGGGAGAAACAACAATCCTTTGTTCATAGAACAATCGTATAGTTTAATTTACACGCAATGCTTAATGCAATTATCTATTGCTTGCAACTTAATACTGGAGGGGATTCGATGATAACCTGAAGGTGGATTATTAGTCATAGATTGGATTACGGTCTATGTATAATGTTGTAATGCCCAATCAAATCTCATAGGAGTCAAGATGATTAGTATATGCATGTATGCTTTCTCGATGTTTGTCAATTGCACCGCTGTAATTTGTTCACCCAACATGTCATCTATCTTAAGGAGAATCACCATTAGTGAACTATGGACCCCGGTCCTTTCATTACCATCAATCTACAATCTGCTTTTTACTATTTTCTGTTTACTTTCTGCAAGCTATTACTATCTTTCACACAAAACATTTAATTCTTTGTTTTCAGCAAAACCGGTGAGATTGACAACCTCACTGTAAGTTGGGGGCAAAGTTCTACGGTTGTGTTGTGCAGGATTCCAAGTTGGAAACAACACCTTGGAGGTGTTTCCTTGCTCCTACTCATTCGATAACCTTGGTTTCATAACTGAGGGAAAACTTGTTGCTGTGCTCATCATACCTTCCTCTTGGGGTTACCCAACGAGCTCGATATATTTTGGGCCATCAGCCAGCCGCAGGTTCCAGCACTCCGTCACAGATTCGAGAAGTTGGTCCATAGCCATACGATTTCCTTCAAGATCCCTTTCATGATCTCCGTTTGCTTCCTAGCCGAGGTGCGACCTTCCATGTGAAGCTTTGCCCAGCCAGTGTTTAACTCTTTCAGTTTCTGGCACTTGTCAGAAAGGACCGCGAGTTCAGCGCGCAGGTGGTCAAAGGCCATTTTCTGGGAATTCTACTTCTCCCTTTGGATGGCTATCTTGTCATTTAGCCAGTCGCCAGGTCCTGGTCGAGCTTTTGCCTCTTTCCCTGCAACAAAAATACATAGTATGGGTTGTTCAGTTCACCAGGACAAGTTGGTTAGTTTCCATAATTAACTGAATCGAGTAGTGGCACTATCATAATTTCAAGGAAGAAGCAATCTAGGACTAATCAACATTTTATAAATCAACTAGTGGCACTGTCATAATTTCAATTTAAAAGACAAATAAGGTTTATCTGCAGTTTAGTGTGTTGTGGGTTTTTTCTAATATCACCAAATAGTAGTGGGCTAGTGGCAAACTCATAATGCAGAAACCCATGTCTAGATACATAATGGAAAGAGCACATGGTGTCCATTCATGAACATGAACACCAACACATGTCCAGATAGATAAGGAGTTGCCCTAGGATTCTTATTGCACCCTATAATGGGAAGAAGACTTGGGCATTGCTCCCTGAACCCTAAACATTAAAAAAGGGGTGGAGCACGAACTGATATTCGTGCCCCCTCTAACGGGAATCAGACTTGGGCATTGCTCTGATACGCCTCCAGATAAGCCCTTAGCTCCTTGTTCTCTTTCCAAACACCCTCGAGTACGGTGATCCCTCTGGTCATGTCCTCCTTCATCCCTTTCACTGCATCTAGGCAACGGTTCGTGTCATGGTAGGCTCAGATGGCGGCCTTGGTTTCCTCGACGCGTCCTCTGAGTGCCTCAGTGACTTCAACCTACAAGAGAGTGCACCTTTCCATGAGATTCTTCTTCTCCTCCATGAGCTCGTTGATTATCTTGATGGCCTATTCTTGCCTGTTCAAGTTATGGTTGAGTACTTTCTGTAGCCTCACGACGTCACGTGCAAAATCTAGCGAGATCTCCTTCTGCGCAGATAATTGCTTCCGTAGGCTCTCATTAGCTTGGGTGAGGGAGCGTGCAAGCTCATGTTGGTTGTCAATCTTGGCACTAATCGCGGCCACCTTGTCACAGTACTCGGCCTTCGATCGCTGCATCATTCATGTTAATTGAAATATAAATTCTATAATGACACTCCATGTTCCAGGTGAATACTAATACAGATCAAAAAATCCCCGTTGAATCTATTTACCGCAGTGTTAAAAATGGACCTAGAGATCTATTCATAACCACGATAAACTAATCCTAATCACAAAAAATCCATAGTGAATCTATGAACAACGGTATTAAGGAAAGACCAAGAGATCCAGTCATATTCATGAAAAATAATACAACTTGCAAAAGAAGAAGAAAAACCAATACGGGGCAGACACGATCTAAGAAATCCACATCACAACTCGGAGAAATAATAGTGTGGAGATTTGCTACCTCGCTGAGACGTGGAACGGGGCCAAACGGGTCCTGCAACTCCTCCGCCATGGTGGATTCTGGCTCCACGGCCGGCCTGTAATACGTAGAAGAGGAAGAGCAAGAAGAAGAAAAACAAGAAGTACCTGAATAAAATCATGATGGAGAGGGAAATGGAGAAGAATTAGAACAAGAAGACCGTACCGAGAGGAGCCCTTGCCTGCTAGAACATTCGGCGCCATTGTCGGGGGAGATTGGGCCTCGGTGAGAGGGGGGCTTGAGCGCCTGGTAGAGCAAGAAGTGCCTCGCAGCAAGATCTCTCCCTTTTCTCCAAGAGGATCATCGACCGGCCTCTCCTCAGGGGAGCCATGGCTTGCAGGGTGAGGGTGGCGGTGGCATGAGGAAGAAGATAGTGATTAGTGTGGGAGAAGAGTCAACGAGTGTAGCATCCCAATTGTCTAACAATTGCAATGCTACTTGCCTAGTCTATATAGTGCTACTTCCTACATGTCATTTATTGCATCATCATTATATCATGCTCATGTCACCATGCCACATTGCATTTGAGCATCATATAAAATCCCTTTTAATTTGGTTCTTTTCCTCATAATGCATTTTCTTTATTATTATTCTGATTCTTAATAAATTGTAGTTGGTTCTTAATATATTGCTTAATGCCCAAATTGAGTTGGGAGCATCTCTTTTAAATTCCTTCCATCTACTAACTTGCCATGTCACATTCACTTGATATCATCATTAATTCCAACCATATATATGTATGTGGTCATATTTTTTGTGTGGGTATTTTAGTTCCTGCCACATACATCTACATGGATCCATTCTTCTATTCATCTACGCATGGGATCATATCCAGACCATTCCAATTATTCCATGTGTATTTACGGTCACTTCTAAAACCTTGTTTTACCTTGCAATCTCTTAATTTCGCACCTTTCTTTTGGCTCACATACATGTGATATATTTTGTTTTCACAAAATATTCTCACATGCATGTACTAATGCCACCTGCAATAATAACCCTAATCCAAATCAATCCCAAACCTAGCTAAGCTAGCTAGCTTGTTATAAACTTCCCCCAGCTGAGTCTGAACTGCATGCGAGCCAACGGCCGCAACCTGAACCAAACCCCACTGAAGTCTGAAAGCAAACCAAGTGCACCCACCTGGTGAACCATCAAATCCTCTCTCCCTGTTTTATTCTTACACCGAGCACGCACGTGATCAGCACCTGCCCGAGCTAGCCCATGTCATGCGCGTGCCCTCTTTCGCCGTCCTCTCTGGCAAAAGTAATAGTAGAGGCAGAGCCTCATCTTCAACTACCCCCCTCTCATATCCATATAGATCGAGATCCATCTCTCCCCACCATCTTCCTCGCTAAGCAAAGCCCTACCTTAGACGCTGCCATGGCCGCAAACTTGCTATCTACCCTACCAACCGAAGCCACTACCACGGCAAGAAGCTTCGCCTCAACCTGTTGATGTTGATCGGTACCTGGAGAACAGAGGGAAATCTTCCAGAGCACAATGCTGTCTCCGCACTCGCAGCCTCTCCGTCGCCTCCGTTCTTTTGGCACATGAAGGCGCCGCCGCCATGATCACCAGCCATGGGCCGCCAATCGGTGTCCTTGTCGCCGCTGCCTCGAGCCAAACCATATCACATCCCAATTATTATAATTGGTACTTCATATCATACATGGCATTACATCATGATCATCTTTGCAAAATTTCAGTTTAAAAGCCTTTTGCTAAAACCACCACACTTTTGCTTGTACATTCATATGAGTGACCACAAGGGTTTTACCTCGCATCTGCTAGAATGGTATTATATGAACATTCGGGTTGCATAGATGTGTAGAGTATTCCAATACAAAATTGTAGGATTTTGTTTCATTCGAAATGGAGCTCTAAAACTGAAATTATGGCCAAAACAGTTCAGACTTGTTTTCAGATTCAAAAAATTCAAATAGCAGTTCAGATAGTTTTAGTTAACATCAGGTTCAAAAAAAGAATAAAAAGAAAAAATATATATAACCACGCCGGCCAACCGGACCGCCAGCCCATAGACGCCAGCCGCTGGCCCGCCAATAGCCGGCAGAAGCCTCAGCGCTAACTACCGCCCGCCTGCCGCAGCAAACCCGCTGGCCCAGTAGCCCGCCCCGCCCGGCTGACAAGCGGGACCCACCGTCAGCGCCTGCACGTCGAGCAGACCGTGCTCGACACAAGCTCGCCTGTCGCCGCTGATTCCTCCAGGTGATACCGATTTACGTTTGAAAAACTCGACCCCAATCCCAACCAAGCACGACCCTATATAGCCCTCGATCTCCTCTTCGAAACCCCCCTAAAACGCCATTTATTCCGCCGCCACGACGAAGTAATTGCTCGCCGGAGCAAACCGCTGCTGCCACCGCCATTACCGCGGTAAGAAGCTTGGAGCCGACCCCGCGCCCTCTTCCTTTCGTGGGAGTACCACAGCGTGCCACTGTACCGTTTTGACCTCTCCCCGTCTCCTCTACCGCACGCAGGACTGCCCACGAGCTCGCCGGAGACCTCGCTGTCGCGCCGCTCCAGCCGCCAAGGACTGCCCCCGAGCACGCTCCAGTCCGAGCCGACCCTGCCCCCGAGACCGCCGCCTCCTGCCACACCCCGTGAGCCATCTCGTCGCTGCTAGGGAACGTCGGAGAGCCGTCGCCGCCCACCGCCGACGATGCGCCAGTGAGCTCTTGAAGCTCTGCTTCCCCACCCCTGGATCAAGTTTCAACGGCCTGGATCATCCTTCACCATCGCAGTTGACCACTGACCGATCAATGGTCCAGTCAGCGCCACGTTGGCTTGACCCCACCAGTCACCAGGAATATACCCCCGCAGTTTTCTAAAAAATTAATAAAAGAGATAGAAAACTATTACAACTTCAAAAATTCATAAGAAAAGATTTACTAGTCCAAAAATAGCAAATAATATATCGTTGGATTCACAAAATTGTTTAGAATGTGTTTATAAAATAATATTGCAGGTTTACTGTATGTATTTTCCTGAGATTATAAAAAGGCTTAAAGTACTATAAAAATCATACGAAAAGATTGGTATATCCGTTTGGCGTGATTCCAATTGCCCCTGGCTTTATTTTGGATTGTCCACACAGTAGTATTTTTGCTTAGGTTTTACAACCATGTTTACTATAGAGGCTTAGTGTTTTGCCTAAAGGCCTATTAATTGGGATAACAAATTGCATTGTTTTTGTTTGTCATTACATTAAAGGTTTTTCCATGCATCATGCAACAGTAATAAACATCAGAGAACATCGAGAGGTTACTGAAACCTTTATTAAGCTATCATGCATGCATTTGTGCACTTGTCTATGATTGTGTATGTTTGTTTATGTGTTGATTTGTATCATGTAGATTGTGACGAGTGCAACGCTTGTTTCTGCGAGGATTGTACTCTCGACTCCTACCGCCAAGGCAAGTAGATGCTATTTTGTTCATACCTTGTCCTACTATTTTCTCCTATGCATGTGTAGTGTATTTCTGTAGATATTGTGTAGGGATTACTATGCTATGCTATATCCTATATATTGTGGTAGAAATTCCTTGTAGTTGAGCCCCGTTCAGTAGATGTTCTTAGACCTGCTGTGAAGACGGGGGAAGGGATCACAATATGGTGAAGTATGTGTTTATTTAAACTAAAACAACATAATGTTAATGAACTACCTGGGCGGAATGGTTGGATTGTCAACGGAGTGTGGATAATGGTGGGGAATGCCGCCCAGGGTACTGAGAAGGATTGGTTCTCTTTGTTAAAGTAGCTTACGTGTGCAACCATGTGCCAGTAAGAAAAGGGTGGCTGGTTGGACTTAGTAGGTCATGGTGATCCAAACCCAGCGTAGCCAGAGATGTAGTGAATGGTAGGTTGGGACCGATGTACAGTGGGGTTTGGAGATCTGCTTCCCGAAAGGTATCATCTTGGTCTTCTCCCTATCATCACACAAAATGAGTGTGGTGGTACGAGCTGGGTTGGCCAGGTCATATGGGTAAAGTGTACAAACCCCTGCAGGGTGTAAAACTAAGTACTTAGCCGTGTCCCCGGTTACGGATGATTGAGTTTCTTGTTCTTGAGACCATGATATATTCTCACTCATCCTTATTTCCTAATTACTAAAACATGATGGGTGAACCTAATGGGTTGCTGTGAAACAAATGGTTTAGGAAGGTAGGACAAATGTGTTTGAAAAGTGCAAGCTAGCCATAGCTCCACTAGCCAAATAAGCATGTAGATGCTAGGTGCATTGTCTCTTTTATCTTAGCGCTACTTGCCATACATTCCATGTATTGACCCTTCGAGGCTGCTACGTTTCATGTTGTAGGTTATTCCGATTCCGAGTGATCGAAATAGGTCGCGGTACTCCACTTGACACTTGTTCCCTTGTGGGAAATTTGAAGATGGAGTAGTTATCTTTATTTATGTTGCTATTTGAATAATGTGTAAGCTATCCCTCGAGCTAAGTGAATATTTTAATAACTGAATCTTCTGCATCTTTGTTATTTATGATACACGGATTATTACTTTGTTATTTCATCTATGTTCTGTGTAAGCCAATGAACCGATCCAGGGATTGGCATGTTGCATAGAAGCTACAGTCTTTTCAGTACTGTAGTATAACAAATGGTATCAGAGCCGTGTGTTGACTGTAGGATGGTGACCTAGGATTGGAATAGCAAGCCTCATATTTAATTAAGTCTATTTTAGAATTTTGTCTTTATTCTTATGCCTTCATTCTAGTAAATTCTTATCTTTTGTTGTTCTCACTCTTTCCTCTTTATAATTGATAGATGGGAGATGCCACCAGAGTTGAGTATGTTGAGTTCCAATCACCAAGACTCTTTGCAAGGCAGTTGGTGGAACTTTGTTAGACGCTGGGCATGCTAATGACGATGTCCAAAGGAAGGCGGATGAACGCATATGTGCCGGGAGATCGCGTATGGGAGATCACCACCATTGTTCTTGTAGATCCCACCGTGCCTGGCATTGAGAACCTGAACCGCACCAAGAAATACCTTACTTGGGAGCAAGGAGTGGAGTTAGCCATGCATGAGACATTGTCACGCATGTGCTATCTTCACCGGCACCACCTGCCAGCGGGTTCACCCTTCCTTGCACTTGGGAAACAGAATGAAGACGAGAACGTGATGGTTACCGTAGGCAACCGGAACAACATGCCATTCCATGAGACGCATCTAGAGGACATGGAAATTAAAGCTTGGGAGAGGGAAGAGAAGCTGATGCAGCAAAAGGAGGCGCTGGATTATTTTCAGGGCACTCTGCATTTACAAGGATATGAGATGGAAACCCTGCACACCGCTGTGAATACAATGGAGCAAGCCCTTATTGGTAGGGATCAAACCATAGCGGGCCTCAATGGGACCATAGCGGAGAGGGATGCCACCATTGAGGAACAAAAGAATGTTTTGGTGGAAAGGAATGCTACAATAGTGGGACTGAACCAAACTATTGCGGGGCTGAACCAAACTATTGTGTGAATTACTCAAGTTGTGGCGGAACGAGATCAAACCATTGTGGAGATGGCTGCCCAGATTGCTGCCCTTCAAGCGCAGCAGAACCCGCCACCAAATAATGGTAATGACGATGATGGCAATGATGATGCAAGTAATGGTAATGATGGAGGCAATGACAATAATGGAGGTGATGACGATGACGGAGACAATGACGATGATGGAGGCAATGACGATGGAGGAGATGAGGTGAACGCATTTGCTGAAGAAAGCAAGCAGGAGGACCCCGATGAGGTGGACTTCTAGGACTTGAGTGCTGAAGATTCAGGGGAGGTGTACATGCCACCGCCATGGCATGCACAAGGATTGAAGCGCCAGCGCATGGACTCCAGAACCTATTGCAATCTATTCATCAAATAGTTAGAGATGGTCCTCCAAAATTAGACTTCGCTAGGATTTTCGTTAGCCACTATATATCGATCAATGTAAACTTTAGCACTGTTAGATATTGTGTTTAGGATGCTCTATTCAGTACTATGAAGTTCCAGGATTTTTCCCGTGTGATTTATTAATAATTTTGGCAAGTTTTGGGTAAAATCCGTGTTATTGCTGCAGCAGTTTTCTGCTGAATCTTCTGTACTGTACGATTTTTCATATTTTATTGATAACTGATAAAAATCTGCAAAATTGGGATCTGGTGCGTGGTTATCTGTACTACACGCACAAAAATCAGCAAACATTTCTGACAAGTTTAAGTCAGTCATAAAAATTCGTGAACACAGCTGAACTGTTCTGGCAAAAATCTGTTTATTGCTCTTTTGCTGCTCTTTTGTATCTAGATGTTGATACAAATGTTTTTAAACTATTTTGTAGTTATATACTGTTAATATAAACACCTGGAACTGTGCTTGTTGTGTGTTTTCTTGCGTGATACCTGTTTGCCATTGTCTGTAAATATATGGTTGTTGCATGAGCATTATACATGGGTAGGGATTATTTCCTTAGTTGCTTCTTTCTAATCTTATCTGTGCTAAACCACAGATGGCTCCTCGCCGAGTACCTGATGAGATTGCTCAGCTCATGGCCGCTCAGGCACAGTTGACCCAAGTGATGACACAGTTCATGGCAAATCATAACAATTACAACAACAACAACGAGAACAATCAGCCACAGGGAGATGCTCTCACCAGATTCCTGAGGCTGAGGCCAGCTAAGTTCTCCTCTGCACCTGAGCCCATGGTTTCTCTCGACTGGCTCCGTTCTGTGAACAAGGACTTGGTGACCGTTGGTTGCACTGATGCTGAAAAGGTGAGGTTTGCTGCTCACTTGCTGGAAGGATCAGCTGCTTCCTGGTGGGATGCTTTCCAAATCACCCACCCGCTGGACACAGTTACTTAGGCCATGTTTGAGGAAGGGTTCAGTATGAACCACGTCTCTGCCGGGACCATGAGCCTGAAGAGGAAGGAATTCCGCAACCTGCGCCAAACCAACCGCACTGTAGCAGACTACATAGAGGAATTCAACAACGTGTCCTGCTATGCCCCTGAGGATGTGGACACTGATGCTAAGAGGAGGGAGAGGTTCCTGGATGGTCTCAGTGATGAGCTTTCACTTTAGCTATCTGTGGTTTATTGCCCGACATTTCAGGAACTGATGGACAAGGCCAGAATCCTGGAAGGGAAACAACAGCAGGTGGAGAGACGCAAGAGGAAGAACAGCCAGCACTCCTCAAGATCGCACCACCGTGCTCGCACCTCTTATGATGGACACTCTGGATATTCTAGGCATGGCGGAGATGACCGCAACCACCGTGGAAGTAATGGACATCGCCACGATGGTCACAGGAGCAACAATCACCACCGTGGAGGAAATGACCGCCACCATAATGGTCACAGGAGCCACCACAGCAACTCTGGGAGGAACAATGGACATGACTATGTGAGCAAGAAGGACCTCAGCAATGTGGAGTGTTACAAGTGCAAGAAGCTGGGCCATTATGCTAGTACCTGCCCGGAGAAGAACACATGAGTAGGACCCAAGCTTGGACCCAACTAGAAGGCAAATGTGAACCATGTGGATGTGGAGGAAGTCCGTGATGAGCCGGACCTCGTGATTGGTAAGTTTCCAATTGATTCCCATATTGCACTTGTTCTATTTTGTACTGGTGCATCACATTCATTCATATCAAGGGCATTTGTGGATAGACATAAGTTAGCCACTAAGTCACTAAAAGGAACTATTAGAGTGAGCTCACCAGGAGGAGAGATGCTAGCTAGTAAGGGATGTCGTGATCTTATCCTAGGTATTGGAGCACACAGGGTCCCAGCACATTTGGTAGTTTTGGAGTCACAAGGACTAGATGTAATACTGGGCATGGATTGGTTGTCCGAGCATGATGGCCAGATAGATTGTGGACAACATGCCATCTCTCTCAGGACACCACAAGGCATAAATATTAAGTTCAAGTCGGCAGCATGTCTTAGGGGTGCTAAGGCGAACTCTCTTAAGGGGGTTAACATGGACACCGTACCCATAGTGAGAGAATACCCCGATGTGTTTCCGGAGGACTTACCAGGGATGCCACCGAATCGTGATGTGGAGTTTCTCATTGACTTAATATTGGGGACTGGACCAATAGCCAAGAGACCGTACAATATGGATGTGGATGAGCTGAAGGAATTGAAGAAGCAACTTAGAGAACAGTTGGACAAGGGATTCATTCAGCCAATTTCTTCATCTTGGGGTGCACCTGTTCTATTTGTGGAGAAGAAGGACAGTAGTAAGATACTGGTGGTAGACTATCGCTCGCTTAATGAGGTTACCATCAAGAATAAATATCCTCTACCCAATATAAATGACTTGTTTGATCAGTTGAAGGGTGCAAAAGTATTTTCCAAGATTGATCTAAGGTCAGGATATTTCCAATTAAAGATCCGTGAGCAGGACATACCAAAGACCGCCTTCACCACTAGGTATGGTTTGTATGAGTATATAGTTATGTCTTTTGGACTAACAAATGCTCCAGCATATTTTATGACCATGATGAACAAGGTATTCATGGAGTACTTGGGTAAATTCATCGTGGTGTTCATTGATAATATATTGATCTATTCTAAAGATGACAATGAGCATGAGAAGCATTTTCGCCTAATTATGGAGAAGTTGAGAGAGCATAAGCTATATGCTAAGTTCAGCAAGTTCGAGTTTTGGTTGAACATTATTGGTTTTCTCGGACACATAGTGTCGGGTCAAGGAGTTGCAGTTGATCCAAGCAAGGTATCATCAGTCACTGAATGGGAGTCTCCCAAAAATGTGGGAGATATTCGGAGTTTCTTGGGACTTGCTGGATACTATAGGAGGTTCATAGAAAACTTCTCCAAGGTTGTGAAGCCAATGACTGAGTTATTGAACAAGGAGAAAAGGTTTGAGTGGACAGAAGAGTGCGAAGCTAGTTTCTAGGAACTGAAGCAACGCTTAGTGACCGCACCTATCTTGTGTTTGCCTAATATTCAGAATGATTTCCAAGTGTACTGCGATGCATCTCGTTAAGGACTTGGAAGTGTGTTGATGCAAGATGGAAGAGTGGTATCCTACGCCTCACGCCAACTAAAACACCATGAGCGGAATTACCCCACGCATGACTTGGAACTAGCATCAGTTGTGTATGCGCTCAAGGTATGGAGGCACTATTTGATGGGTAAGCATTGTGATGTATTCACATACCACAAAAGCTTGAAATACATATTCACACATAAGGAATTCAACATGAGGCAAAGGAGATGGTTGGAGCTCATAAAGGATTATGACATGAGCCTACAATATTATCCCGGGAAGGCTAATGTTGTAGCAGATGCGCTAAGCCACAAAGTGTATGCTAATGGTTTGACCGTGGGAGAGTTACCCAAGGATTTGTGTGAACAATTCAAGGATCTTAGGTTGGAGGTAGTATCCGAGGGGTATTTGGCAACACTGTAAGTCAAACCAACGCTTCTGGACATGATCAGGGAGGCTCAAAAGAAGGATAGCGACATGGAAGGAATAAGAGCAAACATACCTGAGGGTAAAGCAAAGGGATTTCGCGAAGATGAGCAAGGAGCTCTATGGTATGGAGATCGTCTGTGCGTGCCCAACGATTAGGAAATTAGGAAGTTGATTCTCCAAGAAGCCCATGACTAGCCATACTCCATACATCCTGGTAACATGAAGATGTACATGGATTTGAAGGAAAGGTTTTGGTGGGTTAATATGAAGGGAGATATCGCAGAGCATATCGCTTTATGTGATGTCTGCAGCAGAGTGAAGGCTGAGTATCAGAAGCCAGCAGGATTGCTACAGCCATTGCCAGTACTTGATTGGAAGTGGGATAGAGTTGGAATGGATTTTATCACAGGACTGCCCAGGACGAGGTCAGGATACGACTCTATTTGGGTAGTGGTTGATCATTTGACCAAAGTATCTCACTTTATACCTGTGAAGACCACCTATACCAATGCTAGATTGGCCAAGATCTACATGGACAAAATTGTGTGTCTACATGGAGTTCCCAAGAGTATTGTTTCATATAGAGGCACCCAATTTACCTCTCACTTTTGGCGCCAGCTCCATGAGTCATTGGGTCCTAGATTGGAGTTCAGTATAGCCTTCCACCCTCAGACGGATGGACAGACAGAGAGGGTGAATCAGATTTTGGAGGATATGTTGAGAGCTTGTGCTCTAGCTCATGGCTCTAGCTGGGATGAGAATTTGCCTTATGCTGAGTTTTCCTACAACAACAGCTACCAGACTAGCATCAAGACGTCACCATTCGATGTGCTATATGGTAAGAGATGCAGGACACCATTATTATGGGGTGGTGTAGGTGAGCGTTAGTTGTTTGGACCTCATTTGATCAAGGATGCTAAGGAGAAGGTCAGTTTGATTCGAGATAGGATGAAGGTAGCACAATCAAGGAAGAAGAGATATGCTGATGCTAAACGCAAGGAAGTGGTGTATGAGATTGGAGATCGAGCATACCTCCGAGTTTCGCCACTGTGTGGAATTAAGCGATTTGGAATTAAGGGTAAGATGGCACCTCGGTTTATAGGACCATATAAGATCCTAGCACGCAAGGGAGAGGTTGCATATAAGTTGGAGATGCCAGAGGTTCTATCCGCTGTTCACGATGTGCCATCCGGAGATGGTGGATACACCATTGAGAGACACCATGCCACTAGATGAGGTTCATCTAGAGAGTGATTTGACCTATGAGGAGAAGCCAGTCAAGATCTTGGAAACAGCGGAGAGGTTTACACGCAGCAAGACAATCAGGTTTTGCAAGGTGTAATGGAGCCATCACACCAAGAGGAAGCCACTTGGGAGCGAGAAGATGACCTCCGAGAGGACCATCCACACCTATTTGTTAGCCACGAAGAATCTCGAGGACGAGATTCATCTTAAGGGCGTTAGTCTTGTCACATCCCAATTATTAGAATTGGTACTGCATATCATACATGGCATTGCATCGTGATCATCTTTGCAAAATTTCAGTTTAAAAGCCTTTTGCTAAAACCACCACACTTTTGCTTGTGCATTCATATGAAGTGACCACTAGGGTTTTTACCTCGCATATGCTAGAATGATATTATATAAACATTCGGGTTGCATAGATGTGTAGAGTATTCCAATACAAAACTATAGGATTTTGTTTCATTCGAAACGGAGCTCTAAAACTGAAATTATGGCCAAAACAGTTCAGACTTGTTTTTAGATTCAGAAAATTCAGATAGTAGTTCAGACAATTTCAGTTAACACCAGGTTCAGAAAAAGAATAAAATATATATATATATATATATACTGCCACCAGCCAAATTGACCATGACCCGCCACACCTGGCCAATCGCGCCAACGAAAGCGGCGCCAGCAAAGAATCCGGCTGGCACAACGTTGAGACGCCAAACGCCGACCGCCAATACCAAAGAAGCAGCCTCATTAAAGACTAACTACCGCCACAGCAAACCTGCCGGCCCAGCAGCCCGCCCCGCCCGGCCGACAAGCGGGACCCACCGTTAGCGCCTGCACGTCGAGCAGACCGTGCTTGACACGAGCTCGTCCGTTGCCGCTGATTCCTCTGGTTGATATCGATTTCCGTTCAAAAACTCAACCCCAATGCCAACCAGGCACGTCCCAATATAGCTCTCGATCTCCTCTTCGAACCCCCCCCCCTAAAACGCCCTCTATTCCGCCGCCATGACGAAGTAATTGCTAGCCGAAGCAACCTGCCGCCGCCACCGCCATTACCGCGGTAAGAAGCTTGGAGCCGTCCCCGCGCCCTCTTCCTTTCGCGGGAGTACCGCAGCTGTCATACCATTTTGACCTCTCCGTCCTCCTCATCAAGGCAGGACCGCCCACGAGCTCGCCGGAGACCTCGCCGTCGCGCCGCTCCAACCGCCAAGGACCATCGCCCGAGCATGCTCCAGTCCGAGCCGACCCCACCCCCGAAACCGCCGCCTCCTGCCGCACCCCGTGAGCCATCTCGCCGCTGCTAGGGAACGCCGGAGAGCCGCCGCCGCCACCGCCGACGACGCGCCGGTGAGCTCTTGAAGCTCTGCTTCCCCACCCCTGGATCAAGTTTCAACGGCCTGGATCGTCCTTGACCGTCGCAGTTGACCGCTGAACGGTCAATGGTCCAGTCAGTGCCATGTTGGCTTCACCCCACCAGTCAGCGGGAATATTCCCTGCAGTTTTCTGAAAAATTAATAAAAGAGACATAAAACTATTACAAATTAAGAAAATCATAAGAACAGATTTACTTGTCCAAAAATAGAAAATATTATATCGTTGGATTCAAAAAATTGTGTAGAATTTGTTTATAAAATAATATTGCAGGTTTACTGTACATATTTTCCTGAGATTATAAAAAGGCTTAAAGTACTATAAAAATCATAGGAAAAGATTGGTATATCCTTTTGGCGCGATTCCAATTGGCCCTGGCTTTATTTTGGATTGTCCACACAGTAGTATTTTTTCCCAGGTTTTACAATCCTGTTTACTGCAGAGGCTTGGTGTTTTGCCTAAAGGCTTATTAATTAGGATAACAAATTGCATTGTTTTTGTTTTCATTGTATTAAAGGTTTTTCCATGCATCATGCAATAGTAATAAACACCAGAGAACATCGAGAGGTTACTGAAACCTTTATTAAGCTATCATGCATGCATTTGTACACTTGTCTATGATTGTGTATGTTTATTTATGTGCTGATTTGTATCGTGTAGATTGTGACAAGTGCAACACTTGTTTCTGCGAGGATTGTACTCTCGACTCCTACCGCCAAGGCAAATAGATGCTATTTTGTTCATACCTTGTCCTACTATTTTCTCCTATGCATGTGTAGTGTATTTCTGTAGATATTGTCTAGGGATTACTATGCTATGCTATATCCTATATATTATGGTAGGAATTCTTTGTAGTTGAGCCCCGTTCAGTAGATGTGCTTAGACCTGCTGTGAAGACGGGGGAAGGGATCACAATATGGTGAAGTATGTGTTTATTTAAACTAAAACAACATAATGTTAATGAACTACCTGGGCGGAATGGTTGGATTGTCAACGGAGTGTGGATAATGGTGGGGAATGCCGCCCAGGGTACTGAGAAGGATTGGTTCTCTTTGTTAAAGTAGCTTACGTGTGCAACCATGTGCCAGTAAGAAAAGGGTGGCTGGTTGGACTTAGTAGGTCATGGTGATCCGAACCCAGCGTAGCCAGAGATGTAGGGAATGGTAGGTTGGGACCGATGTATAGTGGGGTTTGGAGATCTGCTTCCCGAAAGGTATAATCTTGGTCTTCTCCCTATCATCACACAATATGAGTGTGGTGGTACAAGCTGGGTTGGCCACCAGGTCATATGGGTAAAGTGTACAAACCCCTACAGGGTGTAAAACTAAGTACTTAGCTGTGTCCCCGGTTATGAACGATTGAGTTGCTTGATCTTGAGACCATGATATATTCTCACTCATCCTTATTTCCTAATTACTAAAACATGATGGGTAAACCTAATGGGTTGCTGTAAAACAAATGGTTTACGAAAGTAGGATAAATGTGTTTGAAAAGTGCAAGCTAGCCACAACTCCACTAGCCAAATAAGCATGTAGATGCTAGGTGCATTGTCTCTTTTACCTTAGTGTACTTGCCATACATTCCATGTATTGACCCTTCGGGGCTGCTACGTTTCATGTTGCAGGTTATTCCGATTCCGAGTGATCGAAATAGGTCGTGGTACTCCACTCAACACTTGTTCCCTTGTGGGAAATTTGAAGATGGAGTAGTTATCTTTATTTATGTTGCTATTTGAATAATGTGTAAGCTAGCCCACAAGCTAAGCGAATATTGTAATAATTGAATCTTCTGGATCTTTGTTATTTCATCTATGTTCTATGTAAGCCAATGAACCAATCCAGGGATTGGCATGTTGCATAGAAGTTACAGTCTTTTCAGTACTATAGTATTACAAACCATCTTCACAGGAAAACCTAGGTGAGCTGGACTAACTCCCAGGCATGGCCGCCTCCTCCCTCCCTTCCTGTATCACCGTCGTGTGCGACACCGCGTGTGGTCACCGCCGCAGACGTGTAGGTGTAGTTTGCTGGTGCTCTGTTCCTCAAGTCGTAGCTGAGTCCATGATGTGTTTCAGCTCGAGCTCCCTGAACAGAAGTTGTAGCATGTTGTTTCCTCTTCAAAACGTGCCCTCGTACGCCCAATCCGTCATCTCTAGCCGTCGCCATCGTCGCCGAAAGACCGTAGCCGCGCACGCTGGTGTCGCTTGTAGTACTGCTGTTCTGTGTGTCTGTGTCGTTGCTCAGGTGTCCTGATCTCAGATCTGAGCACATACATCTCTAGCCCTTGGACCCGTCGTCAGTTCGAGTGCTTGCACGCTCCAAACAGTGCTCTGTGCACACCGTGGTCATCCCCACAAGGTATTGCCGCCGCTCGAACATCGCCGGAAGTTTCAGAGTATCAGCAACTTTTCGTTCGCTAGTTTAAGACTATCGTTTTGCTTCTTCAGAGAAAACTACTGACAGCAACCGTAGTCCACATCTGCCTCTATTCTTCGCGACCTACCCAGAAGCATAGTGCATATTAGGTGCTTTTCGTTGTGCCATGTTGTTGGCTTTGTTCCCCTCTTTAAAACGAGCTACCACACACACTTTTTGGTCCGGTATCATGTTCGTGTTCATCCTCGCAAGATCTGTGTATCACACAGGAAAACTATCGCGACCGTCAGTAGTTAGCTGCAGTTTCTTCACTCTCACACCCGACTTAAAACGCTCAAAAAGATAATTGGCCCAGTTCTAACATTAATCAGCAGCTAGCTCAGTGGTAGGGTCACCCGGCCCATGACCACAAAGGCAGCAATGCTACACTTACGGGATTTTTTTACGGAAACCGCTTACGGGCAGACGTGGAGACTTCAAACAAATCCACGTTCCTCAAATCACGGAGAACAAATGGATTTCAACCACTCAGCTGCATGCACGTCATTCCGTAGGTTGCAATCCGTAACATAGTGCCCATAGGTGTAGCATTATTGCCACAAAGGTGAGGAGTTCAACTCCCAAATCCCCACCCTTTCGTTTCTATTTTTTTCAACTAACAGAACCGACCCACCTGTAATCCACACCGCGCCATCTCAGCACCAGCGAGCCTTTTCAGATAGCCCTGGCCCACCCGTCAGCGGGAGAGTCTAGATCTTTCTCGATATAAAAAGTTCTAACAGTTTCCTAAAAATAAAAGAAATTCCTGAAATGATTTATAAATGTTTTCAATTGATAAATGCATAACTTTTATGTGGTGCATGCAAAAATATTAAGTAATATATCAATCTTGCTCAGAAAAATATAAGGATCATGAATATGCCATTGAAAATTATTTTTGGACAAATAAAATTTCGATATTGTTTTATGGCAATAACAATGTTTTTCTTAATAAATTCATAACTTTAATTTCGTAATTTCAAATTCAACAAATAATATGTCTAAATCGATTAGGTCGACGAGGCCGTTCTAACTATGCGTTCAATGATATGAATTGAAGCATGCATCATATAAATATTAAGTATACAGCAATGTTTATGGGAGCAAAACATGACTAAAAACTTAATAAAATGCCTTGCTCTTGTACCACACACCTTACCCTTGCCATGCTATGTTATGCCATGTAAATTGTGCATCATTCCATCATGCTATACTTGTTGCTTGTTGCATATTATATATATGATTGCGCAATGTATTTATTTTGGCCCCTTGTGTGTTTGGTTTTATCCGGATAGACACTGAACAAGGAGAATACAAGGAGCCTCGGGAGTATTACCCAGATCCTTCCTATTCGACAACAGAAGTGCCAAGCAAGCAATTCCCTATGCTTGGATACATATAGTATCTATGCTTCTATCTTACTCTTGCATCATTGAGTCGCGATTATATTAAATTGAATCCCAAGTATTGCATAGCCTTTACTTTTAAACCCCACGAAGCTTGTACCTCCATCCCATGAGCCATTACTGCAGGAGTTTTTTGAGCCATGCGAGTCATAGAATTGCATGTGTAGGGTTTGTGCGAGTCTTTGGATAATGAGGTACCTAAACAACTTAATATGAGTAGAGAACTAATGGAAGAGGCATCAATGAGCATTATCTGCTATTTGGTTCTTTAAGCTCACTTTTGTCCTGTAGGACCCCGAGTACTTGATTCCTATTCCTTGACTATCGCACTATCCACATACGGGAGACCCTATGAATCCTCCTTTTCCTGGTCTTGATTCACACTTTATATTCTTGGGGCCACAAACTAGTTTGGGGCTTTATTACTTTCTTGTACTTATGCCATACTTTAGTACTTTATTTACAATTGTGCGTGGAGCACCTGTACTGTTTAGGTCCCCGCGCCATGTTTATGCTGTATCGACAAGCCTAGTCATACTTTCTGGTTCCCAGTCGTTTATCGCCGTCATCGCAAACCATGGATACATCTCGAAGCCGACCAACTTCGTTGCGGGTAACTTATTGGAGTGGCCTCCTGAAATGATTTATGAATCCTGTGAATGCATTATCGTGAGGCCTCGTTGCGTTTTATTTGGTTCTTCCCGAGGTTGATCGTGTGTGTTGCTATTTGTACACCCCTGCAGGGTAAATCTTTTTGAAAGCCGTGTCCGCGGTTATGGACGACTTGGAGCACAGTTTCTCGATCATAGACAAGCATAACTAAAGTATCGCCTTTAATCTGACTAAGATATGACTAGTAATTAGTTCAACACTCAAGTAATGGTTAATAAAATTGCTAACGGATGGGTTGTTCTTCCACCTTCTCGTCGGTAAGCGAGAAGGAGGACGAGCGAGGTTATTTTTGTTGCTTATATAACCGTTGCTATTAATTAATAGGCGTCCGTCCATCTCTGGTTGGGCGGATGCGTCGCGTGTCTCTGTAGCACTTTATAGATATTATCTTTCGCTGCAATTGCGTTACCCCAGGTTATTCCCTTTAGATGCGTTAAGACTTGATGAGTACCCCTAGGGTCTCACATGATAAATATTTGGTTTAGGTGGATAGGTATACTCTCAGGAAGGCTACTGGGTCGAAGAGACCGATGATGGTGGCAACGACCATCAGGTGTAGAGATTCCAGGGATGGAGATCCGTGAGATCTGTGGGCGGGATGTGCTTATTTCAGAGTCTAGAATATGTTGTGCCACTTTTGTTGTGATCAAATTATGTTCAGTACACGAGATATTACTTCTTTTTTTATGATAATCGACAAATGCATGCATGAACACGACGCACGAAACCGCTGCTCGTCCTTGATCAGATCGGCCCCCCACTCTGTGTACCCGCCATCAACCATTCGGAACAACTACCTCAAGCACGATAACCCCTCGCCATGGCAATGGCAGGTCCAAGACGTCCACTGACCATCCTGTGTCCCTAGCTCTTCGTTGCATCGGTCGTGCTCGCGAGTCGCCTACTAAGGCAGCACATCGTGTCCGACCGCGCCAGGATCCATCGACATCGGCACTCAAGGACACCGCTTCGTCGAAGCTCGTACCGGCCGCCCAGAAGGAGCATTGGGTACCTGCAACGACGGACGAGCGCGAAGAAGCAGCCAGGACGGGGCGCGTGTTGCACCGGCGAGTACGGACAAGAAGAGGAACGAGAAGAAGACCAGGAAGAAGAGAGGAGACAACTATTTGGACGAGTCTGACTCGGCCAACGAGGAGGCGTTCATCGATCAGTTGGAGGCAGAAGCGGAGGAGAGTGACATGGACCCATGGGACTACGAAGAGGAGGAGGAAGACTCCAACGAGGAGATAGCGCACTTATATGAGGAAGGGGGTGGTGTCGAGTCATTAGAGGAGGACACCGACGGCGGCAATGGCAAGGACCATGGCATTGACGAAGACGAGGACGAACCGGAAGACGGAGATGATAGCTTCTTTGAAATATGATCATTTATTTTATTTAGATAGATGGATTTTCACTTGTTTATGGAGGTAAAGTATCGGTGGCACGGATAGATCATGCATAAAAAAATTGGAGAGGGAGGGGTTATCTTGCCCGTTGGATCACAGAGAATCAACGGTTGGTGGAGACGATCCGCGTGACATCTGTGTCAGCCAATCAGGGCGTAGCACCCAGAGTGAGCACAAGTTTGGGCTTTTGTGACATTTGTGACCGAGAGAGAGGGCAAATCTGAGTACTATCAGAAAACCAAGGGCAAGACAAAATAAGGGATTCAAATAGAAAATAGAAAGAGTAGGCATTGCATGTGTGTTATTTTCGCAAACCACATATGGATCCACCAGTGTCATTGCATGTGTGTTCTTTTCACAGACCACATATGGAGCCACCAGTCTCATTGCATGTCTGTTCTTTTCACATACCACATATGGATCCACCAGAGTCATTGCATATGTGTTCTTTTCACAGACCACATATAGAACCACTAGTGTCATTGCATGTCTGTTCTTTTCACAGACCACATATGGATCCACCAGTGTCATTACATGTGTGTTCTTTTCACAGAACACATATGGATCCACCAGAGTTCATTGCATGTGTGTTCATTTCATAGACCACATATGGATCCACCATTTTCATTGCATGTGTGTTCTTTTCATTAACCACAGCTAGAGTCATTGAAATGTTTGTTCTTTTCATATACCACGTACGGATCATCCAGTGTCATTGCATGTGTGTTCTTTCCACAGACCACATATGGATCCACCAGAGTTCATTGCATGTGTGTTCTTTTTACAGACCATGTATGGATCCACCAGTGTCATTGAAATGTGTGTTCTTTTCACAGACCACATATGGATCCACCAGAGTTCATTACATGTGTGTTCTTTTCAAAGACCATATATGGATCCACCACTGTCATTGCATGTGTGTTCTTTTCATACACCATATATGGATCCACCAGAGTTCATTGCATGTGTGTTCTTTTCATAGACCATATATGGATCCACCAGTGTCATTGCATGTGTGTTCTATTTAAAGACCACATATGGATCCACCAGAGTTCATTGCATGTGTGTTCTTTTCACAGACCATATATGGATCCACCAGTGTAATTGCATGTGTGTTCTTTTGACAGACCACATATGGATCAACAGAGTTCATTGCATGTGTGTTCTTTTCATTAACCACAGCTAGAGTCATTTCATGTGTGTTCTTTTCATAGACTAGATATGGAACCACTAGTGTCATTGCATGTGTGTTATTTTCACAAACCCCATATCGATCCACCAGAGTTCATTTCATGTGTGTTCTTTTCACAGACCACATTTGGATCCACCAGTGTAAATGCATGTGTGTTCTTTTCGCAGATCCCATATGGATCCACCAGAGTTCATTGCATGTGTGTTCTTTTTACAGACCACATTTGGATCACCAGTGTCATTGCATGTGTGTTCTTTTGACAGACCACATATGGATCCACCAGAGTTCATTGCATGTGTGTTATTTTCACAGACCATATTTGGAACCACTAGTGTCATTGCATGTGTGTTCTTTTCACATACCACATATGGATCCACCAGTGTCATTGCATGTGTGTTCTTTTCACAGACCACATATGGATCCACCAGTGTCATTTCATATGTGTTCTTTTCACATACCACAGATGGATCCACCAGTGTCATTGCATGTGTGTTCTTTTCACAGACCCCATATGGATCCACCAGAGTTCATTACATGTGTATTCTTTTTACAGACCACATATGGATCCACCGGTGTCATTGCATGTGTGTTCTTTTCACAGACCACATATGGATCCACCAGAGTTCATTGCATGTGTTTTCTTTACACAAACCACATGTGGATCCACCAGTGTCATTGCATGTGTGTTATTTTCGCAGACCACATATGGAACCACCACTGTCATTGCATGTGTGATCTTTTCACATACCACATATGGATCCACCATTTTCATTGCATGTGTGTTCTTTTAACATACCACATATGGAACCACCATTATCACTGCATGTGTATTCTTTTCACAGACCACATATGGATCCATCAGAGTCATTGAAATGTTTGTTCTTTTCAAAAACCACATATGGATCCACCGGTTTCATTGCATGTGTGTTCTTTTCACAGACCACATATGGATCCACCAGAGTTCATTGCATGTCTTTTCTTTTCACAAACCACATATGGATCCACCAATGTCATTGCATGTCTGTTGTTTTCATAGTCCACATATGGATCCACCAGAGTCATTGCATGTGTGTTCTTTTCACACACCACATATGGATCCACCAGTGTCATTGCATGTGTGTTGTTTTCACACACCACATATGGATCCACAATTGTCATTGCATGTCTGTTCTTTTCACAGACCACATATGGATCCACAGTGTCATTGAAATGTTTGTTCTTTTCACAGACCACATTTGGATCCACCAGTGTCATTGCATGTGTGTTCTTCTCACAGACCAAATACGGATCAACCAGTGTTCACTGCATGTGTTCTTTTCATTAACCACAGCTAGAGTCATTTCATGTGTGTTCTTTTAACAGACCACATATGGAACCACCAGTATTACTTCATGTCTGTTCTTTTCATAGACCCCATATGGATCCACTAGAGTTCACTGTATGTGTGCTCTTTTCAGAGACCACATTTGGATCCGTCAGTGTCATTGCATGTGTGTTCTTTTCACAGACCCCATATGGATCCACCATTGTCATTGCAGGTGTGTTCTTTTCACAGACCACATATGGAACCAGCATTGTCATTGCATGTGTGTTCTTTCCACAGACCACATACGGATCCACCAATGTCATTGCATGTGTTTTCTTTTCATAGACCATATTTGGAACCACCATTGTCACTGCATGTGTTTTCTTTTCACAGACCACATATGGACCACCATTGACATTGCATGTGTGTTCTTTTCGCAAACCACATCTGGATCCACTAGTGTCATTCCATGTGTGATATTTTCACACACCACATATGGATCCACCAGTGTCATTCCATGTTTGTTCTTTTCACAGACCACATATGGATCCACCAGAGTCATTGCATGTGTGTTCTTTTCACAGACCACATATGGATCCACCAGTGTCATTGCATGTGTGTTCTTTTCACACACCACATATGGATCCACGAGTGTCATTGCATGTTTGTTCTTTTCAGAGACCACATATGGATCCACCAGTGTCATTGCATGTGTTTTCTTTTCATAGACCACATATGGAACCACCATTGTCATTGCATGTGGTCTTTTCACAGACCATATATGGATCCACTAGTGTCATTGCATGTGTGTTCTTTTCACAGACCACATATGGATCCACTAGTGTCATTGCATGTGTGTTCTTTTCACAGACACAAAATGGATCCATGAGTGACATTGCATGTGTGTTCTTTTCACGAACCAGGATCCACCAGAGTTCATTGCATGTGTGTTCTTTTCACAGACCATATATGGATCCACTAGTGTCATTGCATGTGTGTTCTTTTCACAGACCACATATGGATCCACCAGTGTCATTGCATGTGTGTTCTTTTCACATACCGCAACTAGTCATTGCATGTGTGTTCTTTTCACAGACCAGATATGGATCCACCAGTGTCATTTCATGTCTGTTCTTTTCATAGACCCCATATGGATCCACCAGTGTCATTACATGTGTGTTCTTTTCACAGACCACATATGGATTCACTAGTGTAATTGCATGTGTGTTCTTTTCATAGACCACATATGGATCCACCAGTGTCATTGCATGTGTGTTCTTTTCAAAGACCACATATGGATCCACCAGTGTCATTGCATGTGTGTTCTTTTCACAGACCACATATGGATCCACCAGTGTCATTGCATGTGTGTTCTTTTCACAGACCACATATGGATCCACCAGAGTTCATTGCATGTGTGTTCTTTTCAAAGACCACATATGGATCCACCAGTGTCATTGCATGTGTGTTCTTTTCACAGACCACATATGGATCCACAGCTATCATTGCATGTGTGTTCTTTTCACAGACCACATATGGATCCACCAGTGTCATTGCATGTGTGTTCTTTTCACAGACCACATATGGATCCACCAGTGTCATTGCATGTGTGTTCTTTTCACAGACCAACTAGGGATCCACCAGTGTCATTGCATGTGTGTTCTTTTCACACACCACATATGGATCCACCAGTTTCATTGCATGTGTGTTCTTTTCACAAACCACATATGGATCCACCAGTGTCATTGCATGTTTGTTCTTTTCACAATCCACATATGGATCCACTGGTGTCATTACATGTGTGTTCTTTTCACAAACCACATATGGATCCACCGGTGTCATTGCATGTGTGTTCTTTTCACAGACCAATATGGATCCACCAGAGTTCATTGCATGTGTGTTCTTTTCATAGACCATATATGGATCCACCAGTGTCATTGCATGTGTGTTATTTTTAAAGACCACATATGGATCCACCAGAGTTCATTCCATGTGTGTTCTTTTCACAGACCATATATGGATCCACCAGTGTAATTGCATGTGTGTTCTTTTTACAGACCACATATGGATCCACCAGAGTTCATTGCATGTGTGTTCTTTTGACAAACCACATATGGATCCGCCAGTGTTATTGAAATGATTGTTCTTTTCATAGACCACATATGGATCCACCAGAGTCATTGTATGTGTGTTCTTTTCACATACCATATATGGATCCACCAGTGTCACTGCATGTGTGTTCTTTTCACAGACCACATATGGATCCACCAGTGTCATTGCATGTGTGTTCTTTTCACAGACCATATATGGATCCACAAGTGTCATTGCATGTGTGTTCTTTTCACAGACCACATTTGGATCCACCAGTGTCATTGCATGTGTGTTCTTTTCACAGACCATATATGGATCCACTAGTGTCATTGAAATGTTTGTTCTTTTCATAGACCACATATGGATCCACTAGTTTAATGGCATGTGTGTTCTTTTCACATACCACATATGGATCCACTAGTGCCATTGCATGTGTGTTCTTTTGACGGAGCACATATGGATCCACCTGAGTTCATTGCATGTGTGTTCTTTTCATATACCATGTATGGATCCACCAGTGTCATTGAAATCTGTGTTCTCTTCATAGACCACATATGGATCCACCAGAGTTTATTGCATGTGTGTTCTTTTCATAGACCATATATGGATCCACCAGTGTCATTGCATGTGTGTTCTTTTTAAAGACCACATATGGATCGACCAGAGTTCATTGCATGTGTGTTCTTTTCACAGACCATATATGGATCCACTAGTGTAATTGCATGTGTGTTCTTTTCACAGACCACAGATGGATCCACCAGAGTTCATTGCATTTGTGTTCTTTGGAAAACCACATATGGATCCGCCTGTGTGATTGAAATGTTTGTTCTTTTCACAGACCACATATGGATCCACCAGAGTCATTGCATGTGTGTTCTTTTCACACACCACATATGGATCCACCAGTGTCATTGCATGTCTGTTCTTTTCACAGACCACATATGGATCCACCAGAATCATTGCATGTCTGTTATTTTCACAGACCACATATGGATCCACCAGAGTCATTGCATGTCTGTTCTTTTCACAAACGACATATGGATCCACCAGTGTCATTGCATGTGTGTTCTTTTCAATGACCACATATGGATCCACCAGAGTTCATTGCATGTGTGTTCTTTTCACAGACCACATTTGGATCCACCAGTGTCATTGCATGTGTTTTCTTTTCATAGACCACATATGGAACCACCATTGTCATTGCATGTGTATGCTTTTCATTAACCAGAGTTAGAGTCATTGAAATGTGTGTTCTTTTCACAGAACACATATGGATCAACCAGTGTCATTGCATGTGTGTTTTTTCACAGACCAGATATGGATCAACCAGAGTTCATTGCATGTGTGTTCTTTTCACAGACCATGTATGGATCCACTAGTGTCATTGAAATGTGTGTTCTTTTCACAGACCACATATGGATCCACCAGTGTCATTGCATGTGTGTTCTTTTCACAGACCACATTTGGATCCACCAGTGTCATTGCATGTGTGTTCTTTTCACAGACCATATATGGATCCACTAGTGTCATTGAAATGTTTGTTCTTTTCATAGACCACATATGGATCCACTAGTTTAATCGCATGTGTGTTCTTTTCACAGACCACATATGGATCCACTAGTGCCAGTGCATGTGTGTTCTTTTCACGGAGCACATATGGATCCACCTGAGTTCATTGCATGTGTGTTCTTTTCACAGACCATGTATGGATCCACCAGTGTCATTGAGATGTGTGTTCTCTTCACAGACCACATATGGATCCACCAGAGTTCATTGCATGTGTGTTCTTTTCATAGACCATATATGGATCCACCAGTGTCATTGCATGTGTGTTCTTTTTAAAGACCACATATGGATCCACCAGAGTTCATTGCATGTGTGTTGTTTTCACAGACCATATATGGATCCACAAATGTAATTGCATGTGTGTTCTTTTCACAGACCACATATGGATCCACCAGAGTTCATTGCATGTGTGTTCTTTGGAAAACCACATATGGATCCGCTTGTGTGATTGAAATGTTTGTTCTTTTCACAGACCACATATGGATCCACCAGAGTCATTGCATGTGTGTTGTTTTCACAGACCACATATAGATCCACTAGTGTCATTGCATGTGTGTTCTTTTCACAGACCATATATGGATCCACAAGTGTCATTGCATGTGTGTTCTTTTCACAAACCACATATGGATCCACCATTATCATTGCATGTGTGTTCTTTTCATAGACCACATATGGAACCACCATTGTCATTACATGTGTGTTATTTTCACAGACCACATATGGAACCACCATTGTCATTGCATGTGTATTCTTTTCACAGACTACATATGGATCCACTAGTGTCATTGAAATGTTTTTTTCACAAACCACATATGAATCCACCAGAGTTCATTGCATGTGTTTTCTTTTCACAAACGACATATGGATATACCAATGTCATTGCATGTCTGTTCTTTTCATAGTCCACATATGGATCCGCCAGAGTCATTGCATGTGTGTTCTTTTCAGAGACCACATATGGATCCACTAGTGTCACTACATTTGTTTTCTTTTCACAAACCACATATTGATCCACCAGTGTCATTGCATGCTTGTTATTTTTACAGACCACATATGGATCCACCAGCGTCATTGAAAAATTTGTTCTTTTCACAGACCACATATGGATCCACCAGTGTCATTGCATGTGTGTTCTTTTCACAGACCACATATGGATCAACCAGAGTTCATTGCATGTGTGTTCTTTTCATTAACCACAGCTAGAGTCATTTCATTGTGTTATTTTAACAGACCACATATGGAACCACCAGTATCATTGCATGTGTGTTCTTTTCACAGACCCCATATGGATCCACTAGAGTTGATTGTATGTGTGTTATTTTCACAGACCACATTTGGATCCAGCAGTGTCATTGCATGTCTGTTCTTTTCACAGACCACATATGGATCCACCAGAGTCATTGCATGTGTGTTCTTTTCACAGACCACATATGGATCCGGTAGTGTCATTGAATGTGTGTTCTTTTCACAAACCATATATGGATCCACTAGTGTCATTGCATGCGTGTTCTTTTCACACACCACATATGGATCCACCAGTGTCATTGCATGTTTGTTCTTTTCACAAACCACATATGGATCCACCACTACTAGGAAATAACTCTTCTGTGGCGCATGTAATTACATCTTCTGTGGCGCATATCCTAGTCGCCACTGTTATCTCCCGATATACGCTTCCTGGCACATATGATATGTCACGAAGTCCCCGAACTTCGTGGCGCATTTGTTCATATGTACAGGAATAACTTAGGCATTTACACATATGCAAAACAGCCAAATCCTTGACTATATAATTATATGCGCCACTGATTGCGTAACACGTATTCAAAGTAAAATACTTTCCTGATGTATAATCAGGTATTTATACAGTATTTATACAGTATTTATACAGATGAGTATAAAACACATTGCACAAGTAGTAGATGCATGAAAACTGACATATATATAATACAAACACTTAGAGCCCGATCGAGATACATATATAGTGCCAAATTTTTACACAAGCACCGAATACAAAGTTCATATCAGCTCACATTACAAATATGAAGTGGCCACCGCCGCCTACACTAGGATCAAATAGAATACAACTGTGATAATGGTGAGCAAGAGCATTAGCCCGACCAATATCTTCATCCGGTTCTTCTTCCACAAGTGGTTCCTCCACTTGGCTATCGCCTCCTCTCTAGTCGCGTATCCTTTGTAGATGTTGCCACTGAACTTGATCACTTGTTTGTGACAATACTCCCACTCCCCGTAGACTCCTGGAACCCTACCCATGTACACCACATACCACCTCGTCGCCATCTCTATAGACGACAAGGCATATTAGTAAAAATACAACGAAAAGAATGAATAAAGGGTTCACATGCATATATATATATATGTTCATAGAATATAAAACAAAGGATCCATAAACCTAAAAGATAGATCATCATAGAAGCAATAAGTTCAACGATAACATGACCACAAGGTAGTTTAAGTCTAACAACAATGACCATTTCGACCACGAGATAGTAAAGTTTATGACACACACACACTAATACAGCAGGCGTCCATCAAGAATATACACACACTAGATCATGCTAGAGGCACACATCGATCATGATGAAGACTTCCTCTTCTTGCTCGGCTTCGGGAATGGTAGATAGCCCTCTTTCGTCGTCCACGTTCTTGTGTCACCCTGCTTATGGAGGCGTTCTTCGATCTCCCTCTTACTCAACCCTCTGCCTTGTTGTAGGGCACCCCCCCTTGTGTTGAAATCTTCAATGATGATTTGCGACAACTTCATCTTAATGCGATGGAAGTCTTCTCTAAGATCAGCATCGTTGATTTTTGCCAAAGTTTCGGCCCATCCTCGAAGAGTAGATGGCAGCGTTAGGTTATGGCAATCCCGAACATAGCCTTTAAGGTGATGGAGGACGTAGAAGGCCTCCTTGGCACCAGTAGTCGACTGCTTGACACAGGGGAAGTCGAGCACATGCTTGAACACGTGTTTGCCATCCTTGATACATTCCCCCTTATCTACGAAGGTGCATCCCTTCTTGGTGTAGCCCTCGAGAGCCTCATTGAGAACACCCCTTATTATGGTGTAGTCTTTCTTCTTCATCAAACTCCCCGAGTAGAAATACGTGGCTAGCGAATACCTCGGGGCAAGGACGATGAGTGTGCAGTATTTGTCTCTGCGCAACACAATTGGAACGGAATGTTGGAAAAAGATCAAAGGAAGAAATCTATAAGAAATGCATAAGTTACGGTGGCGATGAGCGAGTGTGTGTACTTACTCCAGAAAGAAAGGCAAAAGAAGTGTGCCCTTCCTCTTGTTGTCCACCATGAACTTCTCGAGGTACGCCGTCGCCTTGGTCCGTGTCTCTGATCCTTCGACCAATTGGTTGTCCCGCATGTAGTAGGGATCCACTATCGCGATTTTCGGGGTACTTTCTCTCTTGATCGTGAGCGCCAGATTGAGCGCGTATAGGCGGACCAAGTTATAGTCCAGCCGTTTCATGAGAAACAGCTTGAATATGTCCTCGAACGCTATGAAGAATATATCCGCGGGGGGTTCATTGACGAAGCCCACATCCAATGGCACCTTGGCCGTGAAAACCGGGTAATTTGGATCTTCGTATTTAAGAAGGAGGGCCTCTAGTGTCTTGAAACCCTCGTGCAAAGTTAACATGGCTCCAACCGCAATGTGGATCGTATCCGGAGTCAATATCGGATCACCAGCTACATGCACTCGGGGCAAGCCAAATTGTGTGGATGGTACAACGACGGCGTCCTGACCCTGGATCCTCTTCGGAAGAGGCTGGCTCGCACCCTTCTTCTTATTATTATTACCTCTCTTCTTGTAGTGCTTCTTCTTCACAACAGTGTCAGCCACTACCATCTGCTTAACAGTCACCTTTCGGAGTGTGTTGGGGCTGAAAACCAATCACGGTTTCTCTTGTGGTGGATCGGCGGCCGGAGGTGTCTCTTGAGAAAGACCATGGAAGACCAGGCGATGCGTGCATGTATTGGGCCGACCAGCTTGATGGTTGTCGCGAGCTGCGAAGGGTTCTTCATCCACAGAAGGCATATACAATCCTTTGGCGGCGCCGGTGTTGATGAAATCGTCAATGTTGACCAATTCATCATCATCTTCATGGGTGCCATCATGTGGTGGTGGTAGCAGGGGCGACAGCGGTTGCGGCACAACGTCTTTGCCATGTGGCGGTGCACATGCTGCCAAGAGTTGATGGTGACGGCTGGTGGTGGCGACGACGGCGGCTACTGGCTTCCGAAGTGGTGGCCGGGCGATTGGTCGAGAGGTGGCGCCAGTGCTCCCCCCCCCCCCCCTCGCAAGACGAATCTGGGTCTTCGGCCATGTCAAGGGCCAGTTGTAGCATTCCCCAAGGATCTTGTGTTCGTCGGCTCCCTGAGGTTGAAAGGGGGGTCCATGTCATCGCACCCTGGCAACACCCGAGCCAACCTGACCCTCATCACGTCATCATCCATTGGATTGTTGTGCATAGTGCGGCTCGCCGGTTGTATAAGAGTGCCCTTGGAAACATCCTTCAACTCACCGCCGACATCTTTAAGCAGGAGTACGCAAGAAGTGTCCTGAGGCAAAAACATGTTGTTGGGCGTCATGAGATGGCAGCAGTCATGCATCAAAGGCATAAAGGAGATGACGTGCACTAACTAATTAGTTACCTTGGTGATGGCGTGGATCTCGGCTAATGTAGAGACACGGCCAATGCCGGCGACCGGCCTATCATCATCTGCAATCTCCCGCTCGGGTGCCTCACGAAGCACCACCGCTGTCGGCTGCGCCTTATTGGTATCTTTGGCAGGAGGGGGCATCGGTGTGACCAAAACGAGTGGCTGCGTCCTGACGTTGACGGCCGAAGGGGTCACCAGGTCCGGCGACACGGTAACATTGATGCCCGAGTTGCTGCCGCTTAAGCTGGGCAGATGTATCGTCCCCTGTCGACCTCCCGCATTCCAAGCAGTAAGCCCCTCGAAAAACTTAGGGGGGATCATCGAGCGGAGCTTCTCTTCCACTAACTTGTCCACCGTTTTCTCGTCCACCGCCTTCTCCTCCAGTGTCCGCACCTTCATCTTCAGCTCTGCAACAACGGCTTTATCCTGGTTCTTCCTCTCCCTTCTTTTCTTGGCGTCCTCTTTGTAGTACTCCTTGAACTTCATGCTCATACCGAAGCCATACACACGGCCAGCTGAGGACGGCGGCAACCCCTTGTCCCTCTTCTTGTAAGCATTGGCCACCCTATTGAAAACCGTGTCCCATGGCTCCGTCGAATCCTGGGGCGACTCTGTGGCAGTAGCGTTCAGTTCATCCACCTGCAGAGACAAGGAAAGGTGAACCCATTTAGATTCTTGACTTCATTATCTTAATTAGAACGCAATAGACTTGAGATCGGCGATAAATTCCTTACCAGCTTCTTCTCGAATTCCTTCACCTCCGGATCGTCGGTGATGAACTCCCCTGTTTCCTTGTCCAGGTAGTAGCGGGCCCGAACAAATTTCCTAAGCTGCAAGTCCGTGATTTTAAGCCAAGGGTTGTCTTTACCAAGGCGTTCAAGCTCGGCGTCCTCCTTGTCCCAAATGGCATGTTTCCCCCTGTAACCGCCGCTTCCAAGGCGGTGGTTACCTATGTTCTGTTCCCACATACTCCTTCCCCATTGAGTCCATTTTATAGCGTCAGAGGTAGCTATATCCTCCTTGAATATCCTAAACTCCTCTTCGTCGAGCATCGGATTTTTCTTACTAATAACCTCCCATCTTTCATCTTTGTCAATGCTATTTTTCACCTGGGTTTTCCAGCTGCTCAAGGCGTTGCTCATCTTCGTGAGGGCTAGTTTGTTCACCGGAATCTGTATTGCTTGTGAAGCTTCTTAAGGAGGTTATCGACCAAAGCTGCATGGTCAGCATGTCTGATGTACTTCGTGTTGATTGACATGCTTTCCCAGATGATGCACCCGAGTTGCAGGCCGTACCCTTTAGCAATCGCCTCTAGCGCAATGGGTTAGCCACTTTCTGTGACCTCAGTGAACTCATCGCAGACGGTGGCGAGCATTGGCACCTTCCACTCCTTCTGTTCCTTCTTCTTCTTCTTCTAAGAAGCGGTCAGGTTGCCACTACCGCCATCCGTGCGCTCGCCATCATCGGCGCGGGCACCGCCATTGGTGGTGTCATCCTCTTCGCCGCCGCCTTCACTAGTTCCATCCTAGTCGTCTTCATCCCCCTCGTAATCAGGATCTCCGCCCTCATTGGCCCCAGCAGCTCTGGCGATGGTCGCCTCCTCCTCCGGTGGTGGTGTCATCCTCATCGCCTCCTCCTCCTCCTCCTATTGGGACCCCTGCCAGAATGACTGGTTGGCCTGTCTAGCTTGTTCTTCGACGCTGATCATGTGCTTAGAAGGGCCAGACTCCTTGTTGCCTGACATGTTTGCACTACTCTATTTAAAAGAGGCAAAAAGTTAGCACAAATCTCGGCCGAAAAATTCGGCATGACCTTTGCTAATTTTTTGACCTAGGAGTGCCCATTTCTCAACCGAAACGGAAGTGAATCGACACTTCGGGAGAAATGGGCAACTCAAATGAAAAAATATATCCCTGCAAGACAAAAGACCCCATCCCCATATTGACAGCCCCATGCATTGACCCCAGTATCCATCATCCATCATCCATCATCCATAGTACATTTCAACAGCAGGTACCATCATCCCCATACAACATGTATAACAGATATATATATGAGCTCTAATTTCGCATAGATATATATATATATGTATATGTATATATATATGATATATATAATAGATATGTATAACAGATATATAAGAGCTCTAATTCTAGCAAAATGTGGTTCACCACAGCGTGCATGTGCACCTGCATGCTAACACACACACATGGGGACACAAACACATGCACACAGACATGCAATGGGTGGATAATGGGCACACACACATGCACATGCAGACATGCTAACCCAGCACTGTGCAATGCCTCCACATTCCCCACTCTGATACATGAGCATTGAAGTAGGCAGAGGTTAAATAAAAAAGATCTCTAGCTATTTAAATAGTAGATGTATCAAAGTTTCTATTTCGGACGCGGGGCTCTTTCGAGCTCGTCCTTACCATTGAACAGGTCACCACGTTTTCTCCACAGGTGATCCATGTGGAGCCACTTTCGAGTACCTTGGAACACGGTTTTCGAAGACCCGGGATCCCTTGGTTGCTGGAGATGCGGTGTCTCATCCATGCACTTGACGCATGCATTGTGTCCGTGGTTCACCTAGGCCGATACATATGCGTAACTAGGATAGTCCTGCCTGGTCATGAGCAGCAGACTCTGGGTGATATCTTTAGTGTTTGGTGTAGGCCACGTGCAGGCAGCGTGGTCGAGTGTGTGAGCCAACAGCGATGGAAATATATTCTTTAGTGTAGAGGCGTCGCCGTCGGGCCGGCGTCTCCTGCTGGCTAACTCCTCTCTCAATAGCCCGAGATATAGATGCATATCGATACCTAGTTGTTTTGGCCCCTGAATAAGAATGCCCATGTGTACATACCTTTGCTTCGTGCATAGCCACGGGGGGAGGTTGTATGGCCATACAAACACGGGCCAGGTGCTATGCGTGCTACTCTGGTTTCCAAAAGGATTGAGTCCATCGGTGCTCATACCTAGCCTGACGTTCCTTGCATTGCCCCCGAACTCTTCAACTTGATGTCTAATGCATTCCACTGGCTAGCGTCTGAAGGGTGTGTCAGGATCTTGCCCTTCTCTGGATCATCTTCGTCTTTCTCTCTTTCTGCATGCCATTGCATGACCTTTGCTTCCTTAGGATCTACGAAATATTGCTGCAGACGAGGGGTGATAGGAAAGTACCATACCACTTTTCAAGGAACTTTCTTGTTCCCTCTCTTGTACCGTCCTTGGCCACACACCGGACATGTGGTTCTATCCGCGTACTCGTTCTGATAAAGTGCACAATCATTGATGCATGCGTGGTATTTAATGTGTGGTAGGTTGAGAGGGCACATGATTTTCTTGGCCTCCTCGATACTTGTTGGCAATGTGTTCCCCTTAGGAAGTCGGTCGTGCCAGTATTCCATGTTCGCATTGAAGCTCACATCGGTCCATTTGTGTTCGGCCTTCATCTCCAGAGCCTTGAGCGTTACACACAAACGTGTATCCTCGGGGCGACATCCAGGATACAATGGAGTCATCCCGTCTACCTCCATTTGGGCCAGCTTGGCTTTCTCTCTGGCTGCAGCTTTGTCGTTGCTCGTCTCCTTGAGGAGAAGTTCTTGAACATGAGGGTCCTGCAAGACCGAAGTTAGCAGTGTCTGTGTGTTCGTGTCTTCTCCTTCTTCATGATCATGATCATGCCCGTCGCCATCTCCTTCTCCATGCTGATCATGCCTGCCGGCATCTCCTTCGTCATGATGATCATGCCCGCTGGCATCTCCTTCGTCATGATGATCATGCCCAGTAGACTCTTCGTCTTCTCGCCCGCCCACGTCTTCGTGACCACCACCATGTCCTGCCGGCGCCTCATTGAGGTCACGCATGAAACCGCGCCTGAGCAGGTGACCCTCCAATTGTCCAGATTCAGGGTCGATCCAGCGCTGCAGTTTGCATGTTTGACATGGACATCTTATCATGGTCTTGTTGTTCAGAATCATGTCCTCCTTCGCGCCTTTCTTGTACCTAGCAATTCGACCTACGCTCATTGTGAGGACCATGGTTGCTGGCGGTCAAAGCAGAGTATAGGTGAGAACCACACCATATGAACACACATGCATGAATGCTAGCCGTAAAAAATTCGGCATGACCTTTTCTAAAATTAGGACATATGGGTAGTGCAAAAATTTGCCGAAATGGAAATGAATCAACATTTCGGCAAACATCCATGCAACCACACCGGCCGGGCCCGACACAACAACAAGCAACCAACAAAAAACTTCCTCCCATTGCAAACATTCATGCACCACACAAGCATCGTCTCGCCATGGATCGCACACACACACCGCCCACGCGACAAGCTTCACCTACATGTTCATGGCCAAGTACTCACCTAGTAGACACAATAATAGCGAGACGAGACCGCGCGATGAGAGAGTGTGGACAAATAGATCTACAATGCAAGTTGGTGGAGAGGAAATTGGTAAACAAATAGATATGTGAGAGAGAAAAGTAAGGAACTTTTAGATCTAGAAGTTGGAGCAAAGCTTCCACTTACAATCTATGGATTAAAGTAGGTTTAGTTACAAGAAAATGGAGAAACTATGGGCAAGATGGGGTGTGAGGGAGGAGGAAGACGAGTTGGGAGGAGGTAGAGATGTGAAATGGGTGGTGGTGGATAGATAGATAAGAAAGCTAGCTTTTGTCACCTTTTAACATGGATGGGCGCCCTCATCATGGCGCATATGGAGAAATGCGCCACAGATGCTGAAGTCCACTTCATGTGCGCATAAGTCCATTGCACCATAGAAGTGGGTGAATTAGATTCTGTGTGTGGGCCACCTCCAAGGATACGTGGCGCATGTTGAAATGTATGATACACATAATGCATCATGTCATGCTGTCTAACTCAACAGACATCATTGAACATGTCAGAGACCGGGCCTCCATTAGGGGCATGCCTCATGGTGGATACCATGGCACAAAGAAATAAGGCGCATATTGTGGCGCATATCTCGATACGCCAATAGCATATGAAGAGACCCCACCCATGTGGGGTGTCCCGTGGAGATACATGAGCATACTGAAGAGCATCGCCAGAATAATCTTCTTACATGCGCATGCTTTCTGTGCGCATCGATAGTTTTGGCGTATGGCGCATGGTTTCACATATGCATCACATGTCATCATCTTGTTGTTTCCTAGTAGTGCACCAGTGTCATTGAAATGTTTGTTCTTTTCACAGACCACATATGGATCCACCAGTGTCACTTCATGTGTGTTCTTTTGACAGACCACATATGGATCAACAAGACTTCATGTACGTGTGTTCTTTTCATTAACCCAAGCTAGAGTCATTTCATGTGTGCTCTTTTCACAGACCAGATATGGAACCACTAGTATCATTGCATGTGCGTTCTTTTCACAAACCCCATATCGATCCACCAGAGTTCATTTCATGTGTGTTCTTTTCACAGACCACATATGGATCCAACAGTGTCATTGCATGTGTGTTCTTTTCACAGTTCCCATATGGATCCACCAGAGTTCATTGCATGCGTGTTCTTTTCACAGACCACATTTGGATCACCAGTGTCATTGCATGTGTGTTCTTTCACATACCACATATGGATCCACCAGTGTCATTGCATGTGTGTTATTTTCAGAGACCATATTTGGAACCACCAATGTCATTGCATGTGTGTCCTTTTCACAGACCACATATGGATCCACCAGTGTCATTGCATGTGTGTTCTTTTCACAGACCACATATGGATCCACCAGTGTCATTTCATATGTGTTCTTTTCACAGACCACATATGGATCCACCAGTGTCATTGCATCTGTGTTCTTTTCACAGACCCCATATGGATCCACCAGAGTTCATTGCATGTGTATTCTTTTCACAAACCACATATGTAACATCCCAAAAATCATGTTTCAAAAACACATTCATTTCATTCTTGCATCATTCATTCATATAGGGTTTTTTCTCAAAATCATTTAGAAGCAGAAGTTTGAGCTATGATTTCATGTGGGCAATTTATCTGAATTGGCCATCACCCTTTGGGATTTGATTGTCTATGAACTTGTTTGCTTGCCTCCATGGTTGGAAAGATTAGGAGTAGCATTTAAACCCAAGATTCAAAATTTAGAAATAGTTTCAAACCCCTATTTCAAATATTTGCAACTAGAGCAAATCTCTGTTTACTTTGAAACCCAAGCTTGACCAAGCCCTTGCTAGTAACCACATGGTCATCTGACTCATTTTTGAACCCACAGAACCCTGCAAAAATCCCTAAAGCAGTTTGAATTCAAAATGATTTGAATTCATATCAAATTCTATTCAGAAAATGGAATTAGAAAAAGAAAAAGGCTTAAAGAAAGGAAAAGGCGGCGGCGAGAATCTGGCCCAGCGGATCAAGCCAGTAAGCCCACCCGGGATCTCCTTTTCCTTCTCACCTGCCATGAAGCCGCCGCGTTAAATCGTGACAGGCAGACCCACCGCCACCTCGCACCCTTGCTGCGGCGGGCCCGGTCCACGTCGCCTCGTCTTCCCAGACGCGGCAGCGACCCGTCGCTGCAGCGATGATGGCGGTAATGGTAGCGGCGTAAATGGGCATTTATCCTCGGCGTTTCCTGCCGATTCCCGGCTATAAGATCCTCTCGCCTCGCGATCTTTTTACCCAAACACCTCACTCACTCCGCCACCAGCTGTCCTCAATCAGCTTTGCCTCACATGCAGCAGAGCCTCTCCGGCGATCGATTCGGTGAGTCGAGCTCCCTTGCCTCTCGTTCTTACAATCGACTCAAGCGTGTCTTGGCGCACCTCGACCCCACTAGTCCGTCGTCTTATGCCCCAGTCACCGCTTCCACTTGACACCGCGAGCACCGCGGCGACATCTACTCCGCAAGTTTTTCCGGAAAATGCAGACCGCCCTCGCCTCGCCTTTCCGTTCATGCTCACTACCCGCCTTGACCACGTGGAATCTAACCGTGTCTCGCCTTGCCTTGGGGTGATCCACAGCGGCGTCCACAACGACCACCGATGCACCCGACGCCGCCACGAACTCCGGTGAGCAATCGAGCGTGCGTGCGGCGCCCTTGACCAACCGCCGTACGACGAGCTTGCCGTGACCTCTGAGCCCGGTGAGCTACTCCTCTTTCTCCCTCTCCGTGCATGCCGGCAACGCGTCATCGACCGATTCGCCGCGGTAGCGCGCTCGCCGCCAGTTCTTGGCGGAGAAATAGCGGCCGTTAGATCCGTATCGTAGCGCTAGGATAGATCCACTTAACTCAAGCGATGCGCGATCTGAGCCGCCAGATTTCATTTAGATCCTACGGCTGTGGAGCTCGATCCAGTGCGAAACGGTACGGGCGAATAAGAACATGACGCGTGGCTAGGTTAGATCTGAAAATAGAATTCAAAAACAGATTTTGATCTAGATTTCAAATGCCTATATCTTTTGAATCCCACGTTAGAATTTTGCAAACTTTATACCGTTGGATTCAGAAAAACAAACCCTTTCTGCCTATCCTTTTTGTTTAGCAAATAGTAACCATTAGTTTGGCTTAAATTACAGAAACTTGTTTGAGGCCTTTTTGAGTATAGATTTAGTTTAGTATTTTGTTTTAGGGTTATTTAAGTTGTCTTGGCTATTTTGTGACTTGTTTAGTTTCTGTATTCATGCATGGTTGAGTTTTCAAAAATCATCACTTGGTAGATTCATGCATGCATGCATTCATAATATTTTTGTTTGTATATATTTGTGTGTAATTGTGTGCTATAACTTTGTGTGTAGATTTTGCTAGTGATTGTGATTGTGACGAGTGCTACTCTCCACATTACCAAGGCAAGTGATATCTTCATGAATATTCCATACCTATATTTTATACTTGCATTAGATTTATTTTGTTAGGACTTGCATGCTACTTTTGTCAATTGATGATGGGAAATCCTATTTAGAATAGAATGCTAGAGTTGCTAGGAAAATTCCCTAAGGATAAGTTGCCATGCCATGCTTAGCCTAGCTACTAGAAAACAAGGGTGGTTTATATATTCACACTATGGAAAATATTCTAAGTCTAAGGACTTGTTTTTATTTAACAAAACAACTAAGTTATGAATCACCTGGGTGGAATGGAAAGAATGGGATATGTTGAGTGGTTACACAAGGCCGAAGTCTTGGTGAACCTTGTGTATCTCACTTGTGGATGGCCACCAGGAACAAAGAGATTTGAGTTGTCAAATGTTGAGAAGCTTCAAGTGCAACCACTTGGCATTATGGGCTCTGCCATGATCTTAGGATCTTGGAACTTAGTCTCTTGGGACAGAGGGTGGTAGATGGGTTGATAGGTTGGAGCAGCGTCCATTTGACTAAGGAAAGGCTCTTGAAGGATCATTCTTGGGAAACCAAGGCTTGTGGGGAAAGTGCACCACCTCTACAGAGTGTAAAACCTAAGTACTTAGCCATGTCCCTGGTGAAGGACAATTTGAGCATCAAGACATGGAAACTTCAAGAATCTCATCACTCCAATTTATGAATAAAACTTGTGGGTGAACAAGGGTTAAAGGATCTTCAGTCTTTGATTGGTAGATACCTTGGGATAGTCTTTGCCAAACTAAAACTTAGTATTTTCAAAAAGTTAAGGAAAAATCTATTTTGAGCAATGCAAGCCTAAGCTCCACCAGCCAAATGCATATAGTATTATAGTCCACTTAAAATATACTAAGGTATCACTTGCCAATACTATTCCAAAGTATTGACCCTCGTGCTGTAACTTATGATGTTGCGAGTTACTCGATGATGAATAGGAGTCATGAGTCTACACTCAACATGCTTGCACGTGGCACATGAAGATGAAGACTTATGTTTATTTACATATTCCATAAACTCTTGTATTAGGCCTTTGGCCTGAGTTGTAAAAGACTATGTTTTATCTCGGAATGACTGTAATAAGCGACCTTTGTATCTGTGTACTTCATCTTAAAGCATGGATGCTAGCATTGATCCAGGGACTAGCATTGCAATCACAGGGATCTTTTCCTTTAATAAGGAGGGATCTTACAGATGGTATCAGAGCATTGTGTTGCCTGTAGGATTATGACCCTAGGATTGGAAACCACTAAGGAAAATTTTAACTTCTTCTACACTTGTCTACTCTTCTCGTAAACTTTTCTAATCTTCTCATTCTCATCTCTATTTGTAGATGAACTCCGTCAACGAAGCCGTGAAGAAAGGACCACTCATGACCATGACCTTGGAGTGTGAGACTGAGTTTCCCAAGATTCTCAAGGACCTCATGGAAACCATGGGAGTACATGGTGCAGTGTACAAGGGCTTTCCAGTGATGGAGGATGGAGTGGAGTATTGGTGGGTGCAACTTCACTTGTACAAGAATAAGGAAGACAACCACAAAGAAAAGGGCTTCTGCATGTACAACACTTTTATGCACACCACATTCTTTGAGTCGAAAAGAAGCGACTTGGAAGACTATCAAGGAACTAAGTGCTAGAGTCAAGTGCAAGATGCTCAACCTCCAAAAAGACTTAGAGAAAGAGAAGGAACATACCCAAGAGTTGAAATCACCAACCAATCCTTAAGAGGAGATATTATAGACTTAGTGATAGAAGCATGTGAACAAGATAGGGTGATTGCCACTAGGAACATTGTGTTAGCCACGGATCAATGAGATAGGATTGTAAGCGCGCCGTTAGTTGGACCACCACCTATCACCTTATTTTCCAAAATGATACCTTAAATAAGTTTGAACCTTGGTTGATGTAATGGATTCTTGTATGCATGACTTGTATGATTTTTGTGTGTCCCAAGAATGTGTTTGAATGTTTGTCTTAAATTGTGTTGTTCTAACTTTTTCAATCTTATAAATAGATGCCTATTGCCATCAACATTGTTGAGGAGTTCCAGGCTACCCGTTTTGGTCCTCGTATCGTAGAGCTTACTACTTTACTCGATCTCCCTCTTCCTATCATTACGGTGCACCCACTCACCAAGTTTGAGAGGAAGGACCTTTGGGCTTCAAGGTGAACCAGCGGGGGCTTGACAGAGCCTACTACGAGGCCATTGTCTTCAAGCTTATGCGATGGCGAGGAGAGAGGAATGGAGGTTGTCATGCGAGGATCGATAGGGACTATTAGGGGCGTCACTCCCGACAGGTTAGAGGCACTCACTTCACGCCTTGAAGGCGTGATGATGACAGAGAGTCCATTGACTTTGAGGGCGACTCGAGGTCACAGCCGGCACGCCTGTACCTCCAGGACTTAGAGACTCTTATTAGGCACGTGGATACCGATGGGACCAACGTCATGCTTAGTAATGGCGAGCTCCAGTGTGCAGCTTCGCGAGAAGGACAAGCTCTTTCGCAGCAGGGCGAGATAGTCAAGGAGATGGAGCGAAGTTCGAGACCCAAGACCGTAAGTTGAAGAGTCAAGAGAAGCGTGTCGGGATAGGAACAAGAGGATTCGTGATATGACCGAGAACTGCAGTCCAAGGACTTGAGTTAGAAGCGGCAGACGGTGATTGAGAGCCGTTCCCGGAAGAGGGCTCTCAAGGCCAAGATCGACTCTTTGACCACTACCATCGAGGAGAACAAGACCGCAATGGAGAACGAGGTCTTACCTTTGTCGAGGAGGAGATTGATGCCGATGGTAGATTTGACCTACTCAGTTATCTTTATTTACCGCACTTGTTATTTGTGAACTTATTGTTGGACCATCCGACATGTGGATGGCTTGCCACTTGTGTGTTTGTACTTTGAGATTTTTTTGTTATCTTGTTGTTTAGCTTTATCCTTGTGTTGCATGCTATATATACGCTTGTGTGATGTATTGTGCATAAAACATGTAAGGGTATCTCATTCTTATCTCTATATGAATAAACCACAGATGCCTCCCCGTCGCGCAACCACCAACCCCAACATTACCCCGGAAATGCAACAAATGATGAATGCAAAACACAGCTTATGCAAATGATGGCGACATTCATCGTAACCAGAACAACAACAACCCAATAACAACAACAACAACAACAACAACAACAACAACAACCCTCCGGTTTGATATGCTCACCAGATTTCTGCGTGCGAGGCCAGCTAAGTTTTCGAACTGATCCCATGGTGGCCAATGATTGGCTACGTTACGTGAACAAAGACTTAGTGACCGTGGGATGCAGATCTTTGAAAAGGTCGGTTCGCGACACATCTTTTGGAAGGACCAACGCGCATGGTGGGACAACTTCCAGATTACCGCCTATTGATGAAGTGACTTGGGCTATCTTTGAAGATGGCTTCGCACTACACATATCTCACGGGAATGATGAGCACGAAAAGAAGGAATTTCACAACTGAAGCGGCGCCACCACAGCGTGGCTGAATATATTGAAGAGTTCAACAATTTGGCGCGCTATGCAGGATGAGGTTGACCGATGCCAAAAGGAAGGAAAAGTTTACGGAAGGCTTGAATGATGAGCTGAATTTGCGATTGTCGTGGCATATGTTCCAACTTATCGATCATTTGTGTGACAAGGCATTGTTATGGAGAATAAAATGAAGCAAGTCGAGAGTAGAAAGAGGAAACACTCCGACAAGCATAGCTCGGGATCGTCTCATAAACGATCTCACTATGATGATAGTGTCAGCTCAGGATCCCACAAGCATGGGAAGTTTAACAAGCACCACAACCACAAATCATGACAACAAGCATCATCGCAGTCATGACAATGATAAGTACAAGAACCACAAGAGTGGATATAAGAGCCACCATAATGGAAGTGGAAGTGGAAGTCAACCTAAGAAGGACAACAAAGTTGAATGCTTCAAATGCAAGAAGCTTGGACATTATGCTAATGAGTGTCACGAGAAGAACGTTGAAGGACCTAACAAGCCCAATCCTTTTGAAGGACAGGTTAACCACATTAATGTGGAGGAGGTCTATGAAGAGCACGATCTTGCTTTGGTAAGTTCAGACTCAATTCCATCTCAGCATTTGTACTCTTTGATCTTTGGTGCATCTCATTCATTCATATCAAAAGCATTTGTCGAAAGAAATGAACTACCGGTAGAAACCGTCGGATGTCCTATAAGAGTAAGTTCTCCTGGTGGAGAAATGATAGTAAACTTAGGATGTCATGATCTAGTCTTAGAGATCGGAAAACATAAGTTTCGATGAAACTGATAATCCTGAATTCCCAAGGATTGGATATAATTTTGGGAATGGATTGGATGGATAAGTATGAGGAGTACTAGATTGCATAAATCGCACAATTTCCTCACAACCCCGAAGGTAAGAGGATAATATTCAAGTCCAATTTTAAACCTAAAGGAGTAAGTTGAATTCTCTTAAGGGGGTTAGCATGACAGAGTGCCAATTGTGTGAGTATCCGGATGTGTTCCCGGAAGAGTTACCGGAATGCCACCAGATAGAGATGTGGAGTTTATAATAGATTTGGTACCAGGTTACGGACCAAGGGCAAAAGGCCTTATAAAATGTGGTTGACGAACTTAAGGAACTCAAGAAACAACTTGGAGAAGAATTGCGAGAAAGGATTCATCCAGCCTAGTTCTTCATCTTGGGGAGCTCCAGTTTGTTCAGAGAAAACAGAGATAGAACTCAAAGGTTATGCATAGATTACCGTTCTCTCAACGAGGTAACCATCAAGAACAAGTATCCTTTGCCAAGAATAAATGACTTGTTTGATCAGCTAGAAGGAGCATGTGTGTTCTAAGATTGATCTTGATGGGGCTATTTTCAACTCAAGATAAGAGAGCAAGACATACCTAAAACAGCATTTACCACAAGGTATGGATTGTATGAGTACCTTTGTGATGCCTTTTGGTTTAACCAACGCTCAAGCATACTTCATGAATATGATGAACAAAGTGTTCATGGAATTTCTCGACAAGTTCGTTGTCGTTTTCATCGATGACATCTTAGTCTACTCCAAGAGCAAGGAAGAGCATGAAAGACATCTACGCTTGATACTTGAGAAACTAAGGGAACATAAGCTTTATGCCAAATTCAGCAAGTGTGAGTTTTGGTTAGAGGAAGTTGGATTTCTTGGTCATGTTATGACAAGGATGGTGTAGTGATTGATCTGCTAAAGTTTGAATGTGTGAGAATGGAAAAGTCCCAAGAGCGTAAAAGAGGTTCGTAGTTTCCTTGGTTTAGCAGGTTACTACAGAAGATTCATTGAAAAATTTCTAAGGTTGCTAAACCAATGAGCTGTTTGAAGAAAGATAAGAATTTTGCTTGGTCAAGGATGTGAACTCAGCTTTCAAGAATTAAAGAAGAGACTTGTGTCAACACCGATCTTGTACCAGATTTGGAAAAGGATTTCCAAGTATATTGTGATGCTTCGCATCAAGGATTAGGAGCCGTACTTATGCAAAGCGGAAAAGTTGTGGTTTATACCTCGAGACAACTCAAAACTCATGAAGTAAATTATCCTACTCATGATTTAGAGTTAGCATGTTGTCCATGCACTCAAAACATGGAACATTACCTTTTGGGAAAACGTTGTGAAGTATTCACCGACCATAAGAGCTTGAAGTATATCTTCACCCAGAAGGAAATCAATATGAGACAAAGGAAATGGTTAGAACTTATCAAGGATTACGACTTGAGTTTGCAATACCACCCCGGTAAAGCAAATGTAGTAGCAGATGCTCTAAGTCGTAAGGCGTTTGTAAATGGTCTTACCAAAGGTGAATTGCCTGATGATTTGTGTATGCAATTCAAGGAACTCAGGTTGGAGATTGTGCCGAAAGGACATCTTATGTCTTTGGATGTTCAACCCACTCTTGGATAAGATTAAAGAAGCCCAAAAGATGATAAAGAGATCGAAGAGATTAGGAAAGGATTAGCCAAGGGAAAGCTAAAAGTTTCCATATGGACGAACAAGGTACTTTATGGCACGGGAAACGTATTTGTGTTCCACAAGATCCGGAAATGCGGAAACTGATTTTACAGGAAGCCCATAACTCTCCATATTCTATTCACCCGGGAAACACCAAAATGTACATGGATATGAAAGAAAGATTTTGGTGGAACAATCTTAAAAGGGACATCGCCGAACACATTGCTTTGTGTGACGTGTAGTAGAGTGAAAGCGAGCATCGAAACCAGCAGTTTGCTTCAACCAATGCCTATTCCTGAATGGAAGTGGGAAAATATTGGTATGGATTTCATTACGGATTACCAAGGACCAGGTCAGGTATGATTCCATATGGGTAGTTGTAGATCGCCTAACTAAAGTGGCTCATTTTATACAAGAAGACAACTTATACAAGTGCCAAGTTAGCCAAAAACTACATGAGCAGAATTGTATGCCTTCACGGTGTACCTAAGAGTATTGTGTCTGATAGAGGAACTCAATTCACTTCTCACTTTTGGAGACAGCTTCATGAATCTTTAGGAACAAGATTGGAATTCGGCACTGCTTTTCATCCTCAAACTGATGGACAAACAGAAAGGACTAATCAAATTCTTGAAGACATGTTGAGGGCATGTGCCCTAGACTATGGAGCAAGTTGGGATGAAAGTCTGCCTTACGCAGAGTTCTCTTACAACAACAGTCACCAATCTAGTATTGGGATGGCACCATTCGAGTTTCTATACGGAAGAAAGTGTACCACCCCATTGCTATGGAATGGTGTAGGAGAAAGAAGTTTGTTTGGACCAGATCTTATCAAAGACGCCGAAGAAAAGGTCAAATTGGTTAGAGATGATTGAAGATAGCGGTCTCGACAGAAAAGCTACGCAGATGCTAAGCGTAGAAAAGTCACTTATGAAGTTGGGGATAGAGCTTATCTTAGAGTATCACCACTTCGTGGAGTAAAAAGATTTGGAGTCAAAGGAAAGTTAGCACCAAGATATGTGGGACCATTCAACATTCTAAGTCGCAAGGGAGAAGCTGCATATGAAATCGAACTGCCAGCATCTTTATTAGCAGTCCATAATGTTTTTCATGTGAGCCAGCTTAAGAAATGTCATCCAGAAATGGAAGAAACATCTTTGAAAGATACCATATCTTTGGAAGAAGTTCAACTAGAAAGTGATCTCACCTATGAAGAAAAGCCTATCAAGATACTTGAGACCGCAGAAAGAGTCACAAGGACGAAGACTATCAAATTTTGCAAAGTACAATGGAATCATCATTCCGAAGAGGAAGCAACTTGGGAAAGAGAAGATGATCTTCGGAAAGACCACCCTCACCTATTTGCTAGCCAATCCGAATCTCGAGGGCGAGATTCATTTTAAGGGGGTTAGATTTGTAACATCCCAAAAATCATGTTTCAAAAACTCATTCATTTCATTCTTGCATCATTCATTCATATAGGGTTTTTTCTCAAAATCATTTAGAAGCAGAAGTTTGAGCTATGATTTCATGTGGGCAATTTATCTCAATTGGCCATCACCCTTTGGGATTTGATTGTCTATGAACTTGTTTGCTTGCCTCCATGGTTGGAAAGATTAGGAGTAGCATTTAAACCCAAGATTCAAAATTTAGAAATAGTTTCAAACCCCTATTTCAAATATTTGCAACTAGAGCAAATCTCTGTTTACTTTGAAACCCAAGCTTGACCAAGCCCTTGCTAGTAACCACATGGTCATCTGACTCATTTTTGAACCCACAGAACCCTGCAAAAATCCCTAAGCAGTTTGAATTCAAAATGATTTTAATTCATATAAAATTCTATTCATAAAATGTAATTAGAAAAATAAAAAGGCTTAAATAAAGGAAAGGGCCGGCGGCCAGAATCTGCCCAGCAATGGATCAAGCCAGAAGCCCACCTTGGGATCTCCTTTTCCTTCTCACACGCTGAAGCCGCGTTAAGTCGGCCGATGACAGACCCCACCGCCACCTCGCACCTTCCGGCGAGCGGGCCGGTCCACGTCGCCCTCGTCTTCCCTGCATCGCCGACGACCCGTCGCTGCAGCGATGATGGCGGTAATGGCGCGGCGTAAATGGGCATTTATCCTCGGCGTTTCTGTCGATTCCCGGCTATAAGATCCTCTACGCCTCGCGATCTTTTTCCCCAAACACCTCCTCACTCCGCCACCGCTGTCCTCAATCAGCTTTGCCTCGCTTGTGACGAGCCTCTCCGGCGATCGATTCCGGTGAGTCCAGAGCTCCCCTCTGCCTCTCGTTCTTACAATCTGACTCAGCGTGTCTTGGCGCACCTCCTGACCTCACTAGTCCGTCTTGTACTGCCCCAGGTCGCCGGTTCCACTTGACACCGCGAGCACCGACGACGACATCTACTCCGACGAGTTTTTCCGGAAGGTACAGACCGCCCCTCGCCTTTCCGTTCACGCTCACTACTTCGCCTTGACCCTGTGAATCTAACGTGTCCTCGCCTTGCCTTGGGGTGATCCTGCGGCGTCCTAACGACCACCCGACGCCTTTGACGCCGCCACGAACTCCGGTGAGCAATCGCAGCCGTGCCCGAGTGCCTTGACCAACCGCCGTACGGCGAGCTTCGCGTGACCTCCTGAGCCCGTGAGCTACTCCTCTTTCTCCTCTCCGTCTGCATCGGGCAGCGTCATCGACCGGCAGCGCCACGGTAGTAGCCGCCCGCCGCCAGATTCTTGGCGGAGAAATAGCAGCCGTTAGATCCGTATCGTAGCGCTAGGATAGATCCACTTAACCCCGAAGCGGTACGCGATCTGAGCCGCCAGATTTCATTTAGATCCTACGGCTGTGGAGCTCGATCCGGCTTGAAGCGATGCGGCGAATAAGAACATGACGTGGCTAGGTTAGATCTGAAAATAGAATTCAAAACAGATTTTGATCCAGATTTCAAATGCCTATATCTTTTGAATCACGTTAGAATTTTGCAAACTTTATACCGTTGGATTCAGAAAACAAACCCTTTCTGCCTATCCTTTTTGTTTAGCAAATAGTAACCATTAGTTTGGCTTAAATTACAGAAACTTGTTTGAGGCCTTTTGAGTATAGATTTAGTTTAGTATTTTGTTTTAGGGTTATTTAAGTTGTCTTGGCTATTTTGTGACTTGTTTAGTTTCTGTATTCATGCATGGTTGAGTTTTCAAAAATCATCACTTGGTAGATTCATGCATGCATGCATTCATAATATTTTGTTTGTATATATTTGTGTGTAATTGTGTCTATAACTTTGTGTGTAGATTTTGCTAGTGATTGTGATTGTGACAGTGCTACTCTCCACATTACCAAGGCAAGTGATATCTTCATGAATATTCCATACCTATATTTTATACTTGCATTAGATTTATTTTGTTAGGACTTGCATGCTACTTTTGTCAATTGATGATGGGAAATCCTATTTAGAATAGAATGCTAGAGTTGCTAGGAAAATTCCCTAAGGATAAGTTGCCATGCCATGCTTAGCCTAGCTACTAGAAAACAAGGGTGGTTTATATATTCACACTATGGAAAATATTCTAAGTCTAAGGACTTGTTTTTATTTAACAAAACAACTAAGTTATGAATCACACAGGTGGAATGGAAAGAATGGGATATGTTGAGTGGTTACACAAGGCCAGGGTCTTGGTGAACCTTGTGTATCTCACTTGTGGATGGCCACCCAGGAACAAAGAGATTTGAGTTGTCAAATGTTGAGAAGCTTCAAGTGCAACCACTTGGCATTATGGGCTCTGCCATGATCTTAGGATGCTGGAACTTAGTCTCTTGGACAGAGGGTGGTAGATGGGTTGATAGGTTGGAACGCGTCCATTTGACTAAGGAAAGGCTACTGAAGGATCATTCTTGGGAAACCAAGGCTTGTGGGGAAAGTGCACCACCTCTACAGAGTGTAAAACCTAAGTACTTAGCCATGTCCCTGGTGAAGGACAATTTGAGCATCAAGACATGGAAACTTCAAGAATCTCATCACTCCAATTTATGAATAAAACTTGTGGGTGAACAAGGGTTAAAGGATCTTCAGTCTTTGATTGGTAGATACCTTGGGATAGTCTTTGCCAAACTAAAACTTAGTATTTTCAAAAAAGTTAAGGAAAAATCTATTTTGAGCAATGCAAGCCTAAGCTCCACCAGCCAAATGCATATAGTATTATAGTCCACTTAAAATATACTAAGGTATCACTTGCCAATACTATTCCAAAGTATTGACCCTCTGTGGCTGTAACTTATGATGTTGCAGGTTACTCTGATGATGAATAGGAGTCATGAGTCTACACTCAACATGCTTGCCTGTGGCACATGAAGATGAAGACTTATGTTTATTTACATATTCCATAAACTCTTGTATTAGGCCTTTGGCCCTGAGTTGTAAAAGACTATGTTTTATCTCTGGAATGACTGTAATAAACGACCTTTGTATCTGTGTACTTCATCTTAAACTGTGGATGCTAGCATTGATCCAGGGACTAGCATTGCAATCACAGGGATCTTTTCCTTTAATAAGGAGGGATCTTACAACATATGGATCCACCAGTGTCATTGCATGTGTGTTCTTTCCACATACCACATATGGATCCACAAGTGTCATTGCATGTGTGTTCTTTTCACAGACCACATATGAATCCACCAGTGTCATTGCATGTGTGTTCTTTTCACAGACCACATATGGATCCACCAGAGTTCATTGCATGTGTTTTCCTTACACAAACCACATATGGATCCACCAGTGTCATTGCTTGTGTGTACTTTTCACAGACCACATATGGATCCACGTGTCATTGCATGTGTGTTCTTTTCACAGACCACATCTGGATCCACCAGTTTCATTACATGTGTGTTCTTTTCACACACCACATATGGATCCACTAGTGTTATTTTATGTCTATTCTTTTCACAGACACATATGGATCCACCAGAGTCATTGCATGTGTGTTCTTTTCACATACCACATATGGAACCACCATTGTCATTGCATGTGTGTTCTTTTCACAGACCACATATGGATCCACCATTGTCATTGCATGTGTGTTCTTTTCACATACCACATATGGAACCACCATTGTCATTGCATGTGTCTTCTTTTCACAGACCACATATGGATCCACCAGAGTCATTGAAATGTTTGTTCTTTTCACAAACGACATATGGATCCACCGGTGTCATTGCATGTGTGTTCTTTTCACAGACCACATATGGATCCACCAGAGTTCATTGCATGTGTTTTCTTTTCACAAACCACATATGGATCCACCAAGGTCATTGCATGTCTGTTCTTTTCACAGTCCACATATGGATCCACCAGAGTCATTGCATGTGTGTTCTTTTCACAGAACTTATATGGATCCACTAGTGTCATTGCATGTGTGTTATTTTCACACACCACATATGGATCCACAAGTGTCATTGCATGTGTGTTCTTTTCACATACCACATATGGATCCACAATGTCATTGAAATGTTTGTTGTTTTCACAGACCACATATGGATCCACCAGTCTCATTGCATGTGTGTTCTTTTCATAGACCACATATGGATCAACCAGAGTTCATTGCATGTGTGTTCTTTTCATTAACCACAGCTAGAGTCATTTCATGTGTGTTCTTTTAACATACCACATATGGAACCACCAGTATTATTGCATGTGTGTTCTTTTCATAGACCACATTTGGATCCACCAGTGTCATTGCATGTCTGTTCTTTTCACAGACCCCATAAGGATCCACCATTGTCATTGCATGTGTGTTCTTTTCACAGACCACATATGGATCCAGCATTGTCATTGCATGTGGTTATTTTCACAAACCACATATGGATCCACACCTGTCATTGCATGTGTGTTCTTTTCACAGACCATATTTGGAACCACCATTGTCATTGCATGTGTGTTCTTTTCACAGACCACATATGGATCCACCATTGTCATTGCATGTGTGTTCTTTTCACAAACAACATATGGATCCACCAGTGTCATTGCATGCGTGTTCTTTTCACACACGACATATGGATCCACCAGTGTCATTGCATGTCTGTTCTTTTCACAGACCATATATGGATCAACCAGAGTCATTGCATGTGTGTTCTTTTCATAGACCATATATGGAACCACCAGAGTCATTGCATGTCTGTTCCTTTCACAAACCACATATGGATCCACCAAGGTCATTGCATGTCTGTTCTTTTCACAGTCCACATATGGATCCACCAGAGTCATTGCATGTGTGTTCTTTTCACAGACCACATATGGATCCACTAGTGTCATTGCATGTGTGTTGTTTTCACACACCACATATGGATCCACAAGTGTCATTGCATGTGTGTTCTTTTCACATACCACATATGGATCCACAATGTCATTGAAATGTTTGTTGTTTTCACAGACCACATATGGATCCACCAGTCTCATTGCATGTGTGTTCTTTTCACAGACCACATATGGATCAACCAGAATTCATTGCATGTGTGTTCTTTTCATTAACCACAGCTAGAGTCATTTCATGTGTGTTCTTTTAATATTACCACATATGGAACCACCAGTATTATTGCATGTGTGTTCTTTTCACAGACCACATCTGGATCCACCAGTGTCATTGCATGTGTGTTCTTTTCACAGACCCCATAAGGATCCACCATTGTCATTGCATGTGTGTTCTTTTCACAGACCACATATGGATCCAGCATTGTCATTGCATGTGGTTATTTTCACAAACCACATATGGATCCACACCTGTCATTGCATGTGTGTTCTTTTCACAGACCATATTTGGAACCACCATTGTCATTGCATGTGTGTTCTTTTCACATACCACATATGGATCCACCATTGTCATTGCATGTGTGTTCTTTTCACAAACCACATATGGATCCACCAGTGTCATTGCATGCGTGTTCTTTTCACACACGACATATGGATCCACCAGTGTCATTGCATGTCTGTTCTTTTCACAGACCACATATGGATCCACCAGAGTCATTGCATGTGTGTTCTTTTCACAGACCATATATGGAACCACCAGAGTCATTGCATGTCTGTTCTTTTCACAGACCACATATGGATCCAACAGTGTCATTGCATGTGTGTTCTTTTCACAGACCACATATGGATCCACTAGTGTTATTGCATGTGTTTTCTTTTCATAGACCACATATGGAACCACCATTGTCATTGCATGTGTGTTCTTTTCATTAACCACAGTTAGAGTCATTGAAATGTTTGTTCTTTTCACAGACCACATATGGATCAACAAGTGTCATTGCATGTGTGTTTTTTCACAGACCACATATGGATCCACCGGAGTTCATTGCATATGTGTTCTTTTCACAAACCATGTATGGATCCACTAGTGTCATTGAAATGTGTGTTCTTTTCACATATCACATATGGATCCACCAGTGTCATTGCAGGTGTGTTCTTTTCACAGACCCCATATGGATCCACCAGAGTTCATTGCATGTGTGTTCTTTCCACAGACCACATTTGGATCCACCAGTGTCATTGCATGTGTGTTCTTTTCATAAACCATGTATGGATCCACTAGTGTCATTGAAATGTTTGTTCTTTTCATACACCACATATGGATCCACACATATGGATCCACCGGTGTCATTGCATGTCTGTTCTTTTCACAGACCACATATGGATCCACCCGTGTCATTGCATGTGTGTTCTTTTCACAGACCACATATGGATCCACTAGAGTTCATTGCATGTGTGTTCTTTTCACAGACCATGTATGGATCCACCAGTGTCATTGAAATGTGTGTTCTTTTCACAGACCACATATGGATCCACCAGAGTTCATTGCATGTGTGTTCTTTTCACAGACCATATATGGATCCACCAGTGTCATTGCATGTGTGTTCTATTTAAAGTCCACATATGTGTGTTCTTTTCACAGACCACATATGGATCCACTAGTGTCATTGCATGTGTGTTCTTTTCATAGACCACATATGGATCCACCAGAGTTCATTGCATGTGTGTTCTTTTCACAGACCATGTATGGATCCACCAGTGTCATTGAAATGTGTGTTCTTTTCACAGACCACATATGGATCCACCGGAGTTCATTGCATGTGTGGTCTTTTCATAGACCATATATGGATCCACCAGTGTCATTAGATGTGTGTTCTTTTTAAAGACCACATATGGATCCACCAGAGTTCATTGCATGTGTGTTATTTTCACAGACTATATATGGATCCACCAGTGTAATTGCATGTGTGTTCTTTTCACAGACCACATATGGATCCACCAGAGTTCATTGCATGTGTGTTCTTTTGACAAACCACATATGGATCCGCCAGTGTTATTGAAATGTTTGTTCTTTTCATAGACCACATATGGATCCACCAGAGTCATTGTTTGTGTGTTCTTTTCATATACCACATATGGATCAACCAGAGTTCACTGCATGTGTGTTTTTTTCATTAACCATAGCTAGAGTCATTTCATGTGTGTTCTTTTAACATACCACATATAGAACCACTAATATCATTGCATGTGTGTTCTTTTCACAGACCCCATATGGATCCACCAGAGTTCATTGTATGTGTGTTCATTTCACAGACCACATTTGGATCCACCAGTGTCATTGCATGTGTGTTCTTTTCACAGACCACATATGGAACCACCATTGTCATTGCATGTGTGTTCTTTTCATTAACCACAACTAGAGTCATTGAAATGTTTGTTCTTTTCATAGACCACATATGGATCCACCAGTGTCATTGTATGTGTGTTCTTTTCATAGACCACATTTCGATCCACCAGTGTCATTGCATGTGTGTTCTTTTCACAGACCACATATGGATCCACCATTGTCATTGCATGTGTGTTCTTTTCATAGACCACATATGGAACCACCATTGTCATTGCATGTGTGTTCTTTTCACATACCACATATGGATCCACCAGTGTCATTGCATGTGTGTTCTTTTCACATGCCATATTTGGAACCACCATTGTCATTGCATGTGTGTTCTTTTCACAGACCATATATGGATCCACAAGTGTCATTGCATGTGTGTTCTTTTTACAAACCACATATGGATCCACCGGTGTCATTGCATGTGTGTTCTTTTCACAGACCACATATGGATCCACCAGAGTTCATTGCATGAGTTTTCTTTTCACAAACCACATATGGATCCACCAATGTCATTGTATGTCTGTTCTTTTCATAGTCCACATATGGATCCACTAGTGTCACTACATGTGTTTTGTTTTCACAAAGCACATATGGATCCACCAGTGTCATTGCATGTGTGTTGTTTTCAAAAACCACATATGGATCCACCAGTGTCATTGCATGTGTGTTGTTTTCACATACCACATATGGATCCACCAGTGTCATTGCATGTGTGTTGTTTTCACAGACCACATATGGAACCACCAGTGTCATTGCATGTGTGTTCTTTTCACAGACCACATATGGATCCACCATTTTCATTGCATGTGTGTTCTTTTAACATACCACATATGGATCCACCAGAGCCATTGAAATGTTTGTTCTTTTCACAAACCACATATGCATCCACCGGTGTCATTGCATGTGTGTTCTTTTCACAGACCACATATGGATCCACCAGAGTTCATTGCATGTGTTTTCTTTTCACAAACCACATATGGATCCACCAATGTCATTGCATGTCTGTTCTTTTAACAGTCCACATATGGATCCACCATAGTCATTGCATGTGTGTTCTTTTCACAGACCACATATGGATCCACTAGTGTTATTGCATGTGTTTTCTTTTCACAAACCACATATGGATCCACCAGTGTCATTGCATGTGTGTTGTTTTCACACACCACATATGGATCCACCAGTGTCATTGCATGTTTGTTATTTTCAGAGACCACATATGGATCCACCAGTGTCATTGAAATGTTTGTTCTTGTCACAGACCACATATGGATCCACCAGTGTCATTGCATGTGTGTTCTTTTCATAGACCACATATGGATCAACCAGAGTTCATTGCATGTGTGTTCTTTTCATTAACCACAGCTAGAGTCATTTCATGTGTGTTCTTTTAACAGACCACATATAGAACCACTAGTATCATTGCATGTGTGTTCTTTTCACAGACCCCATATGGATCCACCAGAGTTCATTGTATGTGTGTTCATTTCACAGACCACAGTTGGATCCACCAGTGTCATTGCATGTGTGTTCTTTTCACAGACCCCATATGGTTCCACCATTGTCATTGCATGTCTGTTCTTTTCACATACCACATATGGAACCACCAGTGTCATTGCATGTGTGTTCTTTCCACAGACCAACTATGGATCCACCAGTGTCATTGCATGTGTGTTCTTTTCACAGACCATATTTGGAACCACCATTGTCATTGCATGTGTGTTCTTTTCATAGACCATATTTGGAACCACCATTGTCATTGCATGTGTGTTATTTTTACACACCACATATGGATCCACCATTGTCATTGCATCTGTGTTCTTTTCACAAACCATATATGGATCCACCAGTGTCATAGCATGTGTGTTCTTTTCACATACCACATATGGAACCACCAGTGTCATTGCATGTGTGTTCTTTTCACAGACCACATATGGATCCACCAGAGTCATTGCATGTGTGTTCTTTTCACAGACCATATATGGAACCACAAGTGTCATTGCATGTCTGTTCATTTCACAGACCACACATGGATCCACCAGTGTCATTGCATATGTGTTCTTTTCACAGACCACATATGGATCCACTAGTGTTATTGCATGTGTTTTCTTTTCATAGACCACATATGGAACCACCATTGTCATTGCATGTGTGTTCTTTTCATTAACCACAGTTAGAGTCATGAAATGTTTGTTCTTTTCACAGACCACATATGGATCAACTAGTGTCATTGCATGTGTGTTTTTTCACAGACCACATATTGATCCACCGGAGTTCATTGCATATGTGTTCTTTTCAAAAACCATGTATGGATCCACTAGTATCATTGAAATGTGTGTTCTTTTCACAAACCATGTATGGATCCACCAGTGTCATTGCATGTGTGTTCTTTTCACAGACCCCATATGGATCCACCAGAGTTCATTGCATGTGTGTTCTTTTCACAGACCACATTTGGATCCACTAGTGTCATTGCATGTGTGTTCTTTTCATAAACCATATATGGATCCACTAGTGTCATTGAAATGTTTGTTCTTTTCATACACCACATATGGATCCACACATATGGATCCACCGGTGTCATTGCATGTGTGTTCTTTTCACAGACCACATATGGATCCACTAGAGTTCATTGCATGTGTGTTCTTTTCACAGACCATGTATGGATCCACTAGTTTCATTGAAATGTGTGTTCTTTTCACAGACCACATACGGATCTACCAGAGTTCATTGCATGTGTGTTCTTTTCACAGACCATATATGGATCCACCAGTGTCATTGCATGTGTGTTCTATTTAAAGACCACATATGTGTGTTCTTTTCTGAACCACATATGGATCCACTAGTGTCATTGCATGTGTGTTCTTTTCATAGACCACATATGGATCCACCAGAGTTCATTGCATATGAGACCATGTATGGATCCACCAGTGTCATTGAAATGTGTGTTCTTTTCACAGACCACATATGGATCCACCAGAGTTCATTGCATGTGTGGTCTTTTCATAGACCATATATGGATCCACCAGTCTCATTAGATGTGTGTTCTTTTTAAAGACCACATATGGATCCACCAGAGTTCATTGCATGTGTGTTATTTTCACAGACTATATATGGATCCACCAGTGTAATTGCATGTGTGTTCTTTTCACAGACCACATATGGATCCACCAGAGTTCATTGCATGTGTCTTCTTTTGACAAACCACATATGGATCCGCCAGTGTTATTGAAATGTTTGTTCTTTTCATAGACCACATATGGATCCACCAGAGTCATTGTATGTGTGTTGTTTTCACAGACCATATATGGATCCACCAGTGTCATTGCATGTGTGTTCTTTTCACAGACCACATATGGATCCACCAGTGTCATTGCATGTGTGTTCTTTTCACAGACCATATATGGATCCACAAGTGTCATTGCATGTGTGTTCTTTTCACAAACCACATATGGATCCACCATTGTCATTGCATGTGTGTTCTTTTCATAGACCACATATGGAACCACCATTATCATTGCATGTGTGTTCTTTTCACAAACCACTTATGGAACCACCATTGTCATTGCATGTGTATTCTTTTCACAGACCACATATGGATCCACTAGAGACATTGCATGTGTGTTATTTTCACAGACCACATATGGATCCACTAGTGTCATTGCATGTGTGTTCTTTTCACAGACCACATATGGATCCACCAGAGTTCATTGCATGTGTTTTCTTTTCACAAACCACATATGGATCCACCAGTGTCATTGCATCTGTGTTGTTTTCACACACCACATATGGATCCACCAGTGTCATTGCATGTTTGTTATTTTCACAGACCACATATGGATCCACCAGTGTCATTGAAATGTTTGTTCTTGTCACAGACCACATATGGATCCACCAGTGTCATTGCATATATTCTTTTCATAGACCACATATGGATCAACCAGAGTTCATTGCATGTGTGTTCTTTTCATTAACCACAGCTAGAGTCATTTCATGTGTGTTCTTTTAACAGACCACATATAGAACCACTAGTATCATTGCATGTGTGTTCTTTTCACAGACCCCATATGGATCCACCAGAGTTCATTGTATGTGTGTTCATTTCACAGACCACTGTTGGATCCACCACTGTCATTGCATGTGTGTTCTTTTCACAGACCCCATATGGTTCCACCATTGTCATTGCATGTCTGTTCTTTTCACATACCACATATGGAACCACCAGTGTCATTGCATGTGTGTTCTTTCCATAGACCAACTATGGATCCACCAGTGTCATTGCATGTGTGTTCTTTTCACAGACCCCATATGGATCCACCAGAGTTCATTGTATGTGTGTTCATTTCACAGACCACATTTGGATCCACCAGTGTCATTGCATGTGTGTTCTTTTCACAGACCACATATGGAACCACCATTGTCATTGCATGTGTGTTCTTTTCATTAACCACAACTAGAGTCATTGAAATGTTTGTTCTTTTCATAGACCACATATGGATCCACCAGTGTCATTGTATGTGTGTTCTTTTCATAGACCACATTTCGATCCACCAGTGTCATTGCATGTGTGTTCTTTTCACAGACCACATATGGATCCACCATTGTCATTGCATGTGTGTTCTTTTCACAGACCACATACGGATCTACCAGAGTTCATTGCATGTGTGTTCTTTTCACAGACCATATATGGATCCACCAGTGTCATTGCATGTGTGTTCTATTTAAAGACCACATATGTGTGTTCTTTTCACAGACCACATATGGATCCACTAGTGTCATTGCATGTGTGTTCTTTTCATAGACCACATATGGATCCACCAGAGTTCATTGCATATGAGACCATGTATGGATCCACCAGTGTCATTGAAATGTGTGTTCTTTTCACAGACCACATATGGATCCACCAGAGTTCATTGCATGTGTGGTCTTTTCATAGACCATATATGGATCCACCAGTCTCATTAGATGTGTGTTCTTTTTAAAGACCACATATGGATCCACCAGAGTTCATTGCATGTGTGTTATTTTCACAGACTATATATGGATCCACCAGTGTAATTGCATGTGTGTTCTTTTCACAGACCACATATGGATCCACCAGAGTTCATTGCATGTGTGTTCTTTTGACAAACCACATATGGATCCGCCAGTGTTATTGAAATGTTTGTTCTTTTCATAGACCACATATGGATCCACCAGAGTCATTGTATGTGTGTTGTTTTCACAGACCATATATGGATCCACCAGTGTCATTGCATGTGTGTTCTTTTCACAGACCACATATGGATCCACCAGTGTCATTGCATGTGTGTTCTTTTCACAGACCATATATGGATCCACAAGTGTCATTGCATGTGTGTTCTTTTCACAGACCACATATGGATCCACCAGTGTCATTGCATGTGTGTTCTTTTCACAGACCATATATGGATCCACCAGTGTCATTGCATGTGTGTTCTATTTAAAGACCACATATGTGTGTTCTTTTCACAGACCACATATGGATCCACTAGTGTCATTGCATGTGTGTTCTTTTCATAGACCACATATGGATCCACCAGAGTTCATTGCATATGAGACCATGTATGGATCCACCAGTGTCATTGAAATGTGTGTTCTTTTCACAGACCACATATGGATCCACCAGAGTTCATTGCATGTGTGGTCTTTTCATAGACCATATATGGATCCACCAGTCTCATTAGATGTGTGTTCTTTTTAAAGACCACATATGGATCCACCAGAGTTCATTGCATGTGTGTTATTTTCACAGACTATATATGGATCCACCAGTGTAATTGCATGTGTGTTCTTTTCACAGACCACATATGGATCCACCAGAGTTCATTGCATGTGTGTTCTTTTGACAAACCACATATGGATCCGCCAGTGTTATTGAAATGTTTGTTCTTTTCATAGACCACATATGGATCCACCAGAGTCATTGTATGTGTGTTGTTTTCACAGACCATATATGGATCCACCAGTGTCATTGCATGTGTGTTCTTTTCACAGACCACATATGGATCCACCAGTGTCATTGCATGTGTGTTCTTTTCACAGACCATATATGGATCCACAAGTGTCATTGCATGTGTGTTCTTTTCACAAACCACATATGGATCCACCATTGTCATTGCATGTGTGTTCTTTTCATAGACCACATATGGAACCACCATTATCATTGCATGTGTGTTCTTTTCACAAACCACTTATGGAACCACCATTGTCATTGCATGTGTATTCTTTTCACAGACCACATATGGATCCACTAGAGACATTGCATGTGTGTTATTTTCACAGACCACATATGGATCCACTAGTGTCATTGCATGTGTGTTCTTTTCACAGACCACATATGGATCCACCAGAGTTCATTGCATGTGTTTTCTTTTCACAAACCACATATGGATCCACCAGTGTCATTGCATCTGTGTTGTTTTCACACACCACATATGGATCCACCAGTGTCATTGCATGTTTGTTATTTTCACAGACCACATATGGATCCACCAGTGTCATTGAAATGTTTGTTCTTGTCACAGACCACATATGGATCCACCAGTGTCATTGCATGTCTGTTCTTTTCATAGACCACATATGGATCAACCAGAGTTCATTGCATGTGTGTTCTTTTCATTAACCACAGCTAGAGTCATTTCATGTGTGTTCTTTTAACAGACCACATATAGAACCACTAGTATCATTGCATGTGTGTTCTTTTCACAGACCCCATATGGATCCACCAGAGTTCATTGTATGTGTGTTCATTTCACAGACCACTGTTGGATCCACCACTGTCATTGCATGTGTGTTCTTTTCACAGACCCCATATGGTTCCACCATTGTCATTGCATGTCTGTTCTTTTCACATACCACATATGGAACCACCAGTGTCATTGCATGTGTGTTCTTTCCATAGACCAACTATGGATCCACCAGTGTCATTGCATGTGTGTTCTTTTCACAGACCCCATATGGATCCACCAGAGTTCATTGTATGTGTGTTCATTTCACAGACCACATTTGGATCCACCAGTGTCATTGCATGTGTGTTCTTTTCACAGACCACATATGGAACCACCATTGTCATTGCATGTGTGTTCTTTTCATTAACCACAACTAGAGTCATTGAAATGTTTGTTCTTTTCATAGACCACATATGGATCCACCAGTGTCATTGTATGTGTGTTCTTTTCATAGACCACATTTCGATCCACCAGTGTCATTGCATGTGTGTTCTTTTCACAGACCACATATGGATCCACCATTGTCATTGCATGTGTGTTCTTTTCACAGACCACATACGGATCTACCAGAGTTCATTGCATGTGTGTTCTTTTCACAGACCATATATGGATCCACCAGTGTCATTGCATGTGTGTTCTATTTAAAGACCACATATGTGTGTTCTTTTCACAGACCACATATGGATCCACTAGTGTCATTGCATGTGTGTTCTTTTCATAGACCACATATGGATCCACCAGAGTTCATTGCATATGAGACCATGTATGGATCCACCAGTGTCATTGAAATGTGTGTTCTTTTCACAGACCACATATGGATCCACCAGAGTTCATTGCATGTGTGGTCTTTTCATAGACCATATATGGATCCACCAGTCTCATTAGATGTGTGTTCTTTTTAAAGACCACATATGGATCCACCAGAGTTCATTGCATGTGTGTTATTTTCACAGACTATATATGGATCCACCAGTGTAATTGCATGTGTGTTCTTTTCACAGACCACATATGGATCCACCAGAGTTCATTGCATGTGTGTTCTTTTGAAAAACCACATATGGAACCATGATTATTGAAATGTTTGTTCTTTTCATAGCCCACATAGGTATCCACCAGAGTCATTGTATGTGTGTTGTTTTCACAGACCATATATGGATCCACCAGTGTCATTGCATGTGTGTTCTTTTCACAGACCACATATGGATCCACCAGTGTCATTGCATGTGTGTTCTTTTCACAGACCATATATGGATCCACAAGTGTCATTGCATGTGTGTTCTTTTCACAAACCACATATGGATCCACCATTGTCATTGCATGTGTGTTCTTTTCATAGACCACATATGGAACCACCATTATCATTGCATGTGTGTTCTTTTCACAAACCACTTATGGAACCACCATTGTCATTGCATGTGTATTCTTTTCACAGACCACATATGGATCCACTAGAGACATTGCATATGTATTATTTTCACAGACCACATATGGATCCACTAGTGTCATTGCATGTGTGTTCTTTTCACAGACCACATATGGATCCACCAGAGTTCATTGCATGTGTTTTCTTTTCACAAACCACATATGGATCCACCAGTGTCATTGCATCTGTGTTGTTTTCACACACCACATATGGATCCACCAGTGTCATTGCATGTTTGTTATTTTCACAGACCACATATGGATCCACCAGTGTCATTGAAATGTTTGTTCTTGTCACAGACCACATATGGATCCACCAGTGTCATTGCATGTCTGTTCTTTTCATAGACCACATATGGATCAACCAGAGTTCATTGCATGTGTGTTCTTTTCATTAACCACAGCTAGAGTCATTTCATGTGTGTTCTTTTAACAGACCACATATAGAACCACTAGTATCATTGCATGTGTGTTCTTTTCACAGACCCCATATGGATCCACCAGAGTTAATTGTATGTGTGTTCATTTCACAGACCACTGTTGGATCCACCACTGTCATTGCATGTGTGTTCTTTTCACAGACCCCAGATGGTTCCACCATTGTCATTGCATGTCTGTTCTTTTCACATACCACATATGGAACCACCAGTGTCATTGCATGTGTGTTCTTTCCACAGACCAACTATGGATCCACCAGTGTCATTGCATGTGTGTTCTTTTCACAGACCCCATATGGATCCACCAGAGTTCATTGCATGTGTGTACTTTTCACAGACCGCATATGGATCCACCATTGTCATTGCATGTGTGTTATTTTCACAGACCACATCTAGAACCACCATTGTCATTGCATGTGTGTTCTTTTCATTAACCACAACTAGAGTCATTGAAATGATTGTTCTGTTCATAGACCACATATGGATCCCCGAGTGTCATTTCATGTGTGTTCTTTTCAGAGACCACATATGGATCCACCAGTATCATTGCATGTCTATTCTTTTCATAGACCACATATGGATCCACCAGAGTCATTGCATGTGTGTTCTTTTCATAGACCACATATGGAACCACCATTGTCATTTCATGTGTGTTCTTTTCACATACCACATATGGATCCACCAGTGTCATTGCATGTGTGTTCTTTTCACATGCCATATTTGGAACCACCATTGTCATTGCATGTGTGTTCTTTTCACAGACCATATATGGATCCACAAGTGTCATTGCATGTGTGTTCTTTTTACAAACCACATATGGATCCACCGGTGTCATTGCATGTGTGTTCTTTTCACAGACCACATATGGATCCACCAGAGTTCATTGCATGAGTTTTCTTTTCACAAACCACATATGGATCCACCAATGTCATTGTATGTCTGTTCTTTTCATAGTCCACATATGGATCCACTAGTGTCACTACATGTGTTTTGTTTTCACAAAGCACATATGGATCCACCAGTGTCATTGCATGTGTGTTGTTTTCAAAAACCACATATGGATCCACCAGTGTCATTGCATGTGTGTTGTTTTCACATACCACATATGGATCCACCAGTGTCATTGCATGTGTGTTGTTTTCACAGACCACATATGGAACCACCAGTGTCATTGCATGTGTTCTTTTCACAGACCACATATGGATCCACCATTTTCATTGCATGTGTGTTCTTTTAACATACCACATATGGATCCACCAGAGCCATTGAAATGTTTGTTCTTTTCACAAACCACATATGCATCCACCGGTGTCATTGCATGTGTGTTCTTTTCACAGACCACATATGGATCCACCAGAGTTCATTGCATGTGTTTTCTTTTCACAAACCACATATGGATCCACCAATGTCATTGCATGTCTGTTCTTTTAACAGTCCACATATGGATCCACCATAGTCATTGCATGTGTGTTCTTTTCACAGACCACATATGGATCCACTAGTGTTATTGCATGTGTTTTCTTTTCACAAACCACATATGGATCCACCAGTGTCATTGCATGTGTGTTGTTTTCACACACCACATATGGATCCACCAGTGTCATTGCATGTTTGTTATTTTCACAGACCACATATGGATCCACCAGTGTCATTGAAATGTTTGTTCTTGTCACAGACCACATATGGATCCACCAGTGTCATTGCATGTGTGTTCTTTTCATAGACCACATATGGATCAACCAGAGTTCATTGCATGTGTGTTCTTTTCATTAACCACAGCTAGAGTCATTTCATGTGTGTTCTTTTAACAGACCACATATAGAACCACTAGTATCATTGCATGTGTGTTCTTTTCATGCCCCATATGGATCCACGAGTTCATTGTATGTGTTCATTTCACACCACAGTTGGATCCACCAGTGTCATTGCATGTGTGTTCTTTTCACAGAGCCCATATGGTTCCACCATTGTCATTGCATGTCTGTTCTTTTCACATACCACATATGGAACCACCAGTGTCATTGCATGTGTGTTCTTTCCACAGACCAACTATGGATCCACCAGTGTCATTGCATGTGTGTTCTTTTCACAGACCATATTTGGAACCACCATTGTCATTGCATGTGTGTTCTTTTCATAGACCATATTTGGAACCACCATTGTCATTGCATGTGTGTTATTTTTACACACCACATATGGATCCACCATTGTCATTGCATCTGTGTTCTTTTCACAAACCATATATGGATCCACCAGTGTCATAGCATGTGTGTTCTTTTCACATACCACATATGGAACCACCAGTGTCATTGCATGTGTGTTCTTTTCACAGACCACATATGGATCCACCAGAGTCATTGCATGTGTGTTCTTTTCACAGACCATATATGGAACCACAAGTGTCATTGCATGTCTGTTCATTTCACAGACCACACATGGATCCACCAGTGTCATTGCATATGTGTTCTTTTCACAGACCACATATGGATCCACTAGTGTTATTGCATGTGTTTTCTTTTCATAGACCACATATGGAACCACCATTGTCATTGCATGTGTGTTCTTTTCATTAACCACAGTTAGAGTCATGAAATGTTTGTTCTTTTCACAGACCACATATGGATCAACTAGTGTCATTGCATGTGTGTTTTTTCACAGACCACATATTGATCCACCAGAGTTCATTGCATATGTGTTCTTTTCACAAACCATGTATGGATCCACTAGTGTCATTGAAATGTGTGTTCTTTTCACAAACCATGTATGGATCCACCAGTGTCATTGCAGGTGTGTTCTTTTCACAGACCCCATATGGATCCACCAGAGTTCATTGCATGTGTGTTCTTTTCACAGACCACATTTGGATCCACCAGTGTCATTGCATGTGTGTTCTTTTCATAAACCAGATATGGATCCACTAGTGTCATTGAAATGTTTGTTCTTTTCATACACCACATATGGATCCACACATATGGATCCACCGGTGTCATTGCATGTGTGTTCTTTTCACAGACCACATATGGATCCACTAGAGTTCATTGCATGTGTGTTCTTTTCACAGACCATGTATGGATCCACCAGTTTCATTGAAATGTGTGTTCTTTTCACAGACCACATACGGATCCAGAGTTCATTGCATGTGTGTTCTTTTCACAGACCATATATGGATCCACCAGTGTCATTGCATGTGTGTTCTATTTAAAGACCACATATGTGTGTTCTTTTCACAGACCACATATGGATCCACTAGTGTCATTGCATGTGTGTTCTTTTCATAGACCACATATGGATCCACCAGAGTTCATTGCATATGAGACCATGTATGGATCCACCAGTGTCATTGAAATGTGTGTTCTTTTCACAGACCACATATGGATCCACCAGAGTTCATTGCCTGTGTGGTCTTTTCATAGACCATATATGGATCCACCAGTCTCATTAGATGTGTGTTCTTTTTAAAGACCACATATGGATCCACCAGAGTTCATTGCATGTGTGTTATTTTCACAGACTATATATGGATCCACCAGTGTAATTGCATGTGTGTTCTTTTCACAGACCACATATGGATCCACCAGAGTTCATTGCATGTGTGTTCTTTTGACAAACCACATATGGATCCGCCAGTGTTATTGAAATGTTTGTTCTTTTCATAGACCACATATGGATCCACCAGAGTCATTGTATGTGTGTTCTTTTCACAGACCATATATGGATCCACCAGTGTCATTGCATGTGTGTTCTTTTCACAGACCACATATGGATCCACCAGTGTCATTGCATGTGTGTTCTTTTCATAGACCATATATGGATCCACAAGTGTTATTGCATGTGTGTTCTTTTCACAAACCACATATGGATCCACCATTGTCATTGCATGTGTGTTCTTTTCATAGACCACATATGGAACCACCATTATCATTGCATGTGTGTTCTTTTCACAAACCACTTATGGAACCACCATTGTCATTGCATGTGTATTCTTTTCACAGACCACATATGGATCCACTAGAGACATTGCATGTGTGTTATTTTCACAGACCACATATGGATCCACTAGTGTCATTGCATGTGTGTTCTTTTCACAGACAACATATGGATCCAGCAGAGTTCATTGCATGTGTTTTCTTTTCACAAACCACATATGGATCCACCAGTGTCATTGCATGTGTGTTGTTTTCACACACCACATATGGATCCACCAGTGTCATTGCATGTTTGTTATTTTCACAGACCACATATGGATCCACCAGTGTCATTGAAATGTTTGTTCTTGTCACAGACCACATATGGATCCACCAGTGTCATTGCATGTGTGTTCTTTTCATAGACCACATATGGATCAACCAGAGTTCATTGCATGTGTGTTCTTTTCATTAACCACAGCTAGAGTCATTTCATGTGTGTTCTTTTAACAGACCACATATAGAACCACTAGTATCATTGCATGTGTGTTCTTTTCACAGACCCCATATGGATCCACCAGAGTTCATTGTATGTGTGTTCATTTCACAGACCACTGTTGGATCCACCAGTGTCATTGCATGTGTGTTCTTTTCACAGACCCCATATGGTTCCACCATTGTCAATGCATGTCTGTTCTTTTCACATACCACATATGGAACCACCAGCGTCATTGCATGTGTGTTCTTTCCACAGACCAACTATGGATCCACCAGTGTCATTGCATGTGTGTTCTTTTCACAGACCATATTTGGAACCACCATTGTCATTGCATGTGTGTTCTTTTCACAGACCATATTTGGAACCACCATTGTCATTGCATGTGTGTTATTTTTACACACCACATATGGATCCACCATTGTCATTGCATCTGTGTTCTTTTCACAAACCATATATGGATCCACCAGTGTCATAGCATGTGTGTTCTTTTCACATACCACATATGGAACCACCAGTGTCATTGCATGTGTGTTCTTTTCACAGACCACATATGGATCCACCAGAGTCATTGCATGTGTGTTCTTTTCACAGACCATATATGGAACCACAAGTGTCATTGCATGTCTGTTCATTTCACAGACCACACATGGATCCACCAGTGTCATTGCATATGTGTTCTTTTCACAGACCACATATGGATCCACTAGTGTTATTGCATGTGTTTTGTTTTCATAGACCACATATGGAACCACCATTGTCATTGCATGTGTGTTCTTTTCATTAACCACAGTTAGAGTCATGAAATGTTTGTTCTTTTCACAGACCACATATGGATCAACTAGTGTCATTGCATGTGTGTTTTTTCACAGACCACATATTGATCCACCAGAGTTCATTGCATATGTTTTCTTTTCACAAACCATGTATGGATCCACTAGTGTCATTGAAATGTGTGTTCTTTTCACAAACCATGTATGGATCCACCAGTGTCATTGCAGGTGTGTTCTTTTCACAGACCCCATATGGATCCACCAGAGTTCATTGCATGTGTGTTCTTTTCACAGACCACATTTGGATCCACCAGTGTCATTGCATGTGTGTTCTTTTCATAAACCATATATGGATCCACTAGTGTCATTGAAATGTTTGTTCTTTTCATACACCACATATGGATCCACACATATGGATCCACCGGTGTCATTGCATGTGTGTTCTTTTCACAGACCACATATGGATCCACTAGAGTTCATTGCATGTGTGTTCTTTTCACAGACCATGTATGGATCCACCAGTTTCATTGAAATGTGTGTTCTTTTCACAGACCACATACGGATCCACCAGAGTTCATTGCATGTGTGTTCTTTTCACAGACCATATATGGATCCACCAGTGTCATTGCATGTGTGTTCTATTTAAAGACCACATATGTGTGTTCTTTTCACAGACCACATATGGATCCACTAGTGTCATTGCATGTGTGTTCTTTTCATAGACCACATATGGATCCACCAGAGTTCATTGCATATGAGACCATGTATGGATCCACCAGTGTCATTGAAATGTGTGTTCTTTTCACAGACCACATATGGATCCACCAGAGTTCATTGCATGTGTGGTCTTTTCATAGACCATATATGGATCCACCAGTCTCATTAGATGTGTGTTCTTTTTAAAGACCACATATGGATCCACCAGAGTTCATTGCATGTGTGTTATTTTCACAGACTATATATGGATCCACCAGTGTAATTGCATGTGTGTTCTTTTCACAGACCACATATGGATCCACCAGAGTTCATTGCATGTGTGTTCTTTTGACAAACCACATATGGATCCGCCAGTGTTATTGAAATGTTTGTTCTTTTCATAGACCACATATGGATCCACCAGAGTCATTGTATGTGTGTTGTTTTCACAGACCATATATGGATCCACCAGTGTCATTGCATGTGTGTTCTTTTCACAGACCACATATGGATCCATCAGTGTCATTGCATGTGTGTTCTTTTCACAGACCATATATGGATCCACAAGTGTCATTGCATGTGTGTTCTTTTAACAAACCACATATGGATCCACCATTGTCATTGCATGTGTGTTCTTTTCATAGACCACATATGGATCCACTAGTGTTATTGTATGATTATTCTTTTCACAGACCACATATGGATCCACCAGAGTCATTGCATGTGTGTTCTTTTCACAGACCACATATGGATCCACCAGTGTCATTGCATGTGTGTTCTTTTCACAGACCATATATGGATCCACAAGTGTCATTGCGTGTGTGTTCTTTTCACAAACCACATATGGATCCACCATTAGCATTGCATGTGTGTTCTTTTCATAGACCACATATGGAACCACCATTGTCATTGCATGTGTGTTCTTTTCACAGACCACATATGGAACCACCCTTGTCATTGCATGTGTATTCTTTTCACAGACCACATATGGATCCACCAGAGACATTGAAATGTTTGTTCTTTTCAAAAACCACATATGGATCCACCGTGTCATTGCATGTGTGTTCTTTTCACAGACCACATATGGATCCACCCGTGTCATTGCATGTGTGTTCTTTTCACAGACCACATATGGATCCACTAGAGTTCACTGCATGTGTGTTCTTTTCACAGACCATGTATGGATCCACCAGTTTCATTGAAATGTGTGTTCTTTTCACAGACCACATATGGATCCACCAGAGTTCATTGCATGTGTGTTCTTTTCACAGACCATATATGGATCCACCAGTGTCATTGCATGTGTGTTCTATTTAAAGACCACATATGGATCCACCAGAGTTCATTGCATGTGTGTTCTTTTCACAGACCATATATGGATCCACCAGTGTAATTGCATGTGTGTTCTTTTCACAGACCACATATGGATCCACTAGAGTTCATTGCATGCGTGTTCTTTTGACAAACCACATATGGATCCACAGGTGTGATTGAAATGTTTTTTCTTTTCACAGGTCACATATGGATCCACCAGAGTCATTGCATGTGTGTACTTTTCACAGACCATATATGGATCCACCAGTGTCATTGCATGTGTGTTCTTTTCATTAACCACAGTTAGAGTCATGAAATGTTTGTTCTTTTCACAGACCACATATGGATCAACTAGTGTCATTGCATGTGTGTTTTTTCACAGACCACATATTGATCCACCGGAGTTCATTGCATATGTGTTCTTTTCACAAACCATGTATGGATCCACTAGTGTCATTGAAATGTGTGTTCTTTTCACAAACCATGTATGGATCCACCAGTGTCATTGCAGGTGTGTTCTTTTCACAGACCCCATATGGATCCACCAGAGTTCTTTGCATGTGTGTTCTTTTCACATACCACATTTGGATCCACCAGTGTCATTGCATGTGTGTTCTTTTCATAAACCATATATGGATCCACTAGTGTCATTGAAATGTTTGTTCTTTTCATACACCACATATGGATCCACACATATGGATCCACCGGTGTCATTGCATGTGTGTTCTTTTCACAGACCACATATGGATCCACTAGAGTTCATTGCATGTGTGTTCTTTTCACAGACCATGTATGGATCCACCAGTTTCATTGAAATGTGTGTTCTTTTCACAGACCACATACGGATCCACCAGAGTTCATTGCATGTGTGTTCTTTTCACAGACCATATATGGATTCACCAGTGTCATTGCATGTGTGTTCTATTTAAAGACCACATATGTGTGTTCTTTTCACAGACCACATATGGATCCACTAGTGTCATTGCATGTGTGTTCTTTTCATAGACCACATATGGATCCACCAGAGTTCATTGCATATGAGACCATGTATGGATCCACCAGTGTCATTGAAATGTGTGTTCTTTTCACAGACCACATATGGATCCACCAGAGTTCATTGCATGTGTGGTCTTTTCATAGACCATATATGGATCCACCAGTCTCATTAGATGTGTGTTCTTTTTAAAGACCACATATGGATCCACCAGAGTTCATTGCATGTGTGTTATTTTCACAGACTGTATATGGATCCACCAGTGTAATTGCATGTGTGTTCTTTTCACAGACGACATATGGATCCACCAGAGTTCATTGCATGTGTGTTCTTTTGACAAACCACATATGGATCCGCCAGTGTTATTGAAATGTTTGTTCTTTTCATAGACCACATATGGATCCACCAGAGTCATTGTATGTGTGTTCTTTTCACAGACCATATATGGATCCACCAGTGTCATTGCATGTGTGTTCTTTTCACAGACCACATATGGATCCATCAGTGTCATTGCATGTGTGTTCTTTTCACAGACCATATATGGATCCACAAGTGTCATTGCATGTGTGTTCTTTTCACAAACCACATATGGATCCACCATTGTCATTGCATGTGTGTTCTTTTCATAGACCACATATGGAACCACCATTATCATTGCATGTGTGTTCTTTTCACAAACCACTTATGGAACCACCATTGTCATTGCATGTGTATTCTTTTCACAGACCACATATGGATCCACTAGAGACATTGCATGTGTGTTATTTTCATAGACCACATATGGATCCACTAGTGTCATTGCATGTGTGTTCTTTTCACAGACCACATATGGATCCACCAGAGTTCATTGCATGTGTTTTCTTTACACACACCACATATGGATCCAACAGTGTCATTGCATGTGTGTTCTTTTCACAGACCACATATGGATCCACGTGTCATTGCATGTGTCTTCTTTTCACAGACCACATATGGATCGACCAGTGTCATTGCATGTGTGTTCTTTTCACACACCACATATGGATCCACTAGTGTTATTGTATGTCTATTCTTTTCACAGACCACATATGGATCCACCAGAGTCATTGCATGTGTGTTCTTTTCACAGACCACATATGGATCCACCAGTGTCATTGCATGTGTGTTCTTTTCACAGACCATATATGGATCCACAAGTGTCATTGCGTGTGTGTTCTTTTCACAAACCACATATGGATCCACCATTAGCATTGCATGTGTAATCTTTTCATAGACCACATATGGAACCACCATTGTCATTGCATGTGTGTTCTTTTCACAGACCACATATGGAACCACCATTGTCATTGCATGTGTATTCTTTTCACAGACCACATATGTATCCACCAGAGTCATTGAAATGTTTGTTCTTTTCAAAAACCACATACGGATCCACCAGAGTTCATTGCATGTGTGTTCTTTTCACAGACCATATATGGATTCACCAGTGTCATTGCATGTGTGTTCTATTTAAAGACCACATATGTGTGTTCTTTTCACAGACCACATATGGATCCACTAGTGTCATTGCATGTGTGTTCTTTTCATAGACCACATATGGATCCACCAGAGTTCATTGCATATGAGACCATGTATGGATCCACCAGTGTCATTGAAATGTGTGTTCTTTTCACAGACCACATATGGATCCACCAGAGTTCATTGCATGTGTGGTCTTTTCATAGACCATATATGGATCCACCAGTCTCATTAGATGTGTGTTCTTTTTAAAGACCACATATGGATCCACCAGAGTTCATTGCATGTGTGTTATTTTCACAGACTGTATATGGATCCACCAGTGTAATTGCATGTGTGTTCTTTTCACAGACCACATATGGATCCACCAGAGTTCATTGCATGTGTGTTCTTTTGACAAACCACATATGGATCCTTGATGTTATTGAAATGTTTGTTCTTTTCATAGACCACATATGGATCCACCAGAGTCATTGTATGTGTGTTCTTTTCACAGACCATATATGGATCCACCAGTGTCATTGCATGTGTGTTCTTTTCACAGACCACATATGGATCCATCAGTGTCATTGCATGTGTGTTCTTTTCACAGACCATATATGGATCCACAAGTGTCATTGCATGTGTGTTCTTTTCACAAACCACATATGGATCCACCATTGTCATTGCATGTGTGTTCTTTTCATAGACCACATATGGAACCACCATTATCATTGCATGTGTGTTCTTTTCACAAACCACTTATGGAACCACCATTGTCATTGCATGTGTATTCTTTTCACAGACCACATATGGATCCACTAGAGACATTGCATGTGTGTTATTTTCACAGACCACATATGGATCCACTAGTGTCATTGCATGTGTGTTCTTTTCACAGACCACATATGGATCCACCAGAGTTCATTGCATGTGTTTTCTTTACACACACCACATATGGATCCAACAGTGTCATTGCATGTGTGTTCTTTTCACAGACCACATATGGATCCACGTGTCATTGCATGTGTCTTCTTTTCACAGACCACATATGGATCGACCAGTGTCATTGCATGTGTGTTCTTTTCACACACCACATATGGATCCACTAGTGTTATTGTATGTCTATTCTTTTCACAGACCACATATGGATCCACCAGAGTCATTGCATGTGTGTTCTTTTCACAGACCACATATGGATCCACCAGTGTCATTGCATGTGTGTTCTTTTCACAGACCATATATGGATCCACAAGTGTCATTGCGTGTGTGTTCTTTTCACAAACCACATATGGATCCACCATTAGCATTGCATGTGTAATCTTTTCATAGACCACATATGGAACCACCATTGTCATTGCATGTGTGTTCTTTTCACAGACCACATATGGAACCACCATTGTCATTGCATGTGTATTCTTTTCACAGACCACATATGGATCCACCAGAGTCATTGAAATGTTTGTTCTTTTCAAAAAACCATATGGATCCCCAGTGTCATTGCATGTGTGTTCTTTTCACAGACCACATATGGATCCACCCGTGTCATTGCATGTGTGTTCTTTTCACAGACCACATATGGATCCACTAGAGTTCATTGCATGTGTGTTCTTTTCACAGACCATGTATGGATCCACCAGTTTCATTGAAATGTGTGTTCTTTTCACAGACCACATATGGATCCACCAGAGTTCATTGCATGTGTGTTCTTTTCACAGACCATATATGGATCCACCAGTGTCATTGCATGTGTGTTCTATTTAAAGACCACATATGGATCCACCAGAGTTCATTGCATGTGTGTTCTTTTCACAGACCATATATGGATCCACCAGTGTAATTGCATGTGTGTTCTTTTCACAGACCACATATGGATCCACTAGAGTTCATTGCATGCGTGTTCTTTTGACAAACCACATATGGATCTGCCAGTGTGATTGAAATGTTTATTCTTTTCACAGGTCACATATGGATCCACCAGAGTCATTGCATGTGTGTACTTTTCACAGACCATATATGGATCCACCAGTGTCATTGCATGTGTGTTCTTTTCATTAACCACAGTTAGAGTCATGAAATGTTTGTTCTTTTCACAGACCACATATGGATCAACTAGTGTCATTGCATGTGTGTTTTTTCACAGACCACATATTGATCCACCGGAGTTCATTGCATATGTGTTCTTTTCACAAACCATGTATGGATCCACTAGTGTCATTGAAATGTGTGTTCTTTTCACAAACCATGTATGGATCCACCAGTGTCATTGCAGGTGTGTTCTTTTCACAGACCCCATATGGATCCACCAGAGTTCATTGCATGTGTGTTCTTTTCACATACCACATTTGGATCCACCAGTGTCATTGCATGTGTGTTCTTTTCATAAACCATATATGGATCCACTAGTGTCATTGAAATGTTTGTTCTTTTCATACACCACATATGGATCCACACATATGGATCCACCATTGTCATTGCATGTGTGTTCTTTTCACAGACCACATATGGAACCACCATTGTCATTGCATGTGTATTCTTTTCACAGACCACATATGGATCCACCGGAGTCATTGAAATGTTTGTTCTTTTCAAAAACCACATACGGATCCACCAGAGTTCATTGCATGTGTGTTCTTTTCACAGACCATATATGGATTCACCAGTGTCATTGCATGTGTGTTCTATTTAAAGACCACATATGTGTGTTCTTTTCACAGACCACATATGGATCCACTAGTGTCATTGCATGTGTGTTCTTTTCATAGACCACATATGGATCCACCAGAGTTCATTGCATATGAGACCATGTATGGATCCACCAGTGTCATTGAAATGTGTGTTCTTTTCACAGACCACATATGGATCCACCAGAGTTCATTGCATGTGTGGTCTTTTCATAGACCATATATGGATCCACCAGTCTCATTAGATGTGTGTTCTTTTTAAAGACCACATATGGATCCACCAGAGTTCATTGCATGTGTGTTATTTTCACAGACTGTATATGGATCCACCAGTGTCATTGAAATGTGTGTTTTTTTCACAGACCTCATATGGATCCACCAGAGTTCATTGTACGTGTGTTTTTTCACAAACCACATATGGATCCACCAGTGTCATTGAAATGTTTCTTCTTTTCACAGACCACATAAGGATCCACCAGAGTCATTACATGTGTGTTCTTTTCACAGACCATATATGGATCCAACAGTGTCATTGCATGTGTGTTCTTTTCACAGACCACATATGGATCCACCAGCGTGATTGTTCTTTTCACAAACCATATATGGATCCACAAGTGTCATTGCATGTGTGTTCTTCTCACAAACCACATATGGATCCACCATTGTCATTGCATGTGTGTTCTTTTCATAGACCACATATGGAACCACCATTATCATTGCATGTGTGTTCTTTTCACAAACCACTTATGGAACCACCATTGTCATTGCATGTGTATTCTTTTCACAGACCACATATGGATCCACAAGAGACATTGCATGTGTGTTATTTTCACAGACCATATGGATCCACTAGTGTCATTGCATGTGTGTTCTTTTCACAGACCACATATGGATCCACCAGAGTTCATTGCATGTGTTTTCTTTACACACACCACATATGGATCCAACAGTGTCATTGCATGTGTGTTCTTTTCATAGACCACATATGGATCCACGTGTCATTGCATGTGTCTTCTTTTCACAGACCACATATGGATCGACCAGTGTCATTGCATGTGTGTTCTTTTCACACACCACATATGGATCCACTAGTGTTATTGTATGTCTATTCTTTTCACAGACCACATATGGATCCACCAGAGTCATTGCATGTGTGTTCTTTTCACAGACCACATATGGATCCACCAGTGTCATTGCATGTGTGTTCTTTTCACAGACCATATATGGATCCACAAGTGTCATTGCGTGTGTGTTCTTTTCACAAACCACATATGGATCCACCATTAGCATTGCATGTGTAATCTTTTCATAGACCACATATGGAACCACCATTGTCATTGCATGTGTGTTCTTTTCACAGACCACATATGGAACCACCATTGTCATTGCATGTGTATTCTTTTCACAGACCACATATGGATCCACCAGAGTCATTGAAATGTTTGTTCTTTTCAAAAACCACATATGGATCCACCGTGTCATTGCATGTGTGTTCTTTTCACAGACCACATATGGATCCACCCGTGTCATTGCATGTGTGTTCTTTTCACAGACCACATATGGATCCACTAGAGTTCATTGCATGTGTGTTCTTTTCACAGACCATGTATGGATCCACCAGTTTCATTGAAATGTGTGTTCTTTTCACAGACCACATATGGATCCACCAGAGTTCATTGCATGTGTGTTCTTTTCACAGACCATATATGGATCCACCAGTGTCATTGCATGTGTGTTCTATTTAAAGACCACATATGGATCCACCAGAGTTCATTGCATGTGTGTTCTTTTCACAGACCATATATGGATCCACCAGTGTAATTGCATGTGTGTTCTTTTCACAGACCACATATGGATCCACTAGAGTTCATTGCATGCGTGTTCTTTTGACAAACCACATATGGATCTGCCAGTGTGATTGAAATGTTTATTCTTTTCACAGGTCACATATGGATCCACCAGAGTCATTGCATGTGTGTACTTTTCACAGACCATATATGGATCCACCAGTGTCATTGCATGTGTGTTCTTTACACAGACCACATATGGATCCACTAGTGTCATTGCATGTGTGTTCTTTTCACATACCATATATGGATCCACAAGTGTCATTGCATGTGTGTTCTTTTCACCAACCACATATGGATCCACCATTGTCATTGCATGCGTGTTCTTTTCATAGACCACATATGGAACCACCATTGTCATTGCATGTGTGTTCTTTTCACAGACCACATATGGAACCACCATTGTCATTGCATGTGTATTTTTTTCACAGACCACATATGGATCCACTAGACTCATTGAAATGTTTGTTCTTTTCACAAACCACATATGGATCCACCGGTGTCATTGCATGTGTGTTATTTTCACAGACCACATATGGATCCACTAGAGTTCATTGCATGAGTTTTCTTTTCACAAACCACATATGGATCCACCAATGTCATTGCATGTCTATTCTTTTCACAGTCCACATATGGATCCACTTGTGTCACTAGATGTGTTTGATTTTCACAAACCACATATGGATCCACCATTGTCATTGCATGTGTCTTCTTTTCACAGACCACATATGGAACCAGCATTGTCATTGCATGTGTGTTCTTTTTACAGACCACATATGGATCCACCAGTGTCATTGCATGTGTGTTCTTTTGACAGACCACATATGGATCCACCAGAGTTCATTGCATGTGTGTTCTTTTCACAGACCATGTATGGATCCACCAGTTTCATTGAAATGTGTGTTCTTTTCACAGACCACATTTGGATCCACCAGAGTTCATTGCATGTGTGTTCTTTTCACATACCATATATGGATCCACAAGTGTCATTGCATGTGTGTTCTATTTAAAGACCACATATGGATCCACCAGAGTTCATTGCATGTGTGTTCTTTTCACAGACCATATATGGATCCACCAGTGTAAATGCATGTGTGTTCTTTTCACAGACCACATATGGATCCACCAGAGTTCATTGCATGCGTGTTCTTTTGACAAACCACATATGGATCCGCCAGTGTAATTGAAATGATTGTTCTTTTCACAGACCACATATGGATCCACCAGAGTCATTGCATGTGTGTTGTTTTCACAGACCATATATGGATCCACCAGTGTCATTGCATGTGTGTTCTTTTCACAGACCACATATGGATCCACCAGTTTCATTGCATGTGTGTTCTTTTCACAGACCATATATGGATCCACAAGTGTCATTGCATGTGTGTTCTTTTCACAAACCACATATGGATCCATCATTGTCATTGCATGTGTGTTCTTTTCACAAACCACATATGGATCCACCGGTGTCATTGCATGTGTGTTCTTTTCACAGACCACATATGGATCCACCAGAGTTCATTGCATGTGTTTTCTTTTCACAAACCACATATGGATCCACCAATGTAATTGCATGTCTGTTCTTTTCATAGTCCACATATGGATCCACTAGTGTCACTACATGTGTTTTCTTTTCACAAAGCACATATTGATCCACCAGTGTCATTGCATGTGTGTTGTTTTCACAAACCACATATGGATCCACCAGTGTCATTGCATGTGTGTTGTTTTCACATACCACATATGGATCCACTAGTGTCATTGCATGTGTGTTCTTTTCACAGACCACATATGGAACCACAAGTGTCATTGCATGTGTGTTCTTTTCACAGACCACATATGGATCCACCATTTTCATTGCATGTGTGTTCCTTTAACATACCACATATGGATCCACCAGAGCCATTGAAATGTTTGTTCTTTTCACAAACCGCATATGCATCCACCGGTGTCATTGCATGTGTGTTCTTTTCACAGACCACATATGGATCCACCAGAGTTCATTGCATGTGTTTTCTTTTCACAAACCACATATGGATCCACCAATGTCATTGCATGTATGTTCTTTTAACAGTCCACATATGGATCTACCATATTCATTGCATGCGTGTTCTTTTCACAGACCACATATAGATCCACTAGTGTTATTGCATGTGTTTTCTTTTCACAAGCCACATATGGATCCACCAGTGTCATTGCATGTGTGTTGTTTTCACACACCACATATGGATCCACCAGTGTCATTGCATGTTTGTTATTTTCACAAACCACATATGGATCCACCAGTGTCATTGAAATGTTTGTTCTTGTCACAGACCACATATGGATCCACCAGTGTCATTGCATGTGTGTTCTTTTCATAGACCACATATGGATCAACCAGAGTTCATTGCATGTGTGTTCTTTTCATTAACCATAGCTAGAGTCATTTCATGTGTGTTCTTTTAACATACCACATATAGAACCACTAGTATCATTGCATGTGTGTTCTTTTCACAGACCCCATATGGATCCACCAGAGTTCATTGTATGTGTGTTCATTTCACATACCACATTTGGATCCACCAGTGTCATTGCATGTGTGTTCTTTTCACAGACCACATATGGAACCACCATTGTCATTGCATGTGTGTTCTTTTCATTAACCACAACTAGAGTCATTGAAATGTTTGTTCTTTTCATAGACCACATATGGATCCACCAGTGTCATTGTATGTGTGTTCTTTTCATAGACCACATTTCGATCCACCAGTGTCATTGCATGTGTGTTCTTTTCATAGACCCCATATGGATCCACCATTGTCATTGCATGTGTGTTCTTTTCACAGACCACATATGGAACCACCATTGTCATTGCATGTGTGTTCTTTTCACATACCACATATGGATCCACCAGTGTCATTGCATGTGTGTTCTTTTCACATGCCATATTTGGAACCACCATTGTCATTGCATGTGTGTTCTTTTCACGGACCATATATGGATCCACAAGTGTCATTGCATGTGTGTTCTTTTTACAAACCACATATGGATCCACCGGTGTCATTGCATGTGTGTTCTTTTCACAGACCACATATGGATCCACCAGAGTTTATTGCATGAGTTTTCTTTTCACAAACCACATATGGATCCACCAATGTCATTGCATGTCTGTTCTTTTCATAGTCCACATATGGATCCACTAGTGTCACTACATGTGTTTTGTTTTCACAAAGCACATATGGATCCACCAGTGTCATTGCATGTGTGTTGTTTGCACAAACCACATATGGATCCACCAGTGTCATTGCATGTGTGTTGTTTTCACATACCACATATGGATCCACCAGTGTCATTGCATGTGTGTTCTTTTCACAGACCACATATGGAACCACCAGTGTCATTGCATGTGTGTTCTTTTCACAGACCACATATGGATCCACCATTTTCATTGCATGTGTGTTCTTTTAACATACCACATATGGATCCACCAGAGCCATTGAAATGTTTGTTCTTTTCACAAACCACATATGCATCCACCGGTGTCATTGCATGTGTGTTCTTTTCACAGACCATATGGATCCACAGAGTTCATTGCATGTGTTTTCTTTTCACAAACCACATATGGATCCACCAATGTCATTGCATGTCATTCTTTTTAACAGTCCACATATGGATCCACCATAGTCATTGCATGTGTGTTCTTTTCACAGACCACATATGGATCCACTAGTGTTATTGCATGTGTTTTCTTTTCACAAACCACATATGGAGACACCAGTGTCATTGAATGTGTGTTGTTTTCACACACCACATATGGATCCACCAGTGTCATTGCATGTTTGTTATTTTCACAGACCACATATGGATCCACCAGTGTCATTGAAATGTTTGTTCTTGTCACAGACCACATATGGATCCACCAGTGTCATTGCATGTGTGTTCTTTTCATAGACCACATATGGATCAACCAGAGTTCATTGCATGTGTGTTCTTTTCATTAACCACAGCTAGAGTCATTTCATGTGTGTTCTTTTAACAGACCACATATAGAACCACTAGTATCATTGCATGTGTGTTCTTTTCACGGACCCCATATGGATCCACCAGAGTTCATTGTATGTGTGTTCATTTCACAGACCACATTTGGATCCACCAGTGTCATTGCATGTGTGTTCTTTTCACAGACCCCATATGGATCCACCATTGTCATTGCATGTCTGTTCTTTTCACATACCACATATGGAACCACCAGTGTCATTGCATGTGTGTTCTTTTCACAGACCAACTATGGATCCACCAGTGTCATTGCATGTGTGTTCTTTTCACAGACCATATTTGGAACCACCATTGTCATTGCATGTGTGTTCTTTTCACATACCATATTTGGAACCACCATTGTCATTGCATGTGTGTTATTTTCACACACCACATATGGATCCCCAAGTGTCATTGCATGTCTGTTCTTTTCACAGACCACATATGGATCCACCAGAATCATTGCATGTGTGTTCTTTTCACACACCACATATGGATCTACCAGTGTCATTGCATGTGTGTTCTTTTCACAGACCACATATGGATCCACCAGAGTCATTGCATGTGTGTTCTTTTCACAGACCATATATGGAACCACAAGTGTCATTGCATGTCTGTTCATTTCATAGACCACACATGGATCCACCAGTGTCATTGCATATGTGTTCTTTTCACAGACCACATATGGATCCACTAGTGTCATTGCATGTGTGTTCTTTTCACAGACCACATATGGAACCACCATTGTCATTGCATGTGTTTTCTTTTCATTAACCACAACTAGAGTCATTGAAATGTTTGTTCTTTTCATAGACCACATATGGATCCACCAGTGTCATTGTATGTGTGTTCTTTTCATAGACCACATTTCGATCCACCAGTGTCATTGCATGTGTGTTCTTTTCACAGACCCCATATGGATCCACCATTGTCATTGCATGTGTGTTCTTTTCACAGACCACATATGGAACCACCATTGTCATTGCATGTGTGTTCTTTTCACATACCACATATGGATCCACCAGTGTCATTGCATGTGTGTTCTTTTCACATGCCATATTTGTAACCACCATTGTCATTGCATGTGTGTTCTTTTCACAGACCATATATGGATCCACACGTGTCATTACATGTGTGTTCTTTTTACAAACCACATATGGATCCACCATTGTCATTGCATGTGTGTTCTTTTCATAGACCACATATGGAACCACCATTGTCATTGCATGTGTGTTCTTTTCACAGACCACATATGGAACCACCATTGTCATTGCATGTGTATTCTTTTCACAAACCACATATGGATCCACCAGAGTCATTGAAATGTTTGTTCTTTTCACAAACCACATATGCATCCACCGGTGTCATTGCATGTGTGTTCTTTTCACAGACCACATATGGATCCACCAGAGTTCATTGCATGTGTTTGATTTTCACAAACCACATATGGATCCACCAATGCCATTGCATGTCTATTCTTTTCACAGTCCACATATGGATCCACCATAGTCATTGCATGTGTGTTCTTTTTACAGACCACATGGATCCACCAGTGTCATTGCATGTGTGTTCTTTTGACAGACCACATATGGATCCACCAGAGTTCATTGCATGTGTGTTCTTTTCACAGACCATGTATGGATCCACCAGTTTCATTGAAATGTGTGTTCTTTTCACAGACCACATTTGGATCCACCAGAGTTCATTGCATGTGTGTTCTTTTCACATACCATATATGGATCCACAAGTGTCATTGCATGTGTGTTCTATTTAAAGACCACATATGGATCCACCAGAGTTCATTGCATGTGTGTTCTTTTCACAGACCATATATGGATCCACCAGTGTAAATGCATGTGTGTTCTTTTCACAGACCACATATGGATCCACCAGAGTTCATTGCATGCGTGTTCTTTTGACAAACCACATATGGATCCGCCAGTGTAATTGAAATGATTGTTCTTTTCACAGACCACATATGGATCCACCAGAGTCATTGCATGTGTGTTGTTTTCACAGACCATATATGGATCCACCAGTGTCATTGCATGTGTGTTCTTTTCACAGACCACATATGGATCCACCAGTTTCATTGCATGTGTGTTCTTTTCACAGACCATATATGGATCCACAAGTGTCATTGCATGTGTGTTCTTTTCACAAACCACATATGGATCCATCATTGTCATTGCATGTGTGTTCTTTTCACAAACCACATATGGATCCACCGGTGTCATTGCATGTGTGTTCTTTTCACAGACCACATATGGATCCACCAGAGTTCATTGCATGTGTTTTCTTTTCACAAACCACATATGGATCCACCAATGTAATTGCATGTCTGTTCTTTTCATAGTCCACATATGGATCCACTAGTGTCACTACATGTGTTTTCTTTTCACAAAGCACATATTGATCCACCAGTGTCATTGCATGTGTTGTTTTCACAAACCACATATGGATCCACCAGTGTCATTGCATGTGTGTTGTTTTCACATACCACATATGGATCCACTAGTGTCATTGCATGTGTGTTCTTTTCACAGACCACATATGGAACCACAAGTGTCATTGCATGTGTGTTCTTTTCACAGACCACATATGGATCCACCATTTTCATTGCATGTGTGTTCCTTTAACATACCACATATGGATCCACCAGAGCCATTGAAATGTTTGTTCTTTTCACAAACCGCATATGCATCCACCGGTGTCATTGCATGTGTGTTCTTTTCACAGACCACATATGGATCCACCAGAGTTCATTGCATGTGTTTTCTTTTCACAAACCACATATGGATCCACCAATGTCATTGCATGTATGTTCTTTTAACAGTCCACATATGGATCTACCATATTCATTGCATGCGTGTTCTTTTCACAGACCACATATAGATCCACTAGTGTTATTGCATGTGTTTTCTTTTCACAAGCCACATATGGATCCACAGTCATTGCATGTGTGTTGTTTTCACACACCACATATGGATCCACCAGTGTCATTGCATGTTTGTTATTTTCACAAACCACATATGGATCCACCAGTGTCATTGAAATGTTTGTTCTTGTCACAGACCACATATGGATCCACCAGTGTCATTGCATGTGTGTTCTTTTCATAGACCACATATGGATCAACCAGAGTTCATTGCATGTGTGTTCTTTTCATTAACCATAGCTAGAGTCATTTCATGTGTGTTCTTTTAACATACCACATATAGAACCACTAGTATCATTGCATGTGTGTTCTTTTCACAGACCCCATATGGATCCACCAGAGTTCATTGTATGTGTGTTCATTTCACATACCACATTTGGATCCACCAGTGTCATTGCATGTGTGTTCTTTTCACAGACCACATATGGAACCACCATTGTCATTGCATGTGTGTTCTTTTCATTAACCACAACTAGAGTCATTGAAATGTTTGTTCTTTTCATAGACCACATATGGATCCACCAGTGTCATTGTATGTGTGTTCTTTTCATAGACCACATTTCGATCCACCAGTGTCATTGCATGTGTGTTCTTTTCATAGACCCCATATGGATCCACCATTGTCATTGCATGTGTGTTCTTTTCACAGACCACATATGGAACCACCATTGTCATTGCATGTGTGTTCTTTTCACATACCACATATGGATCCACCAGTGTCATTGCATGTGTGTTCTTTTCACATGCCATATTTGGAACCACCATTGTCATTGCATGTGTGTTCTTTTCACGGACCATATATGGATCCACAAGTGTCATTGCATGTGTGTTCTTTTTACAAACCACATATGGATCCACCGGTGTCATTGCATGTGTGTTCTTTTCACAGACCACATATGGATCCACCAGAGTTTATTGCATGAGTTTTCTTTTCACAAACCACATATGGATCCACCAATGTCATTGCATGTCTGTTCTTTTCATAGTCCACATATGGATCCACTAGTGTCACTACATGTGTTTTGTTTTCACAAAGCACATATGGATCCACCAGTGTCATTGCATGTGTGTTGTTTGCACAAACCACATATGGATCCACCAGTGTCATTGCATGTGTGTTGTTTTCACATACCACATATGGATCCACCAGTGTCATTGCATGTGTGTTCTTTTCACAGACCACATATGGAACCACCAGTGTCATTGCATGTGTGTTCTTTTCACAGACCACATATGGATCCACCATTTTCATTGCATGTGTGTTCTTTTAACATACCACATATGGATCCACCAGAGCCATTGAAATGTTTGTTCTTTTCACAAACCACATATGCATCCACCGGTGTCATTGCATGTGTGTTCTTTTCACAGACCACATATGGATCCACCAGAGTTCATTGCATGTGTTTTCTTTTCACAAACCACATATGGATCCACCAATGTCATTGCATGTACATTCTTTTCAGTCCACATATGGATCCACCATAGTCATTGCATGTGTGTTCTTTTCACAGACCACATATGGATCCACTAGTGTTATTGCATGTGTTTTCTTTTCACAAACCACATATGGAGACACCAGTGTCATTGAATGTGTGTTGTTTTCACACACCACATATGGATCCACCAGTGTCATTGCATGTTTGTTATTTTCACAGACCACATATGGATCCACCAGTGTCATTGAAATGTTTGTTCTTGTCACAGACCACATATGGATCCACCAGTGTCATTGCATGTGTGTTCTTTTCATAGACCACATATGGATCAACCAGAGTTCATTGCATGTGTGTTCTTTTCATTAACCACAGCTAGAGTCATTTCATGTGTGTTCTTTTAACAGACCACATATAGAACCACTAGTATCATTGCATGTGTGTTCTTTTCACGGACCCCATATGGATCCACCAGAGTTCATTGTATGTGTGTTCATTTCACAGACCACATTTGGATCCACCAGTGTCATTGCATGTGTGTTCTTTTCACAGACCCCATATGGATCCACCATTGTCATTGCATGTCTGTTCTTTTCACATACCACATATGGAACCACCAGTGTCATTGCATGTGTGTTCTTTTCACAGACCAACTATGGATCCACCAGTGTCATTGCATGTGTGTTCTTTTCACAGACCATATTTGGAACCACCATTGTCATTGCATGTGTGTTCTTTTCACATACCATATTTGGAACCACCATTGTCATTGCATGTGTGTTATTTTTACACACCACATATGGATCCACCATTGTCATTGCATCTGTGTTCTTTTCACAAACCATATATGGATCCACCAGTGTCATAGCATGTGTGTTCTTTTCACACACCACATATGGATCCACCAGTGTCCTTGCATGTCTATGCTTTTCACAGACCACATATGGATCCACCAGAGTCATTGCATGTGTGTTCTTTTCACAGACCATATATGGAACCACAAGTGTCATTGCATGTCTGTTCATTTCATAGACCACACATGGATCCACCAGTGTCATTGCATATGTGTTCTTTTCACAGACCACATATGGATCCACTAGTGTCATTGCATGTGTGTTCTTTTCACAGACCACATATGGAACCACCATTGTCATTGCATGTGTTTTCTTTTCATTAACCACAACTAGAGTCATTGAAATGTTTGTTCTTTTCATAGACCACATATGGATCCACCAGTGTCATTGTATGTGTGTTCTTTTCATAGACCACATTTCGATCCACCAGTGTCATTGCATGTGTGTTCTTTTCACAGACCCCATATGGATCCACCATTGTCATTGCATGTGTGTTCTTTTCACAGACCACATATGGAACCACCATTGTCATTGCATGTGTGTTCTTTTCACATACCACATATGGATCCACCAGTGTCATTGCATGTGTGTTCTTTTCACATGCCATATTTGTAACCACCATTGTCATTGCATGTGTGTTCTTTTCACAGACCATATATGGATCCACACGTGTCATTACATGTGTGTTCTTTTTACAAACCACATATGGATCCACCATTGTCATTGCATGTGTGTTCTTTTCATAGACCACATATGGAACCACCATTGTCATTGCATGTGTGTTCTTTTCACAGACCACATATGGAACCACCATTGTCATTGCATGTGTATTCTTTTCACAAACCACATATGGATCCACCAGAGTCATTGAAATGTTTGTTCTTTTCACAAACCACATATGCATCCACCGGTGTCATTGCATGTGTGTTCTTTTCACAGACCACATATGGATCCACCAGAGTTCATTGCATGTGTTTTCTTTTCACAAACCACATATGGATCCACCAATGCCATTGCATGTCTGTTCTTTTCACAGTCCACATATGGATCCACCATAGTCATTGCATGTGTGTTCTTTTCACAGACCACATATGGATCCACTAGTGTCATTGCATGTGTTTTCTTTTCACAAACCACATATGGATCCACCAGTGTCATTGCATGTGTGTTGTTTTCAAACACCACATATGGATCCACCAGTGTCATTGCATGTTTGTTATTTTCACAGACCACATATGGATCCACCAGTGTCATTGAAATGTTTGTTCTTGTCACAGACCAAATATGGATCCACCAGTGTCATTGCATGTGTGTTCTTTTCATATACCACATATGGATCAACCAGAGTTCATTGCATGTGTGTTCTTTTCATTAACCACAGCTAGAGTCATTTCATGTGTGTTCTTTTAACAGACCACATATAGAACCACTAGTATCATTGCATGTGTGTTCTTTTCACAGGCCCCATATGGATCCACCAGAGTTCATTTTATGTGTGTTCTTTTCACAGACCACATTTGGATCCACCAGTGTCTTTGCATGTGTGTTCTTTTCACAGACCCCATATGGATCCACCATTGTCATTGCATGTCTGTTCTTTTCACAGTCCACATATGGAACCACCAGTGTCATTGCATGTGTGTTCTTTTCACAGACCAACTATGGATCCACCAGTGTCATTGCATGTGTGTTCTTTTCACAGACCATATTTGGAACCACCATTGTCATTGCATGTGTGTTCTTTTCACAGACCATATTTGGAACCACCATTGTCATTGCATGTGTGTTCTTTTCACAGACCACATATGGATCCACCATTGTCATTGCATCTGTGTTCTTTTCACAAACCATATATGGAGCCAGCAGTGTCATAGCATGTGTGTTCTTTTCACACACCACATATGGATCCACCAGTGTCATTGCATGTCTATGCTTTTCACAGACCACATATGGATCCACCAGAGTCATTGCATGTGTGTTCTTTTCACAGACCATATATGGAACCACAAGTGCCATTGCATGTCTATTCATTTCACAGACCACATATGGATCCACCAGTGTCATTGCATATGTGTTCTTTTCACAGACCACATATGGATCCACCAGTGTCATTGCATGTGTGTTCTTTTCACAGACCACATATGTAACCACCATTGTCATTGCATGTGTGTTATTTTGATTAACCACAACTAGAGTCATTGAAATGTTTGTTCTTTTCATAGACCACATATGGATCCACCAGTGTCATTGTATGTGTGTTCTTTTCATAGACCACATTTCGGTCCACCAGTGTCATTGCATGTGTGTTCTTTTCACAAACTCCATATGGATCCACCATTGTCATTGCATGTGTGTTCTTTTCACAGACCACATATGGAACCACCATTGTCATTGCATGTGTGTTCTTTTCACATACCACATATGGATCCACCAGTGTCATTGCATGTGTGTTCTTTCACAGGCCATATTTTGAACCACCATTGTCATTGCATGTGTGTTCTTTTCACATACCATATTTGGAACCACCATTGTCATTGCATGTGTGTTCTTTTCACAGACCACATATGGAGAGAAAGATTCTGGATTTGTCCCTAGACATGCATACAACGGAAGACCCTATAGTCCCGGTAAGCTTTTAGCATTAAACCCTTTTCATGCATTTCACCTTTAAGTTATTTTCGCAACACTGAGATATTATCTTCTTTTCAGCTTGCCGTCCTCCCTGAGTCAGAGTTAGCTCCTATCGAGGGATATCCTCTCGAGTTTTCTCAGGAGGAGGAACTGGTCCCACTGTCGGACGTTGTGCCCAGGAAGCGCAAAGCTCCGACAGTTGCCATCGGCACAAAGGAAGTGCCAATTGTGAAGAGGTAACTTTCCACACAACTTCCGCCTGTGTACTTTACTCATGATTTCTTCCGAGATATAATGTTCTTCATTCTATTACATTCTCAGATCTAAGCAGCTCATCAAGGGCAAGGGGAAGGGAATTTCTTCAAAGCCCCTGCGTCACATGAAGCTAACTTTAGCTTCTCCTGCCGTGGCTCCTCCGACTCCTGCCCCTCAACCCTCTGCAGCGCCGGAGATTACTCCATCTCCGATCGTTGCAAAGGATCCGGCTCCTTCCACAGGGCCAGCGACCCTTGAGTCGCAGACTGACGTCACCTTGGGTGACTCAGGTTTTGATAAGGGTGAACCCTCTTCGGGTAATGATCCCTCGGCAGAAACCTTCGCCGAAAATCTCCTGAACAATCCGGGACTTGCCAAATTTGGCTTATCTCAGAAATCTGTGGAGGAAATCCAGCGGCTGGCCCGGCAATGCCTAGAAAGCTCAAATCTTTCTGCCGAAGAAGAAGCACAAGAAGCGGAAGACATCAAGTACTCCCAACTTCTCGAACAAGTCCGCCTTCGCGACGAGGGGTTGAGAGCTGGTGTGCTTCCACCACCTCCGGTTATTCCACTCACCTTCGCCGAGAAGGTTACTACTGAGGTGAACATGTGCCTGAGCAAGCTCACACATGAACATCATGTAAGTCGGAATTCCAACTCACGTTTTCCTTTATTGTTCTTTATATCATATCCTCTAGACCCCAAGCATGAAGTTGGATAAACAATCCGGGTTTATGCTTCCTTAGGATGCCAAAGAATGAACTAGTGTAGCCCCCAAGGCTCGTGCTGATATTAGCTACAATATTAGCCCGAGTATTTAGTAGACTTCTAACTCTGGGTATTCTGACTTACAAAAAGTTAATTCATATAACCAGGAATTGTTGAGGAATATTTGTAACAAGCGGAGAGAGATCAAAGCTCTCCGACTAGAAAATGTTGAGCTAAAAGTTTCCAAGGATGAGGCCGAAGGTAAAATTTCTGAGACTCAAACCTCGTCTTGTGTTTTCATAGTCGAATATTTTTGTTGAAGTGTTGTTCTTTTGACTTACAACACTAATAAAGCAGTCCTATGCTATGATCGAAGAGGCCGAGAATCTGAAGACCTTGGTGGTGGAAAACAAATATCTCCGCCGAGAGCTAGACCAGCTCAAGGCGGATCATGAGAAGAGCATTGCTCAAGTTCTTGAATCCTCCTCCATGGCCACTGTGGAGCGTGATCGCAAGATTGAAATCCACGAGCAGAAAATCTCGGATCTCAACAACGAGTTATTCAGAGAGAAGGATCTTTCCGAGGCGCTCCGGGCTAAACTCTGGAGTCTTCATGAGGAGAAGACCAAAGTTGATGATGTCATCTTTGGTATGTTTCCATCTTTCTGACTTGTCTACATTCGTCGACTCTTTCGGTGTCGGATTTATTTAACCATTTTGCGTTATATGCATAGGTCCTCTGAACTTGACGGACTCCACCTCTGCCGAGCCTCACACCCACCGGCACCCAAGTCGGTGATTTACTTCATGACTTCCGCCAATCCATCGAGGATATTGGCGAAGCTCTCAAGGTTTCAGACATGCATAGTATGTCCGACTTTCAGGTGTGGGACAAGGCAAAGGAGATGCCGCAGCTTGTCCAGGACTAGAATATGTCCTACACGCGATTCGTATCGCAGAACGCTCTCACAATGGTCATGAGCCACCATGGAAGCATGGAAATCTGGCAAGTGACCAGAGGGTACTCTAATGTGGACGAAGACGGCTAGCAGCAAGATATCAAAGCCATCATGGACTCCTGCGCCGGATATGGGTGCCATGTAGCTAATTTAACCAGCTACGACACTCCTTCAACCGTGTGGACATGCTGCCTCCGCCTCCCGAAGAAGCGGCCGAAGTTTCTGACGATGAACAAACCATATCGGATTTGGACATATCTGATCGTTATCAAGGAGCGGCTGATGTGTCCAGCGAGCCAGCAGCTCCTACCTCTCCTCCTGCATCATAAGTCATCAGAGAGAAACATATGTGTTATTCTGAAAACATTATGGATCTGTAAATATGTAGTATGATACTTTTGCTAGTGCTAAGTTTTAATTTATCTATTCAGCACTTTTGACTTTGATTTTTGTGTGCCTGAAATGTTTACATAAGCACTTTTTCTTTTTTGTCTATACTTATCGTTTATCTGGCTTTCCACCTTGTCCCTTTCGTGAGCCGCCTAAACTTTTAGCACGGATACTTTGCTGAGCAATGGAGCTCAATTGCTAAACAAGTTTAAACTTGGAAACAAAGCCGGCTTCCAGTACCAATAATTCACTACTCGGAAAATACCCGCATCCAGCAATCAGACAAATAACCAAAGTATAGACTATGAAATTTAGAGTTATACCCGAAGGTAGCACTTTTTAGAATCGGAAATCTAAACCAGAACAAACATGAGCATAAAGTACTTTCAAGTATTCTGGGATTTTCGACTGTGACATGATCATTCGGAAATAAGATGGTAAAAACTTCTCAGAAAAAATTGAGGCAACCAAAACTTTTATTTCTCACAGATCATGTACACATCTATGATTACAAAGAAGGATAAAAACTAAGAATAAAAGGGACGTAGATGAGCAATATTCCATGGTCTGTCTAACTCATCCGGATTTATACTGCCTCCAGCTCTCTTTCTCTTCTTAGTAGCAGGTCTTTCTTTGACTGGCCGCATATCATTTAGGTAGTATGAACCATTGTGCAATACTCGACTGTAGCATCCCAATTGTCTAACAATTGCAATGCCACTTGCCTAGTCTATATAATGCTACTTCCTACATATAATTAGTTGCATCATCATTATATCATGCTCATGTCACCATGCCACATTGCATTTGAGCATCATATAAAACCCTTTTAATTTGGTTCTTCTCTCATATGCATTTGCATTTTTTATTAATTGTAGTTGCCTCTTGATACATTGTAGTTGGTTCTTGATATATTGTTTAATGCCAAAATTGAGTTGGGGGCATATCTTTTCAAACTCCACCACCTTTCTTTGTCACCACCTTATAATTCCACCATCCAAACTATATGTGGGCATTTGCATTTCTTTTGGCTTTTGTCTAGCTCACATATGTAAAGATGGATCCTCTTTCCTTTCTACATGCTCCCATACATGATCTATGTTGTTTTCACAATATGAACTATGTGGAGCCACATGGCCACCTTTGCATGCTATGTGAGTAGAATGCCTCATCTAGCTTCCATATGGTTTATTTTGAATAAATGATCATGTATGAATATATTAGTGGCTATATGTTGATCTAGTGGAACACACACACTAGTTAGTCCCTTTATATCCATGCATGCCATATTTCATATATGTACCATGTGGGGAAGCAAGCTTGTCTTTTTGCAAGGCCTTAATTCAAATATGAAAGAATGTAGGAATATTTGGCCATTATATAAATAGTTGTTTTCACAACTAGAAGAGGATTTTATTCCTCATGCATGGCCCATGCAATAGTACCACCATCTTCCCCTTCTTGTTTAACTTTGGTTTTTGGGCTATTTGTTTTGGATGCATTCATATTTGAATCAATTCAAATAAATATCCTTGGTCCCACTTATCCCGCCTTTCTTTATTTTGTTTTGGCCAAGCTTGCATAGGGGATGCAAGAATCTACCTAGATACCCTAATTCCACCTTTGCCTCTTTTTGAGCTTGCATGATTTCAAAACAAATCAAAACAAAACTATATGAATTCAAATAAGGGATGACCAAACTAAACCTACCTCATCTAATCTACCCTTGCTAACCCGAGCCCACCATCTTGGCCCATAATCCACTCCAACCGCGGCAGGCACAGCCCGCGTACCCCTTTGATCAGCAAGCAAGCTTCCACTTGTCTTCGTTCTTCTCTGCACGACGCCCATCCGGAGCTCTACCTGTCGCTATCCACCAGATGAGTGGCTGAGCGCGCTTCCCTAGGGCTATATCGAGGTCCTAGGTGACGTCCCCTCAAGCCCTAACCCCCTATATCCTTGCAACGCCGCCGCCCTCTTCTCCCCTTCTTTTCTCCACCTGCCGAGAGAGACCAAGAGGGAGGAGTGGAGGAAAAACAGCGCCATGGCCGTCGCCGAGCCACCTGAGCTCGGGAATTGAACCGCGTTGTTGCCCGCGTCCTCTACGCAGGAGAACCGGAGCCGAATCCTTCTGGAACACCGGGAATTGGAAGTTCTGTTGCGCTCCTCCTCGTCGCCATCTCTGTCTGCGCGCCACACCTCGAGCTCTGCAGCTTCGTCCCGGCTTCCCCGCCTTGTCCTCGTCATAAGAGACCCCACGGTGAGCCCCTTAACCTCCCCTGCATATCATCTAGTGCCTCCTAGCGTCGCCTCGTCGTCGCCTCGCCACTCGACGTGCACCGGCACTGCAACGTCCGCGTGCTCTCTGGCAGCACAGCCGCGCGCACGCATCGCGCTCTTGCAGACACGCACAGCAGCAGCAGCCCGCGACAACTGTTTTTAACGCAACATAGCGATCACCGTAGACAGCAGCTCGGCCTCCTATTCTTCGCAAGCCCACGGCGCACACAGCCCGCACCCGCCGTCGTTGATGAACCTCATGCGTAGCGGGTAGTTCCAGCTAGCCATAGGACCAAACCTCGCCTCGATCCGTTAACCGTAGCCGTCTCAATCTTGTCCGCAAGTCACCGCCGTCGCTCCGACCCGCGATGACTTCAGGTTTTAGTTAACTGCACTCGACTCCGTCGTCAGCTAAGACACGCAAAACCAGCCTGCACACCTATTCATCGCAACCGTGCTTCACACACAGACCTCCTTAAGAAAATCTCCGAACACCAAAGTTGCATCCCTTGGATTCCTCTACATTTTTTGTTTTTTTGGCATTCCGAGATTCTCATCCGTTCGGTCTAGATCTCCCTCCGAACATCGGCCCAGCTAACCTGTTTTGCAGAACGAGAATCATCTGCGATTCAGTTCGTCCCGAGAGAACCATGTTGGTTTTGTAAAAAGGCCCTTGCCTTTTCGAGTTCATCACCCCGCACTCCCTGAGATCCCCCACGTGTCACCCCCACACGCCCCAGCCCAGTCAGCAGCCAGTACGCGCCTGAGGCCCACATGTCATCGAGGATGGGTAGGAAAGGCCCGAGTAACAAAAGTCCCAGTTGATTTCTAATTCAAATAAAAACCAGAAAATAGAGTATATCTTAATTAATTCATATCTTTTTATATATTTCGAATTTGATAAAATTTCCAAAATGAAAACTGATTCAAATTCAAATGTGAATTTAAATATAAATTCAACTTTGACCTGAGTCAACTCTATCTAGTTAAACCTAAGACTTTTGATCCCTTTTTAATCATTTGCAATTAAATAAAGCTTTAAATTTATAAATTCAAATTTTACAAAGTATATATATATTCTGATCGAAAATGCCAGGAATTCGAATATGCCATCCAAAATAATTTTTGAGCATATTAAAATTTCAAAATTATGTAGAGGCCAATAAATGCCTTTTCTTAATAAATCTATAACTTTAATTCCGTAATTCCAAATTCGGTAAATAATATATCTAAATCGATTAGCGCAACGAGATCGTTCTGATTATGCATTCCATGATATGAATTGAAGCATGCATCATATAAATATTAAATAATCAGAACTGTTTATGGTAATAAAACTTGGCCAAATAGTTAATAAAATGATTTATTCTTGTCCCCACACCTCACCCTTGCCATGCTACATTATTGCCATGTAAATTGTGCATCATTCATCATGGCATGCTTGTTTGCTTGTCGCATTTTAATTCATATGCTTGTGAACTTTATTTATGTTGGCCCTTGTTTGTTTGGTTCTTCGTCGAATAGACGCCGAGCAGGGAAAATACCAGGAATCCCATGAGTACTACCCAGATCCTTCTCTCGCTTCAACTGAGATGCCAGGCAAGCACTACCACATGCTTGCATACATATAGTACCTATTGCATCTATCTTATTCTTGCATCATTGAGTCGCGATTGCATTAAATTGAATCCCAAGTGCTGCATAGCCTTTACTTTTAAACCCCACCGAGCCTGTTCCTCACTCCCATGAGCCATTACCACAGGAGTTGTTTGAGCCATGCGAGTCGTAGAACAGCCTGTGTAGGGTATGTGAGTGTCTAATGGAATGAGGTACCTAAACAACTTAACCTGAGTAGTAATGGGATAACTAATGAAAGAGGCACCGGTGGGCAATATCTGCTATTTGGTTTTTCATGCTCACTTGTGTCCCGTAGGACCTTAAAGTACTTGATTCTGTTCCTTGACTATTCGTACTATCCACATCCGGAGGCCTTATGGACCCCGAGCCCATGTTTTGATTCATTTCTATTTCGTGGGGCCACAAAGTAGTTTGGGGCTTTGTTACTATCTGTACTTATGCCATGTTTTTGTTTTATTTAAGATTGTGCGAGGAACACCAGACATTTTAGGATTATGAGTGTTTTCCACGGTATTGACAAGCCCAGTCACACTTTCGGGTTCCTAGTGGTTTACACCATTGCAAACCTTGGGTCCGATCTCAAGCGCCCAACTTCGTTATGGTAGCTTAATGGGGTGGCTCAAATATTTACGAATCTTGTGATCGCTTTGTCGTGAATGCCTCGTGGTTTTGATTTGGTTTTTCCGAGGTTGATCGAGTGTGTGTTGCTATTTGTGCACCCTTAGGTAAATCTTTCTGAAAGCCGTGTCCGCGGTTATGGACGACTTGGAGCACAGTTTCTCGATCATAGACAAGTATAACTAAAGTACCGCGTTTAATTTGACTAAGTACCTGACTAGTAGATAGTGCAATACTCATGCAATGGTTAATAAAACTGCCAACGGATGGGTTGTTCGTCCGCTTTCTCGTTGGTAAGCGAGAAGGAGGATGGATCTGTTAATTATACTGTTATACCTATTGTTACTAATTAACGGACATCCGTCTATCATTGGTTAGGCGGATGGTTAGCGGTATCTATAGACTTGTTAGTTATTATCTTTTGCCGCAATTATGCGCCACCCTGTATATGTCCCCTTTAGAGGCATAAAGACTTGCTGAATACCCCTAGGGTCTCACACGATAAATTGTTTGATTCAGATGAACAGGTGTACTCGCAAGATGGATACTGGGTGGAGGAGACAGATGATGTTGGCAACGATCACTCGGTGTTGAGATTCCGAGGATGGGGATCCGCGAGATCTGTGGGCGGGATGTGTTTATTTATGTGGCATCTTATGCCGATTTGCTTCTTATCCGTACTCGGATCTTGTTTTCCGCTTCCGCCTAATACTCTGATGTTTGATGTATGAGGAGCTATCCTAAACTATTATCTCTATCTAGGATATTTGGATCTTGCCGTATGGCGTTCAAATATTTCTATTTCTTTTAGATGGAATGGCTCTGAAAACTGTTGTATGGTGGCTTGCATACATACTCACTTGTGTATGTAGTTGATCCCTCGCCTGCCGATTACGCCGCTCGTTCTTGTCCCGATGTTTTGGAAGTGGTTAGGACGGCCGAAAGGTCTACCTGTGAGTGGCCCCTGGCCCCATCGTACTGTTTTAACCACTTTCGCTCATCCAGGCATGCAACTTAGAGCGTAATTCACCGAGGTAGTTACATCAACTAACCAAGAAGGGCCCTTCCCATACTGGGGAAATTTTGTGCTTTCTTTGTTGCACAAGCCGGAGAACCAAATGGCCTTTATTGAAAGATCTGTTTCGGACTCTCTGGCTATGATACTTGGGTAACTTCTGCTGATAGGCTGTTGATCTCATTTCAGCAACGACGCGAACTTCTTCGACTAAGTCGAGATCATTTTGCCAAGGAATCTCGGCGTCCTCTTCGATATACGCGGCCACTCTAGGAGAAGTGTGAATCAAATCACTAGGAAGAACTGCTTCTGCGCCAAAGACCAAGAATAAAGGTGTATATCCAGTTAAACTGTTCGGAGTTGTTCGTAAACTCCATATTACAGAAGGTAATTCTTCTGCCCAAGCCCCTGCAGCACATCGTAGTGGTGCTTCGAGTCTCGGTTTTAGGCATTGTAGGATTAAACCATTTGCTCTTTCGACTTGTCCATTAGCCTGCGGATGTGCGACTGACGCAATGTCAAGCCAGATATTTTGTTTGTTGCAGAATTCGGCAAGTTCTCCCATAGAGAAATTACTCCCATTGTCCGTGATAATACTATGCGAATAACCATACCGGATTATAACATCCTCGACAAATCTTTTGGCTGTTGCTCCATCACAACTAGTGGCGGGTTTAGCCTCAAGCCATTTGGTGAATTTATCCACCATCACTAAGAGGTGAGTAAATCCACTTGGAGCCCGTTTAAATGGTCCTACCATGTCAAGCCCACAGACCGCGAAAGGCCATATTATAGGTATGTTTCACAGCTGATCAGCCGGAACATGAGCTTGTTTGGCGTAATTTTGGCAACCCTTGCACGTCTTGACCAGCCGTTCGGCATCTGCCTTGGCTGTAAGCCAGAAAAAACCGTGTCGGAAAGCTTTTGCCAGTAAAGATTTGGCTGCAGCGTGGTGTCCCCACTCGCCCTCGTGGATTTCTCTTAAAATTTCCAGTCCTTCTTCCAGAGATATGCAGCGCTGAAAGACCCCAGATACACTCCGCTTATAGAGCTCTTCTATGAATCCGGCTAACTCGAGCCGTGCTAGTTCCTTAGTTATTGCCTTGCGCTTTTCATCGCCGAAACATCGTAAGGACTATTTGACGGGTTTAGCATTTGGGTTTACATTTAAAGAGTGCTCGGCAAGTTCCCTAGGTACTCCGGTCATGTCAGATGGCTGCCATGTGAAGATATCTTGATTTGCTTGGAGGAACTTGACGAGCGCGCTTTCCTATGCGCTATCTAGGCCTACGCCTATCTGGGTCACCTTGGAGGGGTCATCAGCCTTCAACGGCGTCTTCTTCGTCTATTCTGATGCCTTGAACTCCAGATTCGGCTTTGTCACCTCCTTCTTTGTTGCGGGCATCTCGGACGGATCTATGCTCTTCTTGATCTCCTGGTACTCCTGGGCGTGTAGCACGACTTTAGCAAAGGTGGCATTTCCATCCTCGCACTCTCGCACTTTCTTAGGGTCTCCCCTGATGGTGATCACACAGTTGGGACCTAGAATTTTCATCATATTGTAAATGTAACACGGACGAGCCATAAAAGCCTAGTAAGCCGGACGTTCGAATATAGCGTGGTACGCGCTCTTGAACGGGACCACTTCAAAGGAAAGTGCCTCCGTCCGATAGTTCTATGGAGTTCCAAAGGTAACGTCCAAAGTGATTTCTCCTAGGGAATTTTCTTGTCTTCCTGGGAAAACCCCATGAAAGATCACAGAGCGGTGGTTCAGTTGGGTCTCCGAGATCTTCATCCAGCATAGCGTTTCGACATACATGATATTAATGCTGCTACCGCCGTCCATGAGAGGCTTGGCGAAACCATAACCGTCAATAAGTGGATTAACGATTAAGGCGTATTTTCTTTGCCTGTGTAACTTAGGCGGATGATCATCATAGTCAAATGTGATTGCCACTTTCGACCAGTCCAAGAATTGAGGGACAGTCAGAACTGTTGCATTGAGCTCATGTAGAACTATTTTCTTGACCTTTGCTGGTTGAGATCCGAGGAAGGTAACGTACGTGTCTTTCTTGGTCGGAAATTTTTTCTTCCCTTCCGGCTTGGGATTTGAAGCATCAACTTCCTCCATGTCAGAATCTTCCTTGGTCCCTTTATCCTTTTTGGGATTCTTCTTTCCCTTCTTCCGCTTAGCCCTATAGCCAGCGGTATCATCTCTTTTAATGTCGTCATTAAAACGACACTCGGCGTTTGTGTGGGACGAGCCCCCATTGGCATCTAGGTGATGCACACATGGGTTATTGGTAATGTCGGCCCAAGAGTAGGTTTTGCTGGGTTGCTGGTCTCCTCTACCTTGAACTCTTGACGTCCCACGGCTGTGTCCGCGGCCACCGCCGCGTCCTCCTCGTCCTCCAGACCCGAAAGTAGCAGTGACCACTGTTGTTTCTGCGTTGTGATTTTCTTCCGAGGTATTCTTGCGCTTCTGAGCTTGCTGCTTTGGTTGTTTTGCCTACTGTGGCACAACTAGGGAATTGAGTAATCCCTCTGTGTCGTCGTCATCATCTACATACTTGCTCGTTGTTTCTATCATCTCTCCCAAATCAGTGACTTTGTCACACTTCAAGCGATGACATAGTAAACCAATTGGGAGACCTGTAATGAAAGCTTCAATCGCAGTTTGGTCATTTACTCCTTCACAGGAGTTCTTGGTGTTGATCCAGTCTGAGATAATCCTGGCAAGTTTCTCCGGCTTTCTAGGTGCAACGCTGTAGGTCTCCTACTGTACAGGGCCTGCGATATGTGCCTTCGAAATTCCGAAAGAACGCGCTTTGTATGTCATACCAATTGTGGATGGTGTTCTCCGGAAGTTCATTGAGCCATGATCGTGCCGTCTTCCGCAACATAAGTGGGAGATACCAGGTTACGACCAGGCTGTTTCCGCCTTTGGCGATATAGCAAGCTTGGAAGAAATCCTGAAGCCAGGTATCTGGCCGAGCTATGCTGTCGTAGACTTGAATATGTCTTGAGATAGAAAATCCTTCCGGGAATTTTGTAGCTCTTATGCATGGTCCGAAGCACTTTGGGACCACGTATATGTCATCATTTTCGTAGCGCCACGCCTCTATATTGGAGTTGATCCTGTGCCTTGCGTCATTTGGGATAAAGATCGTCCTGAGTGACGGCTATGGATGCGGTGCCTTGGAGCCGGACTTCGGCTTCTGCCACCACCTCCTCCACCACGACGCCCTCCTCGGCCTCCTTGGGAGCCGGTGTGGTGGCTACTTGGTGGAGAGGGTGGAGCAGCTGGGTTATTTCCGGCTGATCGCCGGCCTCTGTCCGGAGCGTCATTATTCCGGTTCCGGGGAGGGTCTTCATTGTGACAAGCCCCCTGCCGGTTTGTCTCGGCACGGTGTCCATCGTGTCCTCGCCCGTTAGCCGGACAGCTTGTGTGTCTAGGAGGTGGCATTCTTTGTCGGTCCTCCTCCCGACGTTTCTCTTTATCTTCTTCCCTGCGATCTTTCGACTCTCGCCGGGGAGGATTCCTCGGATTCAGTGCAGTGATTGCCTCTTGCTCCGCAACTGGGTTAACGTTACGCCAGTCACGTGCATCTTTGTGGTGTTGTCCTGAAGATCCGGTTCTTGAGTAGTTGTCTTCCCGACGGTCGGAACGATGGTGTTGTTCCGGAACACGTTGGGGTCTTACGTCAGCCCAGGCTGGATCTGTGCGACATTGGTCAGAATGCGAGACCAGTTTTTGGCTTCTGGACAGGGCGACCTTTTGCTGCTCTAGGCCCTTGTTGAGTAGCTTAATGCCCAATCGGATCTGTTCTGGGCCTGGATTAGCAGACATGATTTCTCGGGCCGCAACGGTGTTCTATACTAGTGTCGGATACACCCAATCCTCGTTGCTGTCGCGCCGAGGCATCCCATGTTCTCCTCCAAAGAGGACTTTGTGAATCTGCAGGAACTGGTCGTCATGAGTATGACGTTTCCTGGTCTTCTGATGTTTCCTGGAGTTGTACTTCTCCACAGTTGCCATGCGTTTCTTTTCTTCCTCGAGATTTTTGGCTTCATAGAGGAGTACTTGGCAACGCGCTTCTAGGGCCTGGGCCCTTTTGTCCAGCTCTTCAGCAGTGAGTTCAGCAACTGTAGGAATAGGTGTGGTTAATGCAGCATCGATGAGTTTACGTGCACCTTCAGTGATCACGTGTCCATCCACCCACTCTTCTTTGGGCTTGTCTGGGATAAGTGCTCCATCCGAGTCTTCCTCGTATTCCTCGGCAATCACCTCCTCTGCCAGAGGGTCTTTGGCCGGGGTCTTGTTCTTCTTGTTCTTCTTCTTTGCCTTCTTGGCAGCGCCGGTAGCAAAGATGGCTTTGGGCCTGTTTCCCGGAGTCAAAATTTCGGCCATTTGGTTCTCGGGATCATCTCCGAGATCCATGTTGTCATGTGCTTTGGGAGAGCTTTCTCCGGATCCTTCGTCCATGTCTTCTCCTTTTGCAGTAGCTGTGGAGTTAACCTCCTCTTCATATTCCGCGGAGAACTTCCGGAAATCTGCCGACGTCCTCGAGTCATACGAAGACGACGGTAATTCGACGCTTGTTCCGATAGCCTCCATCATGGAGTTGGTGTTATCTCCAGCATCGGTGGAGCCGTATCCGGATCCCACATATCCGACAAAGTGCGACGCGCCCCTCCTAAGATAACTGCGGTCTTCATAGTAGGATTTCGTCTACGCCTGAGTTTTGCATCATCATGCATCTTAGTGTGTATCTTAGGAAAGGCATGTCTGTCCCGGCATCATCAGAGCCGGAACCATCGTTGTTGCTATGCTCCTCCTGGATTTCGACTTCAGCGGGTGAGTCGATCTGGGATTCGGTCTCTCCAAGGAGATCCACTCTAGATTCAACTTGGACCGCCAGGTCTGCTTCAGGCTCGGATTTCTCCACTATCTCCACAACTGGTGTGGGCTGGGTGGGATTAGAGTTTTCTGAGATCCGGAACTCTACCGCCTCCGCGGATAAAGGGGACCCATAAATTTCTTCTGCATCTATCATCACCGCTGGGGTGGGTGGGGCAGGTTCAGCGAAACCGATGTAAACATCGATCTCACCAAAAGACATGATGGTGTAGGTGGTCACGGCTACCCTAGCCAGAATCCAAGTCTCATCGAGAACGATGAGAGGGACGTTGTTGGTGTAGAGGATGCGACTGACGGTGAGTCTCACCGATTCCGATTCTTGCAGATTCCACTCGGAACGTAGATCCGAAGCTCACTTGCCCCACGATGGGCGCCAACTGTCATCAGATTGATGACAAGTACTCCATGAGGGGGTCCTCGGGGCATGTGGAAGAGAGGGGTGTGAGACGTACGGTATTCCGGGACAGTGAGCACACAAGTTTACCTAGGTTCGAATCTGCCGGCTTTGGACGGATCCTACTCCTTCTAGCAATCCAGTAATACGACGGAGCCAGAATATGGGTTACAAGGGGTTCGCCTGTGCGAGTTGAGATTGTAGACTATTGTGTTGCCCTAAAGTCTCTCCCTAGGACGGCTTATATAGATATCCGGCCTAGGGTTTGTATGAGAGATCTATCCGACTACGACTAAGAGTCGGTTACAGAGTACATCTTGAACTACAAGTAACACTATGGGCCTATGTCGGTAAGTCATCTGGGCCTTCCTGTAGCCGGATTGGACTCCATCTTTTCTCCCTGACTGGGCTGCCCGTGAAGCAAATCTCTAACCCGAAATGGGCCACCCTGGTCAGTGAGGAACTACGAGGATACCCGGAAAGTATATCCCCAACAATGCCCTTTTCCCAGATTACTGTCTCCTGCCTAATATGGATTCTCTTCATACATTCTTATTTCAAATATTAAACCTGTACTCCCTCCAACCAATTTCATTGCCTAACGAAAACATACCAGTATATTACATCATCTAAAGAAACAAAATCATGTCAACTACAAGGTACTTATGCATCACTTGTTCAGTCATGGTTTCACAAAACATTACATTAGAATCTCTTAACAAACATAATCACAGAAACAAGTATAATACATCAACTAAAGAAACAAAATCATGTCGACTACAAGGTACTTACGCATCACTTGTCTAGTCATGGTTTCGCAAAACATCACACTACAATCTCTCAACAAACATAATCACAAAAACAAGTATATTACATCAACTCAAGAAACAAAATCATGTCGACTACAAGGTACATACGCATCACTTATCTAGTCATGGTTTCACAAAACATTACATTACAATGTCCCAGCAAACATAATAACAGAAACAAGTACGGTATGTCATGTTAAGAAACATAATCATGTCAACTACAATATACTTATGTCTTATTACAACAATGATGATTTCAGTGAGTGACATGTACGAAAATCTCAATAGCTCGCGCAACATTATATCGCAATCTCTCAACAAACATAATCATAGAAACACACTCAAAATGCAACAGCAGTCAATGTTATAAATATAGGCAGGGGAACCCCACAGTCCATATGACAAGCCTAGGGTAGCAGCTCTCATCAGATCTCGTCAACGTTGACCACCTCATTCTGTTCAGTCACTATAGGGGCCTCTACGTCCACTATAACATGTTCACCAACATCAGAAATAGTACCAAGGAAAAACACCTTCCTGGTTTGCTTCTTTCATCGCATAATCTGCATAAGATCTTCAGTATCCAAAACATCTATGAATTGCTACTTCTTATGATGCCACCACCGGATTTGTGCCATCTTCTTAGGGCTAATACTGAATTCCTTACTGATCATCTCTCTCATTCCATCAAAAGTTATGTTTTTGGAATCGACAGTGATCTCCACAGTACATGACGGAACTGGCTTATTAACTCCCTCATCAAGTTTTGCCATGTATGAATCCACCTCTATGCGTATACTGAACTTATCTAGATCAGCATCTATTGGTCCGTATTCTCTAGGAGCTGAAGCTCTGGCAGCAAGATCTCCAGCATCTGCATACATATCATTAATCATCGCTTCAACTTTCACCTTACGATCAGCTACACAACACTCCCAAACCATCTGAAGCTCATGGGAGTGCTCAATTTGCTGATAGGTATCATTCATGTTGCGCCACACCAATTTTTTTCTCTGTCTAGAACCCCAAGGAATCCTAGCGGCAAGCATTCTACCAGCTGCGAAACAGACACAATCTCTTTGCAATTCCCAAGCAGATGCACATCTTGCCCGAACACAACCCTCTCACAACCAAAATCAAGTTTTGAAGTGTACTGGCAAACATGAACTGTGAACTCATATAGGTCCCTTGTATCAAAGTTGTGCCTAATTTGATTAAAAAGGGGAACTTTTCAGTTCATTCGATTCTATTATGCCGTAACTAATCTACTTGTAAGATAAGACACAGATAAGAAAAATTCACCTCTCGCTCTTCTCCCGGGTTTTTTTCTTCGAGATCTAGGTGCTGCATCCGCCCACCGGAGCCGAACAATCTGCCACCGGCCTTGCTTTTCTCTTCAACCCGCTGCTCGTAGGTACCTTGGGAGCAGAATCCTTGCTGACCTCCTCGCTAACCGGGGGTGAAGACCTCGCCGCTGCTTCGCGTTGAGCCCCAGACTCTGGCCCCGATGGACCCGAATCAGTCGGCGACGTAGCTAAAACCTTCGCCTTGCAAGACATGCTGGGCCACCGCCGTCGGATTCAGTGTCGGGGGAGGGAGAAAAAAGGTCCTCCGCCGCTGACAGATTCAGGGTCAGGAAAGGGAAGAAAGGGGATCGCCGCCGCTGCAGCCAGATTCAGTGTCGAGAGTTAGGAAAGTACAGTAATGGATTTGCCCCTACGACACATGCAGGATGGCTAAGAAGAGTGACCGGCGAAGAAGGGGCACATCAGGAACTAGTGTAATGGATATCTTGACTTAACGGGCGCGATTTGAAAATATTTGGTTTGGCCATCATTCACTCGAAACACCTCTCACAGCAATTGGCGCCCCAACTTTTCGAATCGTGGTGATTAAAATCAACTCGGGTACCACGGTGCACTAACATCTCAACTTTCGGGGCGAAAAATGATATTCTCTTTGTCAGGGCCCATCCAATAGCCCTCTTCTTTGTGGCCTTGGCGGCCGCAGTGGAAGTTCCCACCCTGCTCTTCCCCATGATGATTGTGAAGCAGCACAAGCACGTGGGAAGGAAGGAGTAGGCAATAGCAGCAAACACAAGCAAGGCGCAAGTTAGAAGATGAATGCAGCAAAGAGGAGATAGTAAAAACAGTAAAATGATTCTCCCCTCGTTTATAAAGAGACAGAGCACAAAGCGCAGCCATTCGTTATAAAATTAAATCGTCAAAGACACATAAGATGATGACACATGCCAGAAGATTCACAAAAGGAAAAAATCTTGAGAAGTTATTACTGTGGTAAAAACGGTGAAACCTCGCACGACGCTTCGATCTTCGCATGGAAATAGGGACGTGCAGTCAAAAAACTCTGCTGAGACGCCACACATGCGTCATTGTTACTGCAGCATGGTCCCACAATCGAAACCTCCCATCGAGATGTGTCTCTGAGAAACCATAGTGCAATTTCGTCATCAGTGATGTCATACCATGCAAGTAAAAAAGCAGCTCTATAAAAAGCAAAAAACCCAAGAAAGCATTTATAAAAATGCTAAGTTGAAGTAAATTTCTCAGCAAAAGAAACTTTGAGCCTACAATTGAATATAAACATTCGGCTGTAATCTCGGGGCCTACTCCCAGCGGGAGCGCTGGCCACGCACACGACAAAAATTGAGGTGATATTATCATAATAGTAGAATATAAAGTTTTGGAGCCTATGTCCCGCATCCAAACATAGCCTCAGGGGTTACTCCCATCATGAGCGATGTCGTGCACCTGACGAAAAGGTCATTTTTTCCAAGACAATACCAAAAGAAAATTATCCTCGTGTGTTGAAACCAATGAGTATTACATATATGAATCGTCAATAAGATAGTAAACTTCAGTAACTCCAATAGCCAAACAAGGCAGTCGATAAAAATACAAAAATCTCGGATCATGCCCAATGCGATAAAACTCTGAATGCCATGTCCATGACATGAAGTTAAGACCCCGGGATTCGTCCTGTGTGGCCTGGTAATCGCATAAGAATGCGCTCTACCAATAAAATATCCATATCTATGATACGATAAAAAATCCCGATGGACGCGTTGGGTACCCGATAAAACAAAACTAGAATTCAATATTCGATAAGACCTCAATGGCTCGAACTGAGTTACGCCAGTTAAAATTCCGAATTCAGGCCTGGGGACTTGAATTTGATGTACATCTACAGTGTCTTTGCCCAGGAGCAATTAACAGATTCCCGATCCGTCAGATGCATCAGGCTTGTTGTACTAAATCCCTATAAAACTAGAAAAATAAAGACATTTTCGTATAATCTCAAATTAGAAAGACTGAAAACATCTTTGAGACTCAACCCGAATCTACAATTTGGGTAGAGTATCGGGGGCTACTAGCATGGGTATAATTAGTCGGGTGCTGATGTTTTTCTACCCTGGCTGTATAAAGGCTCACAACCCATAAAGACTCAAGATGAAGGCCTAGGAAGCATCCGATGGGAGCCTTAGTTGTATTAGATAACGAAATAGGAACCGACATTGTGTTGTTGTAATCATAAATATGTGACCTATCCGTATACGGCTTTGGGACCTGGCCTATTATATATAGGCTGGGAGAAGCCAACGGAGAGGTACCAGAAAAAACTCCCAACCAATCTGTAATAGCATTGTCCATAGATAATCAGGCGACTTTGACTCCCTTGTTTGCCTAAAATCCGACGAAATCCCCAACATTATCTTTTCCACGAAACAGTAAGTCCATAACTATGGACATTGCCGAGGTTATCCCTCGTCACTAACCCCTATCTGTTAAGTGGTTTTGTGCATCTAGTTGGTATTTTAATGCCAAAAATGTGGAAAAAATCTTTAATACATTTGTGTTTCCACACTCCTTTCAGTCATGTGCAATACGCTATCTATCTTCTTTTTGTCGGCATGTTCATGCTAACTTGTTCTTTTGCCACCAACGCACACATATCTAGAGTTTTCACTTCAACTTCAAATTCTTTTGGGCTAAATACATAACATGTGTTAGTACGATGCTTGTGTTGGTAATTTGATTTTCAATATGGCTATATGACACCTATCATGAGTGGAATATCACTACTAGGAAAAACCCTACCCGAGGCGCACCAAAAACCCTATCCGAGGCGCATACATATGCGCCTCTAGCATCGCGCCTCTAGTATTTGTTATGCGAGTATGCGCCTCCTATATCCTAGATATGCGAGGCACATATTGATCATATGTGCATCCCATACTCAGAATATGCAAGGCGCATGTTGATCCGAATGCGCCTCCTATATTCTGCATATGCGAGGCGCATATTGACCCAAATGCGCCTCGGATATTATTTTTGAATTTCAAAAAAAATGGTGGCCAGATCTGGATCTGGCCGGAATTTTGTCGGAGCACGTCGGAGGCCGTGCCCGTGGCCACAACCTACCACAGCAGGAAAGTGCAGGAGGCCATGGCCATGGGGTCGCCGGAGATGGTGGAGTAGGATGAGGCCGCCGGAGGTGGAGGAGGAGGAGGTGGTCGATGTGGTTGTGGAGGCCATGGCCGAAGTGATCGCCGGAGGAGGAGGAGGAGGTCGCCGGAGGAAGAGGAGGAGAAGGTCGCCGGAGGAAGAGGAGGAGAAGGTCGTTGGAGGAAGAGGAGGAGAAGGTCGTTGGAGGAAGAGGAGGAGGATAAGGGGAGAAGGAGGAGAGATGGAGGAGAAGGAGAGGTGGAGGATAAGGAGGAGAGGTGGGGGAGAAGGAGAAGGAGGAGATGTGGAGGAGAAGGAGAAGGAGAAGGAGATGTGGAGGAGAAGGAGAAGGAGAAGGAGAGGGAGGAGAGGTGGTAGGTGTGGTAGGACCACACTTCGAATTTGAATCCGGCTCTACTTATGCGAGGCGCATATGATATGCGCCTCGAATATTTTTTTAATTTTTTTGCAGGAAAAAATCTTCTTTCAGCCATAACTTTTTACTCTTTTCGAATTTGGGGATTCTGTAAAATCTAGAACAACCATAGGTGGTTGAATTTGAATAGGAAATTTTGAGACGATCATTTTGATAGGTTAAAGATTTTTTTTGATATCGTATGCAAAAGTTATAGCCGTTTTACCGTGCCATGACCTATTTTTGCAAAATACATCGAAATTCCTATTTTTTAGTTTCGTCTAGATCTATACCCTAAAATCTAACTACAACTCAAAGGAATTTTTTTGAAGTTTCTATCGTTTTTGTTTATTTTTTACAAAACTTAAAAGGCGTTCCGGGGGGGGGGGGAGGGAGGGGGTGGGATCTGCTAGGTTATTGGAGGCGCATATGGGAATATGCGCCTCGCATATTATCAAGTATAGGAGGCGCATATTGCCATATGGGCCTCGCATATTCGACCAGAGATATCCTCCTGGGCCCATGCAACTTATGCGAGGCGCATTCTTCCCATATGCGCCTTGCCTATCTAATATATTGGAGGCGCATATTATCAAAATGCGCCTAACATAATATGGGGGTGCCAGATTTTGTCTGTACAGAGACTAGAGGAGGCGCATCCTACAAATATGCGCCTCGCCTATTTTAATACTAGAGGCGCATGTCTAGCTGGTGCGCCTCACCTATTTTATCAGAGGCGCATATAGTATAAATGCGCCTCCAATGTGCATGTGTCCTATATCCGTTTCTCTAGTATTGTATGTTCAATGATCAATCCAATTCTTGTAATGATTGCGGTTATCTCTTATGAATTTGAGTTGTACCATGATCTTATCTATATCATATTCAAGTATCTTTTGCTAATCGGAAGATTTACGAGGGAACTATGATGGATCATCATCCGATTGTCGTGCTTCATTTCAACTCCTTATCCTCAAAGTTACTCTTCGATACAGGAGAGTCTCATCCTTTCATATCCGATGGCTTTGCGTAAATGTACGAGTTATCATCGTTGCTTTATCCAAAAATCTCAACTAGTGATCCGATCGACCATGTGAACAAGTCAGATCTCTTTTCTCATCTGAAGGGTCAAATAATCAGCAAAGTGTGAATTCTGGCTTCCTGAAGTCACCTATCTCGGCCATGTCCTTCTGCTAAAGACAACACTACAATTATGGAATCATCATGTCAATTGTTAATTCCATCCTATAGATTCCAATCAACTCTGAAGCTTTATCCTCAGTTTGACAAGTAATTCTTGTTGCTCTGTTGAAGAATTCCCCAAGACGGCTAAATCTCCAGATATTTCATAATTCTTCTATATCAAAGTTTTGCGTGCTATCCTTAATTTGTTTGTTGAATCTTTCATTTGTCTCCGTGATCTTCGTTCATATCTTTTCCGATGGCTTGGGACTTCTAACACGACGACAACATCATCATCTTTATCTACTTTGTATCCGATGAAGTGTTTACATCAAATCTTTGTTTTCTTACGGAGCTTCATGAGTTTCTGCTTGTCAAGTTCTTCAGTCTAAAATTCGAGACTTGGGGTTGCACAATTCTCCTATTCATGTACGAAATAATGCTTTGGGTGCGGAATGGAGTAGCTACCGTACCACTACTCTTATCATTCTCTCTTGTACATTGAATTGGTGGATTAATGCGATTTTACTCATTCCATGGAATTTTCCAGAGTGTTCTCTCAAGAATGTAATCAACGACCTCTTATTGGTGGTCTCGTATATTTCTAGATGGAGCAAAATCTTCAATGATCTAGTGGAAACAAATGCAAAATATTCCCCTGATACTCTTCATTCTACCGGAGTCGACATCGTCATACAAGATGAATGAAGTATATCTCTGAGCTCAATTTGTCAAATTCTTTCCTCTTGGTAAAGCCAATTATGGTTGATGTCATCAATTGCAAAATCTATCACAATAACCTCATAGTTAAGGAAAGCAATGGGCATACATACAACAACTCTAGATATTCAACTTCTTAGGATTCCAGCATAAACTAGCATCACCTCCTTCTCTTGAAGATATATCCGCGTACCTCAATTGCATGATCCTTTCATTCTTACCGATGCAAGAAGAATCTAATTCGAGAATTCATGAACCCAAATCTTTCCGTGGACATCAAGGAACTCTGTTGTTTGAGGGAAATATTGCTTCTGAACTTCATTTCTTAAATCTAAGGGAAGAAACAATGCTATTTTTTCTTTCGGCGAAACAAACAATCATATTAACGTGCATCTGTTAATCTTTAACCCTAACGATGTGTCTTTCTTTTCTCTTGTCGATACATCATATTTTCAAATTCTTTCAAGAAGTGGTTATATTATTTTATCGTGTTTCTTAAGAGCACCAGAGCTATGTTCATCCTATCCTTCTCGTCTCACAACAATCCTCCTGGTTCTTCAAGTCCTTTGTTTCGAAGAAGAAAAACACAAGACTCTCAACAAGTCTATCAAGTTTTGCAAGGTGTAGTGGTCGCACCATTCCGTTCCTAAATAAACTTGCGGACGTGAGGATCACCTTTGTTCCGAACACCCGCCTCTCCTTGTGTCTTTTTCTTTTCCTATGAATCTGGGGGTGTAGCACCCCGAGAAATCCCCAACTACAAAACTGCTTGTTATTTCCTTTTCTGGCATCATCTTGACATTATCATGCATCATCATCATGTTCATTATACTACACTGCATGAAACATATAATTAATTGTTAAATTCAAATTATCTTGTATTTGGTTCTAGATATTTGTATTTGATCCTTCTATTTGTCTCTCTCTATATTTAACCCTCTCTATGTTCTCTCTCTCTCTCTCTAGTTGGTGCCAAACTTTGGAACCATAATGTTATTTGTATTTTTTAGTCTTGCTTATTCTTTCGCTAAATGCCTGAAATGAGTTGGCGACATCATCTTTTAATTCTTTTTGTCCAATCCTGTGGGTCTTAATGTGGCCTTATGCTCAACATTCAAATTCTACCATAGGTGATGAATGGGTTCCTTTTACTTTGAAGTTTGGATTTAAATCAACACCATTTGTTATGGGGTGAATCCATTCAAATCTTGCCATATTTCTAATTCTAGTGATTTAGCACTCTTGATTTTCTCCTAAACATGTGCCATTTGTTTTTCTCTGCTCTAGAGCCACATGCAATAATAAGCCATTCTAGTCACATGAAATAGCAATCCTATGTGTGATCTTCTTCCTGCTATTCGAAATATTTGATTATTTGCATTCCGGCTATTTGAAATATTTGATATATTGGTTTCTGCTCAATCTTGTCTAGCTAAACCCCACCTAAATCTACACACACACTTGCTCTATCTAACCCCCATCGTGGCCACCCTCCTATACCCAAATCGAGACACCACACACTTGTTCTTGTTAGGCAACTAGCTACGTACACATGCCCAACCTAGCTACACAACAACACACGACCTCCACATCCCTAAATATCTACATCTTGCTAGCTAACCGAGCACACATGCACACCCAGGTGCCTCCTTTCTCCCTCTCGGTCTAGGGCCAAAATATCCGCAACCCCAGCTAGCCGCTCACCTCCCCCCTTTTCTATCTAGTGCAACCAGACCTACTGAACACCGAGTCGGCCGGCTACTGTTTTTCTTCCAGGCGTCTGCACGTGATCACGCTAGCTAGCCTTGTCCATGTCGTGTGTGTTGCCTCCATCTCCCATCTTTTCCTAGCAATAAAGAAGGGAGAAGTCTCCCTTCTCAAAAACTACCTATCTCCATCGAGAATTAGATCGGCTTTCCCTCCACTTCCTTCCCAAACCATGGCCAAACCACAGCCACGCCCCATGGCCACCACTTCCTCTCAACGTCCTAGAGCGGGCCAAGGCCAGCGACCGGTACTGGCGTGATCTCATGTATCTTCTTTGTCGTCCTGGACCAAAGGCCACCGTCGGAGCTCGTCGGAAGATCGTTGCCGCCGCTGTACCTGTGAGCATATGCAAGCATATGGGCACGAGCTCCTCTCGTGGTCGCCTCCTCCTATGCTAGATGGTCTAGACCAAATAAGGCAAGGTGAGCTCATGCATCTTCTAGACATACCCATGCATCATGCCCTGCCCTATCGCTGGAGTTCTTTCTACCAAACACCCTTTGCGCGACAATGTCCGCCGCCGCACCATGCAGTTGCTCCCATTCCCGTCAACGTTGTCCTCTTCCTTGATGTCCACGTGTTGGGCCTTAACATCCTGTGTCTCCCCGTTGTTTTTCCTGTGCCAAAGAATTAGCGGAGGCTGCCACCGTCTTCCTCTCGTCGTCGTCTACAACCCGTGCGCCACCTCGTTTCTGGCTTCCTTCTCGAGCACGTACAACTCATGTTCCGGCGTCCTAAGCCTCAACCAGCACCCTCAGCTCGAGCTGGTTGTACCAGCTCCAGATCGCATTACCCAGCTTCCCAGTTCGTGACGACATCATCCTCTAAACCTCGTAGTTTTTACTCTATTTTCTGACAACGTCGTGCAAAATTCAGTAAACAGTCTTCAGTTACTAGCCCAAAACCAGCCCTTCAACGACGACCGGTATGGTCATGTGTATCTTGTCGCTGCCATGCCGTTGTAGCACACGAATCAACGCCTACTCCTGCCAGTTGAACCTGCTCGACGTTGCTGCAACATCTTGTTCGATCCATCTATCGATCCCTAGCTAGTCCCTGCGTACGTAGTCATGCAATCTGTTCAGCAGTTCGTCCAAGTGAGCTGGTCTTGAATGTCTGTGCCCATTCTTATGTGTGATCCGGTTGTTACCTTATTGGCTTATTCTGGTTCAGTTTATCTGCTCACTCGAACTAGACACAAACCGAATGGCTTGCTTGCCTCGTGTCCATCCAGAGGACCTGGGATCGAAATCTGCCTATATCCACCATCGCCATCTGCCACCCTGTGCCAGAATCAGTCCATTCCCCTCTATCTAATCTATTTTTCTATCTCTTTCATACATTTGTCTATTTCATCTCTTTTTATCTATAACTCTTATTGCAAAGTGTTGTATACAAAATTTTATAAGAAATATGCATGGAACATTAATATGTCATCCACATCTATATTTACATCATTTATCATGTGGGATGTTAGTAGTTTGCATTTTGTCTTATAAGAACATATGGAGACTATATGTGGGTTATTCTATGTTTATATTGGCTCCATTTAAATTTGTGTAGCGAACCGATACCATGTTTTGTATTGTTAAGTCAACATTTAAATTGCAGGGTTTCTAAACAACTTGGACCATATAATTAATTGTCGGGATCCTGATTCTGCTTAATATGGCCTAGTTGCATCGCATCCTTGCCATGTCATACATCATATCATAAACATGTCGGATCTTCTGCCGTAGTATTAAATAGTGCATCTGGTGTTTCTTTGAGTGGTTTGCTTCTTCACGGATTAGGCCGTTGAGTGGATGCGAGTATCGACCAGTCCTTCGGATAATAAACCTTCGGCTATGTTTTCCAGGCGAGCATTCTCCCCCTTTGTACCTATTTTGCATTTGTAGTCTTTACTTCCTTCCTATTGATCTATTGTTATCCGTGTTGCGATGCTTTAGTTTCCGTGCACCATTTGTATTCCCTACAGCCTCTATATTGCCTTGGACACCTCCTATTACCTGTTGTTTGATAGACAGTCGGCCTTGCAAGTCGTAGTTGTTTGCTTAGGTGCTGCTTCGCGTTGTAGTGGTTCCACCGTTGTTGGGAGGTTGCCACATGCTTAATGGTGGAGATAATCATGGCTTTAATTACAACTTGATATTAAAACGTTGGGAATAGATATAACTAATGCAGAGGCACCGGTGGGCAATAGCTAATATTTGGTTCTTCCACGCTCACGTGTGTCCCGTAGGCCCCGAGTACTTGATACCTGTTTCTTGACTATTTGCACTATCCACATAAGGAGACCTTGTGGATCCCCCATTTGCCTGAGCTTGATTTGCACTTTATTTCTTGGAACCACAAGTAGTTTCAGGCTTTATTACTATCATGTACTTATGATATGCTTTACTTCTTTATTTACGATTGTGCGTGGAGCACATGTACTATTTTGGATCGGCAAGCCCAGTCACACTTTCAGGTTCCCATTCGTTTATAGCCGTTCTCGCAAACCCTGGGTCTATCTTGGAGCCAGCCAACTTCGTTGCGGGTAGGTTAGTGGGGAGAATATCATTTTGTGGCCCAAAAGTTGAGGTGCCCAGGCAACACGGTACCCGAGTTGATTTTAGTCACCGCGATTCGAAAAGTTGGGGCGCCAATTGCTGAGAGGGGTGTTTCGAGTGAATGATGGCCAAACCCAATATTTTCAAATCGCGCCCGTTAAGTTAGGATATTCCGTTACACTAGTTCTTGTTGTGCCCCTTCTTCGCCGGTCACTCTTCTTATCCACCCTGCACGTGTCTTAGGGGAAAATCCATTACTGTACTTTCCTAACTCTCGACACTGAATCTGGCTGCGACAGCGGCGGTCCCTTTTCTTACCTTCCCTGATCCTGAATCTGCCGGCGGTGGAGGACCTTTTTTTCTCCCTCCCCCGACACTGAATCTGACGGCGGCGGCCCAGCATGTCTTGCAAGGAGAAGGTTGTAGCTACGTCGCCGACTGATTCGGGTCCATCGGGGCCAAAGTCTAGGGCTCAACACGAAGCAGCGGCGAGGTCTTAAGCCCCGTTTAGCGAGGAGGTCAGCAAGGATTCTGCTTCCAAGGTACATACGAGCAGCGGGTTGAAGAGAAAAGCAAGGCCGTCGGCAGATTATTCGAATCTGGTGGGCGGATGCGGCACCCAGATCTTGAAGAAAAAACCCAGGAGAAGAGCGAGAGGTGAATTTTTATTATCTGTGCCTTATCTTACAAGTAGATTAGTTACGGCATAATAGAATCGAATGAATTGAAAAGTTCCCTTTTTGAATCAAATTAGGCACAATTTTGATACAAGGGGCCTATATGAGTTCACAGTTCATGTTCGCCAGTACACTGCAAAACTTGATTTTGGTTGTGAGAGGGTTGTGTTTGGGCAAGATTTGCATCTGCTTGTGAATTGCAAAGAGGTTGTGTCTATTTTGCAGCTGGTAGATATGCTTGCCGCTAGTATTCCCTGGGGTTCTAGACATAGGACAAAATTGGTGTGTCGCAATATGAATGATACCTATCAGCAAATTGAGCACTCCCATGAGCTTTAGATGGTTTGGGAGTGTTGTGCAGTTGATCGTAAGGTGAAAGTTGAAGCGATGATTTATGATATGTATACAGATGCTGTAGATCTTGCTGCCAGAGCTTCGGCTCCTAGAGAATACAGACCAATAGATGATGATCTAGATAAGTTTAGTATACACATAGAGGTGGACTCATACTTGGCAAAACTTGAGGAGGGAGTTAATAAGCCAGTTTCGTCATGTACTGTGGAGATCACTGTCGATTCCAAAAACATAACTCTTGATGAAATGAGAGAGATGATCGGTAAGGAAATCAGTATTTGCCCTAAGCAGATGGCACAAATCTAGTGGTGGCATCATAAGAAGCAACAATTAATAGATATTTTGGATACTGAAGATCTTATGCAGATTATGCAACAAAAGAAGCGAACTAGGAAGGTGTTCTTCCTTGGTACAATTTATGATGTTGTTGAACAGGTTATAGTGGATGTAGAGGCCCCTGTAGTGGCTGAACAGAATAAGGTGGTCGACACTGATGAGATTTGATGAGACCTGCTAACCTAGGCTTGTCATATGGACCGCGGGGTTCGCCTGCCTGTATTTGTAACATTTATTGTTGTTGCATTTAGAGCGTGTTTCTGTGATTATGTTTGTTGAGAGATTGCGATATAATGTTGTGCGAGCTGTTGAGATTTTCGGACATGTCACTCACTGAAACCATCGTTGTTGTAATAAGACATAAGTACATTGTAGTTGACATGATTAAGTTTCTTAAGATGACGTACCGTACTTGTTTATGTTATTATGTTTGTTGGGACATTGTAATGTAATGTTTTGTGAAACCATGACTAGACAAGTGATGCATAAATACATTGTAGTTGACATGATTATGTTTCTTGAGATGATATACTGTACCTGTTTCTGTTATTTTGTTTGTTGAGAGATTGTAATGTAATGTTTTGTGAAACTATGACTGGACAAGTTATGCATAAGTACCTTGTAGTCGACATGATTTTGTTTCTTGAGTTGATGTAATATACTTGTTTTTGTCATTATGTTTGTTGAGAGATTGTGATGTGATGTTTTGTGAAACCATGACTGGACAAGTGATGCGTAAGTACCTTGTAGTCGACATGATTTTGTTTCTTTAGTTGATGTAATATACTTGTTTATGTGATTATGTTTGTTGAGAGATTGTAATGTAATGTTTTGTGAAACCATGACTAAACAAGTGATGCATAAGTACCTTCTAGTTGACATGATTTTGTTTCTTTAGATGATGTAATATACTGGTATGTTTTCGTTAGGCAATGAAATTCGGATGGAGGGAGTACAAGTTTAATATTTGAAATAAGAATGTATGAAGAGAATCCATATTAGGCAGGAGACAATAATCCAGGGAAAGGGCATGGTATCCATTAAACTATTGTAACATACCAATTTAGTCATTGTTGCAGCGGTAGAAGGGATGCTCTCTCTCTCTCCTCACCGACGCTGATGCCGTCGCCGGTGACGACGCATTCACTATGCTGTCCTGGAACGACGAGGACGACCAGTCGAGCAATAACAACCTTCTCTCTGACATCGAGTATGCCTCCCACGATGTGAGTTCCTCTGTTTTCTCGGGTTAGGGTTAGGCAATGGTAAATCTCTCGATCTGAGCTCTATATGTGCATGCAATCATGTTCAATTCTAGCTTTGCGTTTACCTATAGGTACCACGGACGATCTACGACTCCGAATTGGAGGGCCTAGATGGAGAAGTGCCATGTGACCATGGGCTAAAACTAAGGAGATATGTTGCATTCGAAGGCTGTAACATTGGGAGAAGGTTTTTGGGCTGTACAAATCAGGTTTGTTTACATTATGTGCAACGGTGACATGAAGAAAAATGTATCGCGTATGTTCATAACACTATAGTGTGTGTTTTTTTAGGTTGACCCGGTGTGTAAAGCAGTAGAGTGGGTGGATCTTGAGTGTCCAGATGCACTTAAGAAATGTTTGGCTCAGTTATGGGATGTATGTGTTGGAAAGGTCGGGGAGATTCACTAATGCTTGTGATGCAGCTGAAAAAAATTACAAGCTGTCGGTACGAAATAAGGAGCTGGAACAAGAAATCGAGAATTTACGGTCAGAGATAAGTGATAGAATCAATGGGAGCTTGGTTATTGGAACTACAAAGAAGCTTCATGATAGTCACAGGTTGCTGATTCATAATGAAGAAAAGGAGAGGGATCAGCTCAGGTAAGACAAGAAGAAGCTAGAGTACTACATTGTGGATCTGTGGAAGGAATTGAAGAAGGCGCGCAAGGGTGACCAAGGACAGACTACCAAGGATAAATGAAATTTGAGATGAATAATTTATGTTGTGCCAATGCCTGAAACTAGTTAACTGTAAGACTTCCAGTTGTGCTTTCTTAGCTAAGCCAAACTCAATCCTCGAGCAAATTAATTTCAGACGAACAGACATATCATGCATAGAGTTAAGTTCACGCTTACAAAATCACCACTACAGAGGATAAACCAGGGAATTCAGTACTAAATAGACATATGTTAGGTTCAAGCGAGCCTGGCCCGGAGCTGCTTGTTTTCCTCCCTAAGATCGGCCAACTCCTTCAATACTTTGTCGCGTGCCAGTGATACGTTGCTAACGTATCAATAATTTTTGATGTTCCATTCTTGTTTTATATCTACTTTCTTATGTTTTGTCCACACTTTGGAATATTTTTGTACACTTTCTTGGACTAACCTATTAACAAGATGTCACAGTGCCAGCTGCCTGTTTTTTGCTATTTTTGGTTCCAAGAAAGTCAGAACAAAAGCCAAAGTCAATGTTTCACCGAGGGGGACACGGAGCCAGAAGATGAGACGGAGAGGGGCTAGAGGCCAACCACACCACCTAGTCGCGCGGCCAGGCCTGGCCCATGCCAGGGGGTGGTGTGGCCGCCTAGGGCACCCCCTCAGCCTCCCCTTTCGCCTATAAGATGTCTGCGATACAAAAACCATAAGTACCCGATCAAAATTCCACGAAAGAGTTTGTAGTCGCCGTCATCTCCATCCCTAGATCGGGAGGGATCTGAAGCTCTTCTCGGCACCCTGCCGGAGGGGAGAATTCACCCTGTAGGCCTTCTTCATCACCATGCAAGCCTCCGGTGTGATGCGTGAGTAGTTCATCCCTGGACTACGGGTCCATGTAGTAGCTAGATGGTGGGTTCTTCTCCTTTGTTCTACCATGTTTAGATCTTGTGAGCTCCGTTCATGATCAAGATCATCTATTTGTAATCATACATGTTTTGTTTGCGGGGATCCGATGGATATTGAGATGCTATTTCAGATTGATTATTGATTCTATCATGTCTTTGTTATTTGTGATCTTGCATGCTCTCCGTTGTTAGTAGCTATCTTGGCCGAGTAGATGCTAGCAACTCCAAGAGGGAGTATTTATGCTCGATAGTGGGTTCATGCCTCTAGTAATCTGGGGAAGTGACAGAAATCTCTAAGGTACTAGATGTGCTATTGCTACTAGGGAGAAAACAACAATCCTTTCTTCATAGAACAATCATATTGTTTACTTTACACGCAATTCCTAATGCAATTATCTATTGCTTGCAACTTAATACTGGAGGGGGTTCGGATGATAACCTAAATGTGGATTATTAGTCATAGATGCAGTTGGATTATGGTCTATGTATAATGTTGTAATTCCCAATCAAATATCATAGGAGTCAAGATGATTAGTACATGCATGTATGCTTTCTCGATGTTTGTCAATTGCCCCGCTGTAATTTGTTCACCCAACATGTCATCTATCTTAAGGAGAATCACCACTAGTGAACTATGGACCCCGGTCCTTTCTTTACCATCAATTTACAATCTGCTTTTTAGTGTTTTCTGTTTACTTTCTGCAAGCTATTACTATCTTCCACACAAAAAGTTTAATCCTTTGTTTTCAGCAAAACCGGTGAGATTGACAACCTCACTGTAAGTTGGGGGCAAAGTTCTGCGGTTGTGTTGTGCAGGATTCCAAGTTGGAAACAACACCTTGGAGGTGTTTCCTTGCTCCTACTCGTTCGATAACCTTGGTTTCATAACTGAGGGAAAACTTGTTGTTGTGCTCATCATAGCTTCCTATTAGGGTTCCCCAACGAGCTCGATATATTTTGGGCCATCAAGCTATTTTTCTGGCGGCGTTGCCGGGGAGTCAAGGACTTCTTCACAAGGGGAGTCCCTCATAACCAATCTTTTTACTTTTTTTTATTTGTTTTGCTTAGTTTATTTCTGCTTTGTTTGCTTGTTTATTTATCAAAAACACAAAAAAAATAGTTGTACTAGTTTGCTTTCTTTATTAAAAACACAAAAAAATGACTACTCTTGAAAACACTAAGTTGTGTGACTTCACTAGCACCAACAACAATGATTTCATGTGCACACCTATTGCTCCACCTGTTCCTGAAGCTACTTTCTTTGAAATTAAACCTACTTTACTCAATCTTGTTATCAGAGAACAATTTTCTAGAATTGGTACTGAAGATGTTGCTGCTCATCTAAATAACTTTGTTGAACTTTGTGAGATGCAAAAGCATAGGGATATAGATGGATATATTATTAAGCTTAAATTGTTTCCTTTCTCTTTGAGAGGAAAAGCTAAAGAATGGTTGCAATCCCTAACTAGAAATAGTATTGATTCTTGGACTAAATGCAAAGATGCTTTCATTGGAAAATACTATCCTCCTGCTAAGATTATATCTATGAGAAGTGAAATAATGAAGTTTAAAAAATCTGATAATGAACATGTTGCTCAAGCTTGGGAAAGAATGAAATCTTTGGTAAAGAATTTTCCCACTCATGGACTGACTGGTTGGATGATTATCCAAACCTTTTATGCAGGACTGAATTATTCTTCAAGAAATCTACTGGATTCTGTTGCTGGAGGTACCTTTATGACCATTACTTTGGGTGCTGTAACAAAGCTTTTGGATAATATGATGGTTAACTATTCTGAATGGCATACCGAGAGCTCCACAAGGTAAGAAGGTAAATTTTGTTGAAGAAACCTCCTCCTTGAGTGATAAAATTGATGTTATTATGTCTATGATTGTTAATGGGAAACCTCATATTGATCCAAATCATGTTCCCTTAGCCTCCTTGGTTGCTCAAGAAGAGCAAGTTAATGTGAACTTTATAAGAAATAATAATTTTAGCAACAATGCCTACAGGAATAATTTTGTTAATAATAATTATAGGCCATATCCTCCCAATAATGGTAATGCTTATGGAAATTCCTACAACAATAATAGGAGTGCACCCTCTAAACTTGAAGTTATGCTTAAAGATTTTATTAGTAAACAAACTGCTTTCAATAAAACTATTGAGGAAAAACTCTCTAATGCTGAAAGAAATATAGCATCATTGGCTGAAGCACAATCTTCTTTTAATAAAATGGCTGCTAAACCTGAAACTATTGAGAATCCCTTTGCTGCTACTAATGCCATACAAGTTAGAATTAATTAAAATGTTAGACTATTAGCTGAATTGCATGCTAAGTGGGAAAGAGAAGATGAAATTACTAGAAAAATTAGTATTTCTACTATCTCTACCACTAATGTTGAAGCTAGTAAACCCAATGGAACCTTTTCTAATAAAAATGCTGAAATTCTTTGAAATATGGGAAACAGTAGATCTACTACTTTAGATGATAATTACGATTTTGATCTTGATGGTTGCAACATCTCTGAAGTTATTATGTTCCTACAAAATCTTGCTAAAATTCCTAATGCTAGTGCTATGAATATGGCCTTTACAAAACACATTACTGATGCCCTCATAAAAATTAAAGAAGAAAAGATGAAACATAAAGCTTCTATTCCTATGAAATTAGAAGATGGTTGGGAACCCATCATTAATATGAAAGTGAATGATTTTGATCTCAAAGCCTTATGTGATCTTGATAGTAGTGTTTCTATTATGCCTATAAAGATTTATGAAATGCTTGATTTGCCACCATTGGAAGATTGCTATTTAAATGTCCCACTTGATGATAATGCTAAAAAGAAACTCATGGGGAGTATTAATGATGTTCTTATTATGGTTAACAATGCCTATGTCCCCATTGATTTATATGTTCTGGATGTTGAATGCAATGCTTCTTGTCCTATTACTTTGGGTAGACCTTTTCTAAGAACTGTTGGTGCCATTATTGATATGAAAGCAGGCACCATTAAATATCAACTCCCACTCAAGAAAGGTATAGAACACTTCCCTAAGAAGAGAGAGAGAAGATTCCTTTTGCCTCTCCTATTAAAACAAAATTTGCTCTTAATGCTTTTTCATTTGAGAATACTTGATTCTTTTCTTGCTTCTTATGCCTAACTTAAAGGCGTTAAAGAAAAGTACTTATTGGGAGATAACCCAAAATTTTTAGTTGAGTCTTGGAAGGTATTGCTTCAGTAATAACCTCTCCTTATCCTTTTTATTTGCTTTTTGTGCCAAGAGTAACCTCTAATGAGAGAGAAGTAATGCTTGGGAAAGTTGCTGTCCCGAAACAGATTTTTTTTGCTTCGCTGTAAAAATTCGTGTAAAACCTCTGTACGTCAGTTTGAGCTGTAATTTTTTGTGATTCTTCCCAAGGTTGTTATCAAACTTTCGTTAGTTTAACACTTTTCTATTTGAGCAACAGAAGATCTTCGAAAAAATTGGTTTTTACCTGCTGGTGTGTTTTGACAGATTTCTACCATTATTTGCATTTGCTTCTTGTTGATTCCTTTTTGGGGCATTGAGCTTTTTAAGGGAAGTGCTACAGTAGCTTGTGTTTTAATGGAAGTTTTTATTGGTGTTGAAACTGAACCCAAAGACTTATTATCTTGAATACACTAACGTTGCTAATAAAGATTGTGTGAAGTTTTGTATGAACGAAAAAATTCAGGTTTAAGGAAAGAATGATGTAATGAGATGAAGAATGGACTAAAGCTCAAGCTTGGGGATGCCACCCTGTGTCACCCCAAAAAATATCCAAGAAGTACAAGCTTCAAAGTTTGCGGATGCCCAAGGCATCCCCTTCTTCATCAATAAAAATCTCAGGTTTCTTCCAAACACTTCATTTTTATTGTTTCATGCACAGTTGTGTTGTTCTTGGAGCGTCTTTGTTTTTGTTTTTGGTTTTCGTTTTCTTGGTTTTCTTAGTTTTCTTAGTTTGCTTTAATAAATTGGTTGGACCCCCTCATTCATGCATTAGTTTTCAAATAAGATTGGTTTGGATTGGAAAAGAGTAGGAAAAGTTCATGCTTAAGTGCTAAAAGGAGCTTGTTTTTGATTGTCGCCTATGCTTTGTCATGTCATGCTTGATATTGTTTTGACTTTATGCTTAGTGATTTTTGCTGTAGCATGACATGCTATAAACAATTGAGATTGCTTAATGTGCCTTGAAACAATCATGCGTTGTTTTAGCATATTAAAGCATAGTATTGTGGTATTCTCCTTTGATGCTTTATTTGGGTTGGCTTGGCGCATGCTCACACCATGTTATGACTATCCCAAGTCACCATAGCCTCGATGATCCTTTAGTTTTCGACTTGTAATATCACTTTATGCTTTAATTAATGATGTTTTGTTGCTTTGCATGATTATGGCCATTATTGCTCTCTTAGTTGGTCGCTCCCAGTATTTTGCTAGCCTCCATAACCAAGTATGAGTCTCGCTAATGCATCCAACTCCAAATAAAACCAAGTTATTCGAAAGAGTCCACCATACCTACCTATTAGCATTTGCTATTCCAAGTATATTCATGTTTTTATCTACCTTCCGAATTAAACTTGTTATGAGAAAACTAGTGATTAAAGCTCTCACGAACTTGATGGCACACTTTACTTTTCTTGCCCCTAACAAACTTGAACCATTGTGTCATCTATGTTGTATATGCTTGCACTTATATGTTGGGGATTAGCAGAACCATGCTGTCATGGGGAACGCTTTCAACATTGCACTTGTACATTGTACCCAGTTGATATCATGCTATTTTGTATATGTATGTCGTCGGTGTGAAATGAAAGGGGAGCTTGTAAGTCCATGGAGTTATGTATGTGTGTTAGAGAAATGCCTAGGCCGCTGGTCTAATCCATGCCTAATCATGGTGGAAACCTGCAGCGTAACCATAATGAGCAATCTATGAAGAATTCTTCTTATAAAAAAAGAGATAGATATTGGGAAAAAAGAAAAAAAAAGAGATGAGAAAAGAGAAAAGAGAGAAAAAAAGCACCATTTTCCCATGGTAAATAAGAAGATTGCTGAGATGCTCGTTGTCTGCTTGCCTTGTCATTTTGATATGGGGATTCTTACGTATCATCGGGCAAGCGGTACCCCGTTGGCGGTTCTCTATGATACACATGTACTTAATATGACAAGAACTTACCGGTAACTAAACTTGAGTAGCATGAGGAGCGGCCCTCGTATTCAAGGGACACGAGATTTCCAACTTATACTTTGTCAAGCATATACTCCATGGTTTGTTCACTTTAACCTTAATCACTTCAAGATGCTTATGATAGGGCAATGAGAGCTAAAAGCTAATAAGTACCATAATTTTTGGAAGCGCTTTATGGGACATGAATCCCTGCTTCCTTCTATGAAGGCCTTTCTTTTAATTTTATGTTGAGTCTCCATCTTCTATCTTTATGCACCTATTGAGAGAGCATAGTGGACATTCTTAGTTTAATGCGCATTGTCTCAAGACTTGTTGATTGATGCATAACTTTGATATTGCTTGTTCTTAAACTATTTGTATCTAGTCACCCTTATGAACTTTGAAGGTGTCCTATGCATTTATGTTTTGGTACACTATGTGGGACAAGCTGAATACCATTCTCATTATGCTTTCTTTATGTGAAACAAACAAACGTCTTACAAAGCATTGTTATTCATGAATCTTTTGTTTGTGCCTTTTCATGTTACAACATAGTTGCTATGTCTTATAGTTAGAAATATATATTTCATGCTATATTAAAGTACTATGATCCCAGCTATCAATGTTTTACAAATACTTTGATCAAGTTTATGATGGTGCATGTCACCTCAAAAATTATTCTTTCTTTTTATCACTTACCTACTCAAGGATGAGCAGGAGTTAAGCTTGGGGATGTTGATACGTTGCTAACGTATCTATAATTTTTGATGTTCCATGCTTGTTTTATATCTACTTTCTTATGTTTTGTCCACACTTTGGAGTATTTTTATACACTTTCTTGGACTAACCTATTAACAAGATGCCATAGTGCCAGCTGCCTTTTTTCTACTATTTTTGGTTCTAGGAAAGTTACAAAATGAATATTCTCGGAATTGGACGGGACAAAAGCCAAAGTCAATATTTCACCGAGGGGGGCATGGAGCCAGAAGACGAGACAGAGAGAGGCCAGAGGCCGGACACACCACCTGGTCATGCGGCCAGGCCTGACCCGCGCCAGGGGGTGGTGTGGCCGCCTAGGGCACCCCCTCGGCCTCCCCTTTCACCTATAAGATGCCTCCGATACAGAAACCCTAAGTACCCGATCAAAATTCCACGAAATAATCTGTAGCCACCGTCATCTCCATACCTAGATTGGGAGGGATCTGAAGCTCTTCCAGGCACCCTGCCGGAGGGGAGAATTCACCCTGCAGGCCTTCTTCATCACTATGCAAGCATCCGATGTGATGCATGAGTAATTCATCCCTGGACTACAGGTCCATGTAGTAGCTAGATGGTTGGTTCTTCTCCTTTGTGCTACCATGTTTAGATCTTGTGAACTCCGTTCATGATCAAGATCATCTATTTGTAATCATACATGTTGTGTTTGTGGGGATCCGATGGATATTGAGATGCTATTTCAGATTGATTATTGATTCTATCATGTCTTTGTTATTTGTGATCTTGCATGCTCTCCGTTGTTAGTAGCTATCTTGGCCGAGTAGATGCTAATAACTCCAAGTGGGAGTATTTATGCTCGATAGTGGGTTCATGCCTCTAGTAATCCGGGGAAGTGATAGAAATCTCTAAGGTACTAGATGTGTTGTTGCTGCTAGGGAGAAAACAGCAATCCTTTGTTCATAGAACAATCGTATTGTTTACTTTACACGCAATGCTTAATGCAATTATCTATTGCTTGCAACTTAATACTGGAGGGGGTTCGGATGATAACCTGAAGGTGGATTATTAGTCATAGATTCAGTTGGATTATGGTCTATGTATAATGTTGTAATGCCTAATCAAATCTCATAGGAGTCAAGATGATTAGTATATGTGTGTATGCTTTCTCGATGTTTGTCAATTGCCCCGCTGTAATTTGTTCACCCAACATGTCATCTATCTTAAGGAGAATCACCACTAGTGAACTATGGACCCCGGTCCTTTCTTTACCATCAATCTACAATCTGCTTTTTACTGTTTTCTATTTACTTTCTGCAAGCTATTACTATCTTCCACACAAAATGTTTAATCCTTTGTTTTCAGCAAAACGGATGAGATTGACAACCTCACTGTAAGTTGGGGGCAAAGTTTTGTGGTTGTGTTGTGCAGGATTCCAAGTTGGAAACAACACCTTGCATGTGTTTCCTTGCTCCTACTCGTTCGATAACCTTGGTTTCATAACTGGGGGAAAACTTGTTGTTGTGCTCATCATACCTTCCTCTTGGGGTTACCCAACGAGCTCGATATATTTTGGGACATCAGCTAGCCGCAGGTTCCAGCGCTCCATCACGGATTAGAGAAGTTGGTTCGTAGCCATACGATTTTCCTTCAAAATCCCTTTCGTGATCTCCGTCTGCTCCCTAGTCGTGGTGCGACCTTCCATGTGAAGCTTCACCCAGTCGGCGTTTAACTCTTTCAGTTTCTGGCACTTGTCAGAAAGGACCGCGAGTTCAGCGCGCAGGTGGTCAAATGCCAGTTTCTAGGAATTCTGCTTCTCCCTTTGGATGGTTATCTTGTCATTTAGGCAGTCGACAGGTCCTGGTCGAGCTTTCGGCTCTTTCCCTGCAACAAAAATACATAGTATGGGTTGTTCAGTTCACCAGGACAAGATGGTTAGTTTCCATAATTAACTGAATCGAGTAGTGGCACTGTCATAATTTCAAGGAAGAAGCAATCTAGGACTAATCAATATTTTATAAATCGACTAGTGGCACTATCATAATTTCAATTTAAAAGACAAATAAGGTTTATCTGCAGTTTAGTGTGTTGTCGGTTTTTTCTAATATCACCAAATAGTAGTGGGCTAGTGGCAAACTCATAATGCAGAAACTCATGTCTAGATACATAATGGAAAGAGCACATGGTGTCCATTCATGAACATGAACACCACCACATGTCCAGATAGATAAGGAGTTGCCCTAGGATTCTTATTGCACCCTATAATGGGAAGCAGACTTGGGCATTGCTCCCTGAATGCTAAACATTAAAAAAAAGGAGTGGAGCACGAACTGATATTCGTGTCCCCTCTAACGGGAATCAGACTTGGGCATTGCTCCGATACGCCTCCAGACAAGCCCTTAGCTCCTCGTTCTCTTTCTGAACACCCTCGAGTACGGTGATCCCTCTGCTCATGTCCTCCTTCATCTCTTTCACTACATCCAGGCAACGGTTCCTGTCATGGTAGGCTCTGATGGCAGCCTTGGTTTCCTCGACGCGTCCTCTAAGTGCCTCGGTGACTTCATCCTACAGGAGAGTGCACCTTTCCACGAGATTCTTCTTCTCCTCCATGAGCTCGTTGATTATCTTGATGGCATGTTCTTGCCTGTTCAAGTTACGGTCGAGCACTTTCTGCAACCTCACGACATCACGTGCAAAATCTAGCGAGATCTCCTTCTGCACGGATAATTTCTTGCGTAGGCTCTCATTAGCTTGGGTGAGGGAGCGTGCAAGCTCATGTTGGTTGTCAATCTTGGCACTGATCGCGGCCACCTTGTCACGGTACTCGGCCTTTGATCGCTGCATCATTCATGTTAAATGAAATAGAAATTCTATAATGACACTCCATGTTCCAGGTGAATACTAATACAGATCAAAAAATCCTCGTTGAAATCTATTGACCGTGGTGTTAAAAATGGACCTAGAGATCTATTCATAACCACGATAAACTAATCCTAATCACAAAAAATCCATAGTGAATCTATGAACAGCGGTATTAAGGAAAGACCAAGAGATCCAGTCATATTCATGAAAAATAATACAACTCGCAAAATAAGAAGAAAAACCAATGCGGGATAGACACGATCTAAGAAATCCACATCACAACTCGGAGAAATAACAGTGGGGAGATTTGCTATCTCGCTGAGACGTGGAACGGGGCCGAACGGGTCCTGCAACGCCTCCATCATGGTGGATTCTGGCTCCATGGCCGGCTTGTAATACGTAGAAGAGGAAGAGCAAGAAGAAGAAAAACAAGAAGTAGCTGAATAAGATCACGATGGAGAGGGAGATGTAGAAGAAGTAGAACAAGAAGACCGTATTGGGAGGAGCCCTCGCCCGCTAGAACATTCGGCGCCATTGTCGAGGGAGATTGGGCTTCGGTGAGAGGGGGACTTCAGCGGCTGGTAGAGCAAGAAGTGCCTCGTGGCGAGATCTCTCCCTTTTCTCTGCGAGGATCATCGACCGGCCTCTCCTCAGGGGAGCCATGGCTTGCAGGGTGAGGGTGGCGGCGGCATGAGGAAGAATATAGTGATTAGTGTGGGAGAAGGGTCAACGAGTGTAGCATCCCAATTTTCTAACAATTGCAATGCTACTTGCCTAGTCTATATAGTTCTACTTCCTACATGTCATTTATTGCATCATCATTATAACATGCTCATGTCACCATGCCATATTGCATTTGAGCATCATATAAAACCCCTTTTAATTTGGTTCTTCTCCTCATAATGCATTTTCCTTATTATTATTATGATTCTTAATAAATTGTAGTTGGTTCTTAATATATTGCTTAATGCCCAAATTGAGTTGAGGGCATCTCTTTTAAATTCCTTCCATCTACTAACTTGCCATGTCACATTCACTTGATATCATCATTAATTCCAACCATATATATGTATGTGGTCATATTGTTTTTGTGGGTATTTTAGTTCCTGCCACATACATCTACATGGATCCATTCTTCTATTCATCTACACATGGGATCATATCCATACCATTCCAATTATTCCATGTGTATTTACGGTCACTTCTAAAACCTTGTTTTACCTTGCAATTTCTTAATTTTGCACCTTTCTTTTGGCTCACATACATGTGATATATTTTTTTTCACAAAATATTCTCACATGCATGTACTAATGCCACCTGCAATAATAACCCCAATCCCAATCAAACCCAAACCTAGCTAAGCTAGCTAGCTTGTTCTAATCATGCCCTAACTGAATCTAAAACGCATGCGAGCCAACGGCACCAAGGGACGCAACCTGAACCAAACCCCACTGAAGTCTGAAAGCAAACCGAGTGCACCCCCATTGTGAACCACTGATACATTGCAAATGTATCTATAATTTTTGATGTTCCATGCTTGGTTTTATCCACTTTTGTGTTATGTTCCAACTTTGGAGTACTTTTCATATGATTTCTTGGACTAACCTATTAACAAGAGCCACAGTGCTAGCTGCCTGTTTTCTGCTGTTTTTGGTTCCAAGAAAGTCAGAAAATGAATATTCTCGGAATTGGACGGGACAAAAGCCAAAGTGCCTATTTTTCCGGAAGGGATTAAGTGCCAGAATACGAGACGGAGAAGGGACAGGGGCCGGCCACACCACCTGGCCGCACGGCCAGGCTGGGCCCACGCCAGGGGGTGGTGTGGCGGCTCCCGGCACCCCTCGGCCTCTCCTTCCGCCTATAAGTTGCCCTCGGGACGAGAACCCTAAGTACCCGATCAAAAATCCACGAAAGAGTCTGTAGCCGCCATCATCTCCATCCCTAGATCGGGAGAGATCTGAAGCTCTTCTCGGCACCCTGCCGGAGAGGGGAATTCACCCTGGAGGCCTTCTTCATCACCATGCAAGCCTCTGGTGTGATGCGTGAGTTGTTCATCCTTGGACTACGGATCCATGTAGTAGCTAGATGGCTGGTTTCTCCTCCTTTGTGCTTTCATGTTTAGATCTTGTGAGCTCCGTTCATGATCAAGATCATCTATTTGTAATTCATACATGTTGTGTTTGCGGGGATCCGATGGATATTGAGATGCTATTTCAGATTGATTATTGATTCTATCATGTCTTTGTTATTTGAGATCTTGCATGCTTTCCATTGTTAGTAGCTATCTTGGCCAAGTAGATGCTAGCAACTCCAAGAGTTAGTATTTATGCTCGATAGTGGTGTCATGCCTCTGGTAATCTGGGGAAGTGACAGAAATGTCTAAGGTACTAGATGTGCTGTTGCTACTAGGGAGAAAACAACAATCCTTTGTTCATAGAACAATCGTATTGTTTACCTTACATGCAGTTCGTAAATCAATAATCTGTTGCTTGCAACTTAATACTGGAGGGGGTTCGGATGATAACTTGAAGGTGGATTATTAGTCATAGATGCAGTTGGATGGCGGTCTATGTATTATGTTGTATTGCCCAATCAAGTCTCAAAGGAGTCAAGATGATTAGTATATGCATGTATTGCTTTCTTGGTGTTTGTCAATTGCCCCGCTATAATTTGTTCACCCAGCATGTTATCTATCTAACGAGAGCCACCTCTAGTGAACTATGGATCCTAGTCCTTTGTCTTTACATACAATTTATAAACTGTTTCTGCTTTGTGTTTACTTTCTGCAAACTTTTACTTCTTCCCATTCGATACGTTTAATCCTTTGTTTTCCGCAAAACACGGTGAGATTGACAACCTCGTCGCAAGTTGGGGACAAAGTTCTGTGGTTGTGTTGTGCAGGTCTCCACGTTGCTACTAGCACCGGTAGTGCGCCCTGCCAAAGCTCAGCTAGTAACACCTTTGGGGTGTTTCCTTGCTCCTAATGGTTCGATTAAACCTTGGTTTCATAACTGAGGGAAAACTTACTGCTGTGCTCATCATACCTTCCTCTTGGGGTTCCCAACGAGCTCTACGTTGAAAGTCGAGTGCATCAAGACATTTTCTGGCGCCGTTACCGGGGAGTCAAGGACATCTTCACAAGGGGAGTCCCTCATAACCAATCTCTTTACTTTGTTGTTTTTGTTTTGCTTAGTTTACTTTTTGCCTTGTTTGCTTGTTTTGTTCTTCAAAAAAACAAAAAAAAAATAGTTTTACTTGTTTGCTTTCTTATTTGAAAACCCAAAAAAAATGACTACTCTTGAAAACACTAAGTTGTGTGACTTCACTAGCACCAACAACAATGATTTTATGAGCACTCCTATTGCTCCACCTGTGGCTAAAAATACTTTCTTTGAGATAAAACCTGCTTTGCTCAATCTTGTTATGAGAGAACAATTTTCTGGTATTGGTAATGAAGATGCTGCTTCCCATCTAAATAACTTTGTTGAACTTTGTGAGATGCAAAAGCATAGGGATATAGATGGTGATATTATTAAACTAAAATTGTTTCCTTTCTCTTTGATAGGAAAAGCTAAAGAATGGTTGAATTCCTTAACTAGGAATAGTATTGATTCTTGGACTAAGTGCAAAGATGCTTTTATTGGAAAATACTATCCTCCTGCTAAGATTGTATCCATGAGAAGTGAAATAATGAAGTTTAAACAACTTGATAATGAGCATGTTGCTCAAGATTTGGAAAGAATGAAATCTTTGGTAAAGAATTGTCCCACTCATGGACTGACTGCTTGGATGATCATCCAAACTTTTTATGCAGGATTGAACTATTCTTCAAGGAACCTATTGGATTGAGCTGCTGGAGGTACCTTTATGACCATCACTTTGGGTGCTGCAACAAAACTATTGGATAATTTGATGGTTAATTATTCTGAATGGCATACTGAGAGATCTCCACAAGGTAAGAAGGTAAATTCTGTTGAAGAAACCTCCTCCTTGAGTGATAAGATTGATATTATTATGTCTATGCTTGTTAATGGGAAAGCCCATATTGATCCAAATAATGTTCCTTTAGCCTCTTTGGTTGCTCAAGAAGAGCAAGTTGATGTGAACTTCATAAGAAATAACAACTTTGGCAACAATGCTTATGGTAATAATGCTTATAGGAACAATTTTGGTAATAACAATTATAGGCCCTACCCTCCTAGCAATACTTATGGCTATAATGGTAAACCTGAATTACCTAGTGAAGGAAGAATTTTAGAAGTTGAAAGAGCCACTAAAAACTTCATGCAAATGCAATATGAGCAAAATAAACTATTTACTAAAACTATGGAGGAACAATCCACCATCTTGAAGAACATTAGCCATCAACTTGAGAGTCTAAATAGGGAAATACCTAGTTTACAATTGAAACTCTCTAATGTTGAAAGAAATATATCATATTTGTCTGAAGCTCAATCTTCTTTGAATAAAATGGCTGCTAAACCTGAAACTAATGAGAATCCCTTTGCAGCTACTGATGCTATACAAGTAAGAATTGATGAAAATGTTAGACTATTAGCTGAATTACATGCTAAGTGGGAAAGAGAAGATGAAATTGCTAGAAACATTAGTGTTTCTACTATCACTACCACTAGTGTTGAGGCTAATAATAGTTCTACTACTTTAGATGATAAAGTTGATTTTGATCTTGATGGTTGCAACATCTCTGAAGTTCTTAAGTTTCGTACAAAAGCTTGCAAAAAGTCCTAATGCTAGTGCTATGAACATGGCTTTTACAAAACACATTACCGATGCTCTCATAAAGATTAAAGAAGAAAAGATGAAACATAAAGCTTCTATTCCTATAAAGCAAGAATATGGTTGGGAACCCATCATTAATATGAAAGTGAATGACTTTGATTTCAAAGCTTTGTGTGATCTTGATAGTAGTGTTTCTATTATGCCTAGAAGGATTTATTATATGCTTGAATTGCCTCCTCTTGAAGATTGCTATTTGAATGTCCCACTTGATGATAATGTTAAAAAGAAACTCATGGGGAGTCTTAATGATGTTCTTATTATGGTTAATGATTCCTATGTCCCCGTTGATTTCTATGTTTTGGATGTTGAATACAATGCTTCTTGTCCTATTACTTTGGGAAGACCTTTTCTTAGAACTGTTGGTGCCATCATTGATATGAAAGAAGGCACCATTAAATATCAACTCCCACTCAAGAAAGGTATAGAACACTTCCCTAAAAAGAGAGAAAATATTTATTTTGCTTCTCCTATGAAAACAAAATTTGGTCTTAATGCTTCTTCATTTGAGAACACTTGATTCTTTCTTTGCTTCTTATGCCTAACATAAAGGCGTTAAAGAAAAGTACTTGTTGGGAGATAACCCAAGAGTTTTAGATGAGTCTTGGAAGTTATTACCTCTGTAATAACCTCTCCTTATCCTTTTTATTTGCTTTTTGTGCCAAGAGTAACCTCTAATGAAAGTGAAGTAATGATTGGGAAAGTTGCTGTCCCGAAACAGATTTTTGTGCTTCACCATAAAAATTCCTGAGAGAGTTCTATACGTCGGCTGGATCTGTAATTTTTTGTGCTTCTGCCCCAGGTTGTTATCTAACTTTCGTTAGTTCAACACGTTTTGATTTGAGCAATAGAAGATCTTCGAAAAAATTCGTATTTACCTGCTGGTCTGTTTTGACAGATTTCTGCCATTTTCTACATTTGCTTCTTGTTAGTTCCTTCTTGAGTTCTTTTGGGGAATTGAGCTTTTTGAGGGAAGTGCTACAGTATCTAGTGTTCTACTGAAAGTTTATTTGGTGTTAGAACTGAAACTTGAGACTTATTTATCTTAAGTGCACTAATGTTGCTAATGAGATTGTGTGAAGTTTTGTATGAAGGAAAAAATTCAGGTGTATGGAAGGAATGAGTAATGAGATGAAGGATGGACTAAAGTTCAAGCTGGGGGATGCCACACGTGTCACCCCAAGAAATATCCAAGAAGTACAAGCGTCAAAGCTTGGGGATGCCCAAGGCATCCCCTTCTTCATCAATAAAAATTCCAGGTTCCTTCCAAACGCTTCATTTTTATCGTTTCATGCACAGTTGTGTTTTTCTTGGAGCGTCTTCTTTTTCGTTTTTGTTTTGGTTTTTAGTTTGCTTGGTTTGGTTAGTTTTTTGAATAAGTTGTTTGTACACCCTCTTTTATACATTGGTTTGCAATTAGTTTGGTTTGGTTTGGAAAAGAGTAGGAAAGCTCATGCTTATGTGGTAAAAAGAGCTCGTATTTGACTATGGCTATGCTTTGTCATGCCGTGCTTGATATTGTTTTGGCTTTATGCTTAGTATTATTTTCTGTAGCATGACTTGTTATAAACAATTGAGATTGCTTAATGTGCCTTGGATGAATCATGCGTTGTTTTAGCATATTAAAGCATAGTATAGTGGTATTCTCCTTTGATGCTTTATTTCGGTTGACTTGGCACATGCTCACACCATGTTATGACTATCTCAAGTCACCATAGCCTTTATGATCCTTTAGTTTTCAACTTGTAGTATCCCTTTATGCTTTGATCAATGATGTTTTGTCGCTCTGCATGATTATGGCCATTATTGCTCTCTTAGTTTGTCGCTCCCAGTCTTTTGCTAGCCTCCACAACCAAGTATGAGTTCCACTCATGCATCCAACTCCCTAAACCAAGTTATTCCAAAGAGTCCACCATACCTACCTACTAGCTTATGCTATTCCAAGTATATTCATGCTTTTGTTTACCTTCCACTTGTTATGAGAAAACTAGTGATTAAAGCTCTCACGAACTTGATGGCACACTTTACTTTTTTGCCTCTAATAAACTTGAACCATTGGGTCCTTCTTTGTTGCGTATATGCTTGCAAGTTTATAAGTTGAAATTAGCAGAACCATGTTTCATGGGGAACGCTTTCAACATTGCACTTGTACTTTATACCCCGTTGATATCATGTTCTTTTGCTTACGGATCCGTGATTGTGAAATAAAAGTGGAACTTGTAAGATCATGGAGTTTGTATGTGTGTTAGATAGCCTAAGCCATGCCTAATCATGGTGGAAACTTACAGTATCACCATAATGAGCACTCTATGAAGCATCCTCAATAAAAACCTATGCAAATAGAAAATAAAAAGATCGTTGAGATGCTCATTGTGCCTTGCCTTGTCATTTTGATAATGGGAAAGCTCCCGTATCATGTGCAAGGGGTACCCCGTTGGCGGTTCTTAATGATACACATATACTTACAATGACAAGAGCTTACTCGTGACTGAAGTTGAGTAGCATGAGGATCGGTCCTCGTAAGTAAGGGGCATGGGATTTTGGTTTATAACTTGTCAACCATATCCTTTTAGTTGTGTCACTTTAACCTTAATCACTTCAAGATGCTTATGATAGGGGCAATGAGAGCTGAAAGCTATAAGTACCATAATTTTTGGAAGCTCTTTATGAGACTTGAATCCCTACTTCCTTTTACAAAGGCCTTTCTTCCACCATTATATTGAGTCTCCACCTTCTATCTTTATGCACCTACTTTGAGAGCATAGTGGCCATTCTTAGTTCTATGTGCATTGTCCCAAGACTAGTTGATTGATGCATAACTTGTTATTGCTTGTTTGAAACTATTATATCTAGTCACTCTTATGAACTTTGAAGGTGTCCTATGCATTTATATTTGCTACTCTATTGAGGGACAAGCTGAATACTATTATGCTATGTTTTCTTTATGTGAAACAAACAAACGTCTTGCAAAGCATGTTATTCATGAATCTTTTGTTTGTGCCTCTTCATGTTGCATCATAGTTTCTTTGCCTATTGCTAGAACTTTGTCTTTCATGTTATGATTGAAGTACTATGATCCCAGCTTTGAATGTTCTACAAATATTTTGATCAAGTCTTTGATGGTGCATGTCACCTCAAAAATTATTCTTTCTTTTCATCACTTACCTACTCGAGGACGATCAGGAGTTAAGCTTGGGGATGTTGATACATTGCAAATGTATCTATAATTTTTGATGTTCCATGCTTGGTTTTATCCACTTTCTTGTGTTATGTTCCAACTTTGGAGTACTTTTCATATGATTTCTTGGACTAACCTATTAACAAGAGCCACAGTGCTAGCTGCCTGTTTTCTGCTGTTTTTGGTTCCAGGAAAGTCAAAAAATGAATATTCTCAGAATTGGACGGGGCAAAAGCCAAAGGGCCTATTTTTCCGGAAGGGATCAAGTGCCAGAATACGAGACGGAGAAGGTCCAGGGGCCGGCCACACCACCTGGCCACGTGGCCAGGCTGGGCCCGCGCCAGGGGGTGGTGTGGTGGCTCCCGGCACCCCCTCGGCCTCTCCTTCCGCCTATAAGTTGCCCTCGGGACAAAAACCCTAAGTACTCGATCAAAAATCCATGAAAGAGTCTGTAGCCGCCGTCATCTCCATCCCTAGATCGGGACGGATCTGAAGCTCTTCTCGGCACCCTGCCGGAGAGGGGAATTCACCCTGGAGGCCTTCTTCATCACCATGCAAGCCTCCGGTGTGATGCGTGAGTAGTTCATCCTTGGACTACGGATCCATGTAGTAGCTAGATGGCTGGTTTCTCCTCCTTGGTTCTTTCATGTTTAGATCTTGTGAGCTCCGTTCATGATCAAGATCATCCATTTGTAATTCATACATGTTGTGTTTGCGGGGATCCGATGGATATTGAGATGCTATTTCAGATTGATTATTGATTCTATCATGTCTTTGTTATTTGAGATCTTGCATGCTTTCTGTTGTTAGTAGCTATCTTGGCCAAGTAGATGCTAGCAACTCAAGAGTTAATTTATGCTCGATAGTGGGTTCATGCCTCTGGTAATCTGGGGAAGTGACAGAAATCTCTAAGGTACTAGATGTGCTATTGCTACTAGGGAGAAAACAACAATCCTTTGTTCATAGAACAATCGTATTGTTTACCTTACACGTAGTTCGTAAATTAATAATCTGTTGCTTGCAACTTAATACTGGAGGTGGTTCGGATGATAACCTGAAGGTGGATTATTAGTCATAGATGCAGTTGGATGGCGGTCTATGTATTATGTTGTATTTCCCAATCAAGTCTCAAAGGAGTCAAGATGATTAGTATATGCATGTATTGCTTTCTCGGTGTTTGTCAATTGCCCCGCTGTAATTTGTTCACCCAGCATGTTATCTATCTAAGGAGAGCCACCTCTAGTGAACTATGGATCCCGGTCCTTTGTCTTTACATACAATCTATAAACTGTTTCTGCTTTGTGTTTACTTTCTGCAAACTTTTACTTCTTTCCATTCGATACGTTTAATCCTTTGTTTTCCGCAAAACACGGTGAGATTGACAACCTCATCGTAAGTTGGGGACAAAGTTTTATGGTTGTGTTGTGCAGGTCTCCACATTGCTACTAGCACCGGTAGTCATACCTTAAGCTTCATTAGTAACACCTTTGGGGTGTTTCCTTGCTCCTACTGGTTCGATTAAACCTTGGTTTCATAACTGAGGGAAAACTTACCGTTGTGCTCATCATACCTTCCTCTTGGGGTTCCCAACGTGAAAGTCGAGTGCATCAACCACCGAATCCTCTCTCCCTATTTTATTCTTACACCGAGCATGCACGTGATCAGCACCTGCCCAAGGTAGCCCATGTCATGTGCGTGCCCTCTTTCCCCGTCCTCCCTGGCAAAAGTAATAGCAGAGGCAGAGCCTCATCTTCAACTACCCCCCTCTCATATCCATCTAGATCGAGATCTATCTCTCCCCACCATCTTCCTCGCCAAGCAAAGCCCTACCTTAGCCGCTGCCATGGCTGCGGCCTCGCTGTCTACCCTGCCAACCGAATCCACTACCATGGCAAGAAGCTTCACCTCAACCTGTTGATGTCGATCAGTACCTGGAGAACAGAGGGAAAGATTCCAGAGCAAAACACCGTCTCCGTGCACCTGCATCTCTCTGTCGTCTCCCGTCGCAGCCTGGCACCAGAAGGTGCTCGCCGCTATTGCCATGATCACCGTGTAGCCGCCATGGCCAATCGGTGTCCTCGTCACCGCTGCCTCGAGCCAAACCATCTTCACCGCAAAACCTAGGTGATATGGACTAACTCCTAGGCATGGTCGCCTCCTCCCTCACTTCCCGTATCGCCGTCGTGCGCGATGCCGCGTGTGGTCACCACCACAGACGCGTATGCCTAGTTTGCTGCTGCTCTGTTCCTCAAGTCGTAGCTAAGTCCATGATGTGTTTCAGCTCGAGCTCCCTGAATAGAAGTTGTAGCACGTTGTTTCCTCTTCAAAACGTGCCCTCGTACGCCCCAATCCGTCATCTCTAGTTGTCGCCATCATCACCGAAAGACCATAGACGCGCACGCCAATGTCGCTTGCAGTACTATTGTTCTGCTTGTCTGTGTCGCTGCTCAGGTGTCCCGATCTCACATCTGAGCCCATACATCTCTATCCCTTGGACCCCTCGTCAGTTCGAGTGCTTGTATGCTCCAAACGGTGCTCTGTGCATGCCGTGGTCATCCCCGCAAGGTGTTACCGCCGCTCGAACATCGTCGGAAGTTTCAGAGTATCAGCAACTTTTCGTTCGTCAGTTTAAGACTGTTGTTTTGCTTCTTTAGAGAAAACCGCTGACAGCAACCGTAGTCCATGTCTGCCTATGTTCTTCGCAACCTACCCAGAAGCACAGTGCATAATATGTGCTTTTCGTTGTGCCATATCGTTGGCCTTGTTCCCCTCTTTCAAACGAGCTACCACACACACTTTTTGGTTCGGTATCGTGTTCGTGTTCATCCTCGCAAGATCTGTGTATCACGCAGGAAAACTGTTGCGACCGTCAGTAGTTAGCTGTAGTTTCTTCACTCTCACACCCGACTTAAAACGCTCAAAAAGATAATTGGCCCAGTTCTAACGTTAATCAGCAGCTAGCTTAGTGGCAGGGTCACCCGGCCCATGACCACAAAGGTCAGGAATTCAACTCCCAAATCCCCACCCTTTCGTTTCTTTTTTTTTCAACTAACAGAACCGACCCACCTGTAATCCACACCGCGCCATCTCAGCACCAGCGAGCCTTTTCAGCTAGCCCTGGACCGCCCGTCAGCGGGAGAGTCTAGATCTTTCTCGGTATAAAAAGTTCTAACAGTTTCCTAAAAATAAAAGAAATTCCAGAAATGATTTATAAATGTTTTCAATTGATAAATGCATAACTTTTATTTGGTGCATGGAAAAATATTAAGTAATATATCAATCTTTCTCAGAAAAATATAAGGATCATGAATATGCCATTGAAAATTATTTTTGGACAAATAAAATTTTGATATTGTTTTATGGCAATAAAAGTTTTTTCTTAATAAATTCATAACTTTAATTCCGTAATTTCAAATTCAACAAATAATATGTCTAAATCGATTAGGTCGATGAGGTCTTTCTAACTATGCATTCAATGATATGAATTGAAGCATGCATCATATAAATATTTAGTATACAACAATGTTTATGGGAGCAAAACATGACTAAAAACTTAATAAAATACTTTGCTCTTGTACCCCACACCTTACCCTTGCCATGCTATGTTATGCCATGTAAATTGTGCATCATTCCATCATGGCATACTTGTTGCTTGTTGCATATTATTTATATGATTGCGCAATGTATTTATTTTGGGCCCTTGTGTGTTTGGTTTTTATCTGGATAGACACTGAGCAAGGAGAATACCAGGAGCCTCAGGAGTATTACCCAGATCCTTCCTATTCGACAACAGAAGTGCCAGGCAAGCAATTCCCCATGATTGCATACATATAGTACCTATGCTTCTATCTTACTCTTGCATCATTGAGTCGCGATTACATTAAATTGAATTCCAAGTATTGCATAGCCTTTACTTTTAAACCCCACCAAAGCTTGTACCTCCATCCCATGAGCCATTACTTCAGGATTTGTTTGAGCCATGCGAGTCATAGAATTGCATGTGTAGGGTTTGTGCGAGTCTTTGGATAATGAGGTACCTAAACAACTTAATATGAGTATAGAAATAATGAAAGAGGCATCGGTGAGCATTATCTGCTATTTAGTTCTTTAAGCTCACTTGTGTCCCGTAGGACTCCGAGTACTTGATTCCTATTACTTGGCTATCACACTATCCACATACGGGAGACCCTATGAATCCCCCTTTCCCTGAGCTTGATTCACACTTTATTTCTTAGGGCCACAAACTAGTTTGGGGCTTTATTACTATCTTGTACTTATGCCATGTTTTACTGCTTTATTTACGATTGTGCGTGGAGCACCTGTACTTTTTAGATCCCCACACCACGTTTATGCTGTATCGACAAGCCCATTCACACTTTCGGGTTCCCAGTCGTTTACCACCGTTGTCGCAAATCCTGGGTCCATCTCGGAGCCGGCCAACTTCGTTGCGGGTAGCTTATTGGGGTGGCCCCCTGAAATGATTTATGAATCCTATGAATGCATTGTCGTGAGGCCTCGTTGCGTTTTATTTGGTTCTTCCCGAGGTTGATCGTGTGTGTGTTGCTATTTGTGCACCCTATGGTAAATCTTCTTTGAAAAGTGTCCGCAGTTATGGACGACTTGGAGCACAGTTTCTCGATCATAGACAAGCATAACTAAAGTACTGCCTTTAATCTGACTAAGACATGACTAGTAATTAGTACAACACTCATGTAATGGTTAATAAAATTGCTAACAGATGGGTTGTTCTCCCGCCTTCTCGTCGGTAAGCGAGAAGGAGGACGAGCGAGGTTATTTATGTTGCATATATAACTTTTTCTATTAATTAACGGGCGTCCGTCCATCTCTGTTTGGGTAGATGTGTAGTGTGTCTCTGTAGCACTTTATAGATATTATCTTTCGCTGCAATTGCGTCACCCCAGGTTGTTCCCTTTAGATGCATTAAGACTTGCTGAGTACCCCTAGGGTCTCACACAATAAATATTTGGTTTAGTTGGACAAGTATACTCTCAGGAAGGCTACTGGGTCGAAGAGACCGATGATGGTGGCAACGACCATCAGGTGTAGAGATTCCAGGGATGGAGATCCGTGAGATCTGTGGGTGGGATGTGCTTATTTCAGAGGCATCTTATGCCAATTTGCTTCTTAATCCATAATCGGATCTTGTTTCCCGCTTCCCCGCTTCCGCTTGAAACTCTGATGTGTGATGTATGAGGATGTATCCTAAACTATTATATCTATCTAGGATATTTGGATCTTTCCGTATGGCGTTGCAATAATTCTATTTCTTTAGATGGTGTGACTCTGATATCTATTGTAATTCGCGGACATACATACTCATTTGTTTATGTTGTGGTTGCGTTACCTGTCGCTTATGCCGCTCGCTCTTGTCCCGATGTTCTGGAAAGTGGATAAGGTGGTCGTCCAGTACTGTGCCTAGGTCTGCTTCGACGGGCCTACACGTGGGTGGCCTTGGACCTCCGTGGTAGAATCACTTATCCACTTTTGGGTTTGTACAGGCTTGAACTTAGAGTGTAATGTCCGAGGTATTACAATTGGTATCAGAGCCACTCCGCCCTTCAGGGTCTCAGCCAAGATGGTCGTTGTCAGTCTAGAAAATATTTTGGTAGCTATGTATACTAGGGAAAAACTAAACTTGAGAGTAGGAATGCTTCCATTTTTCTTCTTATCCACCCACCCACCCTTTTCTAGTAAGGAAGTGTAACGTTTATGAATCCTCTTCTAAAAATTCAAACTACGATTCACGTGTTTGGGGTTTCCATAGTACCATAGGATGTGTGTGTTAATCTTTTGTCTATATGTTGCATCCAACCTTGTTGTCATCATCTGCCTTTGGTTATCAATTGTCGGTACATTCCATACTGACAGGCTTATGTGTAAACCGACGCGATCTATCCGACTCCTTATAAACCAATGCGATCTGTCTTACTTTTTGTTCCGACGCAATCTTGTTAAGGGTGTTCTTCCTTCCTGCATGCTTTCACAGAATGTGGAGTTGCTAATATATATCCGTTAAGTTGTTTTTCGCATCTAGTTGGTATTTTAATGCCGAAAAGTGCGGATTTTTTTCTTTGATGCATCTATGTTTTCACACTCCTTTTTAGTCGTGTGGGATACACTATCTATCTTGTTTTATCAGCATGTCCATGATAACTTGATCTTTGCTACCGGCACTTTAATCCTGAAGTTTACTTCATCTTCAAATTCTTTTGGGGATAAATACATAACTTGTGTCGATCCGATGCTTGTGATTGTAATTGGGTTCTCGGTATTGCTATATGACGCTTATCATGAGTGGAATATGGTCAATGCTATCAATCTAATCCTCCAAATGATGGCGGTTATCTCTTGTGATTTTGAGTTACACCGTGATCATATCTATATATTCAAGTATGTTTGGCAATCTGGAGGTTTCTTAAGGCACTATGGTGGATTACCATCCATTGTTGCACTTCATATCTTTTGGAACTCCTTATCTACAAGCTTCTCTTTGATATTGGAGGATCTTATCTTTTCATCTCTGATAGCTTTGCTTAATGTATGAGTTATCATTGGTTCTTATTCGAAATCTCTTCTCGTTTCAACTGGTGATCCGATCAACAAGGTGAACAAGTCAACATCTCCGCTATCATCCGAAGGGTCAGATAATCTATTCTTCCAATAAATCTCTTCCAACACAAATCCTTGCTCATAACGTTGACCTTTAAAAGAGCGTTGAGCTCATAAGGTGTTTTTAGCATTTGTTCGTTTCTCTCGCTTCATGAACTTGGTATTCTTGGAATATCTTGTTAAATCGTGGTGGTATATCTTGAAGATATTCTCGCCTATTCTATATCAATGCAAGAACATGAAGAACATCTACTTATCATTCTCCCAAGCTTCAAGAACGCCACATCGGTGCAAAGTTCTTGAAGTTTGAATTCCGACTTTTGAAAGTCACCCATCTCGGCCACATCCTTCTGCTAAATACATTGCTACAATTCTGGAATCATCAAGTTAGTTGTTAATTCTATCATCCACCTTCAATTACATCTGGAGCTTTTCCTTGTTTGACAAGTTATCATCGTCGTTCCGTTGAAGTTTTCCTCGAGACTGCTATGTCTCTCTCAGATCTTCTCAAGAAGGACAAGAAATTCTTTTGGTCTCAGATTCATCAAGATCCTTTTGAAACCCTCTCTTTGTACCTGATACGTCCATTTTGCATCACTATTCTATGTCTTAATTCACTATTATTCATTGATATATTTTGTATTGAGAGGTGATACTTATGTTATTTCATCTATTTTTGCATGGTTGATGACTTTTGGAGCATGGACCGCTGCGGTCGAGATTCGATGGAAAAGGTGCTGTTTGGAGGCAAAATTAGGAAGATCAGAAAATCCCGGAAAATATACGGAAAATCCTATTTTCCGAAGACTCAGATGCGGAAGATGGAGTGGAGGTGGGCCACAGGGGGCCCACACCACCCCATGGCGCGGGCAGGCCTAGGCCGCGCCTGGGAGTGGTGTGGCCGCCCTGGCCCACTCCAGCCTCTCCCCTCTGGCGTCTATCATCCCCAGGAAACCCTAAGACTCGGGGAGTGACCACAGAAAGATTCCGCCGCCTCTGCGGGGCGGAAAACACCGAGAGAGAAAGATCTCTCCGGTAGATAGATTTCTGCCGGGGGAATTCCTTCCCAAAGAGGGGAGATCGTCGCCATCAACACCACCATCAAGCTGGACTTCATCGGGATCATCATCATCATCACCACCATCATCACCATCAGCACCCTCATCACCATCTCCATATTGCTGTAACAATTGCGTTGAATCTTGCATTAGTTCATATGGGAAACTTTCCCGGTGTTGATTACTCTTTGTAGTTGATGCTATTGAGTGAACCATTGAATTATTGTTTATGTTCAGATTGTTATACATCATTATTCCATCTCTGATCATGATCCACATGATGTCTTGTGAGTAGTTCGTTTTGTTCTTGAGGACATGGGAGATGTCTTGTTGTTAGTAGTGGAGTTGCGTTGACAAAGATTCAATAGATTGTTATTTAAGTTATGGTGTACTTCTTCTAGTGGTGTCATGTGAACGTCGACTACATGACACTTCACCTATATGGGCCTAGGGGAATGCATTGTGTATTTGGCTACTAATCGTAGGGGTGCCGGAGTGACAGAAACCTGAACCCCTGTTAGGAAACCATTGCACAAGGGATGTAAGGGTCTTAGAGTTTAAAGCTGTGGTTAGGTTTCTACCTTAATTACTTTCTTGTACTTACGTATGTTTGCAAGGGGTATAATCATAAGTATGTATTAGTATTGGATGGGGCGGTACATTAGCACAGGTTCACCCACACAACACTTAGCAAGCTAAAGAAGATTAATCGACTATATGAAGCGAAAGCACTTGACAGTCTTCCCATGTGTCCTCGAGAAAGTTTGGTCATCTATAAAAATACAACCGGCTTGTCCTTTGCTGCATAAGGGATTGGGCCACTTGCTGCATTTATTCCTACTGTATTTTATTTACTCGTACTTTGTTTACTTGCTTTATTGAAAACCCCTAAAAATCCGTTTGCTAAGTATTTGCAGAGAATTCCTGATCCATACCACTAGCCAGCACCTTCAGCTCCTCATTGGGTTCGACACTCTTACTTATCGAAAATACTGCGATACACCCCCTATACTTGTGGGTCATCAAGACTATTTTCTGGCGCCGTTGCCGGGGAGTGAAGCGCTATTGGAGAGTGGAACTGGTAAAGGAAAATTGTACTGTAAGTATTGTTTACTTCTGCTAGTTGCTTTATTTTCGTTATGGATAATTCGCTGAGTTTCTTATTTGGTAATGCTACTACCACTGCTAAGGTAGTAGATAAGCCACCACCTGCTGAGAAAGATGTTTTCAAAATACCTACAAGAATTATTGATCGTATTATGGATAACTACTATGTTTGGGATGGAACTGTCCATCCTGGTGATCATTTACTCTTTATACACGAATTATGCGGGTTGTTCAAGTGTGCAGGTATTACTACAGATAAAGTTAAGTAGAAGTTATTCTCATTATCACTGAAAGGAGGAGCTAAGGAATGGTATAAGCTGCTGAAGAATGGTCAAGCTCTGGAATGGGAGGAAATAGTGCCTCTCTTTTATTCAAAGTTTTATCTTCCCAGTGAGATTCATAAAGATCAGAATCAAATATACAACTTTTGGCCTCTAGATTGAGAGAGTACAGCTCAAGCTTGGGGGAGATTGAAGTTACTAATGCTCAAATGTCCCATTCATGAGCTCCCCAACAATATTATTATCAATAACTTTAATGCAAGGCTCCCTCTGCGTGATAAAGATTTATTGGATGCTTCTTGTTCTGGATCATTCACTCGCATGGAAGAAGAAGCTAAATGGATCTTCTGGACCGTATTCAAGAAAATGCTGAACCTTGGGAGAATGACAAAGGTAGAAACTCAGGTATAAATTATGATTATGAATGCATTGAATCTTTTATGGGAACTGATGACTTTCAAAATATTAAAAATGCTTATGGTCTAGACTCTCAAGCTATTGCTTCTTATTTTAAGGCTTTTGCTTCTTATATTGAAGTGCCTAAAAAGAAGTGGAATAAGTATCACGAACCTTATAAAGATATTGTAAGAGTGTTCCTGCAAGAAATACTGAAGTTTATACTGCTAATCATGTTTTACCTGAACCTTATATTGAGAAAATGCCTTTCCCAGTTAAGGTAAAGGAATATTCTATGATAGCTAGTATGGTTAATGAAAGTATGAATAAGGCTGTTGAACCTGATAAACAAATGGTTGATGAACCTATAATAGCAAGTGTGAAAGACTTTGTCACTAAGTATGAGGAAGAGGGACACCCTATCCTTTGTAAGGATACCTCTAATATTGTTTCACAAACTAGTGTCATGAGAGCTAGTATTCCTGTGTTTTCTGTTAGAATAAGTGATCATTGCTATGATAGTCCTTGTGATAGCTATATTGTTAAGTTTATGCATGATACTGAAAGATATTATGAGAGAGGGAAAATTGTTCTTATGCATCTTAATAATATCAAGTTTCCTCGTTTTATGCTGAAAGTTTTTATGTTGCAGTTCTTTTGCCTTCTTATGCAAGTTGCCTCTGGTTTTAACAACTTGTTTGTTTACAAAATCCCCTTGCATAGGAAGTGGGTTAGACTTAAATGTGTGTGTTTTTGCTTATTAATGCTCTCTTTCACTTTAATTCATATCCCTATGAGAGCTTTTCAAAATTATCATGCCCATCTTAAAGGCTATAAAGAAAGAGCTTTATGGGAGACAACCCAATTTATTTTTCCTTTCAGTTTGTTTTTGTTTCTTTGATTTTTGGAAGTTATTACTTCGGTAATAACCGCTCCTTATCCATTTTGTTTGGTTTTTGTGTCAAGATCAACCTCTAATGAGAGAGAAGTAATATTTGGGGAAGTTGCTGTCCCAAAACAGATTTTTGTGCTTCACCGTAAAAATTCGTGAGAGACCTCTGTCTGTCGGATTGAGCTGTAATTGTTTGTGCTTCTGCCCCATGTTGTTATTTAACTTTCGTTAGTTTTGCACTTTTTGATTTGAGTGACATAAGATTTTCGAAAAAATTGATCTTTACCTGCTGGTCTGTTTTGACAGATTTTGCCACTCTTGCATCTGCTTCTTTATTCAATTTCCTTTTTGAATTCTTTTTGGGTTTTTGGAAGGATTTGCTATAGTAGCTTTTGATTTGATGGTTTTCAGTTGAAGTTGGACTCAAAAGGTTTTATCACTTCTTTATACTAATGTTGCTAATGAGAACTGTGTGGAGTTTTGTGTGAAAGAAATTTCTAGGAAATGGAGACAATGGTGTAATAAGGAAGAGAAAGGTTTTATGACTCAAGTAATAAGTATATGAAGATGAAGATATCGATGATATTCAAGAGTTGACCCCGGAAGAATCTACTAGATACCAAATTCAGAGACCTGCAGAGTCCGTGTTCAAATAGGTAACCGTTCTAGTAAGAAAAGTTCCGTGAAAATACAATCCAACTATATTTTTGCAGTTTCCAGTCAATAAGGAAAGTTTCGAAGCGAAAAGGGGACGGAACTGGAGCCGGGGTGGCCCACACCACCCCATGGCGCGAGCCCACCCCTAGCCGGGCCACCAGGTGGTGAGGCCACCCAGGACTCCGCCTCTGACTCGTTTTCTCCCAGTACCTTCCTTTTGATGTGAAACTTCGTAATATATAACCCCTCGGATCTTCCGAGGTTCGTATATTGTGTTTTCGTCATGTTTTTGTTTCGATCTGTTTCTGTCAGGACATACTCTTTGAGAGCTTAGAAACACAATGGTGTCTGCTAAGGATAAAGGGAAGGAGCCCATGGAGGAAGACCTCCAAGACCCCAGGAAGGAGAAGGAGATCAAGAGTGAAGGTGAAGAGGAGCAAGGCCAATGTCCGCATACCGGCACCACCATTGCAAGGATTGGATTGGTGAAACCTGCCAAGATTAGAAGGACTACATGGATGCAGACTAGGGGGAAAGCTCCTCATCACAGTTTGGCTCCACGGTCACTTCCTCCATGCACCAAGAATCCTTTCCATACCCTTATCCATGAGCATCAATACCAGAATATGCCCAAGGAGAAATTACCCTCCAATTGGGATTTTCCTTGTTCTAGCCATGCAGGAAAAGAAGACTTCAAGGAGGAAGAGTGGGGAAAGAATAGCAAGAGCTGGAATTCTCAACACGACATGATCATGAGCCGCATTGAGCAAAACTCACAGCTGATTCGTAATATCACCTTCGAGATTGAGGACTTTGGGAAACTGATCAAGGATCTCATCGAGAGGATACCACCAACACCGAAGGAGTAACTCCTCATCAGGTTTGGCACCCCCTTGGTTTGTTCCAAGCTTGGGGGAGTGCCGCGGTATCACATCACTATCTTCTATCTTTTTACCTTATTAGTAGAGTCATATCATGAATAGAGGAGTTATTTTGTAGTATGGTTTGCATTATGGAAGTGTCCCCTCTCTCGTTAGATATGTATCCCTTGGTGTGAGTTTCCGTTATGGAATATTAATGAGAAGTTCTATCATTCACTCTTTTGCATAGCTTATGTTAGTTTTCAATTCGTGGTTATATGATTGATCTTGTTGTTAGTATTGGTAGCACTTTGGGATCATTGAGTTAATTTAGTTGGTTTTGGCAAACCTGGCTCGGTTAGTAGCAACACCTTTTTGAGAGTTGAAAAGAAAAAGATAGAAGTACTCTAAAGAAAAATAATTTCATCATCTTTCTTTCTTGATTTGCTCATAAGTCTAGTATTCTCTAGTTAAGATCTTTTGTGCTTCCAAGGAAGATTGCATGTTTGTTTTTATCATTTGTATGTTTGTTTGTTTGTTTCCTTCAACTCTTATACTTGCTACCTAGCCTTGCTAGCCAAAAACCTGTACTGAGAGGAAACTCTTCTCGTGCATCCACCTCCTTTAAACCAAAACCTTTGCCATTTGTATCCACCATACCTACCTAGTAGCATTATTGCTATTCCAAGTAAATTCCTGTTTTGTCTACCTCCCAAATTAAACTTGTTATGTGAAAATTAGTGATTAAAGCTCTCACGAACTTGATGGCACACTTTACTTTCTTGCACTTAATAAACCTGAACCATTGTGAACTCTCCATGAAAGTTATATGCTTGCAAATTATAGGCTGGGGATTAGCAGAACCGTGCTATCACGGGGAACGCTTTCAACACTTGTAAATATATACCCAGTTGATACCTTGCTCTTTTGTTTGCGGATGTCGTCGGTGTGAAATAAAAGGGGGAGCTTGTAAGTCCATGGAGTTATGTATGTGTGTTAGAGAAACGCCTGGGCTGCTGGTCTAATCCATGCTGACATGGTGGAAACCTGCAGCGTAACCATAATGATATCTATGAAGCATTCTTCTTATAAAAAAAGGAGAGAGATAGCTATTGAGAAAAAGAAAAGAAAAAAAAGAGATACTATGAAAAGAGGAAAGAGAGAAAAAAAGCACCATTTTCCCATGGTAAATAAGAAGATTGCTGAGATACTCGTTGTCTGCTTGCCTTGTCATTTTGATATAGGGATTCTTCCGTATCATCGGGCCCCGTTGGTGGTTCTCAATGATACTCACATATTTACGATGATAAGAACTTACCGGGTAACTAAAGTTGAGTAGCATGAGGAGCGTCCCTCGTACTCAAGGGACTTGGGATTTTCAGTTTATAGTCTATCAAGCATATAACTCAGATTGGACCTCACTTTCACCTTAATCACCTAAAGATGCCTATGATAGGGGCAATGAGAGCTGAAAGCTAGTAAGTATCATAATTTTTGGGAGCTCTTTATGAGACTTGCAATCCCTGCTTCCCTCTTTGAAGGGCCCTTTCTTTTACTTTGTAGATTGAGTCAGTAAACCTACTCCCTTCTACCTCAGCAAGTACTTTGAGTTGATGTGTTTCATTCATTCATATGATGATTTATGCAATCATGTCTTATGTTCCTTGTTTTGCACATTGCTCTTATCTTGAAGTTACTACTTTGAAAGCTATCATTGAAAAGCCAGCTATTTGTGAACTCCAGCAAATTATCAACTTTTCTTCAACCAAGAGCTAAGTTTGCCATTACCAATGATGATTTACTCTATGTATCTTTATTGTGTTTCCTTTACTCATTGCAAGTTTAGTTATATAATAGTGAGTTGTCTTCTATTATGATCTATGTATTTGATGAATGTAATGCTTCTTGTCCGTATTCTTTTATCGACTCTTCACTCCATAAACCTAAGGTCATGTTTATTGAGCTCAGTTTTGCTTGGGGACAAGCAAAGTCTAAGCTTGGGGGGAGTTGATACGTCCATTTTGCATCACTATTCTATATCTTAATTCACTATTATTCATTGATATATTTCGTATTGAGAGGTGATACTTATGTTATTTCATCTATTTTTGCATGGTTGATGACTTTTGGAGCATGGACCGCTGCAGTCAGGATTCGGATGGAAAAGGTGATGTTTGGAGGAAAAATTCGCGAAGATCAGAAAATCCGGGAAAATATACGGAAAATCCTATTTTTTCCAGAAGACTCGGGATGCCAGAAGATGGAGTGGAGGTGGGCCACAGGGGCCCACACCACCCCATGGCGCGGGCAGGCCTAGGCCGCTCCTGGGAGTGGTGTGGCCGCCCTGGCCCACTCCTTCCTCTCCCCTCTGGCATCTATCATCCCCACGAAACCCTAAGACTCGGGGAGCGACCACAGAAAGATTCCGCCACCTCTGCGGGGCGGAAAACTCCAAGAGAGAAAGATCTCTCCGGCAGACAGATTTCTGCCGGGGGAATTCCTTCCCGGAGAGGGGAGATCGTCGCCATCAACACCACCATCAAGCTGGACTTCATCGGGATCATCATCATCATCACCACCATCATCACCATTAGCACCCTCATCACCATCTCCATATTGCTGTAACAATTGCGTTGAATCTTGCATTAGTTCATAGGGGAAACTTTCCCGGTGTTGATTACTCTTTGTTGTTGATGCTATTGAGTGAACCATTGAATTATTGTTTATGTTCAGATTGTTATACATCATTATTCCATCTCTGATCATGATCCATATGATGTCTTGTGAGTAGTTCGTTTTGTTCTTGAGGACATGGGAGAAGTCTTGTTGTTAGTAGTGGAGTTGCGTTGAGAAAGATTCAATAGATTGTTATTTAAGTTGTGGTGTACTTCTTCTAGTGATGTCATGTGAACGTCGACTACATGACACTTCACCTATATGGGCCTAGGAGAATGCATTGTGTATTTGGATACTAATCGTAGGGGTTGCCGGAGTGACAGAAACCTGAACCCCCGTTAGGAAACCATTGCACAAGGGACGTAAGGGTCTTAGAGTTTAAAGCTGTGGTTAGGTTTCTACCTTAATTACTTTCTTGTACTTACGGATGTTTGCAAGGGGTATAATCACAAGTATGTATTCGTCTTGGATTGGGCAGTACATTAGCACAGGTTCACCCACACAACACTTAGCAAGCTAAAGAAGATTAATCGACTATATGAAGCGAAAGCACTTGACAGTCTTCCCATGTGTCCTCGAGAACGTTTGGTCATCTATAGAAATACAACCGGCTTGTCCTTTGCTGCATAAGGGATTGGGCCACTTGCTGCATTTATTCCTACTGTCTTTTATTTACTCGTACTTTGTTTACTTGCTTTATTGAAAACCCCTAAAAATCCATTTGCTAAGTATTTGTAGAGAATTCCTGATCCATACCACTAGCCAAAGACCTTCGCTCTCGTTGGGTTCGACACTCTTACTTATCGAAAATCGCGATACACCCCTATACTTGTGGGTCATCAAGACTATTTTCCGCATCGTTGCCGGGAGTGAAGCGCTATTGAGAGTGGAACTGTAAAGGAAACTTCTACCGTAAGTTTTGTTTACTTATGCTAGTTGCTTTATTTTCGTTATGGATAATTCGCTGAGTTTCTTATTTGGTAATGCTACTACCACTGCTAAGGTAGTAGATAAGCCACCACCTGCTGAGAAAGATGTTTTCAAAATACCTACAAGAATTATTGATCGTGTTATGGATAACTACTATGTTGGGGATGGAACTGTCCATCCTGGTGATCATTTACTCTTTATACACGAATTATGCGGGTTGTTCAAGTGTGCAGGTATTACTACAGATCAAGTTAAGAAGAAGTTATTCTCATTATCACTGAAAGGAAGAGCTGCGGAATGGTATAAGCTGCTGAAGAATAGTCAAGCTCTGGAATGGGAGGAAATAGTGCCTCTCTTTTATTCAAAGTTTTATCCTCCTAGTGAGATTCATAAAGATCGGAATCAAATATACAACTTTTGGCCACTTGATGGAGAGAGTACAGCTCCAGCTTGGGGGAGATTGAAGTTACTAATGCTCAAATGTCCCATTCATGAGCTCCCCAACAATATTATTATCAATAACTTTTATGCAAGGCTCCCTCTGCGTGATAAAGATTTATTGGATGCTTCTTGTGCTGGATCATTCACTCGCATGGAAGAAGAAGCTAAATGGGATCTTCTGGACCGTATTCAAGACAATACTGAAGCTTGGGAGAATGACAAAGGTAGAAACTCAGGTATAAATTATGATTATGAATGCATTGAATCTTTTATGGGAACTGATGACTTTCAAAATATTAAAAACGCTTATGGTCTAGATTCTCAAGCTATTGCTTCTTATTTTAAGGCTTTTGCTTCTTATATTGAAGTGCCTAAAAAGAAGTGGAATAAGTATCACGAACCTTATAAAGATATTGTAAGAGTGTTCCTGCAAGAAATACTGAAGTTTATACTGCTAATCATGTTTTACCTGAACCTTATATTGAGAAAATGCCTTTCCCAGTTAAGGTAAAGGAACATTCTATGATAGCTAGTATGGTTAATGAAAGTATGAATAAGGCTGTTGAACCTAATAAACAAATGGTTGATGAACCTATAATAGCAAGTGTGAAAGATTTTGTCACTAAGTATGAGGAAGAGGGACACCCTATCCTTTGTAAGGATACCTCTAATATTGTTTGACAAACTAGTGTCATGAGAGCTAGTATTCCTGTGTTTTCTGTTAGAATAAGTGATCATTGCTATGATAGTCCTTGTGATAGCTATATTGTTAAGTTTATGCATGATACTGAAAGCTATTATGAGAGAGGGAAAAGTGTTCTTATGCATCTTAATAATATCAAGTTTCCTCGTTTTATGCTGAAAGTTTTTATGTTGCACTTCTTTTGCCTTCTTATGCAAGTTGCCTCTGGTTTTAACAACTTGTTTGTTTACAAAATCCCCTTGCATAGGAAGTGGCTTAGACTTAAATGTGTGTGTTTTTGCTTATTAATGCTCTCTTTCACTTCAATTCATATCCCTATGAGAGCTTTTTCAAAATTATCATGCCCATCTTAAAGGCTATAAAGAAAGAGCTTTATGGGAGACAACCCAATTTGTTTTTGATTTCAGTTTGTTTTTGTTTCTTTGAGTTTTGGAAGTTATTACTTCGGTAATAACCGCTCCTTATCCGTTTTGTTTGGTTTTTGTGTCAAGATCAACCTCTAATGTGAGAGAAGTAATATTTGGGGAAGTTGCTGTCCCGAAACAGATTTTTGTGCTTCACCGTAAAAATTCGTGAGAGACCTCTGTCTGTCGGATTGAGCTGTAATTTTGTGTGCTTATGCCCCAGGTTGTTATTTAACTTTCGTTAGTTTTGAACTTTTTGATTTGAGCGACAGAAGATTTTCGAAAAAATTGATCTTTACCTGCTGGTCTGTGTTGACAGATTTTGCCACTCTTGCATTTGCTTCTTTATTCGATTTCCTTTTTGAATTATTTTTGGGTTTTCGGAAGGAGTTGCTATAGTAGCTTTTGTGTTGATGGTTTTCAGTTGAAGTTGGACTCAAAAGGTTTTATCACTTCTTTTATACTAATCTTGCTAATGAGAACTGTGTGGAGTTTTGTGTGAAAGAAATTTCCATGGAAATGGAGACAATGGTGTAATAAGGAAGAGAAAGGTTTTATGACTCAAGTAATAAGTATATGAAGATGAAGATATCAATGATATTCAAGAGTTGACCCCGGAAGAATCTACTAGATACCAAATTCAGAGACCTGCAGAGTCCGTGTTCAAATAGGTAATAGTTCTGGTAACAAAAGTTCCGCGAAAATACAATCCAACTATATTTTTGCAGTTTTCAGTCAATAAGGAAAGTTTCGAAGCGAAAAAGGGATGGAACCGGAGCCGGGGTGTCCCACACCACCCCATGGAATGGTCCCACCCCTGGCCACGCCACCAGGTGGTGAGGCCACCCAGGACTCCGCCTCCGACTCGTTTTCTCCCAGTTCCTTCCTTTTGATGTGAAACTTCGTAATATATAACCCCCCGGATCTTCCGAGGTTCGTATATTGTGTTTTCATCGTGTTTTTGTTTCGATCTGTTTCTGTCAGGACATACTCTTTGAGAGCTTAGAAGCACAATGGTGTCCTCCAAGGATGAAGGGAAGGAGCCCATAGAGGAAGACCTCCAAGACCCCGAGAAGGAGAAGGAGGTCAAAAGTGAAGGTGAAGAGGAGCAAGGCCAATGTCCGCATACCGGCACCACCATTGCAAGCATTGGATTGGTGAAACCTGCCAAGATTAGAAGGACTGCACGGATGCAGACTGGGGGGAAAGCTCCTTGTCACAGTTTGGCTCCACGGTCACTTCCTCCACGCACCAGGAATCTTTTCCATACCCTTATCCATGAGCATCAATACCAGAATATGCCCAAGGAGAAATTACCCTCCAATTGGGATTTGCCTCGTTCTAGCCATGCAGGAAAAGAAGACTTCAAGGAGGAAGAGTGGGGAAAGAATAGCAAGAGCTGGAATTCTCAACATGACATGATCATGAGCCGCATTGAGCAAAACTCACAGCTGATTCGTAATCTCACCTTCGAGATTGAGGACTTTGGGAAACTGATCAAGGAGCTCATCGAGAGGATACCACCAACACCGAAGGAGTAACTCGTCATCAGGTTTGGCACCCCCTTGGTTTGTTCCAAGCTTGGGGGAGTGTCGCGGTATCACATCACTATCTTCTATCTTTTTACCTTATTAGTAGAGTCATATCATGAATAGAGGAGTTATTTTGTAGTATGGTTTGCATTATGGAAGTGTCCCCTCTCTCGTTAGATATGTATCCCTCGGTGTGAGTTGCCATTATGGAATATTAATGAGAAGTTCTATCATTCACTCTTTTGCATAACTTATGTTAGTTTTCAATTCGTGGTTATATGATTGATCTTGTTGTTAGTATTGGTAGCACTTTGGGATCATTGAGTTAATTTAGTTGGTTTTGGCAAACCTGGCACCATTAGTAGCAACACCTTTTTGAGAGTTGAAAAGAAAAAGATAGAAGTACTCTAAAGAAAAATAATTTCATCATCTTTCTTTCTTGATTTCCTCATAAGTCTAGTATTCTCTAGTTAAGATCTTTTGTGCTTCCAAGGAAGATTGCATGTTTGTTTTTATCATTTGTATGTTTGTTTGTTTCCTTCAACTCTTATACTTGCTACCCAGCCTTGCTAGCCAAAAACCTGTACTGAGAGGGAACTCTTCTCGTGCATCCACCTCCTTCAACTCTAAATTCGAGAGTTGGGTTGCATGATTTTTCTATTCATGTACAAAGTAATGCTTTGAGTGCGGGATGGAGTCATGACCATACCACTACTCTTATCATCCGCTCATGCACATTGAATTGGTGGATTAATGTGATTTCACTCATTCCACGGAAGTCAGAAGTGGCCTCTATCTCTTGATACTTTGACTTCCATCCTTGTTTCCTAGAGTGTTCTCTCGACGAACGTGACCAACAATATCTTGTTGGTGATCGCGTCTATCTCAAGATGGAGCAAAATCTTCAATGATCTAGTGAAAACAAATGCAAAATCTTCTCTGTCCTGTTCATTCAACCGGTGCTCGATAACGTCAAACAAGACGGATGGAAGATATCCCTGACTTCAATTTGTCTAATTCTTTTCTTTTAGTAAAGCCAATTATGGTTGATGCCATCAATCACAAAATCTATTTCAATAACGTCATGGTTAAGGGAAACAAGAAGCTAATCTGAGAAGCCCTCAATTCTAAACTTCTTTTGTTGTTAACAAGAACTCTATTGTTTGAAGGCAATATGGTTTTTCCAAACTTCATTTCTTAAATCTGAGGGAAGAAACAATGCTATTGTCATTGTGGTTGATAACTTCTCCAAAGCCACTCTTTTCTTCCAGCGAAACAAAGAATCATATTCACTGGAATCTTTTCATCTTTAATCCTAACGATGTGCCTTTCTTTCTCCTCGATACATCGTCCTTTCTAATTCTTTCAAGAAGTGATTCTATTCTTTTATCGTGTTCTTGAGAGAACCTGAGCTATGTTCATCCTATCTTTCTTGTCTCATGGAAATCCTTCAAATTCCTCTAGCATCTTGTTTTCAAGAAGCAAAATGCAGACTCGCAACAAGTCTAGCAAGTTTTGCAAGGTGTAATGGTCGCACCATTATGTTGTTCATCAACTTGGGAACGCGAGGATCACCTTCGTTCCCAACACCCGCCTCTCCTTTTGCCTTTTTCTTTTTCCTAGGAATATCAGGGCGAGATTCTTGTTTAGTGGGGAGAGTTGTAGCATCCCAATTGTCTAACAATTGCAATGCTACTTGCCTAGTCTATGTAGTGTTACTTCCTACATGTCATTTATTGCATCATCGTTATATCATGCTCATGTCACCATGCCATATTGCATTTGAGCATCATATAAAACCCCTTTTAATTTGGTTCTTCTCCTCATAATGCATTTTCCTTATTATTATTCTGATTCTTAATAAATTGTAGTTGGTTCTTAGTATATTGCTTAATGCCCAAATTGAGTTGAGGGCATCTCTTTTAAATTCCTTCCATCTACTAACTTGCCATGTCACATTCACTTGATATCATCATTAATTCCAACCATATATATGTATGTGGTCTTTTTTTTTGTGTGGGTATTTTAGTTCCTGCCACATACATCTACATGGATCCATTCTTCTATTCATCTACACATGGGATCATATCCAGACCATTCCAATTATTCCATGTGTATTTCCGGTAACTTCTAAAACCTTGTTTTACCTTGCAATCTCTTAATTTTGCACCTTTCTTTTGGCTCACATACATGTGATATATTTTGTTTTCACAAAATATTCTCACATGCATGTACTAATGCGACCTGCAATAATAACCCCAATACCAATCAAACCCAAACCTAGCTAAGCTAGCTAGCTTGTTCTGCCCCAGCTGAGTCTGAACCGCAAGCGAGCCAACGGCCGCAACCTGAACCAAACCCCACTAAAGTCTGAAAGCAAACCGAGTGCACCCACCTAGTGAACCATCGAATCCTCTCTCCCTGTTTTATTCTTACACCGAGCATGCACGTGATCAGCACCTGCCCGAGCTAGCCCATGTCATGCGCGTGCCCTCTTTCCCCGTCCTCTCTGGCACAAGTAATAGCAGAGGCAAAGCCTCATCTTCAACTACCCCCTCTCATATCCATCTAGATAGAGATCCATCTCTCCCCACCATCTTCCTCGCCAAGCAAAGCCCTACCTTAGCCGCTACCATGGCCGCAACCTCGCTATCTTCCCTGCCAACAGAAGCCACTACCACGGCAAGAAGCTTCGCCTCAACCTGTTGATGTCGATTGGTACCTGTAGAACAAAGGGAAAGCTTCTAGAGCACAACGCCGTCTCCGTGCACCTGCAGCTCTCCGTCGTCTCCCATCGCTGCCTGGCACGTGAAGGCGCTCGCCGCCGTCGCCATGATCACCGCGCAGAAGCCGTGGCCAATCGGTGTCCTCGTCGCCGCTACCTCGAGCCAAACCATGTCACATCCCAATTATTAGAATTGGTACTGCATATCATACATGGCATTGCATCATGATCATCTTTGCAAAATTTCAGTTTAAAAGCCTTTTGCTAAAACCACCACACTTTTGCTTGTGCATTCATATAAATTGACCACTAGGGTTTTTACCTCGCAACTGCTAGAATGGTATTATATGAACATTCGGGTTGCATAGATGCATGGAGTATTCCAATACAAAACTGTAGGATTTTGTTTCATTCGAAATGGAGCTCTAAAACTGAAATTATGGCCAAAACAGTTCAGACTTGTTTTCAGATTCAGAAAATTCAGATAGCAGTTCAGACAGTTTCAGTTAACATCAGGTTCAGAAAAAGAATCAAAATAAAAAAAAATATAACCACGCCGGCCCAGTGGCCCACCCAGGACTCGCCAGCGCCAGCGAGCGGCGCGTAGCAGCAACCGCATGGCGCAGCGCATAGACGCCAGCGGTTGGCCCGCCAACAGCCAGCAGCAGCCTCGACGCTAACTACCGCCCGCCTGCCGCACCAAACCCGCCGGCCCAGCAGCCCGCCCCGCCCGGCCGACAAGCGGGACCCACCGTGAGCGCCTGCATGTCGAGCAGACCGTGCTCGACACGATCTCGCCTGTCGCCGCCGATTCCTCCGGGTGATACGATTTTCGTTTGAAAAACTCGACCCCAATCCCAACCAAGCACGGCCCTATATAGCCCTCGATCTCCTCTTCGAAACCCCCCTAAAACTCCATCTATTCCGCCGCCACGACGAAGTAATTGCTCGCCGGAGCAACCCGCCGCCGCCACCGCCATTACCACGGTAAGAAGCTTGGAGCTGACCCCGCGCCCTCTTCCTTTCACGGGAGTACCGCAGCGTGCCGCTGTACTGTTTTGACCTCTCCCCGTCTCCTCTACCGCGTGCAGGACCGCCCACGAGCTTGCCAGAGACCTCGCCGTCGCGCCGCTCCAGCCGCCAAGGACCACCGCCCGAGCACGCTCTAGTCCGAGCCGACCCTGCCCCCGAGACCGCCGCCTCCTGCCGCACCCCGTGAGCCATCTCGCCGCCGCCAGGGAACGCCGGAGATCCGCCACCGCCCACCGCCGACGACGCGCTGGTGAGCTCTTGAAGCTCTGCTTCCCCACCCCTGGATCAAGTTTCAACGACCTAGATCATCCTTGACCGTCGCAGTTGACCGCTGACCGGTCAATGGTCCAGTCAGCGCCATGTTGGCTTGACCCGACCAGTCAGCGGGAATATTCCCCAGGAATATTCCCCGCAGTTTTCTGAAAAATTAATAAAAGAGACAGAAAACTATTACAACTTCCAAAATTCATAAGAAAAGATTTACTAGTCCAAAAATAGCAAATAATATATCGTTGGATTCACAAAATTGTGTCAAATTTGTTTATAAAATAATATTGCAGGTTTACCGTACGTATTTTCCTGAGATTATAAAAAGGCTTAAAGTACTATAAAAATCATAGGAAAAGATTGGTATATCCTTTTGGCGTGATTCTAATTGCCCTTGGCTTTATTTTGGATTGTCCACATAGTAGTATTTTTGCCCAGGTTTTACAACCCTTTTTACTGCAGAGGCTTAGTGTTTTGCCTAAAGGCCTATTAATTGGGATAACAAATTGTATTGTTTTTGTTTTCATTGCATTAAAGGTTTTTCCATGCATCATGCAATAGTAATAAACATCAGAGAACATCGAGAGGTTACTGAAACTGTTATTAAGCTATCATGCATGCATTTGTGCACTTGTCTATGATTGTGTATGTTTGTTTATGTGTTGATTTGTATCGTGTAGATTGTGACGAGCGCAACGCTTGTTTCTACCGCCAAGGAAAATAGATGCTATTTTGTTCATACCTTGTCCTACTATTTTCTCCTATGCATCTGTAGTGTATTTCTGTAGATATTGTGTAGGGATTACTATGTTATGCTATATCCTATATATTGTGGTAGGAATTTCTTGTAGTTGAGCCCCATTCAATAGATGTGCTTAGACTTGCTGTGAAGACGGGGGAAGGGATCACAATATGGTGAAGTATGTGTTTATTTAAACTAAAACAACATAATGTTAATGAACTACCTGGGTGGAATGGTTGGATTGTCAATGGAGTATGGATAATGGTGGGGAATGCCGCCCAGGGTACTGAGAAGGATTGGTTCTCTTTGTTAAAGTAGCTTACGTGTGCAACCATGTGCCAGTAAGAAATGGGTGGTTGGTTGGACTTAGTAGGTTGTGGTGATCCGAACCCAACATAGCCAGAGATGTAGTGAATGGTAGGTTGGGACCGGTGCGCAGTGAGGTTTGGAGATCTGCTTCCTGAAAGGTCTTATCTTGGTCTTCTCCCTATCATCACACAATATGAGTGTGGTGGTACGAGGTGGATTGGCCAGGTCATATGGGTAAAGTGTATAAACCCCTGCAGGGTGTAAAACTAAGTACTTAGCCGTGTCCCTGGTTACGGACGATTGAGTTGTTTGATCTTGAGACCATGATATATTCTCACTCATCCTTATTTCCTAATTACTAAAACATGATGGGTGAACCTAATGGGTTGCTGTGAACCAAATGGTTTACGAAAGTAGGATAAATGTGTTTGAAAAGTGCAAGCTAGCCACAGCTCCACTAGCCAAATAAGCATGTAGATGCTAGGTGCATTGTCTCTTCGGGGCTGCTACGTTTCATGTTGTAGGTTATTCCGATTCCGAGTGATCGAAATAGGTCGCGGTACTCCACTCGACACTTGTTCCCTTGTGGGCAATTTGAAGATGGATTAGTTATCTTTATTTATGTTGCTATTTGAATAATGTGTAAGCTAGCACTCGAGCTAAGCGAATATTGTAATAATTGAATCTTCTGGATCTTCGTTATTTATAATACACGGATTATTACTTTGTTATTTCATCTATGTTCTATGTAAGCCAATGAACCAATCCAAGGATTGGCATGTTGCATAGAAGCTACAATATTTTCAGTACTGTAGTATTACAAATGGTATCAGAGCCATGTGTTGACTGTTGGATCGTGACCTAGGATTGGAATAGCAAGCCTCATATTTAATTAAGTCTATTTTACAATTCTATCTTTATTCTTATGCCTTCATTCTAGTAAATTCTTATCTTTTGATGTTCTCACTCTTTCCTCTTTACAATTGATAGATGGGAGATGCCACCAGAGTTGAGTATGTTAAGTTCCAATCACCAAGACACTTTGCAAGGCAGTTGGCGGAACTTTGTCAGACGCTGGGCATGCTAATGCCGATGTCCAAAGGAAGGCGGATGAACGCATATGTGCCGGGAGATCGCGTACGGGAGATCACCACCATTGTTCTTGCAGATCCCACCGTGCCTAGCATTGAGAACCTGAACCGCACCAAGAAATACCTTACTTGGGAGCAAGGAGTGGAGTCAGCCATGCATGAGACATTGTCACGCATGTGCTATCTTCACCAGCACCGCCTACCAGCGGGTTCACCCTTCCTTGCACTTGGGAAACGGAATGAAGACGGGGACGTGATGGTTACCGCAGGCAACCGGAACAACATGCCATTCCATGAGAAGTATCTAGAGGACATGGAAATTAAAGCTTGGGAGAGGGAAGAGAAGCTGATGCAGCAAAAGGAGGCGCTGGATTATTTTCAGGGCACTCTGCATTTACAAGGATATGAGATGGAAACCCTGCACACCGCTGTGAATACAATGGAGCAAGCCCTTATTGGTAGGGATCAAACCATAGCGGACCTCAATGGGACCATAGCGGAGAGGGATGCCACCATTGAGGAACAAAAGAATGTTGTGGTGGAAATGAATGCTACAATAGTGGGACTGAACTAAACTATTGTGGGGCTGAACCAAACTATTGTGGGAATTACTCAAGTTGTGGCGGAACGAGATCAAACCATTGTGGAGATGGCTGCCCAGATTGCTGCCATTCAAGCGCAGCAGTACCCGCCACCAAATAATGGTAATGTCAATGGTGGCAATGATGATGATGATGCGGGTAATGGTAATGATGGAGGCAATGACAATAATGGAGGTGATGACAATGACGGAGACAATGACGATGATGGAGGCAATGACGATGGAGGAGATGAGGTGAACGCATTTGCTGAAGAAAGCAAGCAGGAGGACCCCGATGAGGTGGACTTCGAGGACTCGAGTGCTGAAGATTCAGGGGAGGTGTACACGCCACCGCCATGGCATGCACGAGGATCGAAGCGCCAGCGCATGGACTCCAGAACCTATTGCAATCTGTTCATCAAATAGTTAGAGATGGTCCTCCAAAATTAGACTTCACTAGGATTTTCGTTAGCCGCTATATATCGATCAATGTAAACTTTGTCACAGTTAGATATTGTGTTTAGGATGCTCTATTCAGTACTATGAAGTTCCAGGATTTTTCTCGTGTGATTTATTAATGGTTTTGTCAAGTTTTGGGTAAAATCCGTGTTATTGCTGCAGCAGTTTTCTGCTGAATCTGCTGTACTGTACAATTTTTCATATTTTATTGATAAATGATAAAAATCTGCAAAATTGGTTTTATATAGATATCCGGCCTAGGGTTTATAGGAGAGATCTGTCCGGCTATGACTAAGAGTCAGTTACAGAGTACATCTTGAACTACAAGTAACACTATGGGTCTAAGTCGGTAAGTCTGCTGGGCCTTCCCGTATCCGGATTGGACTCCGTCTCTTCTCCCTAACTGGGCCGCCCGTGAAGCAAAGGTCTAACCCGAAGTGGGCCACCCTGGTCAGTGAGGACCGTGAGGATACCTGGAAAGTATATCCCCAACAGCAGCCCCCGGAAGTCTCCAAGATCCAAAGTCGGATTCATCATCGTCTAGCTTGATCTTCGGCTTGCAGAATCTTGAAGGGTTCCTAAAACTTCACAACAAAACATACGATCCAGGTCTTACAATAAGTCGGACCTATCAACATGTTACTCGGACTTTCTAGCTTGATTTCAAACTAAGCCGGAACTTGGTCTCTGACGTCATCTGACACTCGTCATGGTCAAGTCACGCCATCTGACAAACATCCTGTCAGCATGACTGTTGGTGGGTCCGCTGTTCACGGAACCGAGGCGTCGTTTTAATGCGTACGCAGAGATCGAGGCGACGTAATCATCCCGTGGGTCCTTCCCAGTTCCTTCCACGACGCATGGCATTTACACAGTGCTACTCGCACGAATCTTGGCGCATGCAGGTGGTTATAAGGGGTGAGGATTCTCCTTCTCCTCTCTTCACCTGTTCCCTTTGTCGTTTCTTCTTCTCCACATCTTCCCAGCGCACAGAGCTTTCCCTCCTCCCAGATTTCCTAGCGTCGCCCACCTAAGGTTACCGGCGCACCGGAGAAATGGCTTCTTCTTCCTCTTCCGGCTTGGCGGCGGCAGAGAAGGAAAGCAACCAGGAATCTGGATCCCGTGCCTCCTCGACGACGAGAAACTCCAAGTCATGGAGAATGAAGGTCTGCTCCGCGCCGACGACTGGTAGAGCGGCTTCAGCGAAACCATCCCCCACCCGCGCGCCGACGAGCGGGTCCACTTCGGCACCCACCTCGACAGAGGTTTATCCTTTCCTCCCTCGGAATTATTTTCCGAGGTGATTGATCACTACGGTGTACAACTCCACCATCTTCCACCGAACTCTATCTTAGAAATGAGTTCTTACGCAGCTTTGTGCGAGGGGTATCTCGGCATTAGGCTGAGTCTCACCTTGTTTCATTTCTACTTCCATGTCTGTAGAAACTCTATCACTGCCGGTAATCCATATATTACCAGTACTATTAGCCTTTCTCTTAGACGCGAGCATAGTTATCCTCGCATTTCTGCCAGTGACTCGGTCAAACAATGGCCAGCCACTTTCTTCTACCATAAGGATATTCCTGCTCCCGGCAAAGGTACTGCTTTGCCGTCTTTCATCGACGGAGCCGCCACGGCCCAACCATCTTGGGACTAGGCCCCTCTGGCTCTCAGTGACGATATGATCCTCGCTAAGAGGCGGATCGAATATCTGATAAAACACAAGGGCTTGAAAGGATCCAACCTAGTCCAATGCTGGGTCGCACACCGGATTCAGCCTCTCCAACACCACGGCGACCGTCTGATGCACTCCATCACGGCATCAAAGAACGACTCCCTCCGCATCAGTCCTAAGGCTTTAAAGCCACAGGATTACATAAGCCAGATTAATTGGCTGATCAAGGAGCGGATTGAAAGGAAGATTCCGGACTTGTCTCTGGACATGCATACAGCGGAAGACCCTTTGGTTTCGGTAAGCTTCAATAATAAACCCTTTTATGTGTTCCATCCTTTAAGTTATCTCGCAATACTGAGATGTTTTCTTCTTTTCAGCTTGCCGACCTCCCAGAGTCGGAATTTGCTCCACTCGAGGGATATCCTCCAGAGTTTTCTCAGGAGGCGGAACTGGTCCCATTGCCGGACATTGTGCCTAGGAAGCGCAAGGCTCCGACAGTAGCCAATGGCACAAAGGAGGTGCCCGTCGTGAAGAGGTAACTTTCAACACAACTTTCGCCTTTGTACCTTACTCTAATTTTCTTCCAAGATGTAATGTTTTCCATTCCATTACATTCTCAGAGCTAAGCAACTCATCAAGGGAAAGGGGAAGGGAACTTCTTTGAAGCCCCTGCGACAGACGAAGCTAACCATAGCTTCTCCTGCCATGGCTCCTCTGACTCCTGCCCCACAATCCTCTACAGCGCCGGTGATTACTCCTTCGTCGGCTGTCGTAGAAGATCCGGCTCCTACTATGGGGCCAGCGACCCTTGAGTCGCAGACTGACGCCACCACGGATGGCTTAGGTTTAGATAAGGGTGAACCCTCTTCGGGTAATGATCCCTCGGCAGAGACCTTTGCCGAAAACCTCCTTAACAATCCGGGGCTTGCCAAGTTTGGCCTGTCCCGGAAATTTGCGGAGGAGATCCAACGGCTGGCCCGGTAATGCCTGGAGAAGAGAAATCTCTCTGCCGAAGAAGAAGCACAAGAGGTGGGGGACATCGAATACTTTGACCTTCTTTAACAAGTTCGTCTTTGCAACGAGGGACTTAGAGCTGGTGTGCTTCTACCACCTCCGGTTATTCCACTCACCCTCGCCGAGAAGGTTACCACCGAGGTGAACATGTGTCTGAGCAAGCTCACACATGAACATCATGTAAGTCGGAATTCCAACTCACGATTTTCTTTATTGCATTTTATACCATATCCTCTAGCCCCCAAGCATGAAGTAGGATATATGATCCGGGTTTATGCTTCCTTAGGATGCCAAAGAATGAACTAGTGTAGCCCCCAAGGCTCATGCTGATATTAGTTAAAATATTAGCCCGAGTCTTCAGTAGACTTCTGACCTTGGGTATTCTGACTTACAGAAAGTTAATTCATATAACCAGGATTTTTTGAAGAACATCTGCAACAAGCAGAGAGAGATCAGATCTCTCCGGCTTGAAAATGCTGAGCTAAAAGTCTCCAAGGATGAGGCCGAAGGTAAACATTCCGAGACTCAAATCTTGCCTTTGTGTTTTCATAGTCGAATATTTTTTCTGAACTGTTGTTCTTTTTTTGACTTACAGCACAGGTAAAATAGTCCTACGCTATGATTGAAGAGGCCGAGAACCTCAAAACCTTGGTGGTGGAGAACAAATAACTTCGCCAAGAACTAGAGAAACTCAAGGCAGATCATGAGAAGAGCATCGCTCAAGTTCTCGAATCTTCCTCCATGGCTACTGATGAGCATGATCGTAAGATTGCTGCTCAAGATCAGAGAATCTCGGATCTCAATAATTAACTTTGCAAAGAGAAGGATCTTTCTGAGGCGCTCCAGGCTGAACTCCGGAGTCTTCGAGAAGAGAAGACTAGAGTTGACGATGTCATCTTTGGTAAGCTTCCATCTTTCTGACTTGTATTTATGCTTCGACTCTTTCAATGCCACATTTGTATTAACTGTTTTGTGTACAGGTCCTCAGAACTTGACGAACTCCAGCTCTGCTGAGCCTCGCACCCACCGTCTTACCCAAGTCGGTGATCTGCTTCATGACTTCTGCCAATCCTTTGAAGATATGCGAAGCTCTCAAGATTTCGGATATGCATAGCATGTCAGATTTTCAGGTGCGGGACAAAGCGAAGGAGATGCCGCAACTTGTCCAGGACTGGAATATGTCCTACGCGCGATCCGCGGCGCAGAACGCTCTCACCATGGTCATGAGCCACCATGGAAGCATGGAGATATGGCAAGTGACCAGAGGGTATTCTACAGTGGATGAAGACGGATAGGAGCAAGACATCAAGGCCATTATGGACTCCTGCGCTGGATATGGATGTCACGTAGCTGACTTAACCAGCTACGACACTCCCTTCTTCACCCGCGTGGACATGCCGCCTCCGCCTCCGGAAGAAGCAGCTGAAGTTTCCGATGATGAACAGATAGTATCGAATCTGAACATCTCGGAACGTTATCAAACCGAGGCCGATGCATCCAGCGAGCCGGCAGCTCCTGCATCCTCTCCTGCATCATAATTATCAGAAGCAAATGTATTATTCCGAGAAACATTTATGGGTCTATAAAATATGTAGTACTATAATTTTGCTAGTGCTAAGCTTTTGATCTATTCAGCACTTTTGGCTTTAAATTTTTGTGTGCCTGAAATGTTTACATAAGCACTTATATTTTTTTATCTATACTTATCGTTTATCTAGCTTTCCGCCTTGTCCCTTTTGTGAGCCGGCTAAACCATCTGCATGGAAACTTTGCCAAGCAATGGAGCTCAATTGCTAAACCAGTTTAAACTCGGAAACAAAGCCGACTTCCAGTACCAACAATTCACTACTCGGAAAATACCCGCATCCAGCAATCAGACAAATAACCAAAGTATAGACTTGAAACTTTAGAGTTATACCCGAAGGTAGCATTTTTAGAATCAGAAACCTAAACCAGAACAAACATGAGCATAGAGTACTTTCAAGTATTCTGGGATTTTCGACTATGACATGATCATTTGGAAATAAGATGGTAAAAAACTTCTCAGAAAAAACTTGAGGCAACCAAGACTTTTATTTCTCACAGAGCATGTACATATGTATGATTACAAAGAAGAATAAACTAAGATTAAGAGGGACATAGCTGAGCAATATTCCATGGTCTGTCTAACTCATCCGGATTTGTACTGCCTCTAGCTCTCTTTCTCTTCTTAGTAGCAGGTCTGTCTTTGACTGGCCTCATGTCAGTTAAGTAGTACGAACCATTGGCAATACTCGACTAACTAAAAAGGGCCCTTCTCATACTGGGGAAAGTTTGTGCTTTCTTTGTTGCACAAGCCGGAGAACCAAATCGCCTTTATTGAAAGATCTGTTTCTGACTCTCTGGATATGATACTTGCGTAACTTCTACTAATAGGCTGTTGATCTCATTTCAACAACGACGCGAACTTCTTCAACTAAGTCGAGACCATTTTGTCGAGAAATCTCGGCATCTTCTTCGATATACGCGGCCACTCTAGGAGAAGTGTGAATTAAATCACTAGGAAGAACTGCTTCTGCGCCATAGACCAAGAAGAAAGGTGTGTATCCGGTTGACCTGCTCGGAGTCATTCGTAAACTCCATATTACAGAGGGTAATTCCTTTGCCCAAGCCCCCGCAGCATGTCGTAGTGGTGCTTCGAGTCTCGGTTTTAGGCCTTGTAGGATTAAACCATTTGCTCTTTCAACTTGTCCATTAGCCTGTGGATGTGCGACTAACGCAATGTCAAGCCAGATATTTTGTTCATTGCGGAATTCGGCCAATTCTCCCATAGAGAAATTACTCCTGTTGTCCGTGATAATACTATGCGGATAACCATACTAGATTATAACATCCTCAACAAATCTTTTGGCTATTGCTCCATCACAACTAGTGACGGGTTTAGCCTCAATCCATTTTGTGAATTTATCCACCATCACTAAGAGGTGAGTAAATCCACTTGGAGCACGTCTAAATGGTCCTACCATATCAAGCCCCTAGACCGCAAAAGGCCATGTTATAGGTATTGTTTGCAGCCGACCAGCCGGAACATGAGCTTGTTTGGCGTACTTTTGGAAGCCTTTGCATGTCTTGAATAATCGTTCGGCATCTGCCTGAGCCGTAAGCCAGAAAAATCTGTGTGTAAAAGCTTTTGCCACTAAAGATTTAGCTGCAGCGTGGTGACCACACTCGCCTTCGTGGATTTCTCTTAAGATCTCCACTCCTTCTTCCAGAGATACGCGGCACTGAAAAACCCCATAAACACTCCGCTTATAGAGCTCACCTTTAACTATGGTCTAGGCTTTCACTCTTCGGATGATCTGCCGGCTCAGAACCTCGTCTTCGGGTAATTTGCCATCTACCAGATAGTCAAGGTAGGGTTGAGTCCAGCTGGGAATTACAGCCAGAACTGCTATTAGAGGTGAGTCGGATTTGGTCGGATATTCCTCATCCACTCCCTTTATTGAGGGAACTTTGAGGTGCTCTAAAAAAGCGCCATCTGGGACCTCTATCCGTGCAGAGCCTATCCGAGATAATGCATCTGCTTCCTTGTTTTCTACTCGAGGGATGTGTTGAACCTCAAACCCTTCGAACGATTTAGATAAATCATCCACGACAGCTTTATACGCTGCCATGTGCTTATCTGCATTACAAATATCCGACACTTGCTGAGCAACAAGATCCGAAACTCCATAACACATCAAACATCGGATGCCGATATCCTTAGCAATCCGGATTCCGTGTAGCAATGCTTCATATTCAGCAATATTGTTTGTCACCGTGAAGTGGATCTGCAACACGTATAGAAGTTTATCTCCTTGGGGTGGTTTGAGCACCACGCTAGCCCCCGAGCCCCCTCGAGCCTTAGACCCATCAAAGTATAGGGTCCAATATTCCAAATCAGGGAGGGTCATATTCTCCTTCGTCTCTGTCCAATTAGCAACAAAGTCGGCAAGGATTTGGGATTTGATTGCTGTCCGAGGTTTATACTCAATATCGAAAGCTGAGAGCTCCATGCCCCATTTGGCGACGCGTCCTGTGGCATCACTGTTGTTGATTATATCTCTCATGGGAGCTGTGCTCACCACGGTAATTGGATGCTCCTGAAAATAGTGTCGTAACTTACGGGATGCTAGGAAAACACCGTAAGCCAGCTTTTGATAGTGCGGATACCGCTGTTTTGATTCTGTCAGAACCTCGCTGACAAAGTAAATCGGACGCTGCACTAAGTGTTCCTGATTTTCCTCCGGTCTCTCCACCACCATGACGATACTAACGACTTTGTTCGTTGCAGCAAGATAAAGCAACATCGGTTCCTGTGGTTCCGGTGCAGCAAGGATAGGAGCAGATGAGAGTACTTTCTTCAGGTCTTGTAGTGCAGCTTCAGCTTCATCGGTCCACACAAAATCCTTTGTCTTTTTCAAGAGTTTGTATAATGGTGCGGCTCTTTCACCGAGCCGGCTTACAAACCGACTGACTGCAGCGATGCAACCAGTTAGTCTTTGTACGTCCTTCAAGAGAGTTGGCCTGGAAATATTGAGTATAGCCTTGATTTTGTCCCGGTTCACCTCTATGCCTCTTTGAGACATGATGAAACCTAACAATTTTCCGGCTGGGATTCCAAAGAAGCATTTCTTCGGATTAAGAATGATGTTGTATTTTCGTAGATTGGCGAATGTTTCCTCCAAGTCAGAAATAAGTGTTTCCTTCTTTTTGGACATCACCGCAATGTCATCCACGTATGCATGGACATTGCGTCCGAGTTGGTCGTGGAGGCAATGCATCGCTGCTAGGTAGCTCTCGTTCTTAGCCGAAAGGCATCGTAACAAAACAGAAGGTTCCGAAAGGGGTTATGAATGAGGTTTTGACTTTGTCAGATTCCTTCATCCGGATTTGGTGATAACCAGAATATGCGTCGAGAAAACAGAGGAGTTCTGAGCCTACCGTAGAATCGATAACTTGATCAATCCTAGGCAGAGCGAACGGATCTTTTGGACAAGCCTTGTTCAAGGCAGTATAATCAACACACATCCTTAAATCAGTGGTGTCCTTTTTAGGGACCATTACAGGATTGGCCGACCACTTAGTGTGGATGACCTCTTCTATGAATCCGGCTAACTCGAGCCGCGCTAGTTCCTTAGCTATTGCCTTACGCTTTTCATCGCCAAAACATCGTCAGGACTGTTTGACAGGTTTAGCGTTCGGGTTTACATTTAAAGAGTGCTCGGCAAGTTCCCTAGGTACTCCAGTCATGTCAGATGGCTGCCATGCGAATATATCTTGATTTGCTTTGAGAAACTTGACGAGCACGCTTTCTTATGCGCTATATAGGCCTACGCCTATCTGGGTCACCTTGGAGGGGTCATCATCCTTCAACGGCGTCTTCTTCGTCTCTTCTGATGCCTTGAACTCCGGATTCGGCTTTGTCACCTCCTTCTTTGTTGCGGGCATCTCGGACGGATCTATGCTCTTCTTGATCTCCTAGTACTCCTGGGCGTGCAGCACGGCTTCAGCAAAAGCGGCATTTCCATCCTCGCAGTCTCGCACTTTCTTCGGGTCTCCCTGATGGTGATTACGCCATTGGGACCTAGAATTTTCATCATATTGTAAATGTAACACGGACGAGCCATAAAAGCCCAGTAAGCCGGACGTTCGAATATAGCGTGGTACGCGCTCTTTAATGAGACCACTTCGAAGGAAAGTGCCTCCATCCGATAGTTCTTTGGAGTTCCAAAGGTAACATCCAAAGTGATTTCTCCTAGGGAATTAGCTTGTCTTCCTGGGACAAATCCGTGAAAAATCACAGAGCTATGGTTCAGCTGGGTCTCCGAGATCTTCATCCGGCGTAGCGTTTCGACATTGAGAATATTGATACTACTGCCGTCGTCCATGAGGGTCTTGGAGAAACCATAACTGTCAATAAGTGGATTGACGATTAAGGCGTATTTTCCTTGCATGTGTAGCTTAGGCGGATGATCAGCGCAGTCAAATGTGATTGCCACTTCCAACCAGTCCATGTATTGGGAGACAGCCAGAACTATTGCGTTGAGCTCATGTAGAACTGCTTTCTTGACCTTTGCTGGTTGAGAACCGAGGAAGGTGACATAAGTGTCTTTTTTGGTCGGAAATTTTTTCTTCCCTTCCAGCTTGGGATTTGAAGCATCGGCTTCCTCCATGTCAGAATATTCCTTGGTCTCTTTATCCTTTTCGGAATTCTTCTTTCCCTTCTTCCGCTTAGCTCTGTAGCCTGCGGTATCATCTCTTTTAATGTCGTCATTGAAACGACATTCGGCGTTTGTGTGGGACGAGCCCCGATTGGCATTTAGGTGATGCACCAATGGGTTGTTGGCAATGTCGGCCCAAGTGTAGGTTTTGCCTGGTTGCTGGTCTCCTCTACCTTGAACTCTTGAAGTCCCACGGCCATGCCCTCGGCCTCTGCCACATCCTCCTCGTCCTCCAAACCCGAAAGTAGCAGTAACCACTGCCGTTTCCGCGTTAGGTTTCTCTTCTGAGGTATTTTTGCGCTTCTGAGCTTGCTGCTTTGGTTTTTTTGCCGACTGTGGCACAACTAGGGCGTTGAGTAATCCCTCTGCATCGTCGTTAGCATCTACATACTTGCTCGCTGTTTCTATCATCTCTCCCAAGTCAGTAACTTTGTCACACTTCAAACGATGACGCAGCAAACTGACTGGGAGACCTGCGATGAAAGCTTCAATCGCAGTTTGATCATTTACTCCCTCGCAGGAGTTCTTTGTGTCGATCCATCGTCCGAGGTAATCCCGACAAGTTTCTCCGGCTTTCTGGGTGCAACGTTGTAGGTCTCCGACCATACAGGGCCTCCGGTATGTGCCTTCGAAATTCCGAAAGAACGCAGTTTGCATGTCATACCAGTTATGGATGGTGTTCTCTGAAAGTTCATTAAGCCATGATCGTGCCGTTTTCCGCAACATGAGTGGGATATATCGGGTGGCGACCAGGCTGTTTTTGCCTTTGGCAATGCAACAAGCTTGGAAGAAATCCTGTAACCAGGTATCTGGTCGAGCAATGCCGTCGTAGGCTTGGATATGTCGTGAGATAGCAAATCCTTCCGGGAATCTTGTGGCTCTTATGCATGATCCGAAGCACTTTGGGCCCACGTAGATATCATCATTTTCATAGCGCCGTGCCTCTATGTTGGAGTTGATCCTGTGTCTTGCGTCATTCGGGGATAGAGATCGTCCCGAGTGTCGGCTATGGCTGCGGTGCCTTGGAGACGGACTTCGGCTTCTGCCACCACCTCCTCCACCACAACGCCCTCCATTGCCTCCCTGGGGGCCGTTGTGATGGCTACATGGCGGAGAGGGTGGAGCAGTTGGGTTATTTCCGGCTGATCGCCGGCCTCCGTCCGGAACGTCATTATTCCTCTGGGGAGGGTCATTATTCCGGTTTCGGGTATGGTCTTCATTGTGACGAGCCCCCTGCCGGCTTGTCTCAGCACGGTATCCGTTGTTTCTTCGTCCATCATCCGGACGACTTGCATGTTTAGGAGGTGGCATTCTTTGTCGGCCCTCCTCCTGACATTTCTCCTTATCATCGTCCCTGCGGTCTTTCGACTCTCGCCGGGGCGGGTTCCTCGGATTCATTTCAGAAATTGCCTCTTGCTCTGCAACTGGGTTGACTTTACGCCAGTCACGGGAAGCTTTGTGGTGCTGTCCCAAAGATCAGGTTCTGGAGTAATTATCCTCCCTGCGGTCGGAACGGTGATGCTGCTCCAGAATGCGCTAGGGTCTTACGTCAGCCCATGCCGGGTCTGTGCAACACTGGTCGGAATCAGAGACCAGCTTTTGACTTCCAGTCATGGCGACCTTTTGCTGCTCCAGTCCCTTGTTGAGTAGTTTGATTCCCAACCAGATCTCCTCCGGGCCTGGATTAGCCGATAGAATCTCTCGGGCCATCACGATATTCTGTACCAGGGTTGGATACACCCAATCCCCTTTGCTATCTTTCCGAGGCTTCCCCATCTCTTTTCTGAAAAGGACGGCGTGGATCTGCGGGAATTGGTTGTCATCGGTATGACGTTTCCTGGTCTTCTGGTCTTGCCTGGAGTTGTACTTCCCCGCAGATGCTATGCGTTTCTTTTCCTCCTCAATGTTTTTGGCTTCATCGAGGAGTACTTGATGACGCGCTTCCAGGGCATGTGCCCTATTGTCCAGTTCTTCAGCAGCAAGTTCTGCAGCTGTAGGAATAGGTGTGGTTAATGCAGCATCGATGAATTTACGTGCACCTTCAGTGATCACGTGTACATCCACCGGTTCTTCTTTCTTGGGGTCTCCTGGGATAAGTGCTCCATCTGAGTCCTCCTCGTATTCCTCGGCGATTACCTCCTCTACCAGAGGGTCTTTTGCCAGGGTCTTGTTCTTCTTGTTCTTCTTCTTTGCCTTGTTGGCGGCGTCGGTAGCAAAGACGGCTTTGGGTCTGTTTCCCGGAGTCAAGCTCTGATCGGTACTTTCGGACCTCTGGATCTCGGGATTATCTCTGATTTCCATGTCATCCTGCGCTTTGGGAGAGTGTTCCCCGGATCCTTCATCCATGGCTTCTCCTTCCTGTGCAGCTTTAGAGTTATACTCCTCTTCATATTCCGCGGAGAACTTTCGGAAATCTGCTGACGTCATCGATTCATCTGAGGATGCGGGTACGTCGGCGTTTGTTCCGATTGCCTCCAGCACAGAGTCGGTGTTGTCTCTAGCATCGGCAGAGCCGAATCCGGATCCCACATACCCGACGAAGTGCGATGCGTGCTTCCTGAGGTACCTGCAGCTTTCACGATCAGCTTCGTCGAAACTTTTGATGGTCTCGAGAATTGCATCTATGCCTGAGTTTTGCATTATCATGCGTTGCAGTGTGTACCTCAGGAAAGGCCTGTGTGTCCTGGCGTCATCAGAGACAGAATCAGTGTCATTGATATGCTCCTCCTGGATTTCGACTTTGGCGGGTGGGTCGATCTGGGATTCGGCCTCTCCAAGGAGATCCACTCCAGATTCGACTTGGACCGCTAGGTCTTCTTCAGGCTCGGATTTCTCCACTATCTCCGCAACTGGTGTAGGCTGGGTGGGATTAGGGTTTTCTGAGATCCAGAACTCTGCCACCTCCGCGGACAAAGGGGATCCAGAAATTTCTCCTGCCTCTATCATCACAGCTGGGGTGGGTGGGACAGGTTCAAGAAAGTCGATGTAAACATCGATCTCGCCAAAAGACATGATGGTGTAGGCAGTCACAGCCTCCCTAGCCGGAATCCAGGTCTCGTCGAGAACGATGAGAGGGACATCGCTGGCATAGAGGATGCGACCGACGGTGATAGTCTCGCCGATTCTGATTCTTGCAGATTCCGCTCGGAACATAGATCCGAAGCTCACTTGCCCCACGGTGGGCGCCAACTATCGTCAGATTGATGACAAGTACGCCATGAGGGGGTCCTCGAGGCGTGCGGAAGAGAGGGGTGTGAGACGTACGGTGTTCCGGGATGGTGAGCACACAAGTTTACCCAGGTTCGAATCTGCTGGCTTTGGACGGATCCTACTCCTGCTAGCAATCCAGTAATACGGCAGATTCGAAATATGGGTTACAAGGGTTTGCCTGTGCGAGTTGAGATTGTAGACTATTGAGGGTAGGTGCCCTAAAGGCTCTCCCTAGGGCGGCTTATATAGATATCCGGCCTAGGGTTTACAGGAGAGATCTGTCTGGCTACGACTAAGAGTCAGTTACAGAGTACATCTTGAACTACAAGTAACACTATGGGCCTAAGTCGGTAAGTCTTCTGGGCCTTCCCGTAGACGGATTGGACTCCGTCTCTTCTCCCTGACTAGGCCACCCGTGAAGCAAAGCTCTCACCCGATGTGGGCCACCCTGGTCAGTGAGGACCATGAGGATACTCGGAAAGTATATCCCCAACAGGGTGTTTCCTTGCTCCTACTGGTTCGATTAAACCTTGGTTTCTTACCAAGAGAAAACTTGTTGCTGTGCTCATCATACCCTCCTCTTGTGGTTCCCCAACAAGCTCGATATATTTTGGGCCATCAAGTACTTTTTTTGGCGCCGTTGCCGGGGAGTCAAGGACATCTTCACAAGGGGAGTCCCTCATAACCAATCACTTTACTTTGTTTTTTTGTTTTGCTTAGTTTCTTTTGCTTTGTTTGCTTGTTTCTTTATCAAAAACACAAAAAAATTAGTTTTACAAGTTTGCTTTCTTTATTGAAAACACACAAAAAATGACTACACTTGAAAATACTAAGTTGTGTGACTTCACTAGCACCAACAACAATGATTTTATGAGCACACCTATTGCTCCACATGTTCTTGAAGCTACCTTTTTTGAGATAAAACCTGCTTTACTCAATCTTGTTATGGGAGAACAATTTGCTGGTATTAGTAATGAAGATGCTGCTGCCCATCTAAATAACTTTGTTGAACTTTGTGAGATGCAAAAGCATAGGGATATAGATGGTGATATTATTAAGCTGAAATTGTTTCCTTTCTCTTTGAGAGAAAAAGCTAAAGAATGGTTGAATTCCTCAACTAGGAATAGTATTGATTCTTGGACTAAGTGCAAAGATGCTTTCATTGGAAAATACTATCCTCCTGCTAAGATTATATCTATGAGAAGTGAAATAATGAAGTTTAAACAATCTGATAATGAACATGTTGCTCAAGCTTGGGAAAGAATGAAATCTTTGGTAAAGAATTGTCCCACTCATGGACTGACTGCTTGGATGATCATACAAACCTTTTATGCAGGATTGAACTATTCTTCAAGGAACCTATTGGACTCTGCTGCTAGAGATACCTTTATGACCATTACTTTGGGTGCTACAACAAAGCTTCTGGATAATATGATGGTTAACTATTCTGAATGGCATACTGAGAGAGCTCCACAAGGTAAGAAGGTAAATTTTGTTGAGGAAACCTCCTCCTTGAGTGATAAGATTGATATTATTATGTCTATGCTTGTTAATGGGAAAGCCCATATTGATCCAAATAATGTTCCTTTAACTTCTTTGGTTGCTCAAGAAGAGCAAGTTGATGTGAACTTTATAAGAAATAACAAATTTAGCAACAATGCCTACAGGAATAATTTTGGTAACAACAATTATAAGCCATATCCTCCCAACAATGGTAATGCTTACGGAAATTCCTAGAACAATAATAGGAGTGTTCCCTCTGAACTTGAAGTTATGCTTAAAGACTTTATTAGTAAGCAAACTGCTTTCAATAAAACTATTGAGGAAAAACTCTCTAATGCTGAAAGAAATATAGCATCTTTGGCTGAAGCTCAATCTTCTTTGAATAAAATGGCTACTAAACCTGAAACTAATGATAAATCCTTTGTAGCTACTAATGCCATACAAGTAAGAATTGATGAAAATGTTAGACTATTAGCTGAATTACATGCTAAGTGGGAAAGAGAAGATGAAATTGCTAGAAACATTAGTGTTTCTACTATCACTACCACTAGTGTTGAGGCTAGTAATAGTTCTACTACTTTAAATGTTAAATTTGATTTTGATCTTGATGGTTGCAATATCTCTGAAGTTATTAAGTTCCTACAAAAGCTTGCTAAAAGTCCTAATGCTAGTCCTATGAACATGGCCTTTACAAAACACATTACTGATGCTCTCATAAATATTAAAGAAGAAAAGATAAAACATAAAGCTTCTATTCCTATAAAACAAGGAGATGGTTGGGAACCCATCATTAATATGAAAGTGAATGACTTTGATTTCAAAGCTTTATGTGATCTTGATAGTAGTGTTTCTATTATGCCTAGAAGGATTTATGATATGCTTGATTTGCCTCCACTTGAAGATTGTTATTTGAATGTCCCACTTGATGATAATGCTAAAAAGAAACTCATGGGGAGTATTAATGATGTTCTTATTATGGTTAACAATGCCTATGTCCCCGTTGATTTCTATGTTTTGGATGTTGAATGCAATGCTTCTTGTCCTATTACTTTGGGAAGACCTTTTCCTAGAACTGTTGGTGCCATTATTGATATGAAATAAGGCACCATTAAATATCAACTCCCACTCAAGAAAGGTATAGAACACTTCCCTAAGAAGAAAGAGAAGTCTTCTTTTGCTTCTCCTATGAAAACAAAATTTGGTTTTAATGCTTCTTCATTTGAGAACACTTGATTCTTCTTGCTTCTTATGGCTAACTTAAAGGCGTTAAAGAAAAGTACTTATTGGGAGATAACCCAAAAGTTTTAGATGAGTCTTGGAAGTTATTAATTCAGTAATAACCTCTCCTTATCCTTTTTATTTTCTTTTTGTGCCAAGAGTAACCTCTAATGAGAGAGAAGTAATGATTGGGAAAGTTGCTGTCCCGAAACAGATTTCTGTGCTTCACCGTAAAAATTCGTGTAAAATCTCTGAACGTCTTTTTGAGGCGTGAATTTTTCTGCTTCTGCCCCAGGTTGTCATCAAACTTACGTTAGCTCAACACTTTTTTATTTGAGCAACAGAAGGTCTTCGAAAAAATTTGTCTTTACCTGCTGGTCTGTTTTGACAGATTTCTGCCATTTTCTGCATTTGCTTCTTGTTGGTTCCTTTTTGAGTTCTTTTTTGGAATTGAGCTTTTTGAGGGAAGTGCTTCAGTAGCTAGTGTTGTAATGGAAGTTTATTTGGTGTTAGAACTGAACCTTAAGACCTATTATCTTGAGTGCGCTAATGTTGCTAATAAAGATTGTGTGAAGTTTTGTATGAAGGAAAAATTTCAGGTGTATGGAAGGAATGAGTAATGAGATGAAGGATGGACTAAAGCTCAAGCTTGGGGATGCCACGCATGTCACTCCAAGAAATATCCAAGAAGTACAAGCGTCAAAGCTTGGGGATTCCCAAGGCATCCCCTTCTACATCAATAAAACTCCCAGGTTTCTTCCAAACGTTTCATGTTTATTGTTTCATGCACATTTGTGTTGTTCTTGGAGCGTCTTCTTTTTCGTTTTTTTTTGGTTTTTCATTTGATTTTGTTTGCTTAGTTTGCTGAATAAATTGGTTGGACCCCCTCTTTCATACATTGGTTTTCAAATAGTTTGGTTTGGAAAAGAGTAGGAAAGTTCATGCTTAAGTGGTAAAGAGAGCTTGTTTTTGACTATGGCCTATGCTTTGTCATGCCATGCTTGATATTGTTTTGGATTTAGGCTTAGTGTTCTTTGATATAGCATGACTTGTTATAAAAAATTGAGATTGCTTAATGTTCCTTGGATGAATCATGCGTTGTTTTAGCATATTAAAGCATAGTATAGTGGTATTCTCCTTTGATTCTTTATTTGGGTTGACTTGGCGCATGCTCACACCATGTTATGACTATCTCAAGTCACCATAGACTCTATGATCCTTTAGTTTTCAACTTGTAGTATCACTTTATGCTTTGATCAATGATGTTTTGTCGCTCTGCATGATTATGGCCATTATTGCTCTCTTAGTTTGTCGCTCCCAGTCTTTTGCTAGCCTCCACAGCCAAGTATGAGTTCCACTCATGCATCCAACTCCCTAAACCAAGTTATTCCAAAGAGTCCACCATACCTACCTACTAGCATATGCTATTCCAAGTATATTCATGTTTTTGTTTACCTTCCGAATTAAACTTGTTATGAGAAAACTAGTGATTAAAGCTCTCACAAACTTGATGGCACACTTTACTTTTCTTGCCCTTAATAAACTTGAACCATTGTGTCGTCTATGTTGGATATGCTTGAACTTATTCGTTGGGAATTAGCAGAACCATGTTGTCATGGGGAACGCTTTCAACATTGCACTTGGTACTTGTACCTAGTTGATATCATGCTCTTTTGTCTATGGATGTCGTCGGTGTGAAATGAAAGGGGAGATTATAAGTCCATGGAGTTATGTATATGTGTTAGAGAACCGCCTAGGCCGCCGGTCTAATCCATGCTGACATGGTGGAAACCTGCAGCGTAACAATAATGAGCTGTCTATGAAGCATTCTTCTTATAAAAAAAGAGTCCTATATTGAGAAAAAAGAGAAAAATAAAAAAAAGATTATGAAAAGAGGAAAGAGAGAAAAATGGACCATATTCCCATGGTAAATAAGAAGATTGTTGAGATGCTCGTTGTCTGCTTGCCTTGTCATTTTGATATGGGGATTCTTCCATATCATCGGGCAAGGGGTACCCCGTTGGCGGTTCTCTATGATACACATGTACTTACGATGACAAGAACTTACCGGTGACTAAACTTGAGTAGCATGAGGAGCGGCCCTCGTATTCAAGGGACATGAGATTCCTAACTTATACTTCGTCAAGCATGTACACCATAGTTTGTTCACTTTAACCTTAATCACTTCAAGATGCTTATGATAGGGCAATGAGAGCTGAAAGCTATTAAGTACCATAATTTTTGGAAGCTCTTTATGAAACTTGAATCTCTACTTCCTTCTATGAAGGTCTTTCTTCCACCATTATATTGAGTCTCCACCTTCTATCTTTATGCACCTACTTTGAGAGCATAGTGGCCATTCTTAGTTCTATGTGCATTGTTCCAAGACTAGTTTATTGATGTATAACTTGATATTGCTTGTTTTAAACTATTTGTATGTAGTCACTCTTATGAACTTTGAAGGTGTCCTATGCATTTATATTTGCTACTCTATGAGGGACAAGCTAAATGCTATTATGCTATGTTTTCTTTATGTGAAACAAACAAACGTCTTGCAAAGCATTGTTATTCATGAATCTTTTGTTTGTGCCTTTTCATGTTGCAACATAGTTTCTTTGTCTTATTGCTAGAACTTTGTCTTTCATGTTATGATTGAAGTACTATGATCCTAGCTTTGAATGTTTTACAAGTACTTTGATCATGTCTTTGATGGTGCATGTCACCTCAAAAATTATTCTTTCTTTTTATCTTTTACCTACTCGAGGACGAGCAGGAGTTAAGCTTGGGGATGTTGATACATTGCAAATGTATCTATAATTTTTGATGCTCCATGCTTGGTTTTATCTACTTTCTTGTGTTTTGTCCACACTTTGGAGTAATTTTCATATGATTTATTAGACTAACCTATTAACAAGAGCCACAGTGCTAGTTGCCTGTTTTCTACTGTTTTTGGTTCCAGGAAAGTCAGAAAATGAATATTCTCGTAATTGAATGGGACAAAAGCCAAAGTGCCTATTTTTCCGGAAGACATCTGATGCCAGAATATGAGACGGAGAAGAGCTGGGGGCCGGCTACACCACCTGACCGCGCGGCCAAGCCTGGCCCGCGCCAGGGGTGGCCTGGCCCGCGCCAACACCCCCTCGGCCTCTCCTTCCGCCTATATATTGCCCTCAAGACCAAAACCCTAGGTACCCAATCAAAAATCCATGAAAGAGTATGTAGCCGCCGTCATCTCCATCCCTAGATCAGGAGGGATCTGAAGCTCTTCTCGGCACCCTGGCAGCGAGGGGAATTCACCCTGGAGGCCTTCTTCATCATCATGCAAACCTCCGGTGTGATGCGTGATTAGTTCATCTCTGGACTACGGGTCCATCTAGTAGCTAGATGGCTAGTTCTCCTCCTTTGTGCTTTCATGTCTAGATCTTGTGAGCTCCGTTCATGATCAAGATCATCTATTTTTAATTCTGCATGTTGTGTTTGCGGGGATTTGATGGATATTGAGATGCTATTTTAGATGGATTATTGATTCTATCATGTCTTTGTTATTTGTGATCTTGCATGCTTTCCGTTGTTATTAGCTATCTTGGCCAAGTAGATGCTAGCAACTCCAAGAGTTAGTATTTATGCTCGATAGTGGGTTCATGCCTCTGGTAATCTGGGGAAGTGACAGAAATCTCTAAGTTACTAGATGTGCTGGTGCTACTAGGGAGAAAACAACAATCCTTTGTTCATAGAACAATCATATTGTTTACTTTACATGCAATTCGTAAAGCAATAATCTGTTGCTTGCAACTTAATACTGGAGGGGGTTCGGATGATAACTTGAAGGTGGATTATTAGTCATAGATGCAGTTGGATGGTGGTCTATGTATAATGTTGTAATGCCCAATCAAGTTCCAAAGGAGTCAATATTATTAGTATATGCATGTATTGCTTTTTTGATGTTTGTCAATTGTCCCGCTGTAATTTGTTCACCCAGCATGTTATCTATCTTAAGGAGAGCCACCTCTAGTGAACTATGGATCCCGGTCCTTTCTTTTACACACGATCTACAAACTGTTTATTGCTTTGTGTTTACTTTCTGCAAACTATTACTTCCTTCCATTCAATACATTTAATCCTTTGTTTTCAGCAAAACCGGTGAGATTGACAACCTCATCGCAAGTTAGGGGCAAAGTTCGGTGGTTGTTTTCAGCAAAACTGGTAGTGCGCCCTGCCAAGGCTCAGCTAGCAACACCTTTGGGGTGTTTCCTTTCTCCTACTGGTTCGATTAAACCTTGGTTTCTTACTGAGGGAAAACTTGCTGCTATGCTCATCATACCTTCCTCTTGGGGTTCCCCAATGAGCTCGATATATTTTGGGCCATCAGGGATTCATTCAGCCAAGTTCTTCATCTTGGGGTGCACCTGTTCTATTTGTGGAGAAGAAGGACAGTAGTAAGAGACTGGTGGTAGACTATCGCTCGCTTAATGAGGTTACCATCTAGAATAAATATCCTCTACCCAATATAAATGACTTGTTTGATCAGTTGAAGGGAGCAAAAGTATTTTCCAAGATTGATCTAAGGTGAGGATATTTCCAATTAAAGATCCGTGAGCAGGACATACCAAAGACCGCCTTCACCACTAGGTATGGTTTGTATGAGTATAGAGTTATGTCTTTTGGACTAACAAATGCTCCAGCATATTTTATGACCATGATGAACAAGGTATTCATGGAGTACTTGGGTAAATTTGTCGTGGTGTTCATCGATGATATATTGATCTATTCTAAAGATGACAATGAGCATGAGAAGCATTTGCGCCTAATTATGGAGAAGTTGAGAGAGCATAAGCTATATGCTAAGTTCAGCAAGTGCGAGTTTTGGTTGAACACTGTTGGTTTTCTCGGACACATAGTGTCGGGTGAAGGAGTTGCAGTTGATTCAAGCAAGGTATCGCCAGTCATTGAATGGGAGTCTCCCAAAAATGTGGGAGATATTCGGAGTTTCTTGGGACTTGCTGGATACTATAGGAGGTTCATAGAAAACTTCTCCAAGGTTGCGAAGCCAATGACTGAGTTATTGAAGAAGGAGAAAAAGTTTGAGTGGACAGAAGAGTGCGAAGCTAGTTTCCAGGAACTGAAGCAACGCTTAGTGACCGCACCTATCTTGTGTTTGCCTGATATTCAGAAGGATTTCCAAGTGTACTGCGATTCATCTCGTCAAGGACTTGGAAGTGTGTTGATGCAAGATGGAAGAGTGGTATCCTACGCCTCACGCCAACTAAAACACCATGAGTGGAATTACCCCATGCATGACTCAGAACTAGCGTCAGTTGTGCATGCGCTCAAGGTATGGAGGCACTATTTGATGGGTAAGCATTGTGATGTATTCACGGACCACAAAAGCTTGAAATACATATTCACACATAAGTAATTGAACATGAGGCAAAGGAGATGGTTAGTGCTCATAAAGGATTATGACATGAGCCTGCAATATCATCCCGGGAAGGCTAATGCTGGAGCAGATGCGCTAAGCTGCAAAGTGCATGCTAATGGTTTGACCGTGGGAGAGTTACTGTAGCATCCCATCTGTCTAACATATGTAATGCTACATGGTCTAGTAATATAATGTCTACTTCCTACATATAATTGTTGTAACATAATTATTTCATGCTCATGTCATCATGCCACCTTGCATTTGAGCATCATATAAAAACCTTTTTCATTTGGTTCTTATCTCATATGCATTATTAATTGTATTTGCCTCTTGATATATATTGTATTTGGTTCTTGATAAATGCTTGATGCCCAAGTTGAGTTGGGGGCATATATTTTATTAACTCCACCACCTTTCTTGTCACCACCTTATAATTCCACCATCCCAAGTATCCATGAGCTCTTATTTTCTTTTGACATTTAATCTAGCTCATGTGGACTGGGATGGATCCAATACCATTTCATTTAGCTTGGCTTTACTCCATATTTTGGGATGCATGTGTATAATGCCATGCTACATTATTATTGTTTTCACAAGAATAAAACATGGCATTTAATGCCCATGCATGGGCCATGCATATCACCACTATTATATTCTTTTGGTTTTTACTTTCATTATGGAGTGGATCTTGGTTCTTTGGGAATCAAGCCAAGTGGGCTCTTTTCTTTTCTCCACCATTCTTAGAGCACCACCATTTTGTTTTGTTGAACCATAGTGCATGCATATACAATTGGAGCCCATTTTTTTATTTCTCTTCACCTAGATCCTTCCACCTTATTTTTTTCTCCCTTCCATGTGACCTTTAAACACTAGCTCTCTCCTCTCTAGCTCAAACCCCTCTCTTTGCTTAAACCAAAACCTTCGCCTCTCCTCACCTTCATCTCACCTTGCATGATCTTGTTAGATCACATACCCCCCACCAAAAACCTAAGACCCTACCCTACCCTCTCTCTTTAAATGTTCTCACAAACCCTAAACCCTCCTCTCTCCTTCTCTCTAATCCGAGCTACCACCCCTACCTACCCCTCTTGCTCAACCCTAACCCTGACCTGCCGAGCTACCCCTCCTTCCCCTAATCTAACCTGAGCAAACCCCAAGCCTAGCTCCATGCCGAGCCTAACCCTAGCTCACCCTCTCTCTCTCGCTGCCAGCTGTCCCCACTAGTCCGAGCCAGTCTCTCACCCTCGACGTCCCCACCTGCAGCCACACCCATGCCGAGCCCCAGCTCGAGCACGTATGGAAGAGGGAAGAAAAGGTGGACGAGCCACCTTTTCACTTCACCGATTCCCCACGGCATCCTCCTCCCTCCCTCGCCTTTATCTTTTTCCCCACGCGTCCTAGCAACGGCCAGATCCATCCCTAGGGCCTTGCCCTTCCCCTCTCCTTCTCCACCGACGCCACCCTCCCTCTCTGTTCGCCGGTGCCCACCGTCGGTGTCCACCACCGATCCCTCGAACCAGCAGGCGGGCGTGGTGTGGAGGTTGTCGAGGAAGCCGAGGAGGTTCCCCTGCATCGTCCCGTACACGCCAACGAGGAGGAGACGCCCCGCAGCCACCAGAACCACGCCGCTCCGCCGCAAACCCTAGCTCTGGGTGCGCCTGCAACACCGTCGCCCTGCTGCTCCCCGTCCAGATCTGAGCCCACCAACGAGCCCTCGGTGAGCACCAAATCCTCCCTGACACCTCCTTCCTCGCCGATGCATCCTGTTCTCGCCGGACCACTCGTCGAGCGCCCTCTATGCGCCGGCGAGCGCGTGCGTTTGTTCGCCGCTACGTCGCAGAAGTACTCCTAGCCGCGTTTCCCTTAACCAGCACCAACCCCCAAGCCACCGCAGTGGTCACCGGCGCCTGTGCGCACGCATCGCGTCGCGGGTTCGAGCACCGCCGCGCCGACAATTTTGTCAGAACGAGGAGAAGAAAAACAGTAGCCGCTCGCGTTTTGCAAATCCCTCCTAGCCTTTTGGTTTTCTAAACCCGCGCTCCAATTGAACCCCACCTGTCAGCCGCTGTTGTAATTTTACAAAGAGGCACCCCAGGTTCAGCAGCCCCAACCCGCAACCCCTAGCGCCGCCAGGTGTCACGCCCGCATCGGCTACGCACGCGTATGGGTCCGCGTAACACCGGTCCCACTCGTCAGTGGGGATGGCTAGATAGATCCCGAGTAAGAAAAGACAGGCGTGCACCATGGTTGCCCAGTCAGCACTGGCCCCACCCTTCAGTGACTGGGGCTAGCTGCGGCTGAGTAAAAAGGGCTGCCTGTTTTCTGTTTTAAATAAATGTTTTCAGTAAATGTTTAAATACAAATTCAAATCTGTTTTTAAATAACTTTAAAATTATAAATCCAAATAATACAAATGGTATATGTTTTTGAATCAGAAAAATGAGAGGTATTCAAATATGCCATTCAAATTAATGTTTGAACACTTTAAATTTTCTAGATGATTAAAATTACAAGAAATTGCCCTTTTCCTAATTAATTAATAACTTTAATTCTATAACTCCAAATTCAACAAATAATATGTCTAAATCGATCAGCGCGACGAGCCTGTTCTAACTATGCATTCTTTGTTCTGAATTGCAGCATGCATCATATAAATATTAAGTGAACAGCAAGTGTTATGAGAGCAAAACATGACTAAAACTTAATAAAATGCTTTAATCTTGTACCCCACACCTCACCCATGCCATGCTACACTATTGCCATGCGAATTGTGCATCATTCATCATGGCATACTTGTTTGCTTGTCGTATGTAATTCATATGCTTGTGCACTTTATTTATGTTGGCCCTTGTTTGTTTGGTTCTTCTTCGAATACACGCCGAGCAGGGGATATATCAGGAATCCCAGGAGCACTACCTAGATCCGTCACTCGCTTCAACTGAGCTGCCAGGCAAGCACTACCACATGCTTGCATACATATAGTACCTATTTCCTCTATCTTATTCTTGCATCATTGAGTCGCGATTGCATTAAAATTGAATCCCAAGTATTGCATAGCCTTTACTTTTAAACCCCACCGAAGCTTGTTCATCCATCCCATGAGCCTTTACTACAGGAGTTGTTTGAGCCATGCGAGTCGTAGAACAACATGTGTAGGGTATGTGAGTGTCTGATGGATAACGAGATACCTAAACAACTTAACCTGAGTAGTAATGGGATAACTAATGAAAGTGGCACCGGTGGGCAATATCTGCTATTTGGTTCTTCATGCTCACTTGTGTCCCGTAGGACCCCGAGTACTTGATACCTGTTCCTTGACTATTCGCACTATCCACATCCGGGAGGCCTTATGGACCCCCCCTGAGCCAGAGCTTGATTCATTTCTATTTCTTGGGGCCACAAAGTAGTTTGGGGCTTTATTACTATCATGTACTTATGCCATGTTACTGCTTTATTTACGATTGTGCGGAGCACTATCGCTTTAGGATCGTGACACGTTTTCGCTGTATCGACAAGCCCAGTCACACTTTCCGGTTCCCAGTCATTTACAGCCGTCCACACAAACCCTGGGTCCGTTCCGGAGACGGCCAACTTCGTTGCGGGTAGCTTAGTAGGGTGGCCCCCTGAAATATTACTGAATCCTGTGATCGCTTTGTCGTGAATGCCTCGTTGGGTTTTGAGTTGGTTTTTCCGAGGTTGATCGAGTGTGTGTTGCTATTTGTGCACCCCTGCAGGGTAAATCTTTCTGAAAGCCGTGTCCGCGGTTATGGACGACTTGGAGCACAGTTTATCGATCATAGACAAGTATAACTAAAGTACCGCTTTTAATTTGACTAATTACCTGACTAGTAAATAGTGCAATACTCATGGAATGGTTAATAAAACTGCCAACGAATGTGGGTTGTTCGTCCGCTTTCTCGTTGGTAAGTGAGAAGGAGGATGGATCTGTTAATTATACTATTATAACTGTTGTTACTATTTAACGGACATCCGTCTATCATTGGTTAGGCGGATGGTTAGCGAGTATCTATAGACTTGTTAGTTATTATCTTTTGCTGCAATTGCGTCACCCTAGGTATATGTTCCCTTTAGAGGCATAAAGACTTGCTGAGTACCCCTAGGGTCTCACACGATAAATTGTTTGATTCAGATGAACAGGTGTACTCGCAAGATGGATACTGGGTGGAGGAGACGGATGATGTTGGCAACGATCACTCGATGTAGAGATTCCGGGAACGGGGATCCGTGAGATCTATGGGCGGGATGTGTTTATTTATGTGGCATCTTATGCCGATTTGCTTCTTATCCGTACTCGGATCGTGTTTTCCGCTTCCGCATAATACTCTGATGTTTGATGTATGAGGAGCTATCCTAAAATATTATCTCTATCTAGGATATTTGGATCTTGCCGTATGGCATTGCAATATTTCTATTTCTTTTAGATGGAGTCGCTCTGAGGACTGTTGTATGTGGCTTGCATACATACTCACTTCTGTATGTAGTTGATCCTTACTTTGCCGACACGCCTTCGTTCTTGTCCTGATGTCTGAAAGTGGTTAGGACGGCCGAAAGGTCTACCTGTGAGTGGCCCCTGGGCCCCACCGTACTATTTTAACCACTTTCGCTCATCCAGGCATGTAACTAAGAGCGTAATTCACCGAGGTAGTTACAATTGGTATCAGAGCCATCCGCCTTTGAGGTCTCAGCCAAATGGTCGTTGTCAGTCTAGCAAATATTTTGGGTAGCTATGTATACTAGGGAAAAACAAAACGCGAGAGTAGTACTGCTTCCATTTTTCTTCTTACCCACCCACCCACCCTTTTCTAGTAAGGAAGTGTAACGTTTTCAATCCTCTTCTAAAATTCAAACTAGGATTCACGTGTTCTGGGTTCCGTAGTACCATAGGTTGTGTGTGTGTGTGAATTCCTTCTCTATCTGTTGCATCCAAATGTTATCTCTATCTGCCTTTTGGTTATCAATTGTTGGTACATTCCATACCGACAGGCCTTTGTAAACCGACGCGATCTATCTGATTTGTTGTATACCGGTGCGATCTATCTTACTTTTTGTTATCCGACATTTTCTTGTTTGGGGTGTTCGTTTCCGTAGTTACTAATCGTTAGGTTCGTCTTAAGAAGAAGGTGTTGGGATATGTGTTTTACTTATTCATGTGCGAAGTAATGATTTGAGTGCGGGATGGAGTCACGACCATACCACTACTTTTATCATTCGCTCTTGTATATTGAATTGGTAGAGTTACTAATCTTGATTCGTTAAGTGGTTTTGCGCATACAGTGGTATTTTAATGCTGAAATTTGCGGAAAAAAATTCTTTGTTAGCTTGTGTACCACACTCCTTGTTCAGTCGTGTGCGATATGCTTAATATCTTCTAGGTGCTTTGAACTTGGTTGATATTTTAATATCATCTTAGTAATTTGTATCCTCTAATTTTGGTTAATTCCATTTTGGTACTATTTTGGATTATTATTATTCTCCATTATGGTACTGACTTGTGTTTTATATCAATCGCAGGATGGCACCACCACACCGTTCTGAGGAGGACATACCACCTGAACTGGGGGCTGCGTTGGCAAGTATTGCTAATGCCTTGGGTACAATATAGCAGAACCAGCAGCGATTTGAAGAAAGTGTCAGGAGGAATGAGTTTGTTCCGCTACCTCCACCTCCCAAGTGAGGAGACATCAAGAGTTTTCTGAAGTTCAACCCGCGCCACTTTGAGGTGTCTGATCAGCCACTTGATGCGGATGATTGGTTGCGTGAGATGTCAAGGTTACTGGTGATTGCTGATGTTCCTGAGCAAGAATGGGTAAAATGTGCCACTCACCTTCTGAAGGGAGATGCAGCTCTGTGGTGGGAGAATTACCTCAAGGCAAACTACACTGGTTTTCAGCCTACTTGGGAACAGTTCACTGGAGCTTTCAAAGAGCAATATCTGTCAGAAATTGTCATGGAGAGGATGAAGAAAGTGTTTCTCAACCTCAAGCAGGGCAATGCCAATGTCAATACCTATATCAGAAACTTCATGAATCTTTCTCGGTATGGTGGCGATGAGATCTGTGATGACAAGAAGAAGCAAAAGAGGTTCAGACATGGGCTCAATGCATCAATCAAATATGCAATCACTCATGCAAGGCCGGGGTCTTTTCTAGAACTCCAACATACAGCTCTGCAGGAAGAAGCAAGTAGGCAAGTGTTCGAGGAGTCCAAGAAACACAGCCGTGATGCAGCAAGCTCTTCAGCTATGTCAGCTCCTTCTAAGCGTCGTGTTTAGATTCCTAACACCCCACCGTCGCTCCCAGCTCCACCAAGACCTTCAAGCTACGTGGCAAGGCCACCAAAATCTTTCACTGCTGCTCCCAGGGGCTACAACCACAACTACCCTGGAGCGCCTGGCGGAGTCCCTGGCTACATTGCTCCACGTCCACCTGGTGCTTGTTACACTTTTGGAAACACTGGGCATCAACACTGGAATTGTCCAATGAACAACAAAGCTCTTCCTCCACCACCTCCAAGACCTGCGGCAAGCTCTTCTATGGTTCGTGCACCTCCACCTAAGGCTCTCAACATCAACACCAAGCCCGAGTCTACTGTTTCTCGTGCCAACTGTGTCAACGCCGCTCAAGCTGAGCATGCACCTGGAGTTGTGATGGGTATGCTTCCCGTTAACTCAGTCCCTGCACGAGTTTTGTTTGATTCTGGTGCTTCGCATTCTTTTGTTTCTCATAAGTGTGCGCATGAGCATGATCTGGCTATGGTTCCCTTATTGCATCGTCTGGTGGTACAATCTCCTGGGTCAAACATGAGGGTTGCTCATATCAGCCATGGCAATCAAATTGAGATTGGTGGCTCTTCGTTCTTGGCGTCCTTAATTATTCTGGGCAATTCTGACATTGATGTTATCTTGGGCATGGATTGGTTGACAGCAAATGCAGCTGTGATTGATTGTGCTAAATGCTCGGTTTCTCTGAAAATTCCTGAAGGCCATATAGTCTATTCTCCAAGTCTGACTCCTGCAATTCAGCTTTTCTCTTTGGCGGCTCTGAATGATGATGCTATGGAAGCTATTCAGAGTGTTCCGGTGGTCTGTGAGTTCCCAGATGTCTTTCCTGAAGAGTTGCCAGGTATGCCTCTGGATCGTGAGGTTGAGTTTGTGATTGAGCTTGAACCTGGTACCGCTCCTATCTCTAAGCGGCCTTCTAAAATGGGTCCTGCTGAGTTGGCTGAACTCAAACGTCAGATGGATGAATAAGAGAAGTTGGGTTTCATTCAGCACAGTACTTCTTCTTGGGGTAGCCCAACCATCTTTGTGAAGAAGCGAGACAAGACTGATAGACTTTGTGTTGACTATCGGGCTCTCAATGCTAAAACCATCAAGAATAAATATCCCCTTCCACGGATTAATGATCTCTTCGATCAGCTAGCTGGAGCTGTGGTATTCTCTAAGCTTGACTTGAGAAGTGGATATCATCAAATCAAGATTCGCAAGGAAGATGTTCCTAAAACAGCTTTCACCACCCGTTATGGCCTGTATGAGTACACGGTCATGTCTTTCGGTCTCACCAACGCACCTGCCACCTTCTCGAGGCTTATGAACTCGGTTTTCATGGAGTATCTTGATAAGTTCGTTGTGGTCTATCTGGATGACATCCTAGTCTATTCTAAGTCAAAGGAAGAACATGAAGAACACCTTCGGTGTGTCCTAAACAAGCTTCGTGAGAACCGCCTGTATGCAAAGTTCTCCAAATGTGAGTTTTGGCTGCCTCAAGTCACCTATCTTGGTCACGTCATCTCTGCCAAGGGCATTGCCGTCAACCCAGAAACTGTAAAGACAATTGTTGACTGGCTTCCTCCTGTAAATGTCAAAGAAGTCCGAAGTTTTATTGGTTTGGCTAGTTACTGCCGTCGCTTCGTTCAGAACTTCTCGAAGATTGCGAAGCCTCTTACCGATCTCCTCAAGAAAGGCAAGAAATACCTTTGGACTCCTGCATGTCAAGCAAGCTTTGAAACACTCAAAGAGAAGCTCACTTCCACACCAGTCTTGATTACTCCAGATACATCAAAGCCTTTCCAAATATTCTGTGACGCCTCTTTGCAAGGATTGGGTGCGGTCCTTATGCAAGAAAAACAAGTTGTTGCTTATGCCTCTCGACAGTTGAAGACGCATGAGATCAACTATCCTACACATGACCTCGAACTCGCAGCAGTTGTCTTTGCGTTGAAAGTATGGAGGCACTACTTGCTTGGCAACCGTTGTGAAATCTTTTCTGATCACAAGAGTCTGAAGTATATCTTCACACAGCCTGATCTCAACCTTCGTCAGAGGAGGTGGATTGAAGCAATCGATGATTTCGATTTGACCATCAACTACACTCCGGGCAAAGCTAATGTCATGGCCGATGCTCTCAGCCGCAAAGCTTATGTCAGCAACCTCATGGTGGAAGAACAACAACCTCTCTTGTGCGAGGAATTCCGTCAGCTCAACCTTGAAATTGTGGATCAAGGGTATCTTCTGAACCTTCTGGCAACCCCTCTCTTGGAAGAAAAAGTCCGCTCCATTCAACTTGGGGATCCTTACACTAAAAAGATCATCTCCAACATTCAGCTTCCGAAGTATGAGTCCTTCCACGTCGATGACCAAGGCACTCTTTTCTTTGAACACTGGATGTTTGTTCCGAACTACCCGGGTTTAAGAGAGCAAGTTCTTAAGGAGGCGCATGATTATGTTCTTTCTATCCACCCTGGCAGCACTAAGATGTACATGGACTTGAAAACACAATGTTGGTGGCCTGGATTGAAATGATATTGTGCCAAGTATGTCTCGGAGTGTGATGTCTGCCGTAGAGTTAAAGCTGTCCATCAGAAACCTTCCGGTCTTCTACAGCCATTGAAACCTCCAGAATGGAAATGGGAGAAAGTAGAGATGGACTTCATCACTGGTTTTCCAAGGTCGCAGAAGGGCAACAATGCAATCTTTGTTGTCATTGACAGGCTGTCTAAAGTGGCTCACTTCTTTCCCGTCAAGGAAACAATTTCTGCAATTCAGTTGGCTGAGCTCTATATCAACAGAATTGTCTCTCTATATGGAGTTCCTCTTGAGATTAGTTCAGACCGTGGAAGCATCTTCACTTCCAAGTTTTGGGGAAGTTTCCAAAATGCTTTGGGAACAAAATTGAACTTCAGCACAGCTTACCACCCTCAATCGCAAGGACAAGTTGAAAGGATCAATCAGATTCTGGAAGATATGCTCCATGCTTGCGTCATCTCTTTCGGCATGAAGTGGGAAGAATGTCTTCCTTATGATGAATTCTCTTACAACAATAGCTTCCAAAAAAGTCTAAAGATGGCACCATTTGAGGCTCTTTATGGTCGCAAATGCAGAACTCCGATTGGTTGGTCGGGCGCAGGTGAAAGAACATTGTTTGGCCCCGACATAGTAACTCAAGCGGAGAAGGTTCACATCATTCTTGAAAATCTGAAGGTTGCTCAAAGTCGCCAGAAGAGCAACTATGACAGAAAGCACACGGACATGGAGTATGTCCCTGGTGATCTCGTTTACCTTCGTGTCACTCCCATGAGAGGCACGCACCGCTTTGGTATCAAAGGAAAGCTGGCTCCTAGATACATTGGTCCTTTCAAAATTCATGGAAGAAGAGGAGAAGTTGCTTATGCTCTTGAGCTCCCTGAAAAACTCAAAGTCCATGATGTTTTCCATATCTCTCAACTCAAGAAGTGCTTCAAGGATCCCGGCAGGACCGTGGACCATGAACTCATAAATCTCCAAGAAGATCTGTCTTACCAAGAACACCCCACAAAAATCCTTGAAGTCGCAGAAAGAAGGACTCGCAACAAGTCCATCAAGTTCTGCAAGGTGCATTGGTCGCACCATTCCGTTGATGAAGCCACTTGGGAACGTGAGGATGACCTCCGTGCCAAGTATCCTACCCTCTTCGTGTCTTCTTCTTCTTCTTCCTAGAATCTCGGGTCGAGATTCCTGTTTAGTGGGGGGGAGTTATAGCATCCCATCTGTCTAACATATGTAATGCTACATGGTCTAGTAATATAATGGCTACTTCCTACATATAATTGTTGCAACATAATTATTTCATGCTCATGTCATCATGCCACCTTGCATTTGAGCATCATATAAAACCCTTTTTCATTTGGTTCTTATCTCATATGCATTATTAATTGTATTTGCCTCTTGATATATATTGTATTTGGTTCTTGATAAATGCTTGATGCCCAAGTTGAGTTGGGGGCATATCTTTTATTAACTCCACCACCTTTCTTGTCACCACCTTATAATTCCACCATCCCAAGTATCCATGAGCTCTTATTTTCTTTTGACATTTAATCTAGCTCATGTGGATCGGGATGGATCCAATACCATTTCCTTTAGCTTGGCTTTACTCCATATTTTGGGATGCATGTGTATAATGCCATGCTAGATTATTATTGTTTTCACAAGAATAAAACATGGCATTTAATGCCCATGCATGGGTCATGCATATCACCACTATTATATTCTTTTGGTTTTTACTTTGATTATGGAGTGGATCTTGGTTCTTTGGGAATCAAGCCAAGTGGGATCTTTTCTTTTCTCCACCATTCTTAGAGCACCGCCATTTTGTTTTGTTGAACCATAGTGCATGCATATACAAGTGGAGCCCATTTTTTTATTTCTCTTCACCTAGATCCTTCCACCTTATTTTTTTCTCCCTTCCATGTGACCTTTAAACACTAGCTCTCTCCTCTCTAGCTCAAACCCCTCTCTTTGCTTAAACCAAAACCTTCCCCTCTCCTCACCTTCATCTCACCTTGCATGATCTTGTTAGATCACATACCCCCCACCAAAAACCTAAGACCCTACCCTACCCTCTCTCTTTAAATGTTCTCACAAACCCTAAACCCTCCTCTCTCCTTCTCTCTAATCCGAGCTACCACCCCTACCTACCCTCTTGCTCAACCCTAACCCTGACCTGCCGAGCTACCCCTCCTTCCCCTAATCTAACCCGAGCAAACCCCAAGCCTAGCTCCATGCCGAGCCTAACCCTAGCTCACCCTCTCTCTCTCTCTCTCTCGCTGCCAGCTGTCCCCACTAGTCCGAGCCAGTCTCTCAGCCTCGACGTCCCCACCTGCAGCCACACCCATGCCGAGCCCCAGCTCGAGCACGTGAGGAAGAGGGAAGAAAAGGTGGCCGAGCCACCTTTTCACTTCACCAATTACCCACGGCATCCTCCTCCCTCCCTCGCCTTTATCTTTTTCCCCACGCGTCCTAGCAATGGCCAGATCCATCCCTAGGGCCTTGCCCTTCCCCTCTCCTTCTCCACCGACGCCACCCTCCCTCTCTGTTCACCGGCGCCCACCGTCGGTGTCCACCACCGATCCCTCGAACTAGCAGGCGGGCGTGGCATGGAGGTTGTCGAGGAAGCCGAGGAGGTTCCCCTGCATCGTCCAGTACACGCCAGCAAGGAGGAGACGCCCCGCAGCCACCAGAACTACACCGCTCCGCCGCAAACCCTAGCTCTGGGGGCACCTGCAATGTCGTTGCCCTGCTGCTCCCCCTCCCGATCTGAGCCCGCCAACGAGCCCTCGGTGAGCGCCAAATCCTCCCTGACACCTCCTTCCTTGCCGATGCATCCTGTTCTCGCCGGACCACTCGTCGAGCGCCCTTTGTGCGCCGGCGAGCGCGTGCGTCTGTTCGCTGCTGCGTCGCAGAAGTACTCCTAGCCACGTTTCCCTTAACCAGCACCAACCCCCAAGCCACCGCAGTGGTCACCGACGCCTGCGCGCATGCATCGTGTCGCGGGTTCGAGCACCGCCGCGCCTCGCTCCGCGCCGATAGTTTTGTCAGAACGAGGAGAAGAAAAATAGTAGCCGCGCGCGTTTTGCAAATCCGCCCCCCCACAGCCTTTTGGTTTTCTAAACCCGCGCTCCAATCGAACCCTACCTGTTAGCCGCTGTTGTAATTTTACAAAGGGGCACCCCGGGTTCAGTAGCCCCAACCCGCAACCCCAGCGCCGCCAGGTGTCACGCCCGCATCGGCTACGCGCGCGTATTGTTCCGTGTAACACCGGTCCCACTCGTCAGTGGGGATGGCTAGATAGATCCCGAGTAACCAAAGACCGCCGCACGCCGTGGTTGCCCAGTCAGCACTGGCCCCACCTGTCAGTGGCTGGGGATAGCTGCGGCTGAGTAAAAAGGGCTGCCTGTTTTCTGTTTTAAATAAATGTTTTCAGTAAATGTTTAAATACAAATTCAAATCTGTTTTTAAATAACTTCAAAATTATAAATCCAAATAATACAAATGGTAAATGTTTTTGAATCAAAAAAATGAGAGGTATTCAAATATGCGATTCAAATTAATGTTTGAACACTTTAAATTTTCGAAATGATTAAAATTACAAGAAATTGCCCTTTTCCTAATTAATTAATAACTTTAATTCTATAACTCCAAATTCGACAAATAATATGTCTAAATCGATCAGCGCGACGAGCCCGTTCAAACTATGCATTCCTTGTTCTGAATTGCAGCATGCATAATATAAATATTAAGTGAACAGCAAGTGTTATGAGAGCAAAACATGACTAAAACTTAATAAAATGCTTTAATCTTGTACCCCACACCTCACCCATGCCATGCTACACTATTTCCATGTGAATTGTGCATCATTCATCATGGCATGCTTGTTTTCTTGTCGCATGTAATTCATATGCTTGTGCACTTTATTTATGTTGGCCCTTGTTTGTTTGGTTCTTCTTCGAATAGACGCCAAGCAGGGGATATATCAGGAATCCCAGTAGCACTACCCAGATCCGTCACTCGCTTCAACTGAGCTGCTAGGCAAGCACTACCACATGCTTGCATACATATAGTACATATTGCCTCTATCTTATTCTTGCATCATTGAGTCGCGATTGCATTAAAATTGAATCCCAAGTATTGCATAGCCTTTACTTTTAAACCCCACCGAAGCTTGTTCCTCCATCCCATGAGCCTTTACTACAGGAATTGTTTGAGCCATGCGAGTCGTAGAACAGCATGTGTAGGGTATGTGAGTGTCTGGTGGATAACGAGGTACCTAAACAACTTAACTTGAGTAGTAATGGGATAACTAATGAAAGTGGCACCGGTGGGCAATATCTGCTATTTGGTTCTTCATGCTCACTTGTGTCCCATAGGACCCCGAGTACTTGATACCTGTTCCTTGACTATTCGCACTATCACATCCGGGAGGCCTTATGGACCCCCCCTGAGCCAGAGCTTGATTCATTTCTATTTCTTGGGGCCACAAAGTAGTTTGGGGCTTTATTACTATCATGTACTTATGCCATGTTACTGCTTTATTTACGATTGTGCGTGGAGCACATGTACTGTTTAGGATCGTGACACGTTTTCGCTGTATCGACAAGCCCAGTCACACTTTCGGGTTCCCAGTCGTTCTGACCGTCCACAAAACCACAGGTCCATTCCGAGCCGCCAACCGTTGTGGGTAGCTTAGTAGGGTGGCCTTACTAAATCCTGTGATCGCTTTGTCGTGAATGCCTTGTTGGGTTTTGAGTTGGTTTTTCCGAGGTTGATCGAGTGTGTGTTGCTATTTGTGCACCCTTGCAGGGTAAATCTTTCTGAAAGACGTGTCCGCGGTTATGGACGACTTGGAGCACAGTTTCTCGATCATAGACAAGTATAACTAAAGTACCGCTTTTAATTTGACTAATTACCTGACTAGTAAATAGTGCAATAATCATGGAATGGTTAATAAAATTGCCAACGGATGTGAGTTGTTCGTCCGCTTTCTCGTTGGTAAGCGAGAAGGACGATGGATCTGTTAATTATACTATTATAACTGTTGTTACTATTTAACGGACATCTGTCTATCATTGGTTAGGCAGATGGTTAGCGAGTATCTATAGACTTGTTAGTTATTATCTTTTGCTGCAATTGCGTCACCCAGGTATATGTTCCCTTCAGAGGCATAAAGACTTGCTGAGTACCCCTAGGGTCTCACACGATAAATTTTTTGATTCAGATGAACATGTGTACTCGCAAGATGGATACTGGGTGGAGGAGACAGATGATGTTGGCAACGATCACTCGGTGTAGAGATTCCGGGAACGGGGATCCGTGAGATCTGTGGGCAGGATGTGTTTATTTATGTGGCATCTTATGCTGATTTGCTTCTTATCCGTACTCGGATCGTGTTTTCCGCTTCCGCCTGATACTTTGATGTTTGATGTATGAGGAGCTATCCTAAAATATTATCTCTATTTAGGATATTTGGATCTTGCCGTATGGCGTTGCAATATTTCTATTTCTTTTAGATGGAGTGGCTCTGAGGACTGTTGTATGTGGCTTGCATACATACTCACTTGTGTATGTAGTTGATCCCACTGCCGATTCGATTGCTTCGTTCTTGTCCCGATGTCTGAAAGTGGTTAGGACGGCCGAAAGGTCTACCAGTGAGTGGCCCCTGGGCCCCACCGTACTATTTTAACCACTTTCACTCATCCACGCATGTAACTAAGAGCGTAATTCACCGAGGTAGTTACAGTTACCCAAGGATTTGTGTGAACAATTCAAGGATCTTAGGTTGGAGGTAGTATTCGAGGGGTATTTGGCAACACTGTAAGTCAAACCAACGCTTCTAGGCATGATCAGGGAGGCTCAAAAGAAGGATAGCGACATGGAAGGAATAAGAGCAAACATACCTGAGGGTAAAGCAAAGGGATTTCGCGAAGATGAGCAAGGAGCTCTATGGTATGGAGATCGTCTGTGCGTGCCCAATGATCCAAAAATTAGGAAGTTGATTCTCCAAGAAGCCCATGACTCGCCATACTCCATACATCCTGGTAACATGACGATGTACATGTATTTGAAGGAAAGGTTTTGGTGGGTTAATATGAAGGGAGACATCGTAGAGCATATCGCTTTATGTGATGTCTACAGCAGAGTGAAGGCTGAGCATCAGAAGCCAGCAGGATTGCTATAGCCATTACCAATACCTGATTGGAAGTGGGATAGAGTTGGAATGGATTTTATCACAGGACTGCCCAAGACGAGGTCAGGATACGACTCTATTTGGGTAGTGGTTGATCATTTGACCAAAGTAGCTCACTTTATACCTGTGAAGACCACCTATACTAGTGCTAGATTGGCCAAGATCTACATGGACAAAATTGTGTGTCTACATGGAGTTCCAAAGAGTATTGTTTCAGATAGAGGCACCCAATTTACCTCTCACTTTTGGCGTCAGCTGCATGAGTCATTGGGTACTAGATTGGAGTTCAGTATAGCCTTCCATCCTAAGATGGATGGACAGACAGAGAGGGTGAGTCAGATTTTGGAGGATATGTTGAGAGCTTGTGCTCTAGCTCATGGCTCTAGCTGGGATGAGAATTTTCCTTATGCTGAGTTTTCCTACTACAACAGCTACCAGACTAGCATCAAGAAGTCACCGTTCGATGTGCTATATGGTAAGAGATGCAGGACACCATTATTATGGGATGGTGTAGGTGAGTGTTAGTTGTTTGGACCTGATTTGATCAAGGATGCTGAGAAGAAGGTCAGTTTGATTCGAGATAGGCTGAAGGTAGCACAATCAAGGCAGAAGAGATATGCTGATGCTAAACGCAAGGAAGTGGTGTATGAGATTGGAGATCGAGCATACCTCTGAGTTTTGCCACTGCGTGGAATTAAGCGATTTGGAACTAAGGGTAAGTTGGCACCTTGGTTTATAGGACCATATAAGATCCTAGCACGCAAGGGAGAGGTTGCATATAAGTTGGAGATGCCAGAGGTTCTATCCGCTGTTCACGATGTGCCATCCGGAGATGGTGGATACACCATTGAGAGACACCATGCCACTAGATGAGGTTCAGCTAGAGAGTGATTTGACCTATAAGGAGAAGCCGGTCAAGATCTTGGAAACAGTGGAGAGGTTTACACGCAGCAAGACAATCAGGTTTTGCAAGGTGCAATGGAGCCATCACACCGAAGAGGAAGCCACTTGGGAGCGAGAAGATGACCTCCGAGAGGACCATCCACACCTATTTGTTAGTTACCATGAATCTCGAGGACGAGATTCATCTTAAGGGGGTTAGTCTTGTCACATCCCAATTATTAGAATTGGTACTGCATATCATACATGGCATTGCATCATGATCATCTTTGCAAAATTTCAGTTTAAAAGCCTTTTGCTAAAACCACCACACTTTTGCTTGTGCATTCATATGAAGTGACCACTAGGGTTTTTACCTCGCATCTGCTAGAATGGTATTATATAAACATTCGGGTTGCATAGATGCGTAGAGTATTCCAATACAAAACTGTAGGATATTGTTTCATTCCAAACGGAGCTCTAAAACTGAAATTATGGCCAAAACAGTTCAGACTTGTTTTTAGATTCAAAAAATTCAGATAGCAGTTCAGACAGTTTCAGTTAACATCAGGTTCAGAAAAAGAATAAATATATATATATAGCCGGCCCGCCCATCCGGCTTGCCAAAGGAAGCCCAGAAGAAAAGAATCAGGCGGCATTAGCTGAGCGCCATACCAACGCCGCTAACAGCCAAAGAACCGATGCTTGAGCGCCCGCCTGCCGCAACAAACCCGCCGGCCCAGCAGCCCGCCCCGCCCGACCGACAAGCGGGACCCACCGTCAGCGTCTGCATGTTGAGCAGGCCATGCTCGACATGAGCTCGCCCGTCGCCGCCGATTCCTCCGGGTGATATCGATTTCCATTCGAAAAACTCGACCCCAATCCCAACCAAGCACGACCCTATATAGCCCTCGATCTCCTCTTCGAAACCCCCTGAAAACACCATCTATTCCGCCGCCACGACGAAGTAATTGCTCGCCGGAGCAACCCGCTGCCGCCACCGCCATTACCGCGGTAAGAAGCTTGGAGCCGACCCCGCGATCTCTTCCTTTCCCGGGAGTACCGCAGCATGCCGCTATACCATTTTGACCTCTCCCCGTCTCCTCTACCGCGCGCAGGACCGCCCACGAGCTCGCCGGAGACCTCGCTGTCGCGCCACTCCAGTTGCCAAGGACCGCCGCTCGAGCATGCTCCAGTCCGAGCCGACCATGCCCCCGAGACCTCCACCTCCTGCCACACCCCGTGAGCCATCTCGCCGCCGCCAGGGAATGCCGGAGAGCCGCCGCCGCCCACCACCGACGACGCGCCGGTGAGCTCTTGAAGCTCTGCTTCCCCACCCCTCGATCAAGTTTCAACGGCCTGGATCATCCTTGACCATCGCAGTTGACCGCTGATCGGTCAATGGTCCAGTCAGCGCCACGTTGGCTTGACCCCACCAGTCAGCGGGAATATTCCCCGCAGTTTTCTGAAAAAAGAATAAAAGAGACATAAAACTATTACAACTTCAAAAATTCATAAGAACAGATTTACTTGTCCAAAAATAGCAAATAATATATCGTTGGATTCACAAAATTGTGTAGAATTTTTTTATAAAATAATATTGCAGGTTTACTGTACGTATTTTCCTGAGATTATAAAAAGGTTTAAAGTACTATAAAATCATAGGAAAAGATTGGTATATCCTTTTGGCGTGATTCCAATTGCCCCTGGCTTTATTTTGGATTGTCCACACAGTAGTATATTTGCCCAGGTTTTACAACTTTGTTTACTGCAGAGGCTTAGTGTTTTTCCTAAAGGCCAATTAATTGGGATAACAAACTGCATTGTTTTTGTTTTCATTGCATTAAAGGTTTTTCCATGCATCATGCAACAGTAATAAACATCAGAGAACATCGAGAGGTTACTGAAACCTTTATTAAGCTATCATGCATGCATTTGTGCACTTGTCTATGATTGTGTATGTTTGTTTATGTGTTGATTTGTATCGTGTAGATTGTGACGACTGCAACGCTTGTTTCTGCGAGGATTGTACTCTCGACTCCTACCGCCAAGGCAAGTAGATGCTATTTTTTTCATACCTTGTCCTACTATTTTCTCCTATGCATGTGTAGTGTATTTATGTAGATATTGTATAGGGATTACTATGCTATGTTATATCCTTTATATTGTGGTAGGAATTCCTTGTAGTTGAGCCCCGTTCAGTAGATGTGCTTAGACCTGCTATGAAGACAGGGAAGGGATCACAATATGGTGAAGTATGTGTTTATAAAAACTAAAAAAACATAATGTTAATGAACTACCTGGGTGGAATGGTTGAATTGTCAACGGAGTGTGGATAATGGTGGGGAATGCCGCCCAGGGTACTGAGAAGGATTGGTTCTCTTTCTTAAAGTAGCTTACGTGTGCAACCATGTGCCAGTAAGAAATGGGTGGCTGGTTGGACTTAGTAGGTCGTGGTGATCCGAACCCATCGTAGCCAGAGATGTAGTGAATGGTAGGTTGGGACCGGTGCGCGGTGGGGTTTGGAGATCTGCTTCCCGAAAGATCTCATCTTGGTCTTCTCCCTATCATCACATAATATGAGTGTGGTGGTACGAGCTGGGTTGGCCAGGTCATATGGGTAAAGTGTACAAACCCCTGCAGGGTGTAAAACTAAGTACTTAGCTGTGTCCCCGGTTACGGACGATTGGGTTGCTTGATCTTGAGACCATGATATATTCTCACTCATCCTTATTTCCTAATTACTAAAACATGATGGGTGAACCTAATGGGTTGTTGTGAAACAAATGTTTTACGAAAGTAGGATAAATGTGTTTGAAAAGTGCAAGCTAGTCACAGCTCCTCTAGCCAAATTAGCATGTAGATGCTAGGTGCATTGTCTCTTTTACCTTAGCGCTACTTGCCAGACATTCCATGTATTGACCCTTCGGGGCTGCTACGTTTCATGTTGCAGGTTATTCCGATTCCGAGTGATCGAAATAGGTCGTGGTACTCCACTCGACACTTGTTCCCTTGTGGGTAATTTGAAGATGGAGTAGTTATCTTTATTTATGTTGCTATTTGAATAATGTGTAAGATAGCCCTCGAGCTAAGCGAATATTGTAATAATTGAATCTTCTGGATCTTTGTTATTTATGATATACGGATTATTACTTTGTTATTTCATCTATGTTCTATGTAAGACAATGAACCGATCCAGGGATTGGCATGTTGCATAGAAGCTACAGTCTTTTCAGTACTATAGTACTCCCTCCGATCCATATTAGTTGACTTGAATTTATATAGATTCGGATGTATCTAGTACTAAAATATGTCTAGATACATCCGAATCTAGACAAATTTGAGTCAACTAATATGGATCGGAGGGAGTATGACAAACCATCTTCACCGCAAAACCTAGGTGAGCTGGACTAACTCCCAGGCATGGCCGCCTCCTCGCTTCGCTCAGATTGTCGTCAGGCGATGCAGCGTGTGGTCACCGCCCATGACGCAGCGTATCGTAGTTCTTTGGTGCTCTGTTCCTCAAGTCGTAGCTGAGTCCATGATGTGTTTCAGCTCGAGCTCCCTAAACAGAAATCGTAGCACGTTGTTTCCTCTTCAAAACATTCCCTCGTACGCCCCAATCCATCATCTCTAGCCGGCGTCGTCGTTGTCGAAATTCTGCAGCCGTGCACGCCAGTGTCGCTTGCAGTACTGTTGTTCCTCTTGTCTATGTTGTTGCTCAGGTGTCCTGATCTCAGATCTAAGCCCATACATCTCTAGCCCTTGGACCCGTCGTCAGTTTGAGTGCTTGCATGCTCCAAACGGTGCTCTGTGCACACCGTGGTCATCCCCGCAAGGTCTTGCCGCCGCTCGAACATCGCCGGAAGTTTCATAGTATCAGCAACTTTTCGTTCGTCAGTTTAAGAATGTTGTTTTGCTTCTTCAGAGAAAACCGCTGACAGCAACCGTAGTCCGCATTTGCCTCTGTTCTTCGCAACCTACCCAGAAGCACAGTGCATAATAGGTGCTTTTCGTTGTGCCATGTTGTTGGCCTTGTTCCCCTCTTTAAAACGAGCTACCACACACACTTTTTGGTCCGGTATCACGTTCGTGTTCATCCTCGCAAGATCTGTGTATCACGCAGGAAAACTATCGTGACCGTCAGTAGTTAGCTGCAATTTCTTCACTCTCACACCTGACTTAAAACGCTCAAAAAGATAATTGGCCCAGTTCTAACGTTAATCAGCAGCTAGATCAGTGGCAGGGTCACCCGGCCCATGACCACAAAGGCAGCAATGCTACACTTATGGGATTTTTTTACGGAAACCGCTTACGGGAGACGTGGAGACTTCAAACAAATCCACGTTCCTCAAATCACGGAGAACAAATGGATTTCAACCACTCAGCTGCATGCACGTCATTCCGTAGGTTGCAATCCGTAACATAGTGCCCGTAAGTGTAGCATTATTGCCACAAAGGTCAGAAGTTCAACTCCCAAATCCCCACCATTTCGTTTCTATTTTTTCAACTAACAGAACCGACCCACCTGTAATTCACACCACGCCATCTCAGCACCAGCGAGCCTTTTCAGATAGCCCTGACCCACCCATCAGCGGGAGAGTCTAGATCTTTCTCGGTATAAAAAGTTCTAACCATTTCCTAAAAATAAAAGAAATTCCTAAAATGATTTATAAATGTTTTCAATTGATAAATGCATAACTTTTATGTGGTGCGTGAAAAAATATTAAGTAATATATCAGTCTTGCTCAGAAAAATATAAGGATCATGAATATGCCATTGAAAAATATTTTTGGACAAATAAAATTTCGATATTGTTTTATGGCAATAAAAATGTTTTTCTTAATAAATTCATAACTTTAATTCCGTAATTTCAAATTCAACAAATAATATGTCTAAATTGATTAGGCCAACGAGGCCGTTCTAACTATGCATTCAATGATATGAATTGAAGCATGCATCTTATAAATATTAAGTATACAGCAATGTTTATGGGAGCAAAACATGACTAAAAACTTAATAAAATGCTTTGCTCTTGTACCACACACCTTACCCTTTCCATGCTATGTTATGCCATGTAAATTGTGCATCATTCCATTATGCTATACTTGTTGCTTGTTGCATATTATTTATATGATTCCTCAATGTATTTATTTGGGCCCCTTGTGTGTTTGGTTTTATCCGGATAGACACTGAGCAAGGATAATACCAGGAGCCTCAGGAGTATTACCCGGATCCTTCCTATTCGACAACAGAAGTGCCAGGCAAGCAATTCTCCATGCTTTCATACATATAGTACCTATGCTTCTATCTTACTCTTGCATCATTGAGTCACGATTATATTAAATTGAATCCCAGGTATTGCATAGCCTTTACTTTTAAACCCCACCGAAGCTTGTACCTCCATCCCATGAGCCATTACTGCAGGAGTTGTTTGAGCCATGCGAGTCGTAGAATTACATGTGTACGGTTTGTGCAAGTCTTTGGATAATGAGGTACCTAAACAACTTAATATGAGTAGAGAACTAATGAAAGAGGCATCGATGAGCATTATCTGCTATTTGGTTCTTTAGGCTCACTTGTGTCCCGTAGGACCCCGAGTACTTGATTCCTGTTCCTTTACTATCGCACTATCCATATACGGGAGACCCTATGAATCCCCCTTTGCCTGAGCTTGATTCATACTTTATTTCTTGGGGCCACAAACTAGTTTGGGGCTTTATTACTATCTTGTACTTATGCCATGCTTTACTACTTTATTTACGATTGTGTGTGGAGCATCTGTACTGTTTAGGTCCCCGCGCCATGTTTATGTTGTATCGACAAGCCTAGTCATAATTTCGGGTTCCCAGTCGTTTACCGCCGTCGTCGCAAACCCTGGATACGTCTCGAAGCCGGCCAACTTTGTTGCGGGTAGCTTATTGGGGTGGCCCCTGAAATGATTTATGAATCCTGTGAATGCATTGTCGTGAGGCCTCGTTGCATTTTATTTGGTTCTTCCCGAGGTTGATCGTGTGTGTGTTGCTATTTGTACACCCCTGCAGGGTAAATCTTTCTGAAAGCCGTGTCCGCGGTTATGGACGACTTGGAGCACACTTTCTCGATCATAGATAAGCATAACTAAAGTACCGCATTTAATTTGACTAAGATATGACTAGTAATTAGTACAACACTCATGTAATGGTTAATAAAATTGCTAACGGATGGGTTGTTCTTCCGCCTTCTCGTCGATAAGCGAGAAGGAGGACGAGTGAGGTTATTTATGTTGCTTATATAACTGTTGCTATTAATTAACAGGCGTCCGTCCATCTCTGGCTAGGCGGATGCATAGCGTGTCTCTGTAGCACTTTATAGATATTATCTTTCGCTGCAATTGCGTCACCCCAGGTTGTTCCCTTTAGATGCATTAAGACTTGCTGAGTACCCCTAGGGTCTCACATGGTAAATATTTGGTTTAGGTGGATAGGTATACTCTCAGGAAAGCTACTAGGTCGAAGAGACCGATGATGGTGGCAACGACCACCAGGTGTAGAGATTCCGGGGATGGAGATCCGTGAGATCTGTGGGCGGGATGTGCTTATTTCAAAGGCATCTTATGCCAATTTGCTTCTTAATCCGTACTCGGATCTTGTTTTCCGCTTCTGCTTAAAACTCTGATGTGTGATGTATGAGGATGTATCCTAAACTATTATATCTATCTAGGATATTTGGATCTTGTCATATGGCGTTGCAATATTTCTATTTTTTTAGATGGTGTGACTCTGATGTCTATTGTAAGTCGCGGACATACATACTCATTTGTGTATGTCGTGGTCGCGTTACCTGTCGCTTATGCCGCTCACTCTTGTCTCAATGTTCTGGAAAGTGGATAAGGTGGTCGGCTGGTACCGTGCCCTGCTCCGCTTTGAAGGGCCTACACGTGGGTGGCCTTGGGCCTCCGCGGTAGAATCACTTATCCACTTTTTGGTTCGTCCAGGCTTGAACTTAGAGTGTAATGTCCGAGGTATTACAAAGAGTACAGGCCGTGGTCCAGTAGTACTACCACTATTATACAAGACCACCATGTACGGTTTACCTTCTCAAAGAAGCCAGGGAGACAGTGGTAGGGAATCGATGGGACTTGTCTTTATTGCGTTGGACAGTTCAATGGTGTTCGGTGCCTCCTAAAATCCAGTATATATTAAGAGGAGTGCGAGCCGGGTGGTCATCACAGGCATCGCCGTGCGTGTGTCACGTGTTGATGGGGCAATGATGCGCGCAATTGCTGCATGATCACGTCGGCACGTCGAACTCCATCGAACTCCACGTCGACAGGAACACACGGAATATTTACGAGTCTAGAATATGATGTGCCACTTTTATTGTGAACAAATTATGTTCAGTACGCGAGATATTACTTATTTTTTATGATAATCGAAAAATGCATGCATGAACATGACACACGAAACCATTGCTCGTCCTTGATTAGATCGGCACCCCACTCTGTGTACCTCCATCGACCATTCAGAACAACTACCTCGAGCATGATAACCCCTCGCCGTGGCAATGGCAGGTCCAAGACGTCCACTGACCGTCCTGCGTCCCCGGCTCTTCGCTGCATCGTTCACGCTCGCGAGTCGCCTACTGAGGCGGCACGTCATGTCCGACTATGCCAGGATCCATCGACATCGGCACTCAAGGACACCGCTTCATCGAAGCTCGTACCGGCCGCGCAGGAGGAGCGTGGGGTACCTGCAGCGACGGACGAGCGCAAAGAAGCAGCCAGGACGGGGCGCGTGTTACACTGGCGAGTACGGACAAGAAGAGGAATGAGAAGAAGGCCAGGAAGAAGAGAGGAGCCAACTATTTGGACGAGTCCGACTCGGCCAACAAGGAGGCGTTCATCGATCAGTTGGAGGCAGAAGCGGAGGAGAGTGACATGGACCCGTGGGACTACGAAGAGGAGGAGGAGGACTCCGACGAGGTGATAGCGCGCTTATACGAGGAAGGGGGCGGTGTCGAGTCATCAGAGGAGGACACCAATGACGGCGATGGCAAGGACCATGGCGTTGACAAAGACAAGGACAAACCAGAAGACGAAGACGATAGCTTCTTCGAAATATGATCAATTATTTTATTTATTTTATTTAGATAGATAGATTTTCACTTGTTTATGGAGGTAAATTATCAGTGGCACAGATAGACCATGCATAAAAAAAGTGGAGAGGGAGGGGTTATCTTGCCCATTGGATCATAGAGAATCAACGGTTGGTGAAGACGATCCGCGTGACATCTGTGTCAGCCAATCAGGGCGTAGCACCCAGAGTGAGCACAAGTTTGGGATTTTGTGAGATTTGTGACCGAGAGAGAGGGCAAATCTAAGTGCTATCAGAAAACCAAGGGCAAGTCAGAATAAGGGATTCAAATTGAAAATAGAAAGAGTAGGCATTGCATGTGTGTTATTTTCACAAACTACATATGGATCCACCAGTGTCATTGCATGTGTGTTCTTTTCACAGACCACATATGGATCCATCAGTCTCATTGCATCTCTGTTCTTTTCACATACCACATATGGATCCACCAGAGTCATTGCATGTGTGTTCTTTTCATAGACCACATATGGAACCACGAGTGTCATTGCATGTCTGTTCTTTTCATAGACCACATATGGATCCACCAGTGTCATTGCATGTGTGTTCTTTTCATAGACCACATATGGATCCACCAGAGTTCATTGCATGTGTGTTCTTTTCATTAACCACAACTAGAGTCATTGAAATGTTTGTTCTTTTCATAGACCACATATGGATCAACTAGTGTCATTGCATGTGTGTTCTTTTCACAGACCACATATGGATCCACCAAAGTTCATTGCATGTGTGTTCTTTTCACAGACCATGTATGGATCCACCAGTGTCATTGAAATGTGTGTTCTTTTCACAGACCACATATGGATCCACCAGAGTTCATTACATGTGTGTTCTTTTCAAAGACCATATATGGATCCACGAGTGTCATTGCATGTGTGTTATTTTCATAGACCACATATGGATCCACCAGAGTTCATTGCATGTGTGTTATTTTCAGAAACCATATATGGATCCACCAGTGTCATTGCATGTGTGTTCTTTTCACAAACCACATATGGATCCACCATTGTCATTGCATGTGTGTCCTTTTCACAGACCACATATGGAACCACCATTGTCATTGCATGTGTGTTCTTTTCATAGACCACATATGGATCCACCAATGTCATTGCATGTGTGTTCTTTTCATAGACGACATATGGATCCACCAGTGTCATTGCATGTCTGTTCTTTCCATAGACCACATATGGATCCACCAGTCATTGCATGTGTGTTCTTTTCATAGACCACATATGGATCCACTAGTGTCATTGCATGTGTGTTCTTTTCACAAACCACATATGGATCCACCAGTGTCATTGCATATGTGTTCTTTTCAAACACCACATATGGATCCACCAGTGTCATTGCATATACATTATTTTCACAGACCACATATGGATCCACCAGTGTCATTGAAATGTTTGTTCTTTTCATAGACCACATATGGATCCACTAGTGTCATTGCATGTGTGTTCTTTTCATAGACCAAATATGCATCAACCAGAGTTCATTGCATGTGTGTTCTTTTCATTAACCACAACTAGAGTCACTGAAATGTTTGTTATTTTCACAAACCACATATGGATCAACCAGTGTCATTGCATGTGTGTTCTTTTCACAGACCACATATGGATCCACCAGAGTTCATTGCACATGTGTTCTTTTCATAGACCATGTATGGATCCACCAGTGTCATTGAAATGTGTGTTCTTTTCACAGACCACATATGGATCCACCAGAGTTCATTACATGTGTGTTCTTTTCAAAGACCATATATGGATCCACGAGTGTCATTGCATGTGTGTTCTTTTCATAGACCACATATGGATCCACCAGAGTTCATTGCATGTGTGTTATTTTCAGAAACCATATATGGATCCACCAGTGTCATTGCATGTGTGTTCTTTTCACAAACCACATATGGATCCACCATTGTCATTGCATGTGTGTCCTTTTCACAGACCACATATGGAAGCACCATTGTCATTGCATGTGTGTTCTTTTCATAGACCACATATGGATCCACCAATGTCATTGCATGTGTGTTCTTTTCATAGACGACATATGGATCCACCAGTGTCATTGCATGTCTGTTCTTTCCACAGACCACATATGGATCCACCAGTCATTGCATGTGTGTTCTTTTCATAGACCACATATGGATCCACTAGTGTTATTGCATGTGTGTTCTTTTCACAAACCACATATGGATCCACCAGTGTCATTGCATATGTGTTCTTTTCAAACACCACATATGGATCCACCAGTGTCATTGCATGTCTGTTATTTTCACAGACCACATATGGATCCACCAGTGTCATTGAAATGTTTGTTCTTTTCATAGACCACATATGGATCCACTAGTGTCATTGCATGTGTGTTCTTTTCATAGACCAAATATGCATCAACCAGAGTTCATTGCATGTGTGTTCTTTCATTAAACACAACTAGAGTCATTGAAATGTTTGTTATTTTCACAAAGCACATATGGATCAACCAGTGTTATTGCATGTGTGTTCTTTTCACAGACCACATATGGATCCACCAGAGTTCATTGCACATGTGTTCTTTTCATAGACCATGTATGGATCCACCAGTGTCATTGAAATGTGTGTTCTTTTCACAGACCACATATGGATCCACCAGAGTTCATTGCATGTGTGTTCTTTTCACAGACCATATATGGATCCACCAGTGTCATTGCATGTGTGTTCTTTTTAAAGACCACATATGGATCCACCAGAGTTCATTGCGTGTGTGTTCTTTTCACATACAATATATGGATCCATCAGTGTAATTGCATGTGTGTTCTTTTCACAAACCACATATGGATCCACCATTGTCATTGCATGTGTGTTCTTTTCGCAGACCACATATGGAACCACCATTGCCATTGCATGTGTGTTCTTTTCACAAAACACATATGGATCCACCAATGTCATTGCATGTGTGTTCTTTTCACAAACCACATATGGATCCACCAGTAATTGCATATCTGTTCTTTTCATAGACCACAAATGGATCCACCAGAGTCATTGCATGTGTGTTCTTTTCAGAGACCACATATGGATCCACCAGAGTTCATTGCATGTGTGTTATTTTTAGAAACCATATATGGATCCACCAGTGTCATTGCATGTGTGTTCTTTTCACAAACCACATATGGATCCACCATTGTCATTGCATGTGTGTCCTTTTCACAGACCACATATGGAACCACCATTGTCATTGCATGTGTGTTCTTTTCATAGACCACATATGGATCCACCAATGTCATTGCATGTGTGTTCTTTTCATATACGACATTTGGATCCACCAGTGTCATTGCATGTCTGTTCTTTCCACAGACCACATATGGATCCACCAGTCATTGCATGTGTGTTCTTTTCATAGACCACATATGGATCCACTAGTGTCATTGCATGTGTGTTCTTTTCACAAACCAGATATGGATCCACCAGTGTCATTGCATATGTGTTCTTTTCAAACACCACATATGGATCCACCAGTGTCATTGCATGTCTGTTATTTTTACAGACCACATATGGATCCACCAGTGTCATTGAAATGTTTGTTCTTTTCATAGACCACATATGGATCCACCAGTGTCATTGCATGTGTGTTCTTTTCATAGACCAAATATGCATCAACCAGAGTTCATTGCATGTGTGTTCTTTTCATTAACCACAACTAGAGTCATTGAAATGTTTGTTATTTTCACAAACCACATATGGATCAACCAGTGTCATTGCATGTGTGTTCTTTTCACAGACCACATATGGATCCACCAGAGTTCATTGCACGTGTGTTCTTTTCATAGACCATGTATGGATCCACCAGTGTCATTGAAATGTGTGTTCTTTTCACAGACCACATATGGATCCACCAGAGTTCATTGCATGTGTGTTCTTTTCACAGACCATATATGGATCCACCAGTGTCATTGCATGTGTGTTCTTTTTTAAGACCACATATGGATCCACCAGAGTTCATTGCGTGTGTGTTCTTTTCACATACAATATATGGATCCATCAGTGTAATTGCATGTGTGTTCTTTTCACAAACCACATATGGATCCACCATTGTCATTGCATGTGTGTTCTTTTCGCATACCACATATGGAACCACCATTGCCATTGCATGTGTGTTATTTTATCAAAACACATATGGATCCACCAATGTCATTGCATGTGTGTTCTTTTCACAAACCACATATGGATCCACCAGTAATTGCATATCTGTTCTTTTCATAGACCACAAATGGATCCACCAGAGTCATTGCATGTGTGTTCTTTTCACAGACCACATATGGATCCACTACTGTCATCGTGACGAGGGTTTAACTCATCAATGCCCATTGTTATGGACTTGGGTTTTGGAGAAGGAGGGAGCGCTGGAGACATCTATCGGCTAGCAAACAAGCACACAGGGGATGCAATCTAGCGAGTGTTGTAGAAACTAGGGTTGCGTGTGTCCTCCTCGCCGCCCCCTCCTAGCCTTTATATAGATAGGCTAGGTCTCAGGTAGCAGGTCGAGTCGGTTACAGGTTAGGGTTTTCCCTTTGAACTTTCTATCTTTAGCTTCTTCTTGTTCTTCAAGCAATCGAGAGTCCATAGGTTACTCGAGTTCTTCATTTGGGCCTTGGCGACACCGTGGGCCTTTACCTATACAGGACGTATATACAAAGCTCGAGTACCTGTAGGGTATACCCATGTCAGTAGCCTCCGAGTGTCCAGTGGAATCGCAGATTGAATTTGGAGACTTTATAAACCTTCGAGTTCATGGTAGTATGTTTTATTTGCTCTGTTTGTGTCATAGGGATTGTTGATGTGCATGCCTGATTTAACCGATGTATCGGTATCAGTTAACTACCTTAGGGTAAAACAATGCCATCTACTCGAACTCGAGTCCCCGGACTCGAATCCAGAAAAGTGCTGGTGGAATTTGACTCCAGCCGCGGAGGTCTTACAGGAGTCGAATTCCAGTGTATGGGTGTGAGCACTCGACACGTCCGTCAAGGCATGTTCATCGTACCTGTAGGCACAGATATATTTCTGGTAGTGCACAGCAAATGCGTTGCCAGGCCTTATTTAGGTCTTATCTTCACGCTGTAAGCGCGACATCCGAATTTTATCATCGCGGAGACGATTCGGGTGACCCAGGAGACGCAGTCTCTTTGTAGGGAAAAATTATGAGGCGGTGTCTCCATAACCTTCGAGTGTGGATGTTAGCAACACACAGTACTTTGTACCAATAATCATAGGGTGCACGACCAGCGCTCCCTATGGGAGTAGCCCCCGAGTGCCTGGTTGAGTCGAAGACTCCGGCAGGGACTAAAGAACTTTTGCGACTGCTGTCGTCTTTTGCTTGCTTGTTTCAGTCGAATTTGCTTCCGACACTCCCTATGGGAGTAACCCATGTCGATAGTCGAACCGTGTTTCGAGTGGTTGGGTTTGTTTTGATTGTCCATGTTCCTGCAAAATAAAAAGAAAAATCGTAGGGTGCGCGACCAGCGCTCCCTATGGGAGTAGCCCCCGAGTGCTTGGTGGAGTCGAAGACTCAAGCGAGGACTAAAGTAGTCGAAATCTTCTGCTGTGTAGTTTTTGATGACATCAGTGCTGACGATTTCATGACCTCAGTTGCCCGTGTGAGCGAGTTTGACGGGACGTGACGAGCAGTGGGTCCCACTCCCTGACTCTGATTTGACTGGGCATGCGTAATCTTTATTTTAACTGCGCCTCCTCGATTTCCGCGCGTAATTGGAGTAGTGGGGGGACGGTTCGCGTTTCAGCTCCTCCACGTGTCGAGCACGAGGAACGCCACGCGTCTGGTAGGTTTTTTCTGAGCCTTTGGATTGCATCTTCCAGGGGTTAAGTAGTGACGCTGCGACGGTAAAATTCACATCTACTTCCATTCATCCTTTACCTCCATCGCCATTGTTGCTGCTCCTCTGCTTTCTCTGCGCTCTTTTCCCTCCGCGGCGCTGGACCAGCTCCGCACATTTCTCAGCTACTTCCTCCAGTCGCATCGCCGCTGTGTAATGGGGAAGAAGAAAGGAGGTGTTGCGGCCGATTCTGCTGCCGTCGCTACTGCGATGAAGAAGAATGGCGGCTCCGCCGCTGTGGGCACCAGCACCGCCGCCGGCGGGAAGAAGAAGGGCACGGGCACCCGCGTCACGAATGGCGCGTGGTGTCCATCTGTGATCAAGTCCTCGGATCTTCGTCTTCTTCGCCAAGACGGAGTGTTGTCCGCCGCAGTCGTCGACGTGCGCATCCCCGGCGACGAGGTAACCCCCACTCCTCCTGCCGGTTTTCGGGTGATGTTCCTAGCGTTCATCATTCATGACCTCTTGTTGCCCCTGCATCCTTTCTTCAGGGGCCTTCTTTGTTTTTACGGGCTCCAGCTCCATCATCTGTCCCCCAATTCCATCCTCCATGTAGCTTGCTACATTACCCTCTACGAGTGATGGCTCGGAATCGAGCCGCATTTCGGCCTCTTCAAGCGCCTCTTCAAATTGAAGCAACAATCGGCGTCTGGCTCCATAGTCTACGATGTAGGCGGCTGCAGTATCCACGTCGATCCATCCGCCACTTACTTCGACATCAAGCTGATGATGTCCTTCCAAGGGTGGAGGTACAAGTGGTTCTACGTTCACGACTAGAATGCCGACGGAGACCACTTCGGACTCGCGCCCTTCGACTCCGCGACGCCGTGCAGGAGGAGGCGCTCCTGGAAGAATGTGATCATGCCCGGCGAGTCCGCGGAGACAGATGTGCTGTATGAGCGTGTCTGCAACCTCGAGAGTCGCATGGGCAAAGAGGAGGGAGGCTGCGCCCTCATTCACACATGGTTACGCCGTCGCATCCAGCCCCTACAGGCCAGAATCCATCCCATGTTTCAGTGGGCTGGCGCTAACGATGTCACTCGCGTGTCTGCCGATGGCATGTCCGCGAGTGAGGTAGATAAAAGGGTTCGACTGGTCACCAAGTACACCGTCAAGGATGTGCTCCCCAGTGAACCAGTCATTCCTCCGTTCGATGCTGCTAACCTTCCTCCTGAGGTAGTTGTGCTACGTAGTAGCTTAGTTTGTTGATTGCCTCTTTGCTGTTTCTTTGCTTTGTGCTAAGTTGTGGTCTGTATGCAGGATTGGGCGGTGTCACCCTGTATGCCCCCTCTTCCTGAGGGCGTTATTCCTCATGAAGCCTTGGAAGAGGACCAGTCGGAGTCGACCGTCCCATCTGATGTGGAGGAGGAAGCCCCCGAGTCGGGTAGTCTGGATACTCGCAAGCGTTCACGCAGCGAGGATTCCGATGCGTCATCTCCTTCGACTCCAGAAGGTGCAAGCATTGGTTCAGAGTCGCCAATCCCTGCCATTCCTATGAGTGCCGTGGCGTCCTCTTCCCACAAGAAGATGCGACTGCCAAAGGAGTCCTTGTCAGAGTCGGGGGAGCCAACTTTTGACTTTGATAAGTTTGATTGGTAAGTTTTCGAGTTGTCCTTTTTGATTCTTCTTTGGATTTTCCCTTTTCTTGATGTTGGTTTTGTCTTGTAGTCAGCAGGCGTCGTCATCTTATGGCGGCGTCCAATTTTTGAAAGAAAGAGGTCGAGTGTGCTCCTTCCCCTCTATTGGCATCCCACTCCGGGCACAACTCTTCCAGCTCTTCGCATGATGGGGATCATCGGATGGTTGCCCGGATGACTGCACACCAATCAACTTCGGAGTCATTGGAGGATCATGTAAGTGTAGTATTTCTTCTTTTGATGTTGCAGTCGATGTTATCTATGGCTTCTGCTGATCCTTTGTTGTTTTTCCCTTTGCGATAGCTCCTTGTGAAAGAAGCCGCTCACTTGGCGGAGCAGGTGCTTGCGTTGGGTCGCTAGCATGCAATGCTGGATACGCGCCATCGCGAGGTAGAAAGTAAGTGCTCTTCACTTCTCCTTCTTCTGCATCATTTTCATGTAGTCGACTGATAGTCAATCCCTTTTGTTTTGTTCTTGTAGCTGAACATAATGCCCTTCTGCGCAACACCGCCACCATGGAAAAGACACTCGCCGCAACTATGAAGAGCCGCGATGAGGCAATCGCGGCACGTGACGAGGCACAGAAGCGCGAGAGGACCTGCGTGTCTCCATTACAGCTAGGGAGAAATTGTTCGAAGAACAACTTTTCTCGATTGCCAAGGCCCTCTCAGGTACCTTGCTTGGATATCATTATCGTTCTCTGTTCGAATTTGTCATTGGCACTGACTTTCGTACCCACGTGTGGATTTATGTACAGATGCTGGCTATTTGAGCTTTGACCCTCAGGCACTTCGTCGCGATGATGCCTTGGTGGGTGCGCTTTAAGCAGTCGAGGACCGCAGCGCCGCCATGCAAGATATGCTCTCGAAGGCCAAAGACGTGCTCAGTCGCCTCCAGGAGGAGCTGATGCCCAAGGCTGAGCTAATCGAGGACATGGACGAGCTGGTGGAGTCTCTCGCCGGGGGTGTCCCTGCAAGCTTCAAGAACTCGCACCGTGCGGCTGGCACGTCAATGTCACTTGCCATGGTGCAGGCCCACGGAGTCGAAGTTGATCCTGCAGTGGTCTCAAGGGCGATGCCCGTTAGCGCGGATGGCTAGCAGGTAGTCTTTGCTCCCTTCGCTACTGCCTGTGGAAAGTATGGGCCATAGCTGATTAACACAGTTGCGAAGTACTCTAAGGAGTTGCAGCGAGCCAAGAAGGCGGTAAAGGCTGCGGCATCAAGGGCCGGCAGAAAGTCAGTGGCATTTGATACCGTCACGGACTCGATGAGGCCCCCGAAGCTGTCAAAGTCGAAGAAGCTAGTTGCTCCTCAATAGCTTTGTAATAGTAGATTAGTTTATGTCTTTTGTCAAGAACATGCCTTTTGGCGAGTGTATCTGCTGATACTTTTGATAATCTTGAATGCACTCGAATCTTTTGTCTGTGTGTCGATTTGGTATTCTTATTTCTTCTTGCTTGGCTTGTGGTAGGGCACATCAAGTGATCCTTTGAGGGAACCTCAGGATTCGCCGCCCCTTGATGATACTTTGGCACCGCCGCGCTCGAGGGTGGATGAGTTGTCTCTGCTCTCGCGACTGCGTGATCGCGTGAAGCAGTTCGAGCGTGAATTGCCCGTGCTCTGCGGTAACGCGGATGTATGGAAGTCAAAGGCGGAGAAGGCCACCGCCCGAGAACAGTATCTGTTGGGGAGATGACACAGCTGGGTGACCAATTTAAGTGTTAGTTTGCTTACTCTTATCGTTTCCTTGTTGTCACTCGCAATGGTGTGTTATCCTCACACTTCCGTTATTGCTTTGTGTAGTTGTCAGCGCACGCCATCCGCAGGATGGGAAGGATAGGGTTGCCATTCGCATGCATGATCTGACCCAAGAGCAACTTCAAGAGAGTGGATACTTCTGGGTAGATCATGATCGTGCAATGGCACTGGCGACCCTGCAGGATCGTGCATCGCGAGTGCTGCACTTCTTGAAGAAGTCACAGTCATGCTTGAAGAACATTTATTGGACTATGTTTCCGCTGGATGTTGTTCCATCGAGCCTGTTGGCCCTCCTTGCCAAGTTCCAAGACCTGGGTGCGGTTCGCGAGTGTGTAAGGCAGCAGTTGGTGGCTGGTGCCAAGGCCGCTCTCTCGCTGGTGCGACTGCATAGGCCTGATGTAGATGTTGCGGCAATTGCGTATGGTCCACCTGCGCCACCAGCGGATTCTGCTTGGAATATGGTGCCCCACTATCAGGCGGTGGATCGCCCAGCGGGGGAGATCGTCGACTTCTTCGAGGAGCAAACCAACGTTCTCTTGTTGCAATAGTAGTTTAATTTGTATCCTGCACATAAGTGTACCAGTGTTGTAAAGTTCGTATGTAATGATGTGCATAATTGATTGTTGATGATGTAAAAAGAGCTTGTTAGCGTGTATGTTTTGTGAGTGCGTTGCACTATGCGACTCCTTTTCGTTAGCCTGGTCATGCGCTTATCTCAGTCCCTTATCAACCTGTCAGGTGCGTTGCAACTAGGTTGATGTGTGTCAAGGGTTTCGATTGATGTGCCAGCTACTCAGGATATCGCGTTTTAGTTCGTAGAACAGATGTGTATAGGGTGGCGCAGCCCCCGAGTGGATAAGTTGCGGAAAAATAAAGGAGAACGCAGAATTTTGTGGAACTTAGCTTTATTTATTCGTGAGACAGTACAAAGTACAATGTGTGGCTAAGTAGCCTTGGCTGAGTGGCCTTATTTGCAATGTAAAAGTAAAAAACGACTAAGGGTAGAAGCGTCGCAGCTGCGCGACGTTCCAGGGGTTGGAGTATGCGACTCCTGTCTCTAAGTCTTGAAGGCGATAGGCGCCACCTGGGATTACTTCGGTAATCACGTATGGTCCCTCCTAGGGGGACTCAAGCTTGAGATGTCCTTGCTGCTTCAGTCGCAGGACCAGGTCGCGTTCGACGAAGGATGCAGGCGTAGCCTCTACATGGTAGTTGCGAGTTACTGCTGGTAGATCATTGATCTTTCCGCGGCGATTTCCCTTGCCTCGTCAAGGAGGTCGACGGAGTCTTCGAGTCCAAGGGATGACTCATGCTCGCTGTAAGCGACCACACATGACGCTTTGTACCGTACCTCGGCTGGTAGCACCGCTTCAGCTCCATGCACCATAAAGAACGGGGTGTAGCCTGTAGCACTGTTTGGAGTTGTGTGTAGGCTCCAGAGTACTGATTGCAGTTCGTCTGGCCAGCAACCCGCGGCTTGTTCGAGTGGTCGGAGGAGTCGCTTCTTGATGTCGCCGTAGACGAGCCCGTTCGCCTTTTCGACCTAACCTAGCGCAGCTGATGTTGATTCCCAGATTCTCGCAGAATTCTTGGAACTCATTGGATGTGAAGTTCGTTCCATTGTCTGTGATGATGTTGTGTGGCAGTCCGAAGCGGAAGACGATGGACTCGAAGAACTTGACTGCGCTGTGCCCTGATTGATTGGTCACTAGCATGGCCTCTATCCATTTGGTGAACTTGTCGACTGCGACCAGGAGGTAGACGTAGCCTCCTCGTGAGGACTTGGGGAGCTTGCCGACCATGTCGAGTCCCCATTGCGTGAAGGGCCAGGCCAATGGAATTGGCTGGAGCTCTGTGCCAGGTGCGCGCGGCTTGTCTGCGAATCGCTGGCACGCGTTGCATTTCTGGACGATGTCCTTGGCGTCGCGCATGGCCGTAGGCTAGTAGAACCCAGCTCGTAGAGCTTTGGCCACGTTGTTGCGGCGTGGTGTCCGCATGTTCCCTCATGGATGTCGATGAGAACAGCTCTTCCATCGGCCGTGGAGACGCATCGCTGGAGTACTCCTGTGATGCTGCGCTTGTATAGTTTGCTGTTGATAACAGCGAATGCCTTGGATTGCCGCGCGATGTGCCATGCATCAGACGGATCGTCCGGTAGCCTTTTGCTGAGGAGGTACGTGATGTACGGCTGAGTCCAGGATGATTCGATCATTATGACGCTCATTGGTCCTTCGAGTCCTGTATCCAGCTCCAGGCCGTCGAGTGACATTGGCTCATTGGGTGGCGTAGCCCCCGAGTCTATTGTTGCACTTGTTTTCTTCTCTACTGCCTTTGGCTTGATGGAGCGTTCGCAGATGCACTCGAGAAATACCCCAGGTGGTATGGGGGCGCAGGTAGAGCCTATGTTGGCGAGTGCGTCCGCCTCTTCATTGCTTTCGCGGCCTATGTGTCGTAGCTCGCAGCCGTCGAAGTCCCCTTCGAGTGTGTCGTAGAGGTCGCGGTAGGCGATCATGTTGTTGTTCAGTGCATCGCACTCATGAATTGTTTGGTTGACGACCAACTTGGAGTCGCCGTATATAATGAGCCTTTTGGCGCCACAGGCTTTTGCCATCCTCATCCAGTGTAGCAGGGCCTCGTATTCGGCTTCGTTGTTGGAGGCGGTGAACTGCATTCGCAGGATGTACTTCAGCTTGTCTCCTTGGGGCAATGTCAGTATGACACCTGCACCTGCTCCGTCCTTCCGCTTGGATCCATCGAAGTGCATTGTCTAGAGGTAGGACATATCTGGTTTTTCGGGGAGCTGGTTCTCCATCCAGTGCACGAGGAAGTCAGGAAGAACTTGTGACTTGATTGCATCACGCTTTTCGTATGTAATGTCTCGTGGAGACAATTCGATTCCCTAGAGTGCGACTCATCCCGTAGCGTCGGGGTTATTGAGGATATGCCCTAGCGGGGCGTCGTTGACCACCACGATTGGGTGTTCCTAGAAGTAGTGGCGCAGTCGCCGGGCGGTCATGAAGACGCCGTACGCTAGCTTCTGGTAGTGCGGGTACCGCTGTTTTGTTGGTGTGAGGACCTCGCTGAGGTAGTAGACTGGGCGTTGTACCCCATGGACCTTGTTTTCCTTGGCTCGTTCGACCACAAGTATTGTGCTAACCACTTGGTTGGTGGCGGAGATATACAGCAATAGCGGTTCCCTTTCTCGTGGGGTCACCAATACTGGCAAAGTGGATAGTAGGCGCTTGAGGTCTTCGAATGCTTCCTACGCTTTGTTGGTCCACTCGAACTTTTTATCTTTGCGGAGAAGTTGGTAGAAGGGCAGTGCCTTTTCACCCATCCGACTGATGAATCGACTGAGGGCCACGATTCGCCCAACCAGCTGGTGGACGCCCCTTATGTTTTTCGGCTTCTCCATGGCCAGTATGGCTTTTATTTTCTTCGGGTTTGCCTCGATTCCTCTCGTGGAGATGAGATACCCGAGTAATTGCCTAGATGGTACGTCGAAGGCGCATTTGTCTGGATTGAGCTTGATCCGGTAGCGGTCGAGGTTGGCAAAGGTTTCGCGTAAATCGTCGATTAGGGAGGCTTCCTCCTTGGTCTTAATTACCATGTTGTCGACATAGACTTGAATGTTGCGACCAAGTGGATCCTTGAGGCAAGCCTGCATGCACCGCTGGTAGGTGGCTCCTGCATTTTTTAGCCCGAAGGGCATTGTGTTATGTGAGAACAGATCAAGGCGTTATGCGCTGTTTTTTCTTGATCTTCCTCCTTCATTCGAATCTGATTATAGCCTGAGTAGGCATCGAGGAAGCAGAGGCGCTCGCATCCCGCGGTGGAGTCGATGATCTGGTCGATTCGCGGTAACAGGAAGTGATCCTTTGGACAGTACTTATTCAGAGAGGTGAAGTCCACGCACATCCGCAGGATATCTGTGTCGTTTTTTGGTACTAGAACCATGTTAGCGAGCCAAGTGCTTTCCTTGATCTCGCGTATGAACTTGGCGTCGAAGAGTCTGTTGATCTCCATTCCGACTGCCTTTGCTCGTGGCTCAGATAATCGCCGGATTGTTTGCTTGACTGGCCTTGCGTCTGGGTTGACGTTGAGTGCGTGCTCGGCGAATTCCCTAGGAACTCCTGGCATGTCCGTTGGACACCAGGCAAAGATTTTCCAGTGCTCACGGAGGAATTTGACGAGCGCGAGTTCCTATGCGGGACTCAAGTTGTTGGCGATGAGGGCCGTCTTGGCGGGATCCGATGGGTGGACCTGCACTTTCTTTGTGTGCACCGATGAGTCGAAAGATAGATCGGGCAAGCTTGGCCGGCTTAGGGGAGGCAGACTGTTGTCTGTCGACTCCTTTAGTCTCGCGAGTTCTTCCTGCATGCCGAAGGACTAGGAAATTCTGTTGAATTCCCTGTCGCAACTGTCGGATCACTCGAAGCTCCCGTTGACTGTGATGACGCCATTGGGACCCGGCATTTTCATCTGTAGGTAGGCGTAGTGTGGCACTGCCATGAACCTAGCGAACACGACACGTCTGAGGATGCAGTGGTACTGTGAGGGCCAGTCGACGACCTCAAAGTCGATGTGCTCGTGCCAAAAGTTTTTCGGCGTGCCAAAAATGACGTCGAGGTTGATTTTGCCCAGGGGATACACGCCTTTTCCTGGGACGATGCCGTGGAATGTTATGTCCGAGGCTTCTAGGCAAGTTAGAGGGATCCTCATTGCTCGCAAGGTACTCGCGAATATGAGGTTGATGCCGCTTCCGCTGTCCATGAAGACGCGGCTCATGTTGAAACCTCTGATTTGCGCCTCGAGTACGAGGGGACAATGGCCTAGACGAGGTACTTGAGGCGGATGATCGCGTTTGTCGAAGGTGATGCAGGACTCACTTCCGCTGAGGTACTCAGTGGTAGACGGTGGTGAGTTTGTGGCCAAGTTAACTTGGCGAGTGATGGCTTTCTGCACCCTGTTGGAGGGGTGTCCTTTTTGGATCATCATGGTACCCATGGCTCGTGGGTATGGTTTGCCTCCCTGGTGCTGGTCCGGCGCAGCTACGTTTGGGGGTATTCCAGGTGGCGGTGGCGGAGCGCCATGTGCCACGACGCCTAGAGCGGCTCCGTAGCCTCTTTCGACTGCGTTGCGATTCATCCGAACCAATCCCTCATGTAGTTTGAGGAACTCGCGGTAGTCCTTGAGGAGGTGGCTGGACTTCCTCTTTCCATCATGTTTGTCGATGTAGAAGTGCACCGTACATGGCCCAGACAATTTGTCTTCAATGGATGTCGCGGGTGCCTCATCACGATTGCGGTGTTCCCACACTTGCGTGGTTTTCCTGGAGTTGCGGTATCCATCGCTGCGGTATCCGCTGTTGCGGTTATCGTCGCGTCTGTCGGCATAGCCAGCTGCGACCATGTTGACGTCATCGCGGTCATCGTAGATGCGCATGCGACGTTTGCCTCGGTGGTCACGTCTACGCTCGAGTTCTGCCTCCTCGTCGGAGTGAACACGATTCTTCACCGAATATTCTCCATTGGCCCACCGATTCGCGATTTCCATCAGGTGGTCGATGGTCTTGAGCTTTGAGCGGCCCAGCTCCTCCCTGAGCTCTATGCGGCGGACGTCGCCATTGAATGCGTCAATCGTGCGATCCTCCGAGATGTTCTCTGTGGAGTTCTTGATGATGGGCCACCTTTGGATGTAGGAGCGTAAAGATTCGCCCGATCTTTGCTGGCAGCATCTCAGCTCTTCGATTGATGTAGGCCGCTTGTAGGTGCCCTTGAAGTTGCGCAGGAAGCTGTAAACCAGCTCATCCCAACTGCGAATGGATCCGCGTGGGAGGTTGTTGATCCATGCTCGGGCGGCGCCTTGCAGCTGTAGCTGTAAGCATTGCATGGCCGTGCTTCGACTGCCGTCGTGGAGCCTGACGGAGGAGATGTGGTCTTCCAGCCAGATCTTTGGGTCCTGTAGGCCGTCAAACTTCGGGTTCTCCGATGGGAGTTTAAACCCCTTGGGCATTCGCTTTTGCCTGATGGCCCTGCTGAAGCATCTGGCGCCACAGAGCTCCCATCCTCGTCTTCTGAATCAGTCGACCGAGCACGTCGCGCCCTTGATTTGTCGATCTTGCGCTGCGTGAGGTTGTCGCGCGCATCATAGTCGTGGTCGTGGCGCCTTGAGCAGCAGCGTCGAGACAGGTCGTGACTGTCATCGCTGGATGAGGGCGAGGAGTAGCTCTTTGCTAGAGCTTTGCCTTTTTCGGCTCTAGTGTTGGTTCCTTGTCGAGGGCAGCTTCGACTAGTCCCAGGCCCACGATCATAGATTGGTGCATGGCGGCTCGGGGATCTCTAGCTGGTGGCTAGTTGTTGAGGAGGTACATGGTGGCTGATGTCACCGCGGCCTGCGGTATCTTGGGGACCACGTTGCCCCGTGTGTCGACTGTCATAGAGCTGAAGTCTAGGACCTTTGCAGCTTCTATGCGTTCTTGCTCGGTGAGATGAGCCATCCGAGATCGCCTCTTGTTTGCGAGGTACTCGTTGCCCTTTGAGGAGGATCCTCTGTGGGAGGAGAGCCCAGCACGTCGAAGGCTCGACTCATCTGCCGCATTTTTGCGCGCCTCGAGTTGCGCGATTGTTTGCACTTCACGCTTGAATTCTTCCATCAGGAGCCAATGGTATCCCATTAGCAGTTCTTGCGGAGATCCGACGGGTAGAGGGTTGCCTCGTAAGGCATCATAGCAGCGAGCCCACTCTTGTTCGTTGAGCTTGATCACGACGCGTTCGCCGGCTTGCTCGTTTATTATGGTTGGAGGTTCGACTGCTCCTCCGTTGTTAACAGGGGTGTCGTTGCCACCATTGCCACCGTTGTCGCTGTTGTCGCCATTAGGCGGGTTGGTTTCATTACCACGGTTGCCCGTGTTGTCGCGATTAGCAGAGGTGTCGCCCGCGTTGATGACAGCGCACATGAAGTGGTTGGGGAAGCTGCTGCTCCTGTAACTTTCATATCCGGAACCGTAGGTTCCATCTTCAGTTGCTAGATCGCTCAGATCGGAGTCACGACTGCTGTCGCTGAACGTGATCTCGACTGTTGTCAGGGCATTGAGCTCGCTGAGGGTGCCGATATATGGAGGGAACCATGATGCTGGAGCAATCGATGGTACCGTCGACTGGTCAGGCATGCGAAGCGTGCCCATCTGACCGATTTGGAAGCGGAAGCTTCTGATCGCTAGGCTGATTCCGTCGCCCACGGACTCGAAAGCCAGGCGAGTGGCTGGCGTGTGGACGGTGAAGCCGAACGCACCGAAGAGCTAGCAAATCTCTGTTCTTGCGCAGTTGTAGAACGCGGTTGATGGGGCCGAAGAAGCCGCAACATCAGCACTCCCAGTTCCCACAAACGGCACCAATTGACGAGGGTTTAACTCATCAATGCCCATTGTTATGGACTTGGGTTTTGGAGAAGGAGGGAGCGCTGGAGACATCTATCGGCTAGCAAACAAGCACACAGGGGACTTGAAGATTTACCCAGGTTTAGGCCTCGTAGATTATCAAAGGAATCAAGGATTACAATGGTGCGCAGATGCAATCTGGCGAGGGTTGTAGAAACTAAGGGTTGCGTGTGTCCTCCTCGCCGCCCCCTCCTAGCCTTTATATAGATAGGCTAGGTCTCGAGTAGCAGGTCGAGTCGGTTACAGGTTAGGGTTTTCCCCTTTGAACTTTCTATCTTTATCTTCTTCTTGTTCTTCAAGCCATCGAGAGTCCATAGGTTACTCGAGTTCTTCATTTGGGCCTTGGCGACACCGTGGGCCTTTACGTACTCAGGCCATATATACCAAGCTCGTGTACCTATAGGGTATACCCATGTCACATTGCATGTGTGTTCTTTTCACAAACCATATATGGATCCACTAGTGTCATTGCATGTGTGTTCTTTTCACACACCACATATGGATCCACCAGTGTCAATGCATGTCTGTTGTTTTCACAGACCACATATGGATCCACCAGTGTCATTGAAATGTTTGTTCTTTTCATAGATCACATATGGATCCACCAGTGTCATTGCATGTGTGTTCTTTTGACAGACCACATATGGATCAACCAGAGTTCATTACATGTGTGTTCTTTTCATTAACCACAGCTAGAGTCATTTCATGTGTGTTCTTTTCACAGACCAGATATGGAACCACTAGTGTCATTGCATGTGTGTTCTTTTCACAAACCCCATATCCACAAGAGTTCATTTCATGCGTGTTCTTTTCACAGACCACATTTGGATCCACCCGTGTCATTGCATGTGTGTTCTTTTCACAGATCCCATATGGATCCACCAGAGTTCATTGCATGTGTGTTCTTTTCACAGACCACATTTGGATCACCATTGTCATTGCATGTGTGTTCTTTCACATACCACATATGGATGCACCAGTGTCATTGCATGTGTGTTATTTACACAGACCATATTTGGAACCACCAGTGTCATTCCATGTGTGTTCTTTTCACAGACCACATATGGATCTACCAGTGTCATTGCATGTGTGTTCTTTTCACAGACCACATATGGATCCACCAGTGTCATTTCATGTATGTTCTTTTCACAGACCACAAATGGATCCACCAGAGTTCATTGCATGTGTATTATTTTCACATACCACATATGGATCCACCAGTGTCATTGCATGTGTGTTCTTTTCACAGACGACATATGGATCCACGAGTGTTATTGCATGTGTGTTCTTTTCACAGACCACATATGGATCCACCAGTGTCATTGCATGTGTGTTCTTTTCACAGACCACATATGGATCCACCAGAGTTCATTGCATGTGTTTTCTTTACACAATCCACATATGGATCCACCAGTGTCATTGCATGTGTGTTCTTTTCACAGACCACATATGGATGCATGAGTGTCATTGCATCTGTGTTCTTTTCCCAACCCACATATGGATCCACTAGTGTTATTGTATGTCTGTTCTTTTCACAGACCACATATGGATCCACCAGAGTCATTGCATGTGGGTTCTTTTCACAGACCACATATGGAACCACCAGTGTCATTGCATGTGTGTTCTTTTCACAGACCACATATGGATCCACCATTGTCATTGCATGTGTGTTCTTTTCACAGACCACATATGGAACCACCATTGTCATTGCATGTGTATTCTTTTCACAGACCACATATGGATCCACTAGACAATTTGAAATGTTTGTTCTTTTCATAGACCACATATGGAACCACCATTGTCATTGCATGTGTGTTCTTTTCACAGCCACATATGGATCCACCAGAGATCATTGCATGTGTTTTCTTTTCACAAACCACATATGGATCCACCAATATCATTGCATGCCAATTATTTTCACAGTCCACATATGGATCCACCAGAGTCATTGCATGTGTGTTCTTTTCACATACCACATATGGATCCACCAGTTTCATTGCATGTGTGTTGTTTTCACACACCACATATAGATCCACAAGTGTCATTGCATGTATGTTCTTTTCACAGACCACATATGGATCCACAGTGTCATTGAAATATTTATTCTTTTCACATACCACATATGGATCCACAAGTGTCATTGCATGTGTGTTCTTTTCACAGACCACATATGGATCAACCAGAGTTTGATGCATGTGTGTTCTTTTCATTAACCACAACTAGAGTCATTTCATGTGTGTTCTTTTAACAAGCCACATATGGAACCACCATTATTATTGCATGTGTGTTCTTTTCATAGACCCCATATGGATCCACCAGAGTTCATTGTATGTGTGTTCGTTTTCACAGACCACATTTGGTTCCACCAGTGTCATTGTATGTGTGTTCTTTTCATAGACCCCATATGGATCCACCATTGTCATTGCATGTGTCTTCTTTTCACATACCACATATGGAACCAGCATTGTCATTGCATGTGTGTTCTTTTCACAGACCACATATGGATCCACCAGTGTCATTGCATGTGTGTTCTTTTCACAGACCATATTTGGAACCACCATTGTCATTGCATGTGTGTTCTTTTCACAGACCACATATGGATCCACCATTGTCATTGCATGTGTGTTCTTTTCACAAACCACATATGGATCCACCAGTGTCATTGCATGTTTGTTCTTTTCACAAACCACATATGGATTCACCTGTGTCATTGCATGTGTGTTCTTTTCACAGACCACATATGGATCCACCAGAGTTCCTTGCATTTGTTTTCTTTACACAAACCACATATGGATCCACCAGTGTCATTGCATGTGTGTTCTTTTCACAGACCACATATGGATCCACGAGTGTCATTGCATGTGTGTTCTTTTCCCAACCCACATATGGATCCACTAGTGTCATTTCATGTGTGTTCTTTTAACAAACCACATATGGAACCACCAGTGTTATTGCATGTGTGTTCTTTTCATAGACCACATATGGATCCACCAGAGTCATTGCATGTGTGTTCTTTTCACACACCACATATGGAACCACCATTATCATTGCATGTGTATTCTTTTCATAGACCCCATATGGATCCACCAGAGTTCATTGTATGTGTGTTCTTTTTCACAGACCACATTTGGTTCCACCAGTGTCATTGTATGTGTGTTCTTTTCATAGACCCCATATGGATCCACCATTGTCATTGCATGTGTCTTCTTTTCACATACCACATATGGAACCAGCATTGTCATTGCATGTGTGTTCTTTTCACAGACCACATATGGATCCACCAGTGTCATTGCATGTGTGTTCTTTTCACAGACCATATTTGGAACCACCATTGTCATTGCATGTGTGTTCTTTTCACAGACCACATATGGATCCACCAGTGTCATTGCATGTGTGTTCTTTTCACAAACCACATATGGATCCACCAGTGTCATTGCATGTTTGTTCTTTTCACAAACCACATATGGATTCACCTGTGTCATTGCATGTGTGTTCTTTTCACAGACCACATATGGATCCACCAGAGTTCCTTGCATGTGTTTTCTTTACACAAACCACATATGGATCCACCAGTGTCATTGCATGTGTGTTCTTTTCACAGACCACATATGGATCCACGAGTGTCATTGCATGTGTGTTCTTTTCCCAACCCACATATGGATCCACTAGTGTCATTTCATGTGTGTTCTTTTAACAAACCACATATGGAACCACCAGTGTTATTGCATGTGTGTTCTTTTCATAGACCACATATGGATCCACCAGAGTCATTGCATGTGTGTTCTTTTCACACACCACATATGGAACCACCATTATCATTGCATGTGTATTCTTTTCACAGACCACATACGGATCCACCATTGTCATTGCGTGTGTGTTATTTTCACAGACCACATATGGAACCAGCATTGTCATTGCATGTGTGTTCTTTTCAGAGACCACATATGGATCCACGAGTATCATTGCATGTGTGTTCTTTTCACAGACCATATTTGGAACTACCATTGTCATTGCGTGTGTGTTCTTTTCACAACCACATATGGATCCACGATTTTCATTGCATGTGTGTTCTTTTCACAAACCACATATGGATCCACCAGTGTCATTGCATGTGTGTTCTTTTCACACACCACATATGGATCCACCAGTGTCATTGCATGTCTGTTTCTTTTCGCAGACCACATATGGATCCACTAGAGTCATTGCATGTGTGTTCTTTTCACAAACCATATATGGAACCACCAGAGTCATTGCATGTCTGTTCTTTTCACAGACTACATATGGATCCACCAGTGTCATTGCATGTGTGTTCTTTTCACAGACCACATATGGATCCACCAGAGTTCATTGTGTGTATGTTCTTTTCATTAACCACACCTAGAGTCATTTCATGTGTGTTCTTTTCACAGACCACATATGCAACAACTAGTGTCATTGCATGTGTGTTCTTTTCACAAACGCCATATCGATCTACCAGAGTTCATTTCATGTGTGTTCTTTTCACAGACCATATATGGATCTAACAGTGCCATTGAAATGTTTGTTCTTTTCACAGACCACATATGGATCCACTAGTTTCATTGCATGTGTGTTCTTTTCACAAACCACATAAGGATCCACCAGTGACATTGCATGTGTGTTCCTTTCACATACCACATATGGATCCACCTTTGTCATTGCATGTGTGTTCTTTTCACAGACCACATATGGATCCACCAGTGTCCTTGCATGTCTGTTCTTTTCTCAAACCACATATGGATCCACCTGTGTTATTGCATGTGTGTTCTTTTCACAGACCACATCTGGATCCACCAGTGTCATTGCATGTCTGTTCTTTTCAGAAACCACATATGGCTCCACCAGTGTCATTGCATGTGTGTTCTTTTCATAGACCACATATGGATCCACTAGTATCATTGCATGTGTATTCTTTTCACACACCACATATGGATCCACCAGTGTTATTGTATGTCTATTCTTTTCACAGACCACATATGGATCCACCAGAGTCATTGCATGTGTGTTCTTTTCACAGACCACATATGCAACCACCGGTGTCATTGCATTTGTGTTCTTTTCACATACCACATATGGATCCACCATTGTCATTGCATGTGTGTTATTTTCACAGACCACATATGGAACCAACATTGTCATTGCATGTGTATTGTTTTCACAGACCACATATGGATCCACCAGACAATATGAAATGTTTGTTCTTTTCATAAACCACATATGGAACCACCATTATCATTGCATGTGGGTTCTTTTCACAGACCACATATGGATCCACCAGAGTTCATTGCATGTGTTTTCTTTTCACAAACCACATATGGAACCACCAGTGTGATTGAAATGTTTGCTCTATTCACAGACCACATAAGGATCCACCAGTGACATAGCATGTGTGTTCCTTTCACAGACCACATATGAATCCACCAGTTTCATTGCATGTGTGTTGTTTTCACAGTCCTGATATGGATCCACCAGTGTCATTGCATGTTTGTTCTTTTCACAGTCCAGATATGGATCCACCTGAGTCATTGCATGTGTGTTCTTTTCACAGACCACATATGAATCCACCAGTTTCATTGCATGTGTGTTGTTTTCACACACTACATATGGATCCACAAGTGTCATTGCATGTCTGTTCCTTTCACTAACCACATATGGATCCACAGTGTCATTGAAATGTTTGTTCTTTTCACAGACCACATATGGATCCACCAGTGTCATTGCATGTGTGTTCTTTTCATAGACCATATATGGATCAACCAGAGTTCATTGCATGTGTGTTCTTTTCATTAACCACAGCTAGAGTCATTTCATGTGTGTTCTTTTAACAGACCACATATGGAACCACCTGTATTATTGCATGTGTGTTCTTTTCATAGACCCAATATGGATCCACCAGAGTTCATTGTATGTGTGTTCTTTTCACAGACCACATTTGGATCCACCAGTGTCATTGCATGTGTGTTCTTTTCATAGAACCCATATGGATCCACAATTGTCATTGCATGTGTGTTCTTTTCACAGACCACATATGGAACCAGCATTGTCATTGCATGTGTGTTCTTTTCACAGACCACATATGGATCCAGCAGTGTCATTGCATCTGTGTTCTTTTCATAGACAATATTTGGAACCACAATTGTCATTGCATGTGTGTTCTTTTCACAGACCACATATGGATCCACCATTGTCATTCATGTCTGTTATTTTCACAAACCACATATGGATCCACCAGTGTCATTGCATGTGTGTTCTTTTCACACACCACATATGGATCCACCAGTGTCATTGCATGTCTGTTCTTTTCACAGACCACATATGGATCCACCAGAGTCATTGAATGTGTGTTCTTTTCACAGACCATATATGGATCCACAAGTGTCATTGCATGTGTGTTCTTTTCAGAAACCACATATGGATCCACCATTGTCATTGCATGTGTGTTCTTTTCACAGACCACATATGGATCCACCAGTGTCATTGCATGTGTTTTCTTTTCACAGACCACATATGGAACCACCATTGTCATTGCATGTGTGTCCTTTTCATTAACCGCAGCTAGAGTCATTGAAATGTTTGTTCTTTTCACAGACCACATATCGATCAACCAGTGTCATTGCATGTGTGTTCTTTTCACAAACCACATATGGATCCACCAGAGTTCATTGCATGTGTGTTCTTTTCACAGACCATGTATGGATCCACTAGTGTCATTGAAATGTGTGTTCTTTTCACAGACCACATATGGATCCAGCAGTGTCATTGCATGTGTGTTCTTTTCACAGACCCCATATATATCCACCAGAGTTCATTTCATGTGTGTTCTTTTCATGGACCACATTTGGATCCACCAGTGTCATTGCATGTGTCTTCTTTTCACAGACCATATATGGATCCGCCAGTGTCATTGAAATGTTTGTTCTTTTCATATACCACATATGGATCCACCAATTTAATTGCATGTGTGTTCTTTTCACAGACCACATATGGATCCACTAGTGTCATTGCATGTGTGTTCTTTTCACAGACCACATATGGATCCACCTTTGTCATTGCATGTATTCTTTTCACACACCACATATGGATCCACCAGTGTCATTGAAATGTGTGTTCTTTTCACATACCACATATGGATCCACCAAAGTTCATTGCATGTGTGTTCTTTTCACAGACCATATATGGATCCACCGGTATCATTGCATGTGTGTTCTTTTCACATACCACATATGGATCCACCAGTGTCATTGCATGTGTGTTGTTTTCATAGACCACAGATGGATCCAGCAGTGTCATTGCATGAGTGTTCTTTTCACAGACCACATATGGATCCACCAGAGTTCATTGCATGTGTGTTCTTTTGATAAACCACATATGGATCCACCAGTATGATTGAAATGTTTGTTCTTTTCACAGACCACATATGGAACCACCATTGTCATTGCATGTGTGTCCTTTTCATTAACCGCAGCTAGAGTCATTGAAATGTTTGTTCTTTTCACAGACCACATATCGATCAACCAGTGTCATTGCATGTGTGTTCTTTTCACAAACCACATATGGATCCACCAGAGTTCATTGCATGTGTGTTCTTTTCACAGACCATGTATGGATCCACTAGTGTCATTGAAATGTGTGTTCTTTTCACAGACCACATATGGATCCAGCAGTGTTATTGCATGTGTGTTCTTTTCACAGACCCCATATATATCCACCAGAGTTCATTTCATGTGTGTTCTTTTCATGGACCACATTTGGATCCACCAGTGTCATTGCATGTGTCTTCTTTTCAAAGACCATATATGGATCCGCCAGTGTCATTGAAATGTTTGTTCTTTTCATATACCACATATGGATCCACCAATTTAATTGCATGTGTGTTCTTTTCACAGACCACATATGGATCCACTAGTGTCATTGCATGTGTGTTCTTTTCACAGACCACATATGGATCCACCTTTGTCATTGCATCTATTCTTTTAACAGACCACATATGGATCCACCAGTGTCATTGAACTGTGTGTTCTTTTCACAGACCACATATGGATCCACCAAAGTTCATTGCATGTGTGTTCTTTTCACAGACCATATATGGATCCACCGGTATCATTGCATGTCTGTTCTTTTCACATACCACATATGGATCCACCAGTGTCATTGCATCTGTGTTGTTTTCATAGACCACAGATGGATCCAGCAGTGTCATTGCATGAGTGTTCTTTTCACAGACCACATATGGATCCACCAGAGTTCATTGCATGTGTGTTCTTTTGATAAACCACATATGGATCCACCAGTATGATTGAAATGTTTGTTCTTTTCACAGACCACATATGGATCCACCAGAGTCATTGCATGTGTGTTCTTTTCACAGACCATATATGGATCCACCAGTGTCATTGCATGTGTGTTCTTTTCATAGACCACATATGGATCCACCAGTGTCATTGCATGTGTGTTCTTTTCACAGACCGTATATGGATCCACAAGTGTCATTGCATGTGTGTTCTTTTCACAAACCACATATGGATCCACCATTGTCATTGCATGTGTGTTCTTTTCATAGACCACATATGGAACCACCATTGTCATTGCATGTGTGTTCTTTTGACAGACCACATATGGAACCACCATTATCATTGCATGTGTATTCTTTTCACAGACCACATATGGATGCACCAGAGTCATTGAAATGTGTGTTCTTTTCACAAACCACATATGGATCCACCGGTGTCATTGCGTGTGTGTTCTTTTCACAGACCATATTTGGAACCACCATTGTCATTGCATGTGTTTTGTTTTCACAAACCACATATGGATCCACGAATTTCATTGCATGTGTGTTCTTTTCACATTCCACATATGGATCCACCAGTGTCATTGAAATGTGTGTTCTTTTCATCGACCCCATATGGATCCACCAGAGTTCCCTGTATGTGTGTTCTTTTCACAAACGACATTTGGATCCACCAGTGTCATTGCATGTGTGTTCTTTTCAGAAACCACATATGGATCCACCATTGTCATTGCATGTGTGTTCTTTTCACAGACCACATATGGATCCACCAGTGTCATTGCATGTGTTTTCTTTTCAGAGACCACATATGGAATCACCATTGTCATTGCATGTGTGTCCTTTTCATTAACCACAGCTAGAGTCATTCAAATGTTTGTTCTTTTCACAGAAGACATATGGAACCACTAATATTATTGCATGTGTGTTCTTTTCATAGACCCCATATGGATCCACCAGCGTTCATTATATGTGTGTTCTTTTCACAAACCACATTTGGATCCACCAGTGTCATTGCATGTGTGTTCTTTTCACAGACCCCATATGGATCCACCATTGTCATTGCATGTGTGTTCTTTTCACAAACCACATATGGAACCAACATTGTCATTGCATGTGTGTTCTTTTCACAAACCACATATGGATCCACCAGTGTCATTGCATGTGTGTTCTTTTCATAGACCATGTATGGATCCACTAGTGTCATTGAAATGTGTGTTCTTTTCACAGACCACATATTGATCCACCAGTGTCATTGCATGTGTGTTCTTTTCACATACCCCATATGGATCCACCAGAGTTCATTGCATGTGTGTTCTTTTCATAGACCCCATATGGATCCACCAGTGCCATTGCATGTCTGTTCTTTTCATAGACCACATATGGAACCACCAATTTAATTGCATGTGTGTTCTTTTCACAGACCACATATGGATCCACTAGTGTCATTGCATGTGTGTTCTTTTCACACACCACATTTGGATCCACCAGTGTCATTGCATGTGTGTTCTTTTCACAAACCATATATGGATCCACCAGTGTCATTGAAATGTTTGTTCTTTTCATAGGCCACATATGGATCCACTAGTTTCATTGCATGCGTGTTCTTTTCATAGACCACATAAGGATCCACCAGTGTTATTGCATGTGTGTTCTTTTCACAGACCATATATGGAACCATAAGTGTCATTGCATATCGGTTCATTTCATAGACCACATATGGATCCACCAATGTCATTGCATGTGTGTTCTTTTCACAGACCACATATGGATCAACCAGAGTTCATTGCATGTGTGTTCTTTTCATTAACCACAACTAGTGTCATTTCATTTGTGTTCTTTTAACATACCACATATGGAACCACCAGTATTATTGCATGTTTGTTCTTTTCATAGACCCCATATGGATCCACCAGAGTTCATTGTATGTTTGTTCTTTTCACAAACCACATTTGGATCCACCAGTGTCATTGCATGTGTGTTCTTTTCACAGACCCCATATGGATCCACCATTGTCATTGCATGTGTGTTCTTTTCACAGACCACATATTGAACCACCATTGTCATTGCATGTGTGTTCTTTTCACATACCACATATGGATCCACCAGAGTTCATTGCATGTATATTCTTTTGACAAACCACATATGGATCCACCAATATGATTGAAATGTTTATTCTTTTCACAGACCACATATGGATCCACCAGAGTCATTGCATGTGTGTTCTTTTCACAGACCATATATCGATCCACTAGTGTCATTGCATGTGTGTTCTTTTCACAGACCACATATGGAACCACCATTGTCATTGCATGTGTGTTCTTTTCACAGACCACATATGGAACCACCATTGTCATTGCATGTGTATTCATTTCACATACCACATATGGATCCACCAAAGTAATTGAAATGTTTGTTCTTTTCACAAACCACAAATGGATCCACCGGTGTCATTGCATGAGTGTTCTTTTCACAGACCATATTTGGAATCACCATTGTCATTGCATGTGTTTTGTTTTCACAAACCACATATGGATCCACCAAAGTCATTGCATGTCTGTTCTTTTCACAGTCCACATATGGATCCACTAGTGTCATAGCATGTGTGTTCTTTTCACACACCACATATGGATCCACCAGTGTCATTGCATGTCTGTTCTTTTCACAGACCACATATGGATCCACCAGAGGAATTGCATGTGTGTTGTTTTCACACACCATATATGGAACCACAAGTGTCATTGCATGTCTATTCATTTCACATACCACATATGGATCCACCAGTGTCATTGCATGTGTGTTCTTTTCACAGACCACATAAGGATCCACCATTGTCATTGCATGTGTGTTGTTTTCACAGACCACATATGGAACCACCATTGTCATTGCATGTGTGTTCTTTTCATTAACCACAACTAGAGTCATTGAAATGTGTGTTCATTTCAGAGACCACATATGGATCCACCAGTGTCATTGTTTGGGTGTTCTTTTCACGGACCACATTTGGATCCACCAGTGTCATTGCATGTGTGTTCTTTTCACAAACCATATATGGATCCACCAGTGTCATTGAAATGTTTGTTCTTTTCATAGGCCACATATGGATCCACTAGTTTCATTGCATGCGTGTTCTTTTCATAGACCACATAAGGATCCACCAATGTTATTGCATGTGTGTTCTTTTCACAGACCATATATGGAACCATAAGTGTCATTGCATATCGGTTCATTTCATAGACCACATATGGATCCACCAATGTCATTGCATGTGTGTTCTTTTCACAGACCACATATGGATCAACCAGAGTTCATTGCATGTGTGTTCTTTTCATTAACCACAACTAGTGTCATTTCATTTGTGTTCTTTTAACATACCACATATGGAACCACCAGTATTATTGCATGTTTGTTCTTTTCATAGACCCCATATGGATCCACCAGAGTTCATTGTATGTTTGTTCTTTTCACAAACCACATTTGGATCCACCAGTGTCATTGCATGTGTGTTCTTTTCACAGACCCCATATGGATCCACCATTGTCATTGCATGTGTGTTCTTTTCACAGACCACATATTGAACCACCATTGTCATTGCATGTGTGTTCTTTTCACATACCACATATGGATCCACCAGAGTTCATTGCATGTATATTCTTTTGACAAACCACATATGGATCCACCAATATGATTGAAATGTTTATTCTTTTCACAGACCACATATGGATCCACCAGAGTCATTGCATGTGTGTTCTTTTCACAGACCATATATCGATCCACTAGTGTCATTGCATGTGTGTTCTTTTCACAGACCACATATGGAACCACCATTGTCATTGCATGTGTGTTCTTTTCACAGACCACATATGGAACCACCATTGTCATTGCATGTGTATTCATTTCACATACCACATATGGATCCACCAAAGTAATTGAAATGTTTGTTCTTTTCACAAACCACAAATGGATCCACCGGTGTCATTGCATGAGTGTTCTTTTCACAGACCATATTTGGAATCACCATTGTCATTGCATGTGTTTTGTTTTCACAAACCACATATGGATCCACCAAAGTCATTGCATGTCTGTTCTTTTCACAGTCCACATATGGATCCACTAGTGTCATAGCATGTGTGTTCTTTTCACACACCACATATGGATCCACCAGTGTCATTGCATGTCTGTTCTTTTCACAGACCACATATGGATCCACCAGAGGAATTGCATGTGTGTTGTTTTCACACACCATATATGGAACCACAAGTGTCATTGCCTGTCTATTCATTTCACATACCACATATGGATCCACCAGTGTCATTGCATGTGTGTTCTTTTCACAGACCACATAAGGATCCACCATTGTCATTGCATGTGTGTTGTTTTCACAGACCACATATGGAACCACCATTGTCATTGCATGTGTGTTCTTTTCATTAACCACAACTAGAGTCATTGAAATGTGTGTTCATTTCAGAGACCACATATGGATCCACCAGTGTCATTGTTTGTGTGTTCTTTTCACGGACCACATTTGGATCCACCAGTGTCATTGCATGTGTGTTCTTTTCACAGACCCCAAATGGATCCACCATTGTCATTGAATGTGTGTTCTTTTCAGAGACCACATATGGAACCACCATTGTCATTGCATGTGTGTTCTTTTCACAGACCACATATGGATCCACCAGTGTCATTGGATGTGTGTTCTTTTCATAGACCATATTTGGAACCACCATTGTCATTGCATGTGTGTTCTTTTCACAGACCATATTTGGAACCACCATTGTCATTGCATGTGTGTTCTTTTCACAGACCACATATGGATCCCCCATTGTCATTGCATGTGTTTTCTTTTCATAGACCATGTATGGATCCACTAGTGTCATTGAAATGTGTGTTCTTTTCACAGACCACATATTGATCCACCAGTGTCATTGCATGTGTGTTCTTTTCACATACCCCATATGGATCCACCAGAGTTCATTGCATGTGTATTCTTTTCATAGACCCCATATGGATCCACCAGTGCCATTGCATGTCTGTTCTTTTCATAGACCACATATGGATCCACCAGTGTCATTGCATGTGGGTTCTTTTCACACACCACATTTGGATCCACCAGTGTCATTGCATGTGTGTTCTTTTCACAAACCATATATGGATCCACCAGTGTCATTGAAATGTTTGTTCTTTTCATAGGCCACATATGGATCCACTAGTTTCATTGCATGCGTGTTCTTTTCATAGACCACATAAGGATCCACCAGTGTCATTGCATGTGTGTTCTTTTCACATACCCCATATGGATCCACCAGAGTTCATTGCATGTGTGTTCTTTTCATAGACCCCATATGGATCCACCAGTGCCATTGCATGTCTGTTCTTTTCATAGACCACATATGGATCCACCAGTGTCATTGCATGTGTGTTCTTTTCACACACCACATTTGGATCCACCAGTGTCATTGCATGTGTGTTCTTTTCACAAACCATATATGGATCCACCAGTGTCATTGAAATGTTTGTTCTTTTCATAGGCCACATATGGATCCACTAGTTTCATTGCATGCGTGTTCTTTTCATAGACCACATAAGGATCCACCAGTGTTATTGCATGTGTGTTCTTTTCACAGACCATATATGGAACCATAAGTGTCATTGCATATCGGTTCATTTCATAGACCACATATGGATCCACCAATGTCATTGCATGTGTGTTCTTTTCACAGACCACATATGGATCAACCAGAGTTCATTGCATGTGTGTTCTTTTCATTAACCACAACTAGTGTCATTTCATTTGTGTTCTTTTAACATACCACATATGGAACCACCAGTATTATTGCATGTTTGTTCTTTTCATAGACCCCATATGGATCCACCAGAGTTCATTGTATGTTTGTTCTTTTCACAAACCACATTTGGATCCACCAGTGTCATTGCATGTGTGTTCTTTTCACAGACCCCATACGGATCCACCATTGTCATTGCATGTGTGTTCTTTTCACAGACCACATATTGAACCACCATTGTCATTGCATGTGTGTTCTTTTCACATACCACATATGGATCCACCAGAGTTCATTGCATATATATTCTTTTGACAAACCACATATGGATCCACCAATATGATTGAAATGTTTATTCTTTTCACAGACCACATATGGATCCACCAGAGTCATTGCATGTGTGTTCTTTTCACAGACCATATATCGATCCACTAGTGTCATTGCATGTGTGTTCTTTTCACAGACCACATATGGAACCACCATTGTCATTGCATGTGTGTTCTTTTCACAGACCACATATGGAACCACCAGTGTCATTGCATGTGTATTCATTTCACATACCACATATGGATCCACCAAAGTCATTGAAATGTTTGTTCTTTTCACAAACCACAAATGGATCCACCGGTGTCATTGCATGAGTGTTCTTTTCAGATACCATATTTGGAATCACCATTGTCATTGCATGTGTTTTGTTTTCACAAACCACATATGGATCCACCAAAGTCATTGCATGTCTGTTCTTTTCACAGTCCACATATGGATCCACTAGTGTCATAGCATGTGTGTTCTTTTCACACACCACATATGGATCCACCAGTGTCATTGCATGTCTGTTCTTTTCACAGACCACATATGGATCCACCAGAGGAATTGCATGTGTGTTGTTTTCACACACCATATATGGAACCACAAGTGTCATTGCATGTCTATTCATTTCACATACCACATATGGATCCACCAGTGTCATTGCATGTGTGTTCTTTTCACAGACCACATAAGGATCCACCATTGTCATTGCATGTGTGTTGTTTTCACAGACCACATATGGAACCACCATTGTCATTGCATGTGTGTTCTTTTCATTAACCACAACTAGAGTCATTGAAATGTGTGTTCATTTCAGAGACCACATATGGATCCACCAGTGTCATTGTTTGTGTGTTCTTTTCACGGACCACATTTGGATCCACCAGTGTCATTGCATGTGTGTTCTTTTCACAGACCCCAAATGGATCCACCATTGTCATTGAATGTGTGCTCTTTTCAGAGACCACATATGGAACCACCATTGTCATTGCATGTGTGTTCTTTTCACAGACCACATATGGATCCACCAGTGTCATTGGATGTGTGTTCTTTTCATAGACCATATTTGGAACCACCATTGTCATTGCATGTGTGTTCTTTTCACAGACCATATTTGGAACCACCATTGTCATTGCATGTGTGTTCTTTTCACAGACCACATATGGATCCCCATTGTCATTGCATGTGTTTTCTTTTCACAAACCATATATGGATCCACCAGTGTCATAGCATGTGTGTTATTTTCACACACCACATATGGTACCACCAGTGTCATTGCATGTCTGTTGTTTTCACAGACCACATATGGATCCACCAGAGTCATTGCATGTGTGTTCTTTTCACAGACCATATTTTGAACCACAAGTGTCATTGCATGTCTGTTCATTTCACAGACCACATATGGATCCACCAGTGTCATTCCATGTGTGTTCTTTTCACAGACCACATATGGATCCACCAGTGTCATTGCATGTGTGTTCTTTTCACAGACCACATATGAAACCACCATTGTCATTGCATGTGTGTTCTTTTCATTAACCACAGCTAGAGTCATTGAAATGTTTATTCTTTTCACAGACCACATATGGATCAACAAGTGTAATTGCATGTGTGTTCTTTTCACAGACCACATATGGATCCACCATAGTGCATTGCAAGTGTGTTCTTTTCACAGACCATCTGTGGATCCACTAGTGTCATTGAAATGTGTGTTCTTTTCACAGACCACATATGGATCCACCAGTGTCATTACATGTGTGTTCTTTTCACAGACCCCATATGGATCCACCAGAGTTCATTGCATTTGTGTTCTTTTCATAGACCACATATGGATCCACCAGTTTCATTGCATGTTTGATGTTTTCACAGACCATATATGGATCCACCAGTGTCATTGAAATGTTTGATCTTTTCACAGACCACATATGGATCCACCAGTTTCATTGCATGTGTGTTCTTTCCGCAGACCACATATGGATCCACCAGAGTTAATTGCATATGTGTTCTTTTTCACAAACCACATATGGATCCACCAATGTGATTGAAATGTTTGTTCTGTTCACAAACCACATAAGGATCCACCAGTGACATTGCATGTGTGTTCCTTTTAGAGACCACATATGGATCCACCTTTATTATTGCATGTGTGTTCTTTTCACATACCACATATGGATCCACCAGTTTGATTGCATGTGTGTTCTTTTCACAGACCATATATGGATCCACCATTGTCATTGCATGTGTGTTCTTTTCATAGACCACATATGTAACCACCATTGTCATTGCATGTGTGTTCTTTTCACAGACCACATATGGATCCACCAGTGTCATTGCATGTCTGTTCTTTTCACAAACCACATATGGATCCACCAGTGTCATTGCATGTGTGTTCTTTTCACAGACCACATTTGGATCCACCAGTGTCATTACATGTGTGTTCTTTTCACAAACCATATATGAATCCACCAGTGTCATTGAAATATTTATTCTTTTCATAGACCACATATGGATCCACTAGTTTCATTGCATGTGTGTTCTTTTCATAGAGCACATAAGGATCCACCAATGACATTGCATGTGTGTTCCTTTCAAAGACCACATATGGATCCACCTTTGTCATTGCATGTGTGTTCTTTTCACAGACCACATATGGATCCACCGGTGTCATTGAAATGTGTGTTCTTTTCACAGACCACATATGGATCTACCAGAGTTCATTGCATGTGTGTTGTTTTCGCATACCATATATGGATCCCCTGGTATCATTGCATGTGTGTTCTATAGACAGACCACAACTGGATCCACCATTGTCATTGCATGTGTGTTCTTTTCACAGACCACATATCCATCCACCAGTGTCATTGCATGTGAGTTCTTTTCACAGACTGCATATGGATCCACCGGAGTCAATGAAATGTTTGTTCTTTTCACAAACCACATATGGATCCACCAGATTGCACGTTTGTTCTTTTTAGAGACCACATATGGATCCACTAGTGTCATTTCATGTGTGTTCTTTTCACATACCACATATGGATCCACTAGAGTCATTGCATCTGGTTTCTTTTCACAGACCACATATGGATCCACCAGAGTTAATTGCATGTGTGTTCTTTTCACAGACCACATATGGATCCACCAGTGTCATTGCATGTGTGTTCTTTTCATACACCACATATGGATCCACCAGTGTCATTGCATGTGTGTTCTTTTCACAGATCACATATGGATCCACCCGTATCATTGCATGTCTATTCTTTTCACAGACCACGTATGGATCCACCAGAGTCATTGCATGTGTGTTCTATTCACAGACCACATATGGATGCACCAGTGTCATTGCATGTGTGTTCTTTTCATAGACCACATATGGATCCACCAGTGTCATTGCATGTGTGTTCTTTTCACAGACCACATATGGATCCAACCGTATCATTGCATGTCTATTATTTTCACAGACCACGTATGGATCCACCAGAGTCATTGCATGTGTGTTCTATTCACAGACCACATATGGATGCACCAGTGTCATTGCATGTGTGTTCTTTCCACAGACCACATTTGGATCCACCAGTGTCATTGTATGTGTGTTCTTTTTACAGACCATATATGGATCTAACAGCGTCATTGAAATCTTTGTTGTTTTCAGAGACCACATATGGATACACTAGTTTCATTGCATGTGTCTTCTTTTCACAGACCACATAAGGATCCACCAGTGACATTGCATGTGTGTTCCTTTCACAGACCACATATGGATCCACCAGTGTCATTGCATGTGTGTTCTTTTCAGAGACCACGTATGGATCCAACATTGTCATTGCATGTGTCATCTTTTCATAGACCACATATCGAACCACCATTGTCATTGCATGTGTGTTATTTTCACAGACCACATATGGATCCACCAGAGTCATTGAAATGTTTGTTCTTTTGACAAACCACATATGGATCCACCAGAGTCATTGCACGTGTATTCTTTTGACAGACCACATATGGATCCACCAGTGTCATTACATGTGTGTTCTTTTCACATACCACATATGGATCCACCAGTGTGATTGCATGTGTGTTCTTTTCATAGACCATATATGGATCCACAAGTGTCATTGTATGTGTGTTCTTTTTAGAAACCACATATGGATCCACCATTGTCATTGCAAGTGTGTTCTTTTCGTAGACCACATATGTAACCACCATTGTCATTGCATGTGTGTTCTTTTCACAGACAACATATGGATCCACCAGTGTCATTGAATGTCTGTTCTTTTCACAAACCACATATGGATCCACCAGTGTCATTGCATGTGTGTTCTTTTCACAGACCACATATGGATCCATGTAACTACCTCGGTGAATTACGCTCCTAGTACAAGCCTGGATGTTCAGAAATGGTTGAAATAGTACGGTGGGGCCCAAATGCCACTCACAGGTAGACCTTTCGGCCGTCCCAACCATTTCCAAACATCGGGACAAGAGCAGGCGTAATCGGCAAAGAAGGATCAACTACATACACAAATGAGTATGTATGCAAGCCACCATACAACAGTACATCAGAGCCATTCCATCTAAAAAGAAAGGAAATATATAGCAACATACGGCAAGATCCAAATATCCTAGATAGATATAATAGTTTAGGATATCTCCTCATACATCAATCAGCAGTATCAAGCGGAGCGGAAGACAAAATCCAGTACGGATAAGAAGCAAATCGGCATAAGATGCCCCATAAATAAGCACATCCATACAGATCTCACGGATCCCGTTCCGGAATCTCTACACCGAATGATCGTTGCCCACATCGTCAGTCTCTTCCACCCGGTATCCATCTTGCGAGTGTACTGTTCATCCGAACCAATAATTTATCGTGTGAGACCCTAGGGTTTTCGGCAAGTCTTTATGCCTCTAAAGGGGACACAACACAGGGTGACGCAATTGCAGCAAACGATAAACCCTAGCAATTCTCTGAGATGCTGCTAACCATCCGCCTAACCAGAGATAGCGGATGTCCGTAGAATTAAATACTTGATTATAACAGTTATGAAGGTAATCTTAACAGATCCATCCTCCTCCTCGCTTCGACGAGGCGGACGAACATTTCCCCATCCGTTGGCAGTTTTATTATCCATTCCGTGAGTATTGCACTATTTACTAGTCAAGTACCTAGTCTAGTCAATTTATAAGCGGTACTTTAGTTATGCTTGTCTATGATCAAGAAACTGTGCTCCAAGTCGTCCATAACCGCGGACATGGCTTTCAGAAAGTTTTACCCTGCAGGGGTGCACAAATAGCAACACACACTCGATATGCCTCGGAAAACCAAATCAAAACCCAACGAGGCGATCACGACAAAGCAATCACAGGATTCAGAAATATTTCAGGGGCCACCCATTAAGCTACCATAGCGGAGTTAATGACTCGAGACGGACTCAAGGTTTGCGCCAATGGTAGAACGACAGAGATCCCAAAGCTGGGGTCGATATCGATAAACACTCCGCTTCCTAAATGACAGCGTGCTCCTCACACAATCGTAAATAAAGCGGTAAAGCATGGCATAGGTACAGGATAGTAAATAAAACCTCAAACTAGTTGTGGCCCCAAGAAATAAGAATGAATCAAGCTACCTCGGGGGTCCATAAGCCTCCGGATGTGGATAGCGCGAATATTCTTGGAACAGAATCAAGTACTCGGGGTCTTACGGGACACAAGTGAGCATAAAAACCAAACAACAGATATTGCTCACCGTGCCACTTTCATTAGTTATCCCATTACTACCAGGTTAAGTTGTTTAAGTACCTCGTTATCCATCGACACTCACATACCCTACACATGCTGTTCTCACGACCGCATGGCTCAAACAACTCTGTAGTAGTGGCTCATGGGATGGGGGGACAAGCTTCGGTGGGGTTTAAAAATAAAGGCTATGCAATACTTGGGATTCAGTTTAATGCAATCGCGACTCAATGATGCAAGAATAAGATAGAGGCAAAAGGTACTATATGTGTGCAAGCATGTGGTAGTGCTTGCCTGGCAGCTCAGTTGAAGCAAAGGATGGATCTGGGTAGTGCTCCTGGTTCTCTTGATATATCCCACCTTTCGGCGTCTATTCGAAGAAGAACCAAACAAACAAGGGCCAACATAAATAAAGAGCACAAGCATATGAATAAATGCGTCAAGCAAACAATCATGCCATGATGAATGATGCACAATTTGCATGGCAAATAAGTAGCATGGCATGGGTGAGGTGTGGAACACAAGAATAAACCATTTTATTTAGTTTTGGCCCCAATTTATTCACAATTAAGTTGCTGTCCACAATATATTTATATGATGCATGCTTCAAATCAAACCATGGAATGCATAAACATAAAGGTCTCGTCGAGCTAATCATTTTAGACATATTATTTATTAAATTTGGAGTTATAAAACAAAAGTTATTAATTATTGAAGTCAAAGGGGCGTTTTTATTGTAATTTAAATCAACTTGCAATTTTAAATGTTCAAAATATATTTTGGATTGCATATTTGAATTCCTCATCTTTTTCTGATTTGAAAACATATATTATTTGTATTATTTGGGTTTATATTTGAAAAGTTATTTAAAAACAGAATTATATTTGAATTTGAATTAATTAGAAAAGATTTGAATTTAACACAGATTTCGGAAATACTTTTGTCACCCTCCATGTCTAGCCTCGACACCAGACAGTGGGTCCTCCTCGCTGGACCGGACCAGCGCCGCAGAGGAGGTTTTTCTCACCAGTGACCCAGCCTAAGCGAATGACAGGTGGGCCAGGGCGACCTCAGGGTCCACACGCGGGCGCGCCACCGGGGGCGTGCCACGTGGGGAAGCCAGGGAGCGCGGGTTGAGTGTTTGAAGCAGCGAGGGGGTTTCGCAAACGGACATCGGTGACGGTGGGCCCAAAAGGCACCGCGGGTTGATGCAACAAAAGGACAGGGGGGTATTGGCAAAAGCGCGGCCGCTACTGTTTTTCTTCCACGCGCTGCAGAGGACCGATCTGTCCGCGACGCGCGGCGCGGCGAGGCGGCTCGAACTCGCGACCTAGGGCTCGCGCGCGGAAGCGGCTACCGCTGCGATGGCTTGGGCTAGGTGACAGGGAAGCGGTCTGAGCCTAGCTAAGGTTTCTGCGCGCTGCGGGGACGGGCAGACGCACGCGACGCTGGCGCACAGAGGCCGTTCGACGCAAGGTCCGGCGAGGATAGGGGGTTACAGAGATGCGGACCATGTCAGGGGGGATCGTGGACTCACCGGGAGTGTGTCGGCATGGTCAGATCGAGCAGAGGGGCGGTAGGTCGTCGGTGAAGCGGTGACGGCTAGGGTTTCGCTCTGGGCTTGGCGAGGGTGGCTCAGGGCTTCCTCACGACGGCGGGGCGATCAGTGGAACCTCCTCGATCTTCCCTAACCACACCACGCCACCGGCTGGTTTAGGTGTGGGCGGTGGAGGCCGAAGGTTTTCCGGCGAGGGGTAGACGGTGACGATGGAGAAAGAAGGAGAGGGTGGAGGCTATGGGGTGGATCTGGGCGAGCAGAGGAGCGTCGTGAGGGTGGTGGTAGGTAGCAGAGGGAGGGAGGTTCCGTGGGCGGGGTAGATGGGTAAAGGTGGCTCGGTGCCACCTTTCCCTCCTCCTCTTTCACGTGCCAGGGCGGGGCACGGCAGGGCAGGGGCAGGTGTAGCTGGCAGGTGGGGTAGGGCAGGCCAGGGCGGGGTGGTTCGGGCTGGGGCCCCTAGGGCAGAGAGAGAGCAAGAGAGGGAGAGGTGAGGCTCGGGTCTAGGGTTGGAGCTAGGGTAGGCTCGGGCTAGGGTTTTCTTTGAGAGGTGAAGGGGAAGCTAGGGTCTGGTGGCAGCCTGGGGTAGGGAGAGAGAGGTGAGGCCGAGAGAGAGGTGGTGGACTTAGGGTTAGATGAGAGGGGTGTGGGGTAAGTAGGTGATTAGCTAGGATCTTAGCTAGGGTTCTAGGAAGAGGGTTAAAGAGAGAGGTAGGTTTAGAGAGAGGAGAAAAATTAGATGGAGTGGTCCTTGACAAGTCTAAGCATGCCCCAAGCAAGCTCCAACAAGGCCAAGCTAAGAGGAGAGAGAGAGATAGATATGGTTTAAATTCACTCAAAATTCAAATAAGATCCAAAGAACAAGCAAAAGGTGGGGCTTGCATGGCCCATGCAAAACATTTATGGCCATGTTGATTATTGTGAAAACAACATTTTACATGGCATTATTATCATGCATCCACAAAAATTGGAGATGATCACATTGGATTATATTTGGGGCTTGCTAGTGTGTATATGCCACTAGGTATTTAATAAGCCCTCAATAATACCCCAACATGATGATAACCCCAAAACCACACATATGGAAGCTAGGAAAAAGGTTCCACTCACAAGGCATGCAAAGGTGGCCATGTGGCTCTCATGTTTCAATATTGTGAAAACAACATGATGCTAAGATGAGAGCATGTGGCAAGAAAGGATCCATCCCACCCCACATGAGCTAGAAGTAAAACCAGTAAATGTCAAGCTCATATTTAGTTGGATGGTGGAATTATAAGGTGGTGAAAGAAAAGGTGGTGGAGTTAATAAGAGATATGCCCCCAACTCAACTTGGGCATTTAAACAATATATCAAGAAACAAATACAATATCAAGAGGCAAATACAATTAACAATGCATATGAGATAAGAACCAAAACAAAGTGGGTTTTATATGATGCTCAAATGCAAGGAGGCATGATGACATGAGCAAGATATAATGATGATGCAACAATTATATATTTGAAGTAGCCATTATATTACTAGACCAAGTAGCATTACAATTGTTAGACAATTGGGATGCTACAACTCTCCCACTAACAGGAATCTGCCGAGATTCTAGGATGAAGAAGAAAACACAAAGAGGGTGGGATACTTGCACGGAGCTCATCTTCACGTTCCCAAGTGGCTTCATCAACGGAATGGTGCGACCCTTTGCACCTTGCGAACTTGATGGACTTGTTGCGAGTCCTTCTTTCTGCGACTTCAAGGATTTTTGTGGGGTGTTCTTGATAAGACAGGTCTTCTTGGAGATTGATAAGCTCATGATCCACGGTCCTGCCGGGATCCTTGAAGCATTTCTTGAGCTGAGAGATGTGGAAAACATCATGGACTTTGAGTTTTCCGGAGCTCAAGAGCATAAGCAACTTCTCCTCTTCTTCCACGAACTTTGAAGGGACCGATGTATCTAGGAGCCAGCTTTCCTTTGATACCAAAGCGGTGCGTGCCTCTCATGGGAGTGACACGAAGGTAAACGAGATCACCAGGACATACTCCATGTCCGTGTGCTTCTGTCATAATTGCTCTTGGCGACTTTGAGCAATCCTCAGATTTTCAGAATGATGTGAACCTTCTCCTCCGCTTGAGTCACAATGTCGAGGGCCAAACAAGATCCTTTCACCTGCACCCGACCAACCAATCGGAGTTACGCATTTTGCGACCATAGAGAGCCTCAAATGGTGCCATATTTAGACTTTTCTGGAAGCTGTTGTTGTACGAAAACTCAGCATAAGGAAGACATTCTTCCCACTTCATGCCAAACGAGATGACGCAAGCACGAAGCATATCCTCCAGAATCTGATTGATCCTTTCAACTTGCCCTTGCGACTGAGGGTGGTAAGCTGTGCTGAAGTTCAACTTCGTTCCCAAAGCATTTTGGAAACTCTCCCAGAACTTGGAAGTGAAGATGCTTCCACGGTCTGAACTGATCTCAAGCGGGACCCCATACAGAGAGACAATTCTGTTGATATAGAGCTCGCCTAACTGAATTGCGAAATGGTTTCCTTGACGGGAAGAAGTGAGCCACTTTAGAAAGCCTGTCGATGACAACAAAGATTGCATTGTTGCCCTTCTGCGACCTAGGAAAACCAGTGATGAAGTCCATCTCTACTTTCTCCCATTTCCATTCCGGGGGTTTCAATGGCTGTAGAAGACCGGAAGGTTTCTGATGAACAGCTTTCACTCTGCGGCAGACATCACACTCCGAGACATACTTGGCACAATACCTTTTCAAACCAGGCCACCAATATTGTGTTTTCAAGTCCATGTACATCTTTGTGCTGCCAGGGTGGATAGAAAGAACAGAATCGTGCGCCTCCTTGAGAACTTGCTCTCTCAAACCCGGGTAGTTCGGAACAAACATCCGGTGTTCAAAGAAGAGCGTGCCTTGATCATCGACGTGAAAGGACTCATACTTCGGAAGCTGAAGCCTAGAGATGATCTTTCTTGTGTGCGGATCACCAAGCTGAGAAGAGCGAACCTTTTCTTCCAAGAGAGGTGTTGCTAGAAGGTTCAGGAGATACCCTGGTTCCACAATTTCCAGGTTGAGCTGACGAAATTCCTCGCACAAGAGAGGTTGTTGTTCTTCCATCATGAGGTTGTTGACATAGGCTTTGCGGCTGAGAGCATCTGCCATGACATTAGCTTTTCCCGGAGTGTAGTTGATGGTCAAATCGAAGTCATTGATTGCTTCAATCCATCTCCTTTGCCTAAGGTTGAGATCAGGCTGAGTAAAGATATACTTCAGACTCTTGTGATCAGAAAAGATCTCTAGCGGTTTGCCAAGCAAGTAGTGCCTCCATACTTTCAAAGCAAAGACAAGCTGCGAGCTCGAGGTCATGTGTAGGATAGTTGATCTCATGCGTCTTCAACTGACGAGAGGCATAAGCAACAACTTGTTTTTCTTGCATGAGGACCGCACCCAATCCATGCAAAGAGGCGTCACAGAAGATCTGGAACGGCTTGGATGTATCCGGAGGAACCAAGACTGGTGTGGAAGTGAGCTTTTCTTTGAGTGTCTCAAAGCTTGCTTGACATGCGGGAGTCCAAAGGTATTTCTTGCCTTTCTTAAGGAGATCGGTAAGAGGGCCGCTATCTTTGAGAAGTTCTGAACGAAGCGACGGCAATAACTAGCCAAACCAAGGAAACTCCGCACTTCTTTGACATTTACAGGAGGAAGCCATTCAACAATTGTCTTCACGGTTTCCGGATTGACTGCAATACCCTTGGCAGAGATGACGTGACCAAGATAGGTAACTTGAGGCAGCCAAAACTCACACTTGGAGAACTTTGCATACAAGCGGTTCTCACGAAGCTTGCTTAGGACACACCGAAGGTGTTCTTCATGCTCTTCTTGTGACTTGGAATAGACTAGGATATCATCTAGGTAGACCACAACGAACTTATCAAGATACTCCATGAAAACCGAGTTCATGAGCCTCGAGAAGGTGGCAGGTGCGTTGGTGAGACCGAAAGACATGACCGTGTACTCATACAGGCCATAGCGGGTGGTGAAAGCTGTCTTCGGAACATCTTCCTTGCGAATCTTGATTTGGTGATAACCACTTCTCAAGTCAAGCTTAGAGAAAACCACAGCTCCAGCTAGCTGATCAAAGAGATCATTAATCCGCGGAAGGGGATATTTATTCTTGATGGTTTTAGCATTGAGAGCAGATAGTCAACACAAAGTCTATCGACCGATCTCGCTTCTTCACAAAGAGAGTTGGGCTACCCCAAGAAGAAGTACTATGCTGAATGAAACCCAACTTCTCTTGTTCATCAAGCTGACGTTTGAGTTCAGCCAACTCAGCAGGACCCATCTTATAAGGCCGCTTGGAGATAGGAGCGGTACCAGGTTCAAGCTCAATAACAAACTCAACCTCACGATTCGGAGGCATACAGCAACTCTTGGAAAGACATCGGAACTCACAGACCACGGAACACTCTGAATAGCTTCCATAGCATCAACATTCGAGCCGCCAAAGAGAAAAGCTGGATAGCAGAGTCGGACTTGGAGAATAGACTATATGGCCTTGAGAATCTTGAGAGAAACCCGGCGTTCAACACAATCAATCACAGCTGCATTTCTTGTCAACCAATCCATGCCCAAGATGACATCAATGTCGAATTGCCCAGAATGATTAAGGCCGAGAACGAAGAGCCACCAATCTCAATTTGATTGCCATGGCTGATTTTAGAAGCTGCCATTGTTGCTCCGGGAGAAAGGACCATTAACCGCTTAAGGAGAGGATCCATAGCTAACCCATTCTCATCTGCAAACTTGGTTGACACAAAAGAATGCGATGCACGAATCAAACAAAACTCGTGCAGGACCGAGTTAACGGATAGCATACCCATCACAACTCGGTGCATGCTCGACAGCTTGGCGCGTTGATCACGGTTGGCACGAGCAACAGTTGACCCGGGCTTGGTGTTGATGTTGAGAGCCCGAGGTGGTGGTGCACGAACCAAAGGAGAGCTTGCCGCAGATCTTGGAGGTGGTGGAGGAAGAGCCTTGTTCTTCATCGGACAGTTCCATTGTTGATGCCGAGTCTCCACAAGTGTAACAAGCACTGGTGGGACGTGGAGCGGCGTAGCTGGGGACTCCGCCAGCGCTCGGTGGTAGTGGTGGTTGTAGCCCACAGGAGCCGCATGATGAAGTTTGGTGGCCTTGCCGCGTAGCTTGAAGGTCTTGGTGGAGCCGGGCGGTGGGGTGTTAGGAACCGGAACCACGGCTTAGAAGGAGCTGACATAGCTGAAGAGCTTGCGCATCACGGCTGTGCTTCTTTGACTCGTCAAACACTTGCCTACTTGCCTCTTCTGCGAGCTGTATGCTGAAGTTCGGAAAAGACGCTGCCTTGCATGTGTGATTGCATACTTAATCGATGCATTGAGCCCTTGCACGAACCTCTTTTGCTTCTTCTTGTCATCGAGATCTCATCGCCACCATAACGAGACAGGTTCATGAAGTTCTGATGTAGGTGTTGACATTATCATTGCCCCGCTTCAGGTTAAGAAACACTTCCTTCATTCTCTCCATGACAATTTATGACAATCGCTCCTGAAAGCTCAGTGAATCTGTCCCCAAGTAGGCTGGAAACGGTGCGGTTGCCTTGTGTAATTCTCCCACCAGAGCTGCATCGCCTTCGAAGGTGAGTAGCACACTTTACCCATTCTTGCTCGGGAACATCAGCAGTTGCCAGTAACCTTGACATCTCACGCAACCAATCATCAGCATCAAGTGGTTGATCAGAAACATCAAATCGGCGAGGTTGAACTTCAGGAAGCTCTTGATGTCTCCTCGCTTGGGAGGTGGAGGTAGCGGCACAAACTCATTCCTCCTGACACTTTCCTCGAACCGCTGCTGGTTCTGCTGCATTGCTGCCAAGGCATTGGCGATGCTTGACAAAGCTGCCCCCAGTTCAGGTTGTATGTCCTCCTCAGAACGGCGTGGTGGTGCCATCCTGTGATTGATATAAAACACAAGTCAGTACTAGGATGGAGAATAATATTAATCCAAAATAGTACCAAGATGGAATTAATCAAGATTAAAGGATACAATTTACTAAGATGATATTAAAATATCAACAAAGTTCAAAGCACCTAGAAGATATTAAGCATATCGCACACGACTGAAAAGGAGTGTGGTACACAGATATATCAAAGAAAATTTTTTCCACAAATTTCGGCATTAAAATACCAATAGATGCACAAAATCCCTTAACGAATCAAGATTAGCGACTCTACCAATTCAATATACAAGAGCGAATGATAAGAGTAGTGGTATGGTCGCGACTCCATCCCGCACTCAAATCATTACTCCGCACATGAACAAGTAAAACACATATCTCAACACCTTCTCCTCAAGATAACCTAAAGATTAGCAACTACGGAAACGAACACCACAAACAAGATAGCGTCGGATAACAAAGAGTAAGACAGATCGCGTCGGTATACAACGAATCAGATAGATCGCGTCGGTTTGCAAAAGCCTGTCGGTATGGAATGTACCAACAGTTGATAACCAAAAGGCCGTTAAGATAACAACTTGGATGCAACAGATAGACAAAGAATTACACACACACACACTCACACACACAGATACACAACCTATGGTACTACGGAAACCCAGAACACGTGAATCCTAGTTTGAATTTAAGAAGAGGATTGAAAACGTTACACTTCCTTACCAGAAAAGGGTGGGTGGGTGGGTAAGAAGAAAAATGGAAGCAGTCCTACTCTCGCGTTTTGTTTTTCCCTAGTATACATAACTACCAAAATATTTGCTAGACAGACAACGACCATTTGGCTGAGACCCTGAAGGTCGAGATGGCTCTGATACCAATTGTAACTACCTCGGTGAATTACGCTCCTAGTACAAGCCTGGATGTTCAGAAATGGTTGAAATAGTACGGTGGGGCCCAAATGCCACTCACAGGTAGACCTTTCGGCCGTCCCAACCATTTCCAAACATCGGGACAAGAACGGGCGGCGTAATCGGCGAAGGATCAACTACATACACAAATGAGTATGTATGCAAGCCACCATACAACAAAGACATCGAGCCATTCCATCTAAAAGAAAGGAAATATATAGCATACGGCAAGATCCAAATATCCTAGATAGATATAATAGTTTAGGATATCTCCTCATACATCAATCAACAGAGTATCAAGCGGAAGCGGAAGACAAAATCCGAGTACGGATAAGAAGCAAATCGGCATAAGATGCCCCATAAATAAGCACATCCGCCCAGATCTCACGGATCCCGTTCGGAATCTCTACACCGAATGATCGTTGCCCACATCGTAGTCTCTTCCACCCAGTATCCATCTTGCGAGTGTACTGTTCATCGAACCAATAATTTATCGTGTGAGACCCTAGAATTTTCGGCAAGTCTTTATGCCTCTAAAGGGACACAACACAGGGTGACGCAATTGCAGCAAACGATAAACCCTAGCAATTCTCTGATACTCGCTAACCATCCGCCTAACCAGAGATGAGCGGATGTCCGTGAATTAAATACAACAGTTATAACGATTATGAAGGTAATCTTAACAGATCCATCCTCCTCCTCGCTTACCGGCGAGGCGGACGAACATTTCCCCATCCGTTGGCAGTTTTATTATCCATTCCGTGAGTATTGCACTATTTACTAGTCAAGTACCTAGTCTAGTCAATTTATAAGCGGTACTTTAGTTATGCTTGTCTATGATCGAAACTGTGCTCCAAGTCGTCCATAACGCGGACACGGCTTTGAAAGTTTTACCGTAGGGTGCACAAATAGCAACACACACTCGATATGCCTCGGAAAACCAAATCAAAACCCAACGAGGCGGTCACGACAAAGCAATCACAGGATTGAAATATTTCAGGGGCCACCCCATTAAGCTACCATAGCGGAGTTAGCTGACTCGAGACGGACTCAAGGTTTGCGCCAATGGCTGAACGGCAGCAGATCCCAAAGCTGGACTGTCGATACCACAAAACACTCCGCTTCCTAAGCGAAGACAGCGTGCTCCTCACACAATCGTAAATAAAGCGTAAAGCATGGCATAGGTACAGGATAGTAAATAAAACCTCAAACTAGTTGTGGCCCCAAGAAATAAGAATGAATCAAGCTACGGCTCGGGGGTCCATAAGCCTCCGGATGTGGATATACGAATATTCTTGGAACAGGAATCAAGTACTCGGGGTCTTACGGGACACAAGTGAGCATAAAACCAAACAATGATATTGCTCACCGTGCCACTTTCATTAGTTATCCCATTACTACCTGTGTTAAGTTGTTTAAGTACCTCGTTATCCATCGACACTCACATACCCTACACATGCTGTTCTCGACCGCATGGCTCAAACAACTCTGTAGTAGTGGCTCATGGGATGGGGACAAGCTTGGTGGGGTTTAAAAATAAAGGCTATGCAATACTTGGGATTCAGTTTAATGCAATCGCGACTCAATGATGCAAGAATAAGATAGAGGCAAAGGTACTATATGTGTGCAAGCATGTGGTAGTGCTTGCACAGCTCGATTGAAGCAAAGGATGGATCTGGTAGTGCTCACGTTCTCTTGATATATCCCACCTTTCGGCGTCTATTCAAGAAGAACCAAACAAACAAGGGCCAACATAAATAAAGAGCACAAGCATATGAATAAATGCGTCACAAACAATCATGCCATGATGAATGATGCACAATTTGCATGGCAAATAAGTAGCATGGCATGGGTGAGGTGTGGAACACAAGAATAAACCATTTTATTTAGTTTTGGCCCCAATTTATTCACAATTAAGTTGCTGTCCACAATATATTTATATGATGCATGCTTCAAATCAAACCATGGAATGCATAAACATAAAGGTCTCGTCGAGCTAATCATTTTAGACATATTATTTATTAAATTTGGAGTTATAAAACAAAAGTTATTAATTATTGAAGTCAAAGGGGCGTTTTGATTGTAATTTAAATCAACTTGCAATTTTAAATGTTCAAAATATATTTTGGATTGCATATTTGAATTCCTCATCTTTTTCTGATTTGAAAACATATATTATTTGTATTATTTGGGTTTATATTTGAAAAGTTATTTAAAAACAGAATTATATTTGAATTTGAATTAATTAGAAAAGATTTGAATTTAACACAGATTTCGGAAATACTTTTGTCACCCTGTCCATGTCTAGCCTCGAACCTGACAGTGGGTCCTCCTGTGGCTGACCGGACCAGCGCCAAGAGAGGTTTTCTCACCACAGTGACCCAGCCTAGCGAATGACAGTGGGCAGGCGACCTGTGGTCCACACGAGGCGCGCCAGGCGTGCCACGTGGGAAGCCAGAGGCCTTGGTTGAGTGTTTGAAGCAGCGAGGGGGTTTCTGCAAAACGGACAATGCGGCTGACGGTGGGCCCAAAAGGCACCGCGGGTTGATGCAACAAAAGGACAGGGGTATTGGCAAAAGCGCGCCATCGCTTTTCTTCCACGCTACCGCAGAGGACCGATCTGTCATGCGCATGGCTGGCGAGGCGGCTCGAACTCGCGACCTAGGGCTCGCGCGCGGAAGCGGCTACCGCTGCGATGGCTTGGGCTAGGTGACAGGGAAGCGGTCTGAGCCTAGCTAAGGTTTCTGCGCGCTGCGGAGACGGGCAGACGCACGCGACGCCGGCGCACAGAGGCCGTTCGATGCAAGGTCCGGCGAGGCTAGGGGTTCTGAAGATGCGACCATGTCGAGGGGGATCGTGGACTCACCGGGAGTGTCGGCGTGGTCAGAGAGCGAGGCGGGGTCGGGGTCGGTGAAAGCGGTGACGGACCGGGCTAGGGTTTCGGCTTCGGTAGCGCAGTTCTGGTGGCTCCGGGGCTTCCCTTCGTCGACGGCGGGTCCGGGGCGATGCAGGGGAACCTCCTCGATCTTCCTCGACAACCAGCGCGTCACGCCACCGGCTGGTTTAGGTGTGGGCGGTGGAGGCCGAAGGTTTTCTGGCGAGGGTGAGCGGTGACGGTGGAGAAAGAAGGAGAGGTGGAGGCTATGGGTGGATCTGGGCGGAGGCGTCGTGAGAGGTGGTGGTAGGTAGCGAGAGGAGGGAGGTTCAGGCGTGGGTAGATGGGTAAGGTGGCTCGGTGCCACCTTTCCTCCTCTCTTTCACGTGCGGCTGGGCACGGCAGGCAGGGTGGTGGCCGGTGTGGGGTAGGCGGCAGGCGGGGTGGGTGGTTGGGCCTAGGGCAGAGAGAGCAAGAGAGGGAGAGGTGAGGCTCGGGTCTAGGGTTGGAGCTAGGGTAGGCTCGGGCTAGGGTTTTCTTTGAGAGGTGAAGGGGAAGCTAGGGTATGGTGGCAGCCTCGGGGTAGGGAGAGAAGAGGTGAGGCCGAGAGAGAGAGGTGGTGGACTTAGGGTTAGATGAGAGGGGTGTGGGGTAAGTAGGTGATTAGCTAGGATCTTAGCTAGGGTTCTAGGAAGAGGGTTAAAGAGAGAGGTAGGTTTAGAGAGAGAAAAATTAGATGGAGTGGTCCTTGACAAGTCTAAGCATGCCCCAAGCAAGCTCCAACAAGGCCAAGCTAAGAGGAGAGAGAGATAGATATGGTTTAAATTCACTCAAAATTCAAATAAGATCCAAAGAACAAGCAAAAGGTGGGGCTTGCATGGCCCATGCAAAACATTTATGGCCATGTTGATTATTGTGAAAACAACATTTTACATGGCATTATTATCATGCATCCACAAAAATTGGAGATGATCACATTGGATTATATTTGGGGCTTGCTAGTGTGTATATGCCACTAGGTATTTAATAAGCCCTCAATAATACCCCAACATGATGATAACCCCAAAACCACACATATGGAAGCTAGGAAAAAGGTTCCACTCACAAGGCATGCAAAGGTGGCCATGTGGCTCTCATGTTTCAATATTGTGAAAACAACATGATGCTAAGATGAGAGCATGTGGCAAGGAAAAGGATCCATCCCACCCCACATGAGCTAGAAGTAAAACCAGTAAATGTCAAGCTCATATTTAGTTGGATGGTGGAATTATAAGGTGGTGAAAGAAAAGGTGGTGGAGTTAATAAGAGATATGCCCCCAACTCAACTTGGGCATTTAAACAATATATCAAGAAACAAATACAATATCAAGAGGCAAATACAATTAACAATGCATATGAGATAAGAACCAAAACAAAGTGGGTTTTATATGATGCTCAAATGCAAGGAGGCATGATGACATGAGCAAGATATAATGATGATGCAACAATTATATATTTGAAGTAGCCATTATATTACTAGACCAAGTAGCATTACAATTGTTAGACAATTGGGATGCTACAATCCACTAGTATCATTGCATATGTGTTCTTTTCACAGACCACATATGGATCCACCAGTGTCATTGCATGTGTGTTCTTTTCACACACCACATATGGATCCACCAATGTCATTGCATGTCTGTTCTTTTCATATACCGCATATGGATCCACTAGAGTCATTGCATGTGTGTTCTTTTCACATACCACATATGGAACCACCAGTGGTATTGCATGTGTGTTCTTTTCACAGACCACATATGGATCCACTAGTTTCATTGCATGTGTGTTCTTTTCACAGAACACATAAGGATCCACCAGTGACATTGCATGTGTGTTCCTTTCACAGACCACATATGGATCCACCTTTTTCATTGCATGTGTGTTCATTTCACAGACCACATATGGATCCACCAGTGTCATTGCATGTCTGTTCTTTTCACAAACCACATATGGATCCACCAGTGTCATTGCATGTGTGTTCTTTTAACATACCACATTTGGATCCACCAGTGTCATTGCATGTGTGTTCTTTTAACAGACCACATTTGGATCCACCAGTGTCATTGCATGTGTGTTCTTTTCACAAACCATATATGGATCCACCAGTGTCATTTAAATATTTGTTCTTTTCATAGACCACATATGGATCCACCAGTGGCATTGCATGTGTGTTCTTTTCACAGACCACATATGGATCCACTAGTTTCATTGCATGTGTGTTCTTTTCACAGACCACATAAGGATCCACCAGTGACATTGCATGTGTGTTCCTTTCATAGACCACATATGGATCCACGTTTTTCATTGCATGTGTGTTCTTTTCACAGACCACATATGGATCCACCAGTGTCATTGCATGTCTGTTCTTTTCACAAACCACATATGGATCCACCAGTGTCATTGCATGTGTGTTCTTTTCACATACCACATTTGGATCCACCAGTGTCATTGCATGTGTGTTCTTTTCACACACCATATATGGATCCACCAGTGTCATTCAAATGTTTGTTCTTTTCATAGACCACATATGGATCCACTAGTTTCATTGCATGTGTGTTCTTTTCACAGACCACATAAGGATCCACCAGTGACATTGCATGTGTGTTCCTTTCACAGACCACATATGGATCCACCTTTGTCATTGCATGTGTGTTCTTTTCACAGACCACATATGGATCCACCAGTGTCATTGAAATGTGTGTTCTTTTCACAGACCACATATGGATCCACCAAAGTTCATTGCATGTGTGTTGTTTTCGCATACCATATATGGATCCACTGGTGTCATTGCATGTGTGTTCTTTTGACAGACCACATATGGATCCACCCGTGTCATTGCATGTGTGTTCTTTTCATAGACCACATATCCATCCACCAGTGTCATTGCATGTGTGTTCTTTTCACAGACCACATATGGATCCACCAGAGTTCATTGCATATGTGTTCTTTTCACAAACCACATATGGATCCACCAGTGTGATTGAAATGTTTGTTCTGTTCACAGACCACATAAGGATCCACCAGTGACATTGCATGTGTGTTCCTTTCACAGACCACATATGGATCCACCTTTGTCATTGCATGTGTGTTCTTTTCACAGACCACATATGGATCCACCAGTGTCATTGAAATGTGTGTTCTTTTCACAGACCACATATGGATCCACCAGAGTTCATTGCATGTGTGTTGTTTCCATATACCATATATGGATCCACTGGTGTCATTGCATGTGTGTTCTTTTCACATACCACATATGGATCCACCCGTGTCATTGCATGTGTGTTCTTTTCACAGACCACATATCCATCCACCAGTGTCATTGCATGTGTGTTCTTTTCACAGTCCACATATGGATCCACCAGAGTTCATTGGATATGTGTTCTTTTCACAAACCACATATGGATCCACAAGTGTGATTGAAATGTTTGTTCTATTCATAGACCACATATGGATCCACCATTGTCATTGCATGTGTGTTCTTTTCATAGACCACATATGTAACCACCATTGTCATTGCATGTGTGTTCTTTTCACAAACCACATATGGATCCACCAGTGTCATTGCATGTATGTTCTTTTCACATACCACATATGGATCAACTAGTATCATTGCATGTGTGTTCTTTTCATAGACCACATATGGATCCACCAGTGTCATTGCATGTGTGTTCTTTTCACACACCACATATGGATCCACCAGTGTCATTGCATGTCTGTTCTTTTCACATACCACATATGGATCCACCAGAGTCATTGCATGTGTGTTCTTTTCACATACCAAACATGGAACCACCAGTGTCATTGCATGTGTGTTCTTTTCACAGACCACATATGGATCCACCATTGTCATTGCATGTGTGTTCTTTTCATAGACCACATATCGAACCACCATTGTCATTGCATGTGTGTTATTTTCATAGACCGCATATGGATCCACCAGAGTCATTGAAATGTTTGTTCTTTTCACAAACCACATATGGATCCACCAGAGTCATTGCACGTGTGTTCTTTTCACAGACCACATATGGATCCACTAGTGTCATTTCATGTGTGTTCTTTTCACAGACCACATATGGATCCACTAGAGTCATTGCATGTGTGTTCTTTTCATAGACCACATATGGATCCACCAGAGTTCATTGCATGTGTGTTCTTTTCACAGACCACATATGGATCCACCAGTATCATTGCATGTCTATTCTTTTCACAGACCACGTATGGATCCACCAGAGTCATTGCACGTGTGTTGTTTTCACAGACCACATATGGATGCACCAGTGTCATTGCATGTGTGTTCTTTTCACAGACCACATTTGGATCCACCAGTGTCATTGCATGTGTGTTCTTTTCACAGACCATATATGGATCCACCAGTGTCATTGAAATGTTTGTTCTTTTCACAGACCACATATGGATCCACTAGTTTCATTGCATGTGTGTTCTTTTCACAGACCACATAAGGATCCACCAGTGACATTGCATGTGTGTTCCTTTCACAGACCACATATGGATCCACCTTTGTCATTGCATGTGTGTTCTTTTCACAGACCACATATGGATCCACCAGTGTCATTGCATGTGTGTTCTTTTCACAAACCACATATGGATCCACCAGTGTCATTGCATGTGTGTTCTTTTCACAGACCACATTTGGATCCACCAGTGTCATTGCATGTGTGTTCTTTTCACAAACCATATATGGATCCACCAGTGTCATTTAAATGTTTGTTCTTTTCATAGACCACATATGGATCTACTAGTTTGATTGCATGTGTGTTCTTTTCACAGACCACATAAGGATCCACCAGTGTGATTGAAATGTTTGTTCTGTTCACAGACCACATATGGATCCACCAGAGTCATTGCATGTGTATTCTTTTGACAGACCACATATGGATCCACCAGTGTCATTACATGTGTGTTCTTTTCACAGACCACATATGGATCCACCAGTGTGATTGCATGTGTGTTCTTTTCACAGACCATATATGGATCCACAAGTGTCATTGCATGTGTGTTCTTTTCAGAAACCACATATGGATCCACCATTGTCATTGCATGTGTGTTCTTTTCATAGACAACATATGTAAGCACCATTTTCATTGCATGTGTGTTCTTTTCACAGACCACATATGCATCCACCAGTGTCATTTCATGTCTGTTCTTTTCACAAACCACATATGGATCCACCAGTGTCATTGCATGTGTGTTATTTTCACAGACCACATTTGGATACACCAGTGTCATTGCATGTGTGTTCTTTTCACAGACCATATATGGATCCACAAGTGTCATTGAAATGTTGGTTCTTTTCATAGACCACATATGGATCCAGCAGTGTCATTGCATGTCTGTTCTTTTCACAGAGCACATAAGGATCCACCAGTGACATTGCATGTGTGTTCCTTTCAAACACCACATATGGAACCACGAGTGTCATTGCATGTGTGTTCTTTTCACATACCACATATGGATCCACCATTGTCATTGCATGTGTGTTCTTTTCATAGACCACATATCGAACCACCATTGTCACAGCATGTGTGTTATTTTCACAGACTGCATATGGATCCACCGGAGTCAATGAAATGTTTGTTGTTTTCACAAACCACATATGGATCCACCAGAGTCATTGCACATGTGTTCTTTTCACATACCACATATGGATCCACTAGTGTCATTGCATGTGTGTTCTTTTCACAGACCACATATGGATCCACTAGAGTCATTGCATGTTTGTTCTTTTCACAGACCACATATGGATCCACTAGTTTCATTGCATGTGTGTTCTTTTCACAGACCACATATGCATCAACTAGTGTCATTACATGTGTGTTCTTTTCATAGACCACATATGGATGCACCAGTGTCATTGCATGTCTGTTCTTTCCACACACCACATTTGGATCCACCAGTGTCATTGCATGTGTGTTCTTTTCACATACCATATATGGATCTAACGGCGTCATTGAAATGTTTGTTCCTTTCAGAAACCACATATGGAACCACTAGTTTCATTGCATGTGTGTTCTTTTCACAGACCACATATGGATCCACCTTTGTCATTGCATGTGTGTTCTTTTCACAGACCACATATGGATCCACCAGTGTCATTGAAATGTGTGTTCTTTTCACGGACCACATATGGATCCACCAGAGTGCATTGCATGTGTGTTAGTTTTCGCATACCATATATGGATCCACTCGTGTCATTGCATGTGTGTTCTTTTCACAGACCACATATGGATCCACCCGTGTCATTGCATGTGTGTTCTTTTCACAGACCACATGTCCATCCACCAGTGTCATTGCATGTGTGTTCTTTTCACAGACCACATATGGATCCACCAGAGTATATTGCGTATGTGTTATTTTTACAAACCACATATGGATCCACCAGTGTGATTGAAATGTTTATTCTGTTCACAGACCACATATGGATCCACCAGAGTCATTGCATGTGTATTCTTTTGATAGACCACATATGGATCCACCAGTGTCATTACATGTGTGTTGTTTTCACAGACCACATATGGATCCACCGGTGTGATGGGAAGTGTGTTCTTTTCACAGACCACATATGGAACCATGAGTGTCATTGCATGTGTGTTCTTTTCACAGACCACATATGGATCCACCATTGTCATTGCATGTGTGTTCTTTTCATAGACCACATATCGAACCACCATTGTCATTGCATGTGTGTTATTTTCACAGACTGCATATGGATCCACTAGAGTCAATGAAATGTTTGTTCTTTTCACAAACCACATATGGATCCACCAGAGTCATTGCACATGTGTTCTTTTCACAGACCACATATGGATCCACTATTGTCATTTCATGTGTGTTCTTTTCACATACCACATATGTACCCACTAGAGTCATTGCATGTGTGTTCTTTTCACAGACCACATATGCATCCACTAGAGTTCATTGCATGTGTGTTCTTTTCACAGACCACATATGGATCCACCAGTGTCATTGCATGTGTGTTCTTTTCATAGACCACATATGGATCCACCAGTGTCATTGCATGTGTGTTCTTTTCATAGACCACATATGGATCCACCAGTATCATTGCATGTCTATTCTTTTCACAGACCACGTACGGGTCCACCAGAGTCATTGCATGTGTGTTCTTTTCACAGACCACATATGGATGCACCAGTGTCATTGCATGTCTGTTCTTTCCACACACCACATTTGGATCCACTAGTGTCATTGCATGTGTGTTCTTTTCACAGACCATATATGGATCTAACAGCGTCATTGAAATGTTTGTTCTTTTCAGAGACCACATATGGATCCACTAGTTTCATTGCATGTGTTATCTTTTCACAGACCACATAAGGATCCACCAGTGACATTGCATGTGTGTTCCTTTCACAGACCACATATGGATCCACCTTTGTCATTGCATGTGTGTTCTTTTCACAGACCACATATGGATCCACCAGTGTCATTGCATGTCTGTTCTTTTCACAAACCACATATGGATCCACCAGTGTCATTGCATGTGTGTTCTTTTCACAGTCCACATTTGGATCCACCAGTGTGATTGCATGTGTGTTCTTTTCACAAACCATATATAGATTCACCAGTGTCATTGAAATGTTTGTTCTTTTCATAGACCACATATGGATCCACTAGTTTCATTGCATGTGTGTTCTTTTCACAGACCACATAAGGATCCACCAGTGACATTGCATGTGTGTTCCTTTCATAGACCACATATGGATCCACCTTTGTCATTGCATGTGTGTTCTTTTCACAGACCACATATGGATCCACCAGTGTCATTGAAATGTGTGTTCTTTTCACAGACCACATATGGATCCACCAAAGTTCATTGCATGTGTGTTGTTTTCGCATACCATATATGGATCCACTGGTGTCATTGCATGTGTGTTCTTTTGACAGACCACATATGGATCCACCCGTGTCATTGCATGTGTGTTCTTTTCACAGACCACATATCCATCCACTAGTGTCATTGCATGTGTGTTCTTTTCACAGACCACATATGGATCCACCAGAGTTCATTGCATATGTGTTCTTTTCACAAACCACATATGGATCCACCAGTGTGATTGAAATGTTTGTTCTGTTCACAGACCACATAAGGATCCACCAGTGACATAGCATGTGTGTTCCTTTCACAGACCACATATGGATCCACCTTTGTCATTGCATGTGTGTTCTTTTCACAGACCACATATGGATCCACCAGTGTCATTGAAATGTGTGTTCTTTTCACAGACCACATATGGATCCACCAGAGTTCATTGCATGTGTGTTAGTTTTCGCATACCATATATGGATCCACTTGTGTGATTGCATGTGTATTCTTTTCACAGACCACATATGGATCCACCTGTGTCATTGCATGTGTGTTCTTTTCACAGACCACATATCCATCTACCAGTGTCATTGCATGTGTGTTCTTTTCACAGACCACATATGGATCCACCAGAGTTTATTGCATATGTGTTCTTTTCACAAACCACATATGGATCCACCAGTGTGATTGAAATGTTTGTTCTGTTCACAGACCACATATGGATCCACCAGAGTCATTGCATGTGTATTCTTTTGACAGACCACATATGGATCCACCAGTGTCATTACATGTGTGTTCTTTTCACAGACCACATATGGATCCACCAGTGTGATTGCATGTGTGTTCTTTTCACAGACCATATATGGATCCACAAGTGTCATTGCATGTGTGTTCTTTTCAGAAACCACATATGGATCCACCATTATCATTGCATGTGTGTTCTTTTCATAGACCACATATGGATCCACCAGTGTCATTGCATGTCTATTCTTTTCACAAACCACATATGGATCCACCAGTGGCATTGCATGTGTATTATTTTCACAGACCACATATGGATCCACTGGTATCATTGCAAGTGAGTTCTTTTCACAGACCACATATGGATCCACAAGTGTCATTGCATGTGTGTTCTTTTCACATACCACATATGGATCCACCAGAGTCATTGCATGTGTGTTCTTTTCACATACCACATATGGAACCACGAGTGTCATTGCATGTGTGTTCCTTTCACAGACCACATATGGATCCACCATTGTCATTGCATGTGTGTTCTTTTCATAGACCACATATCGAACCACCATTGTCATTGCATGTGTGTTATTTTCATAGACTGCATATGGATCCACCAGAGTCAATGAAATGTTTGTTCTTTTCACAAACCACATATGGATCCACCAGAGTCATTGCACATGTGTTCTTTTCACAGACCACATATGGATCCACTAGTGTCATTTCATGTGTGTTCTTTTCACAGAACACATATGGACCCACTAGAGTCATTGCATGTGTGTTCTTTTCACAAACCACATATGGATCCACCAGATTTCATTGCATGTGTGTTCTTTTCACAGACCACATATGGATCCACCAGTGTCATTGCATGTGTGTTCTTTTCATAGACCACATATGGATCCACCAGTGTCATTGCATGTGTGTTCTTTTCACAGACCACATATGGATCCACCAGTATCATTGCATGTCTATTATTTTCACAGACCACATATGGATCCACCAGAGTCATTGCATGTGTGTTCTTTTCACATACCACATATGGATGCACCAGTGTCATTGCATGTGTGTTCTTTCCACAGACCACATTTGGATCCACCAGTGTCATTGCATGTGTGTTCTTTTCGCAGACTATATCTGGATCTAACAGGGTCATTGAAATGTTTGTTCTTTTCAGAGACCACATATGGATCCACTAGTTTCATTGCATGTGTGTTCTTTTCACAGACCACATAAGGATCCACCAGTGACATTGCATGTGTGTTCCTTTCACAGACCACATATGGATCCACCTTTGTCATTACATGTGTGTTCTTATCAGAGACCACATATGGATCTACCAGTGTCATTGCATGTCTGTTCTTTTCACAAACCACATATGGATCCACCAGTGTCATTGCATGTGTGTTCTTTTCACAGACCACATTTGGATCCACCAGTGTCATTGCATGTGTGTTCTTTTCACAAACCATATATGGATCCACCAGTGTCATTGAAATATTTGTTCTTTTCATAGACCACATATGGATCCACTAGTTTCATTGCATGTGTGTTCTTTTCACAGACCACATAAGGATCCACCAGTGACATTGCATGTGTGTTCCTTTCACAGACCACATATGGATCCACCTTTGTCATTGCATGTGTGTTCTTTTCACAGACCACATATGGATCCACCAGTGTCATTGAAATGTGTGTTCTTTTCACAGACCACATATGGATCCACCAAAGTTCATTGCATGTGTGTTGTTTTCGCATACCATATATGGATCCACTGGTGTCATTGCATGTGTGTTCTTTTGACAAACCACATATGGATCCAAACGTGTCATTGCATGTGTGTTCTTTTCACAGACCACATATCCATCCACCTGTGTCATTGCACGTGTGTTCTTTTCACAGACCACATATGGATCCACCAGAGTTCATTGCATATGTGTTCTTTTCACAAACCACATATGGATCCACCAGTGTGATTGAATTGTTTGTTCTGTTCTTAGACCACATAAGGATCCACATGTGACATAGCATGTGTTTCCTTTCACAGACCACATATGGATCCACCTTTGTCATTGCATGTGTGTTCTTTTCACAGACCACATATGGATCCACTAGTGTCATTGAAATGTGTGTTCTTTTCACAGACCACATATGGATCCACCAGAGTTCATTGCATGTGTGTTGTTTTCGCATACCATATATGGATCCACTGGTGTCATTGCATGTGTGTTCTTTTCACAGACCACATATGGATCCACCCATGTCATTGCATGTGTGTTCTTTTCACAGACAACATATGGATCCACCAGTGTCATTGCATGTCTGTTCTTTTCACAGACCACATATGGATCCACCAGTGTCATTGCATGTGTGTTCTTTTCACAGACCACGTATGGGTCCACAAGTGTCATTGCATGTGTGTTCTTTTCACACACCACATATGGATCCACCAGTTTCATTGCATGTCTGTTCTTTTCACATACCACATATGGATCCACCAGAGTCATTGCATGTGTGTTCTTTTCACATACCACATATGGAACCACCAGTGTCATTGCATGTGTGTTCTTTTCACAGACCACATATGGATCCACCATTGTCATTGCATGTGTGTTCTTTTCATAGACCACATATCGAACCACCATTGTCATTGCATGTGTGTTATTTTCACAGACCGCATATGGATCCACCAGAGTCAATGAAATGTTTGTTCTTTTCACAAACCACATATGGATCCACCAGAGTCATTGCACATGTATTCTTTTGATAGACCACATATGGATCCACCGGTGTCATTGCATGTGTGTTCTTTTCAGAGACCACATATGGATCCACAAGTGTCATTGCATGTGTGTTCTTTTGACAGACCACATATGGATCCACCATTGTCATTGCATGTGTGTTCTTTTTAGAGACCACATATGGATCCACCAGAGTTCATTGCATGTGTGTTCTTTTCACAGACCACATATGGATCCACCAGTGTCATTGCATGTGTGTTCTTTTTAGAGACCACATATGGATCCACTAGTGTCATTGCATGTGTGTTCTTTTCACAGACCACATATGGATCCACCAGTATCATTGCATGTCTATTCTTTTCATAGACCACGTATGGATCCACCAGAGTCATTGCATGTGTGTTCTTTTCACAGGCCACATATGGATGCACCAGTGTCATTGCTTGTGTGTTCTTTCCACAGACCACATTTGGATCCTCCAGAGTTCATTGCATATGTGTTCTTTTCACAAACCACATATGGATCCAGCAGTGTGATTGAAATGTTTGTTCTATTCACAGACCACATAAGGATCCACCAGTGACATAGCATGTGTGTTCCTTTCACATACCACATATGGATCCGCCTTTGTCATTGCATGTGTGTTCTTTTCACAGACCACATATGGATCCACCAGTGTCATTGAAATGTGTGTTCTTTTCACAAACCACATATGGATCCACTGGAGTTCATTGCATATGTGTTGTTTTCGCATACCATATATGGATCCACAGGTGTCATTCCATGTGTGTTCTTTTCACAGACCACATAGGGATCCACCCGTGTCATTGCATGTGTGTTCTTTTCATAGACCACATATCCATCCACCATTGTCATTGCATGTGTGTTCTATTCACACACCACATATGGATCCGACAGCGTTTATTGCATATGTGTTCTTTTCACAAACCACATATGGATCCACCAGTGTGATTTAAATGTTTGTTACGTTCACAGACCACATATGGATCCACCAGAGTCATTGCATGTGTATTCTTTTGACAGACCACATATGGATCCACCAGTGTCATTACATGTGTGTTCTTTTCACGGACCACATATGGATCCACCAGTGTGATTACATGTGTGTTCTTTTCACAGACCACATATGGATCCACCAGATTCATTGCATGTGTATTCTTTTGATAGAACACATATGGATCCACCAGTGTCATTACATGTGTGTTCTTTTCACAGACCACATATGGATCCACCGGTGTGATTCCATGTGTGTTCTTTTCATAGACCATATATGGATCCACAAGTGTCATTGCATGTGTGTTCTTTTCAGAAACCACATATGGATCCACCATTGTCATTGCATGTGTGTTCTTTTCATAGACCACATATGTAAGCACCATTTTCATTGCATGTGTTTTCTTTTCACAGGCCACATATGGATCCACCAGTGTCATTTCAAGTCTGTTCTTTTCACAAACCACATATGGATCCACCAGTGTCATTGCATGTGTGTTCTTTTCACAGACCACATTTGGATACACTAGTGTCATTGAAATGTTTGTTCTTTTCATAGACCACATATGGATCCAGCAGTGTCATTGCATGTCTGTTCTTTTCATAGAGCACATAAGGATCCACCAGTGACATTGCATGTGTGTTCCTTTTAAAGACCACATATGGAACCACGAGTGTCATTGCATGTGTGTTCTTTTCACATACCACATATGGATCCACCATTGTCATTGCATGTGTGTTCTTTTCATAGACCACATATCGAACCACCATTGTCACTGCATGTGTGTTATTTTCACAGACTGCATATGGATCCACCGGAGTCAATGAAATATTTGTTGTTTTCACAAACCACATATGGACCCACCAGAGTCATTGCACGTGTGTTCTTTTCACATACCACATATGGATCCACTAGTGGCATTTCATGTGTGTTCTTTTCACAGACCACATATGGATCCACTAGAGTCATTGCATGTGTGTTCTTTTCACAGACCACATATGGATCCACCAGAGTTCATTGCATGTGTGTTCTTTTCACAGACCACATATGCATCAACCAGGGTCATTGCATGTGTGTTCTTTTCATAGACCACATATGGATCCACCAGTGTCATTGCATGTGTGTTCTTTTCACAGACCACATATGGATCCACCAGTATCATTGCATGTCTGTTCTTTTCACAGACCACGTATGGATCCACCAGAGTCATTGCATGTGTGTTCTTTTCACAGACCACATATGGATGCACCAGTGTCATTGCATGTCTGTTCTTTCCACACACCACATTTGGATCCACCAGTGTCATTGCATGTGTGTTCTTTTCACAGACCATATATGGATCTAAGAGCGTCTTTGAAATGTTTGTTCTTTTCAGAGACCACATATGGATCCACTAGTTTCATTGCATGTCTGTTCTTTCCACAGACCACATAAGGATCCACCAGTGACATTGCATCTGTGTTCCTTTCACAGACCACATATGGATCCACCTTTGTCATTGCATGTGTGTTCTTTTCAGAGACCACATATGGATCCACCAGTGTCATTGCATGTATGTTCTTTTCACAAACCACATATGGATCCACCAGTGTCATTGCATGTGTGTTCTTTTCACAGTCCACATATGGATCCACCCGTGTCATTGCATGTGTGTTCTTTTCACACACCACATATCCATCCACCAGTGTCATTGCATGTGTGTTCTTTTCACAGACCACATATGGATCCACCAGAGTTTATTGCATATATGTTCTTTTCACAAACCACATATGGATCCACCTTTGTCATTGCATGTGTGTTCTTTTCACAGACCACATATGGATCCACCAGTGTCATTGAAATGTGTGTTCTTTTCACAGACCACATATGGATCCACCAAAGTTCATTGCATGTGTATTGTTTTCGCATACCATATATGGATCCACTGGTGTGATTGCATGTGTGTTCTTTTCACAGACCACATATGGATCCACCCGTGTCATTGCATGTGTGTTGTTTCCACAGACCACATATCCATCCACCAGTGTTATTGCATGTGTGTTCTTTTCACAGACCACATATGGATCCACCAGAGTTCATTGCATATGTGTTCTTTTCACACACCACATATGGATCCACCAGTGTGATTGAAATGTATGTTCTGTTCACAGAGCACATAAGGATCCACCAGTGACATTGCATGTGTGTTCCTTTCACAGACCACATATGGATCCACCTTTGTCATTGCATGTGTGTTCTTTTCACAGACCACATATGGATCCACCAGTGTCATTGAAATGTGTGTTCTTTTCACAGACCACATATGGATCCACCAGAGTTCATTGCATGTGTGTTGTTTTCGCATACCATATATGGATCCACTGGTGTCATTGCATGTGTGTTCTTTTCACATACCACATATGGATCCACCCGTGTCATTGCATGTGTGTTCTTTTCACATACCACATATCCATCCACCAGTGTCATTGCATGTGTGTTCTTTTCACAGTCCACATATGGATCCACCAGAGTTTATTGCATATGTGTTCTTTTCACAAACCACATATGGATCCACCAGTGTGATTGAAATATTTGTTTTGTTCACATACCACATATGGATCCACCAGTGTGATTGAAATATTTGTTTTGTTCACATACCACATATGGATCCACCAGAGTCATTGCATGTGTATTCTTTTGACAGACCACATATGGATCCACGAGTGTCATTACATGTGTGTTCTTTTCACAGACCACATATGAATCCACCGGTGTGATTGCATGTGTGTTCTTTTCACAGACCATATATGGATCCACAAGTGTTATTGCATGTGTGTTCTTTTCATAAACCTCATATGGATCCACCATTGTCATTGCACGTGTGTTCTTTTCATAGACCACACGTGTAACCACCATTGTCATTGCATGTGTGTTCTTTTCACAGACCACATATGGATCCACCAGTGTCATTGCATGTCTGTTCTTTTCACAAACCACATATGGATCCACCAGTGTCATTGCATGTGTGTTCTTGTCATAGACCACATATGGATCCACTAGTATCATTGCATGTGTGTTCTTTTCACAGACCACATATGGAAGCACCAGTGTCATTGCATGTGTGTTCTTTACATAGACCACATATGGATCCACCATTGTCATTACATGTGTGTTCTTTTCATAGACCACATATCGAACCACCATTGTAATTGCATGTGTGTTATTTTCACAGACCGCATATCGATCCACCAGAGTCATTGAAATGTTTGTTCTTTTCACAAACCACATATGGATCCACCAGAGTCATTGCACGTGTGTTCTTTTCACAGACCACATATGGATCCACTAGTGTCATTTCATGTGTGTACTTTTCACATACCACATTTGGATCCACTAGAGTCATTGCATGTGTGTTCTTTTAACATACCACATATGGATCCACCAGAGTCATTGCGCATGTGTTCTTTGTTGGTCCGCAGCATAGAAAACAAAAAATTTCCTACGATGAGAACTATACGCCAAGATCTATCTACTAGATATAGAGCAATGGGTGGACATACATCCATGGAGAACTTACCCTCGAAGACAACGAGTTTTGTTAACGAGTAGGAACTCGTGGTTGATGTAGTCGTACGCTTGCCGATCTCAAGATCGTGTGGAAGTCCGAGGCCAAGAACTCAGCAGCAGCATCCAGACTCGCACACATGTTCAAGCCACCGGACAACCTCCACCTCCTCTCTCCAGCGATCCAGCAAAGAACTCCTTCGGACAAAATGCCACCGGGAACATGTATCTCGCTAATCTGAGACCATGGGGGAATAATTCTAGAGGGGGAGAGAGATCCTTCACAAGGAGGTGTGAGGATTAAGGATGGAATGGGTGGCCTTTTATACGAGGAGGGGGGGTGCCCCCTCTCTCCGTGGCTGGCGCATGGGGCGTGACATCTCATTTAATAAAACTCTTTTTATTAAATTTATTCAGAATTTTGTTAATTACTTTAATTAACAAACATTCACATATAGCCCCTTGCAATATTTCAATATCACATGCAGAACCACCTTCTGCAATTTCACCCGAAACAATTTTCGGTTTCTATTGAAACAATTCCTGCGCTTTGCAATTCTTTCGTATGAAACATATGTGCTCCAAAATGGTGTCCGATAACTCTTAAGTGTGCCACCCTACGGTTCGCGAATAATGCAGACATGATCGAGACCCTTCTCCATCAATAATCAGCAGTGGACCTGGAGATCCATACTGACTCCTACACATTCAACGATGACTCCTGTGATCGTGAGAACCTTTAACGCTTGTAACTAAATCCCTTTGTCTCTCGATATATTACATGTCCGAGATTCGATCATTGGTATCTCCATACCTAGTTTGATCTCGTTACCAACATGCACTCTTTTCTTGTTCTCATGATATAACATTCTAGTGATCACATCACTTGCTTGCAAGCTATCCTAATGTGATATCACCGAGAGGGCCCAGAGTATATCTATCCGTCATCTGGATTGACAAATTCCACTCTTGATCCATGATCCTCAACATAACACCTTCGTAGTACTGAACCCATCTTTATAGTCACCCTATTACGGTGTGACGTTTGATGTTATCAAGATACTTTTCCGGTGTTAGCAATTAACATGATCTCATGGTCTAAGGATAAAGATTACTTCGTATGATGTTATAGCAATATAAACATAATGACTTGATCGTAATGCTATACTTGATGAATGTTCATCACATCATTTCATTAAATGTTGTGACCTTGTTATTAACAACATCCAATGTCCATGATCAGGAAACCTTGATCATCTTGTTAATCAACAAGCTAGTCTATAAGAGAGGCATAACTAGGAACCCTTTTTGTTTATTAAACACACATGTATTGATGTTTCCTATCAATACAATTATAGCATGCAAAATAAACATCTATCATATACAAGGAATACATAATAACAAGTTTATTATTGCCTCTCAGGGCATATTTCCTTCAGTCTCCCACTTGCACTAGAGACAATAATCTAGTTTATATAGTGATAAATCTAACACCCATGGAGTTCTGGTGTTGATCATGTTTTGCCCTAGGGAGTACTTTAGTCAACGGATCTGCTACATTCAGGTCCGTGTGCACTTTACAAATCTTTATATCTCCATCCTTGACATGCTCACGGATGGAGTGAAACCGGCGCTTAATATGCTTGGAATTCTTATGAGACCTTGGTTCCTTGGCTATTATGGCTCCATTGTTGTCACAATAGATCACCATTGGGTCCAACGCACTAGGAACCACACCTAGTTCCGTTATGAACTCCTTCATCCAAACCGCTTCCTCGTCAAGCAGTAACATATTCCGCCTCCGTCGTTGATCCAGCCACCACAGGTTGTTTGGAGCTCCTCCAACTAACTGTTGCTCCGTTCAAGAGAAATACGTATCCGGATTTCGACTTAGAGTCATTCGGATCAGTGTCAAATCTAGCATCGACATAACACTTAGCGACTAGCTCTTCTTCACCTCCGTATACAAGAAACATATCCTTAGTTCTTCTTAAGTACTTAAGGATATTCTTGACCCCTATCCAGTGTTCTGAACCTGGATCAGATTGGTACCTACTAGTCAAACTAATAGCATGTGCCACATCCGGTACATAGCATGGCATACATTATAGAGCCTATGGCTGAGGCATAGGGGATCTTATCCATCATCTCTCTTTCTTCCGCCGTAGCCGGACTTTGAGTCTTACTCAATGTCTTGCCTTGCAACATAGGTAAGAACCCCTTCTTACTTTCGTCCATATTAAACTTCTTTAATATCTTATCAAGGTATGTACTCTGCGATAGCCCAATTAGGCGCCTTGATCTATCTCTATAGATTTTAATGCCTAATATATATGACGCTTCACCAAGGTCTTTCATCGAAAATTTGTTGTTTAGATAACTCTTAACACTGTTTAAAAGATCTATATCATTTCTAATCAATAATATGCCATCCACATATAATATCAGAAATGCCACATTGCTCCCACTCACTTTCTTGTAAATACAAGCCTCTCCATAAGTTTGGACAAATCCAAACTCTTTGATCACCTCATCAAAGCGGAGATTCCAACTCCGGGATGCTTGCTTCAGTCCATAGATGGATCGCTGAAGTTTGCACACCTTATCAGCATCCTTAGGATCGACAAAACCCTTAGGTTGTATCATATACAACTCTTCTTCAATATTACCATTGAGGAACGCGGTTTTGACATCCATCTGCCATATTTCATAATCGAAATATGCAGCAATTGCTAAGATAATCCTAACCGACTTAAGCATCGCTACGGGAGAGAATGTCTCATCGTAGTCAACTCCTTGAATTTGTCGAAACCCCTTTGCGACAAGTCGAGCCTTATAGATGGTTACATTACCATCAGCATCAGTTTTTTTTCTTTTGAAAATCCATTTATTCTCAACGGCCTTTCGATCGTGAGGTAAGTCCACCAAGGTACAAACCTGGTTTTCGTACATGGATTCCATCTCGTATTTCATGGCTTCTAGCCATTTGTTGGAATCAGGTCTCATCATCGCTTCTTCATATGTCGCAGGGTCATCTATTTTATCAATCATGAAATCCATAATAGGATTGCCGTACAGTTCAGGAGCTGCACGTTTCCTGCTTGACCTGCGAGGTTCGGTAGTGTCCTCTTTCGGAGTTTCATGATCAATATCATTAGCTCTCTCTTCATTAGGTGAAGTCAACTCCGAAACAACTTCTAGAGCTGCGCTACTCGCCATTTCATGAAGAGAAGGTTCAATAACCTCTTCGAGTTCTACCTTCCGACTACTCACACCTTTCACGAGAAACTCCTTCTCAAGAAAGGATCCATTCTTGGCAACAAAGACCTTGCCTCGGATCTATGATAGAAGGTATACCCAATCGTTTCCTTAGGGTATCCTATGAAGACGCATTTTTCCGCTTTGGGTTCGAGTTTATCCGGTTGAAGTTTCTTCACATAAACATCGCATCCCCAAACTTTAAGAAATGACAGCTTAGGTTTGTTTCCAAACCATAATTCATACGGTGTCTTTTCAACGGATTTAGATGGTGCCCGATTTAAAGTGAATGCAGCTGTTTCTAGTGCATAACCCCAAAATGATAGAGGTAAGTCAGTCAGAGACATCATAGATCGAACCATATCCAATAAAGTACGATTATGACGTTCTGACACACCATTATGCTGTGGTGTTCCGGCAGGCATGAGTTGTGAAACTATTCCACAGTCTTTCATATGTGTGCTAAACTCGTAACTAAGATACTCTCCTCCACGGTCGGACCGCAGAAATTTGATCTTTCTGTTATGATGATTTTCCAACTTCATTCTGAAATTCTTTGAACCTTTCAAAAGTTTCAGACTTATGTTTCATCAAATAGATATACCCGTATCTACTCAAATCATCCGTGAAAGTAACAAAATAACGATATCCACCTCGCGCCGACACACTCATTGGTCCACACACATCAGTATGTATGATTTCCAATAAATCCGCCTGCTCCATTGAACCGGAAAACGGCGTTCTAGTCATCTTGCCCATAAGGCATGGCTCACATGTATCAAATGATTCAAAATCAAGTGATTCCAAAAGTCCATCAGAATGGAGTTTCTTCATGCGTTTAACGCCAATATGACCTAGATGGCAGTGCCACATATATGTAGATATATCATTATCAAGTTTAATCCTTTTAGCATCAACATTATGAATATGCGTAATACTACTATCGAGATCCAACAGAAATAAACCATTCAACACAGGTGCATGACCAAAAAAGATATTATTCATATAAATCGAACAACCATTGTTTTCAGACTCAAACGAATAACCACTTTGCATCAAACACGATCCGGATACAATGTTCATGCTTAGTGAAGGCACCAAATAACAATTATTCAGGTTTATAACTAATCCCGACGGCATATGGAGAGGCAGCGTTCCGACGGCGATCACATCAACTCTTGATCCATTGCCGACCCTCATCGTGACCTCATCCCTTGCTAGTTGTCGCTTGTTCCGCAGCCCCTGAACCGAGTTACATATATTAGCAACCGATCCCGTATCAAATACCTAGGTGCTACTGCGAGTACTAGTCAAGTACACATCAATAACATGTATATCACATATACCTTTGTTTGCCTTGCCGGCCTTCTTGTCCGCCAAATACTTGGGGCGATTCGCCCAATGGCGGTCCCTTGCAATAGTAGCACACGGTGTCAGACTTAGGGCCAGCTCGGGGTTTCTTTTCAGGCGCGGCAACAGATTTTCCGCCCTTCTTTCCCTTCTGCTTTCCTTTCTTGTCCTTCTTGAAACCGATGGTCTTATTGATCATCAACACTTGATGTTCTTTCCTAATCTCCACTTCTGTCGTCTTAAGCATTGACAGAAGCTCGGAAAGAGACTTCTTCATGCCCTGCATATTATAGTTCATCACGAAGCTCTTGTAGCTAGGTGGCAGAGATTGGAGAACACGATGTATGCCTAAGTCAATGGGAATCATTATTCCCAAGGACACAAGCTTATCGGCGTACCCAGACATTTTGAGTACGTGCTCACTAACGGAGCTGTTTTCTTCCATCATGCAGCTAAAGAACTTTTCAGAAGCATTATAACTCTCTACGGCAGCATGGGTATCGAAAATCATTTTCAATTCTCCCATGGTATCAAAGGCATTGCCATTTTCGAAACGTTTTCGAAGTTCTGGCTCTAGCCCATATAGTATGCCGCAATGAACTAAGTTGTTGTCCTCTTGACGAGTTATATAGATGTTCTTTTCCTTGTCAGGGGCATCAGGAGCTGGTGGGGGGCCTAGCGGCGCCTCTAGCACATATTTCTTTTGTGCAACAGTGAGGAGAATCCCCAAATTCATAGCCCAGTTGGTGAAGTTGCTACCATTCGCAGCAAGCTTCTCTTTCTCCATGAACACATTGAAATTAAAGACAGGTGGTGCCATCTACAACAGAATTTGTAAAATATATTTAGACTAAGTTTATGATAGATTGAGTTCAACTAATCCAAATTACTAATGAACTCCCACTCAAAAACAACATCCCTCGTGTCCTTTTGGTGATTACATGAACCAAATCCACTACACCAAGACCGATCATCACGTGAGTCGGTGTAGCTTCAAAGGAGAGCATCTATATGGGCATCATATCAACTATATGACTCATTCTTAACCTTTCGGTCCGTGTTCCGAGGCCATGTCTGTACATGCTAGGCTCATCAAGTAAGAACCTTAGTATTTGCGTGTGTAAAACTGTCTTACACCCGTTGTATGAAAGCATAGAGTCGAGAACACCCGATCATCACGTGATGCCTCAAAACACGATCCACAAAACGGTGCATACTTAAGGAAGAACACATTTTATCTTGATATCTAAATGAGGGATCATCTTATAATGCTACCAAAAGCGCCAAACTAGCAATATAAGATGCTAATGTGTGAAGTGAGGTGATATGGTCCATGCATTTGATATCTATCATTTGCATCGTGGTATGATCTCTATCATTCCTTTGTGTGTAAGGCCAAGGTCTATGGAACTTGCACGTTAAGTGAGTTGTAAGAGTATCTATCATACATCTACTTACAACAATACCATATCAAGACAATAGCCCAGCAACGATCTAAACTAGACGCCTCTAATTTATCAATTGCAAGTTTTACATGGCTTAGGGCTTTGAGAGATAGAACCGGTCTTACCTACGAACATGAACCACAACGAGGATAACCAAGTTATTAGCAACTCGTTGTAAATCAGATATTGACTATAGTAGGAGAGACAGACACCCGCTAGCCACTTATGCAAAACTAGTTGCATGTCAGTCGTGGAACCGGTCTCATGTACGATGACATGTAAGGTTGGTCCAGGCCGCTTCATCCCACTATGCCACCAATATCCAAAGTACATAGAAGATACAATAACATGATCATCATCGCCACATATAAACATATGTGTACTACCCGTCAAAGCACCTACGCAGATCAGGCTCGATACCCTTCAAGGTCCGCAGCATAGAAAACAAAAAAATTCCTATGATGAGAACTATACGCCAAGATCTATCTACTAGATATAGAGCAACGGGTGGACATACATCCATGGAGAACTTACCCTCGAAGACAACGAGTTTTGTTAACGAGTAGGAACTCGTGGTTGATGTAGTCGTACGCTTGCCGATCTCAAGATCGTGTGGAAGTCCGAGGCCTTAACTCAGTGGCATCCGCACTGCACACACGTTCAAGCCACCGACAACCTCCATCTCCTCGCTCCAGCGATCCGGTGAGCAACTCCTTCCGCACGAAATGCCACTGGGAACATGTATCTCGCTAATCCGAGACCATGGGGAATAATTCTAGAGGGGAGAGAGATCCTTCACAAGGAGGTGTGAGGATGAAGGAGGAATGGGTGGCCTTTTATAGGAGGAGGGGTGCCCTCTCTCCATGGCCGCATGGGGGTGACCTCACCTCCCATTCATGTGGTGGTAACCTCCACATTAATGCCTCTTCACATTCCCTTTAAAGTCTCCATTTTAAACGCATTAAATTTCTCCAAATTTAATGCTCTCTCATTAATAAAACTCTTTTATTAAATTTATTCAGAATTTTGTCAATTACTTTAATTAACAAACATTCACATATACCCTTGCAATATTTCAATATCACATGCAACCACCTTCAGCAATTTCACCAAACAATTTCCGTTTCTATTGAAACAATTCTGCGCTTTGCATCTATTTCGTTCAAACATATGTGATCCAAAATGGTGTCCGTAACTCTTAAGTGTGCCACCCTACGGTTCGCGAATAATGCGTACATGATCGAGACCCTTCTCCGATCAATAATCAGCTGACCTGGAGATCCGTGATCGACTCCTACACATTCAACGATGACTCCTGTGATCGTGAGAACCTTTAACGCTTGTAACTAAATACCTTTGTCTCTCGATATATTACATGTCCGAGATTGGATCATCGGTATCTCCATACCTAGTTTGATCTCGTTACCGACATGCACTCTTTTCTCGTTCCCGTGATATAACATTCTAGTGATCACATCACTTGCTTGCAAGCTATCCTAATGTGATATCACCGAGAGAGCCTAGAGTATATCTATCCGTCATCTGGATTGACATAACACCTTCGTAGTACTGAACCCATCTTTATAGTCACCCTGTTACGGTGTGACGTTTGATGTTATCAAGATACTCTTCCGGTGTTAGCAATTAACATGATCTCATGGTCTAAGGATAAAGATTACTTCGTATGATGTTATAGAAATATAAACATAATGACTTGATCGTAATGCTATACTTCGGATGAATGTTCATCACATCATTTCACAAATGTTGTGACCTTGTTATTAACAACATCCAATGTCCATGATCAGGAAACCTTGATCATCTTGTTAATCAACAAGCTAGTCTATAAGAGAGGCATAACTAGGAACCCTTTTTGTTTATTAAACACACATGTATTGATGTTTCCTATTAATACAATTATAGCATGCAAAATAAACATCTATCATATACAAGGAATACATAATAACAACTTTATTATTGCCTCTCAGGGCATATTTCCTTTAGTCTCCCACTTGCACTAGAGACAATAATCTAGTTTATATAGTGATAAATCTAACACCCATGGAGTTCTGGTGTTGATCATGTTTTGCCCTAGGGAGTACTTTAGTCAACGGATCTGCTACATTCAGGTCCATGTGCACTTTACAAATCCTTATATCTCCATCCTTGACATGCTCGCAGATGGAGTGAAACCGGCGCTTAATATGCTTGGAATTCTTGTGAGAACTTGGTTCCTTTGCGTTGGCTATGGCTCCATTGTTGTCACAATAGATCACCATTGGGTCCAATGCACTAGGAACCACACCTAGTTCCGTTATGAACTCCTTCATCCAAACCGCTTCCTCGCGCTTACGAAGCAAAGAACATATTCCGCCTCCGTCGTTGATCCAGCCACCACAGGTTGTTTGGAGCTCCTCCAACTAACTGCTGCTCCGTTCAAGAGAAATACGTATCCAGATTGAGACTTAGTCATCAGGATCAGTGTTAAAGCTAGCATCGACATAACACCTAGAGTCATTGCATGTGTGTTGTTTTCACAGATCACATATGGATGCACCAGTGTCATTGCATGTGTGTTCTTTTCACAGACCACATTTGGATCCACCAGTGTCATTGCATGTGTGTTCTTTTCACAGACCACGTATGGAACTAACAGTGTCATTGAAATGTTTGTTATTTTCACAGACCACATATGGATCCACTAGATTCATTGCATGTGTGTTCTTTCCACAGACCACATAAGGATCTACCAGTGACATTGCATGTGTGTTCCTTTCATAGACCACATATGGATCCACCTTTGTCATTGCATGTGTGTTCTTTTCACAGACCACATATGGATCCACCAGTGTCATTGCATGTCTGTTCTTTTTAAAAACCACATATGGATCCACCAGTGTCATTGCATGTGTGTTCTTTTCACAGACCACATTTGGATCCACGAGTGTCATTGCATGTGTGTTCTTTTCACAAACCATATATGGATCCACCAGTGTCATTGAAATGTTTGTTCTTTTCATAGACCACATATGGATCCACTAGTTTCATTGCATGTGTGTTCTTTTCACAGACCACATAAGGATCCACCAGTGACATTGCATGTGTGTTCCTTTCACAGACCACATATGGATCCACCTTTGTCATTGCATGTGTGTTCTTTTCACAGACCACATATGGATCCACCAGTGTCATTGAAATGTGTGTTCTTTTCACAAACCACATATGGATCCACCAAAGTTCATTGCATGTGTGTTATTTTTGCATACCATATAAGGATCCACTGGTGTCATTGCATGTGTGTTCTTTTGACAGACCATATATGGATCCACCCGTGTCATTCCATGTGTGTTCTTTTCACAGACCACATATGGATCCACCAAAGTTCATTGCATGTGTGTTGTTTTCACATACCATATATGGATCCACTGGTGTCATTGCATGTGTGTTCTTTTGACAGACCACATATGGATCCACCCGTGTCATTGCATGTGTGTTCTTTTCACACACCACATATGGATCCACCAGCGTTATTGCATGTGTGTTCTTTTCACGGACCACATATGGATCCACTAGAGTTCATTGCATATGTGTTCTTTTCACAAACCACATATGGATCCACCAGTGTGATTGAAATGTTTTTTCTGTTCACAGACCACATAAGGATCCACCAGTGACATAGCATGTGTGTTCCTTTCATAGACCACATATGGATCCACCTTTGTCATTGCATGTGTGTTCTTTTCATAGACCACATATGGATCCACCAGTGTCATTGAAATGTGTGTTCTTTTCACAGACCACATATGGATCCACCAGAGTTCATTGCATGTGTGTCGTTTTCGCATACCATATATGGATCCACTGGTGTGATTTCATGTGTGTTCTTTTCACATACCACATATGGATCCACCCGTGTCATTCCATGTGTGTTCTTTTCACGCACCACATATCCATCCACCAGTGTCATTGCATGTGTGTTCTTTTCACAGACCACATATGGATCCACCAGAGTTTATTGCATATGTGTTCTTTTCACAAACCACATATGGATCCACCACTGTGATTGAAAGGTTTGTTCTGTTCACAGACCACATATGGATCCACCAGAGTCATTGCATATGTATTCTTTCGACAGACCACATATGGATCCACCGGTGTCATTACATGTGTGTTCTTTTCACAGACCACATATGGATCCACCAGTGTGATTGCATGTGTGTTCTTTTCACAGACCATATATGGATCCACAAGTGTCATTGCATGTGTGTTCTTTTCAGAAACCACATATGGATCCACCATTGTCATTGCATGTGTGCTCTTTTCATAGAGCACATATGTAACCACCATTGTCATTGCATGTGTGTTCTTTTCACATACCACATATGGATCCACCAGTGTCATTGCATGTATGTTCTTTTCACAAACCACATATGGATCCACCAGTATCATTGCATGTGTGTTCTTTTCATAGACCACATATGGATCCACAAGTGTCATTGCATGTGTGTTTTTTCACACACCACATATGGATCCACCAGTGTCATTGCATGTCTGTTCTTTTCACATACCACATATGGATCCACCAGAGTCATTGCATGTGTGTTCTTTTCACATACCACATATGGAACCACGAGTGTCATTGCATGTGTGTTCTTTTCACTGACCACATATGGATCCACCATTGTCATTGCATGTGTGTTCTTTTCATAGAGCACATATCGAACCACCATTGTCATTGCATGTGTGTTATTTTCACAGACTGCATATGGATCCACCAGAGTCAATGAACTGTTTGTTCTTTTCACAAACCACATATGGATCCACCAGAGTCATTGCACAGTTGTTCTTTTCACAGACCACATATGGATCCACTAGTGTCATTTCATGTGTGTTCTTTTCACAAACCACATATGGATCCACCAGTGTGACTGAAATGTTTGTTCTGTTCACATACCACATCAGGATCCATAAGTGACATAGCATGTGTGTTCCTTTCACAGACCACATATGGATCCACCTTTGTCATTGCATGTGTGTTCTTTTCACAGACCACATATGGATCCACCAGTGTCATTGAAATGTGTGTTCTTTTCACAGACCACATATGGATCCACCAGAGTTCATTGCACGTGTGTTGTTTTCACATACCATATATGGATCCACTGGTGTCATTGGATGTGTGTTCTTTTCCCAGACCACATATGGATCCACCCGTGTCATTGCATGTGTGTTCTTTTCACATACCACATATCCATCTACCAGTGTCATTGCATGTGTGTTCTTTTCACAGACCACATATGAATCCACCAGAGTTTATTGCATATGTGTTCTTCTCACAAACCACATAGGGATCCACCAGTGTGATTGAAATGTTTGTTCTGTTCATAGACCAAATATGGATCCACCAGAGTCATTGCATGTGTATACTTTTTACAAACCACATATGGATCCTCCAGTGTCATTACATGTGTGTTCTTTTCACAGACCACATATGGATCCACCAGTTTCATTGCATGTGTGTTCTTTTCATAGACCATATATGGATCCACAAGTGTCATTGCATGTGTGTTCTTTTCAGAAACCACATATGGATGCACCATTGTCATTGCATGTGTGTTCTTTTCATAGACCACATATGTAACCACCATTGTCATTGCATGTGTGTTCTTTTCACAGACCACATATGGATCCACCAGTGTCATTGAAATGTATGTTCTTTTTACAGACCACATATGGATCCACCAAAGTCCATTGCATGTGTGTTGTTTTCGCATACCATATATGGATCCACTAGTGTCATTGCATGTGTGTTCTTTTGACAGACCACATATGGATCCACCCATGTCATTGCATGTGTGTTCTTTTCACAGACCACATATCCATCCACCAGTGTTCTTGCATGTGTGTTCTTTTCATAGACCACATATGGATCCACCAGAGTTCATTGCATATGTGTTCTTTTCACAAACCACATATGGATCCACCAGTGTGATTGAAATGTTTGTTCTGTTCACAGACCACATAAGGATCCACCAGTGACATAGCATGTGTGTTCCTTTCACAGACCACATATGGATCCACCTTTGTCATTGCATGTGTGTTCTTTTCACAGACCACATATGGATCCACCAGTGTCATTGAAATGTGTGTTCTTTTCACAGACCACATATGGATCCACCAGAGTTCATTGCATGTGTGTTGTTTTCGCATACCATATATGGATCCACTGGTGTCATTGCATGTGTGTTCTTTTCACAGACCACATATGGATCCACCCGTGTCATTGCATGTGTGTTCTTTTCACAGACCACATATCCATCCACCAGTGTCATTGCATGTGTGTTCTTTTCACAGACCACATATGGATCCACCAGAGTTTATTGCATATGTGTTCTTTTCACAAACCACATATGGATCCACCAGTGTGATTGAAATGTTTGTTCTGTTCACAGACCACATATGGATCCACCAGAGTCATTGCATGTGTATTCTTTTGACAGACCACATATGGATCCACCAGTGTCATTACATGTGTGTTCTTTTCACAGACCACATATGGATCCACCAGTGTGATTGCATGTGTGTTCTTTTCACAGACCATATATGGATCCACAAGTGTCATTGCATGTGTGTTCTTTGCACAAACCACATATGGATCCACCATTGTCATTGCATGTGTGTTCTTTTCATAGACCACATATGTAACCACCATTGTCATTGCATGTGTGTTCTTTTCACAGACCACATATGGATCCACCAGTGTCATTGCATGTCTGTTCTTTTCACAAACCACTTATTGATCCACCAGTGTCATTGCATGTGTATTCTTTTCACAGACCACATATGGATCCACAAGTGTCATTGCATGTGTGTTCTTTTCACACACCACATATGGATCCACCAGTGTCATTGCATGGCTGTTCTTTTCACATACCACATATGGATCCACCAGAGTCATTGCATGTGTGTTCTTTTCACAGACCACATATGGATCCACCATTGTCACTGCATGTGTGTTCTTTTCATAGACCACATATCGAACCACCATTGTCATTGCATGTGTGTTATTTTCACAGACTGCATATGGATCCACCAGAGTCAATGAAATGTTTGTTCTTTTCACAGACCACATATGGATCCACCAGAGTCATTGCACTTGTGTTCTTTTCATAGACCACATATGGATCCACTAGTGTCATTTCATTTGTGTTCTTTTCACAAACCACATATGGATCCACCACTGTGATTGAAATGTTTGTTCTGTTCACAGACGACATAAGGATCCACAAGTGACATAGCATGTGTGTTCCGTTCAGAGACCACATATGGATCCACCTTTGTCATTGAATGTGTGTTCTTTTCACAGACCACATATGGATCCACTAGTGTCATTGAAATGTGTGTTCTTTTCACAGACCACATATGGATCCACCAGAGTTCATTGCACGTGTGTTGTTTTTGCATACAATATATGGATCCACTGGTGTCATTGCATGTGTGTTCTTTTAACAGACCACATATGGATCCACCCGTGTCATTGCATGTGTGTTCTTTTCACTGACCACATATGGATCCACCATTGTCATTGCATGTGTGTTCTTTTCATAGAGCACATATCGAACCACCATTGTCATTGCATGTGTGTTATTTTCATAGACTGCATATGGATCCACCAGTGTGATTGAAATGTTTGTTCTGTTCACAGACCAAATATGGATCCACCAGAGTCATTGCATGTGTATTCTTTTGACAGAGCACATATGGATCCACCAGTGTCATTACATGTGTGTTCTTTTCACATACCACATATGGATCCACCAGTGTGATTGCATGTGTGTTCTTTTCACAGACCATATATGGATCCACAAGTGTCATTGCATGTGTGTTCTTTTCAGAAACCACATATGGATCCACCATTGTCATTGCATGTGTGTTCTTTTCATAGACCACATATGTAACCACCATTGTCATTGCATGTGTGTTCTTTTCACAGACCACATATGGATCCACCAGTGTCATTGCATGTCTGTTCTTTTCACAAACCACATATGGATCCACCAGTGTCATTGCATGTGTGTTCTTTTCACAGACCACATATGGATCCACTAGTATCATTGCATGTGTGTTCTTTTCACAGACAACATATGGATCCACAAGTGTCATTGCATGTGTGTTCTTTTCACACACCACATATGGATCCACCAGTGTCATTGCATGTCTGTTCTTTTCACATACCACATATGGATCCACCAGAGTCATTGCATGTGTGTTCTTTTCACATACCACATATGGAACCACCAGTGTCATTGCATGTGTGTTCTTTTCACAGACCACATATGGATCCACCATTGTCATTGCATGTGTGTTCTTTTCATAGACCACATATCGAACCACCATTGTCATTGCATGTGTGTTCTTTTCACAGACTGCATATGGATCCACTAGTATCATTGCATGTGTGTTCTTTTCACAAACCACATATGGATCCACAAGTTTCATTGCATGTGTGTTCTTTTCACACACCACATATGGATCCTCCAGTGTCATTGCATGTCTGTTCTTTTCACATACCACATATGGATCCACCAGAGTCATTGCATGTGTGTTCCTTTCACATACCACATATGGAACCACCAGTGTCATTGCATGTGTGTTCTTTTCACAGACCACATATGGATCCACCATTGTCATTGCATGTGTGTTCTTTTCACATACCACATATGGATCCACCAGTGTCATTGCATGTGTGTTCTTTTCACAGACCACATATGGATCCACCAGTATCATTGCATGTCTATTCTTTTCATAGACCATGTATGGATCCACCAGAGTCATTGCATGTGTGTTATTTTCACATACCACATATGGATGTACCAGTGTCATTGCATGTGTGTTCTTTTCACAGACCACATTTGGATCCACCAGTGTCATTGCATGTGTGTTCTTTTCACAGACCATATAGGGATCTAATAGTGTCATTGAAATGTTTTTTCTTTTCACAGACCACATATCGATCCACTAGTTTCATTGCATGTGTGTTCTTTTCACATACCACATAAGGATCGACCAGTGACATTGCATGTGTGTTCCTTTCATAGACCACATATGGATCCACCTTTGTCATTGCATGTGTGTTCTTTTCACAGACCACATATGGATCCACCAGTCTCATTGCATGTCTGTTCTTTTCACAAACCACATATGGATCCACCTGTGTCATTGCATGTGTGTTCTTTTCACAGACCACATTTGGATCCACCAGTGTCATTGCATGTCTGTTCTTTTCACAGACCACATATGGATCCACCATTGTCACTGCATGTGTGTTCTTTTCATAGACCACATATCGAACCACCATTGTCATTGCATGTGTGTTATCTTCACAGACTGCATATGGATAAACCAGAGTCAATGAAATGTTTGTTCTTTTCACAGACCACATATGGATCCACCAGAGTCATTGCACTTGTGTTCTTTTCACAGACCACATATGGATCCACTAGTGTCATTTCATTTGTGTTCTTTTCACAAACCACATATGGATCCACCAGTGTGATTGAAATGTTTGTTCTGTTCACAGACGACATAAGGATCCACAAGTGACATAGCATGTGTGTTCCGTTCAGAGACCACATATGGATCCACCTTTGTCATTGAATGTGTGTTCTTTTCACAGACCACATATGGATCCACTAGTGTCATTGAAATGTGTGTTCTTTTCACAGACCACATATGGATCCACCAGAGTTCATTGCACGTGTGTTGTTTTTGCATACCATATATGGATCCACTGGTGTCATTGCATGTGTGTTCTTTTAACAGACCACGTATGGATCCACCAGTGTCATTGCATGTGTGTTCTTTTCACAGACCACAGATGGATCCACCAGAGTTTATTGCATATGTGTTCTTTTCACAAACCACATAGGGATCCACCAGTGTGATTGAAATGTTTGTTCTGTTCACAGACCAAATATGGATCCACCAGAGTCATTGCATGTGTATTCTTTTGACAGACCACATATGGATCCACCAGTGTCATTACATGTGTGTTCTTTTCACAGACCACATATGGATCCACCAGTGTGATTGCATGTGTGTTCTTTTCACAGACCATATATGGATCCACAAGTGTCATTGCATGTGTGTTCTTTTCAGAAACCACATATGGATCCACCATTGTCATTGCATGTGTGTTCTTTTCATAGACCACTTATGTAACCACCATTTTCATTGCATGTATGTTCTTTTCACAGACCACATACGGATCCACCAGTTTCATTGCATGTCTGTTCTTTTCACAAACCACATATGGATCCAACAGTGTCATTGCATGTGTGTTCTTTTCACAGACCACATATGGATCCACTAGTATCATTGCATGTGTGTTCTTTTCACAGACAACATATGGATCCACAAGTGTCATTGCATGTGTGTTCTTTTCACACACCACATATGGATCCACCAGTGTCATTGCATGTCTGTTCTTTTCACATACCACATATGGATCCACCAGAGTCATTGCATGTGTGTTCTTTTCACATACCACATATGGAACCACCAGTGTCATTGCATGTGTGTTCTTTTCATAGACCACATATGGATCCACCATTGTCATTGCATGTGTGTTCTTTTCATAGACCACATATCGAACCACCATTGTCATTGCATGTGTGTTATTTTCATAGACCGCATATGGATCCACCAGTGTCATTGCATGTGTGTTCTTTTCACAAACCACATATGGATCCACAAGTTTCATTGCATGTGTCTTCTTTTCACACACCACATATGGATCTACCAGTGTCGTTGCATGTGTATTCTTTTCACATACCACATATGGATCCACCAGAGTCATTGCATGTGTGTTCCTTTCACATACCACATATGGAACCACCAGTGTCATTGCATGTCTGTTCTTTTCACAGACCACATATGGATCCACCATTGTCATTGCATGTGTGTTCTTTTCACATACCACATATGGATCCACCAGTGTCATTGCATGTGTGTTCTTTTCATAGACCACATATGGATCCACCAGTATCATTGCATGTCTATTCTTTTCATCGAGCACGTATGGATCCACTAGAGTCCTTGCATGTGTGTTATTTTCACATACCACATATGGATGCACCAGTGTCATTGCATGTGTGTTCTTTTCACAGACCACATTTGGATCCACCAGTGTCATTGCATGTGTGTTCTTTTCACAGACCATATATGGATCTAATAGTGTCATTGAAATGTTTGTTCTTTTCACAAACCACATATCGATCCACTAGTTTCATTGCATGTGTGTTCTTTTCACATACCACATAAGGATCGACCAGTGACATTGCATGTGTGTTCCTTTCACAGACCACATATGGATCCACCTTTGTCATTGCATGTGTGCTCTTTTCACAGATGTCGTGGTGGTGGCACGGCAGATGCCATGTGTAGGCTAAAGTTTGAGGCCAATGGATGCTAGTGGGATCTGGGGAGGGAAGATGTAGTGGATTCTACACATAGAAAGCTAACGCAAAGATCTGTATTTCTCCTTCCTTGGGTTACAAGTGCTCCTTGAGCTGTATACAAGGGGAAAGAGAGCACTTTACCAGCCTAACGGTACCAAGAATGAGTCGATCCCCTCCTTAGGGTCCAAGCCTGCCCTTATAAAGGAGAGCCTTGGGTTCCTTTAGGGCTGATGTGGCAAGCATATTCGAGGAATATGCTTGTCCCAATATAGTAGTTCGGTGCCCCCTTTCCCTGTCGCTCCCCTAATGACGGCAAGGTTCCAGAGGGGCCCTCCTGTGTGCCTCGGGCAGACTGTCACCTCCGTGACCTCCTTCTGTCTCTCTGTCGCTCTGCGCCTTTGTCCCTAGTGCTTGGCTTCGCTCAGATTCTCCCTAGCCTGCTACTAGAGTTTGACTTTAGGCTTCTCCTTCTCCTGCAAGCTTCGTATCATTCGGCCCTGCCTCGCGTAACTCGGCTTGTCATTCACCTGCATCAAGATTACTTGGGCTAACCCGGCCGACTTACGCAGTATCCCGGCCGGGTAATGCCTTGCCATTACTATAAGGGTCCTGCCCTTTCCTATCTCGGTCGACCTCTACAGGATTAGGCCGACTCAGACTGTAACTCAGAAACTAAACGAGGAACACCCTTTCATCTTTCCCCGTCTTTACCCTATCCGGGGTTACCTCCCCAACATTAGTCCTCGAAGCTGGTATGGCCCCGCCGATAACCTCGTCCGGGTCGTATCAGTTTCACGACACTCGTTATGTATTGTTTCCGAGTTACCTTGTCGTGGTGATAACACCGTATTTAGTAGTGCACGCCTCGTCCCACGTGTCATCCTCATCATTGTTTCTCTAGTTTTTTGTTCCTCTCTACGTTCACGGACAAGCTACGATTCTTTGTCGCGCTACCACACGCCCGTTCTTTGCGGCGCCTCGTGCGCCGTTCTCGTTGGGGATCGTGAGATCCTTGGTCAATCGTGTGGCCTTTGGTGCGGTTCCGCTCAGCGACGTGTGGTCGTGTTGTGCACACGATCCACGCTGCCAACTGCCACACCCACGATCCCACTACCTCGCTCGCCCGCACCCTTCTTCTTCCTCGCGCTTTTGCGCTCGTTCGTGGTTCCACCGCCGCACGCTCAACTGGTTCTGCGACGAGGAGGACTCCGCCGCGCTGCTCCGTCTGTCTCGTCGCCGCTTACTTGTTCCGGCGTTGTCGCCGGTGAGTTCTTTTCGGTCTTGCCGCCTAGGCTTTCCTCTAGATCTCTTCGTTTCCTCTTTGTTCGTGCGCTGCGGTTCTGTCGTCGTTCCGCCGCCGTTTTTGCGTAGAATTGCGACGGGGCCTCGTAGCTCTAAGTTTTCCTCCGCCACGAGTTGTTCCTCCGGCGATCTCTCCGGCGAAATCATGTCTAGTTCCTTTAGCGGTGCCCTGGAGGATGATGATGTTGGCTGGGGCTGGCGGGCTCGTGGCGTGGCTCCGATTACGGCGGGAGATCGAGTGGCTCATCCGAACCCGGAGGATTCCCGCCGAGGTCTCTTGTCGTTTACCCGGCAACGAGTTATCTCGGGAAATTAGTGAGGGCGAGTATGTAGTTTTTATGTCACATTTCTCGCGCGGCTTCGGTTTCCCTCTTAGCGATTTTGCAAGAGAGTTTCTCGACTACTTCGGCCTTCAGCCGCATCATCTTCCTGCGAACGCCATCGCTTCTCTTTCGCATTCATCTCCGCCTCGGAGATACTTTGGCCTATGGTCCGTCTGCATGTCTGGCGAAGTTCTTCCAGATCCGTTCTAATGTAGTCCTCGACAAGTCTCGTGACCTTCCGGCTTACTTCGGTGCGGGCAGCGTCCATTACACCTCGAGGAAGTCTGATTTCCTCGTGTCACGGGTTAGAGTCGTGCAAGAAGTGGCACAAATCCTTCTTTTACGTCAAGAACAGAGGAACAGAAGACAAGATTCGGCTCCCTGCCTTCTCCATTGGTCCGCCTTCCAAGGTGAATTGGACTTACAATCCGAGGAGGAGCCACGTCTTGGCCGAGCTTTTCGAGACTCGGCTCAAAGAACTGATCCGGGCCGGGTTACGCGGCGAGGACTTGATGGCTACCTTCATCGCAGCCAATTTGCCCATTCCATAAAAGGACGACAAACTTTGCTACATGAGTGGTCCACTTGATCCCAACCAGTCTCGACTGGCCGAATGGACAACTACCTTGTCTTCAAGCGCGTCCGAGCTATATTTAAGACGGAGATGCCTGAAGATTGGACCTGGGGATTGAAACCGTTTACCCGCGAGCGTCCTCCTCCCGCAGTAAGTTTAACCATCAATGCTTTGATTTTCTATTGTTTTCATAGCTGTTTTCCCTAACCTTCCTTCTTTTTCACTTCTTTTTCGCCTCACAGAGGTTCGCAGAGCAAAAGGACGAGGACGCCGAGGTTTTGTCGCTTCCGTGGACTGCGGATCGGAATACCCCGGACGTTGGGGAGCCGGACTCCGAAGAATTCGTCCCTAAGTCGGATCCCCCTCTCGGCCGTGGCAAGACTTCGGTCCATGAGGAGGAAGGTGATTCGGACGAGGTCCAAGCTCTTGAGGTAGTTGCCGCAATGCCTATTTCTTATGCATTTCTGGCTTCTACTTTCCCAGCTAATCCGGCTGGTCAGGTTCATGACACCGATCCTATTGCATCCCGGCCCCCAGTTACCTCGGGGAAACGTGGGGCTCCTGCTAGTGCTTCAGAGGCGGCCCCCAAGAAACGAATGAAGAAGTCTGCTCCGAACCCTCCCAACGCAAGACCATGCACAGGGTCATGTGGTAAGTTCGTTTTGCTCGTATTTCTTGTTTCCTGTTTCGCTTTTCATCGACACCCTTTTTTTCTTTCTTATTTTCGCAGGTTCGCTTTAAGCTTTGGCGGTCCTAGCATGACTAGCCACCCGATTTGGCAGCCGTCTCCTCCGCCCGTTGAAGATACTAGGATTCCTAGTCCTGCTCGTGTTACGTCTCCTCCAGCTCCACATATGTCACCCCCTCGCACGATGCGCCTGATACTCGCGTCTCCGATATTTCTACCGAACCCGTTGCCCCTCCATTGAATCCGAACATATCCACCAAGCCTCTTTCTACCTCTGTAGCTCCTACTGTAACCCCAGCCGCAGCCGTGGTCGTTAATACTCCGGCGCCCTCTGCGCCTGTGATCCCTCCTGCTTCTAAAGGCACTGTTCCCATTGCCGAGGTATCGCTTCGCTGGTGCCTCCTACAAGATGAAAAACTATTGCCACCAAGGCTCCACTTCCCAAAAGGTTTGGCGGCTCTTCTCAGCCGAGTATTGCCCGACGTCCCGCGTAAAGCCTCTACTACTCCGGCCGCCGGTACCCAGCTTGCTCTTCATACGAGCCCTGCTGCCTCGGTAATTACACAACATGTCCGGGGTAAAGTCCTTACTCGGACGGCCAGTGGGAACAGCCTCGGCTCGCTGGTGGAATATGCTCATAACTGGAATGCTGCTGATCAGCTTGAAGGCAATCCAAACAGTCAGTCGTTTCAACTTTCCGACATCAGCAGTCGTTTGGATCAAGCTGCCAAGATCATTCTGGATAGCAACAAGATGAACGAGGTAATTGTTGCTTCCCGGGGTTTAGACTGATTATCCATATGCTATTATATATACATTAGTCCCCGAAACTTGCCAACGAGTAATTTGTTATTCGCTTGGAAGTTTTTATAGTGCTCTACTTAACTCGACTTAATTTAGGGTTCGAGCCTATATCCGAGTTGATCTATCTTAAACTTTGCTAGCTGTTCTTTGAATGTCTAGCCACATAGGTCCGGGTTAAGCTTTCGCTTGACTCGAATCTACTTTTGGCTTTGAATATCCAGCCACCTAGATCTGGGTTAAGTTTTCGCTTAACGCGGATCTGTTTTGGCTTTGAATATCCAGCCACCTAGGTCTGGGTTAAGTTTTCGCTTAACTCGGATCTGTTTTGGCTTTGAATATCCAACCACCTAGGTCCGGGTTAAGTTTTCGCTTAACTCGGATCTGTTCTGGCTTTGAATATCCAGCCACCTAGATCTGGGTTAAGTTTTCGCTTAACTCGGATCTGTTTTTGCTTTGAATATCCAGCCACCTAGGTCCGGGTTAAGTTTTCACTTAACTCGGATCTGTTTTGGCTTTGAATTTCCAGCCACCTAGATCCGGTTAAGTTTTTAACTCGGATCTGTTTTGGCTTTGAATATCCAGCCACCTAGATCTGGGTTAAGTTTTTGCTTAACTCGGATCTGTTTTGGCTTTGAATATCCAACCACCTAGATCTGGGTTTAGTTTTCGCTTAACTCGGATCTGTTTTGGCTTGGAATATCCAGCCACCTAGGTCCGGGTTAAGTTTTCGCTTAACTCGGATCTGTTTTGGCTTTGAATATCCATCCACCTAGGTCCGGGTTAAGTTTTCGCTTAACTCGGATTTGTTTTGGCTTTGAATATCCAGCCACCTAGGTCCGGGTTAAGTTTTTGCTTAACTCGGATCTGTTTTGGCTTTGAATATCCACTCATCGTTTGTTCTATTGCTCAGGTTGCACATGACCGGCGGACTACTGAATTTCAAAGACTGCTTTTCTCGCACAAGAAGTTGGAAGAAAAATATGAAAAAGTTATTCCTGTGGTGAAAAAAGCAGGTATGCCGATCATTTTCCTTGTCATCTCTAATATTGTCATTGTTTTGTCTGCGGGATGCCGGCTTACTTTGTGGGTTAACAGGTAACATCAATAATCTCAACATTCGTCTTGAGAAGAAAGTCAAGAGCTTGGAAGGTTAGTTTTCCATCTACCTCGTACTTTTCCCTTTCTAAGACGTGCACTAAGTTTCTTTTACTTTGTTTGGCTTTGGTAAAGCCGAGATATGAACCTTTGCATCATCTCACCAAGATTGTATGCCCATGCCTGATGTAATGCTGCATTTTTTAGAACGAGGCGCCACTCATTGCAGCTAAAAGAAAAGGATGACGAGATAGCTCGCTTTAGCGAGGTGGAGGCCCTAAGGTTTCTCGAAATCCGAGCTAGAAAAGGTCGATTAGAGTTCTCCGAGGAGAAGAACCGGTGGCTTTGGAATTGCAAAAGAATAAAGAGCTCTTTGAGGCTGCCGAGCTGAAAACTTCGAGGAATGAGCAAGGAAATTGCTCGCTTTGAGAAGAACAAGATTGATCGAAGGACCTTGGATGATGATGAGTTACATTCATCGTAAGCATCTTAACACCGGATTATCTTTCTTCCTTCACGCCCTCCGACGCCTCCTTTTTGCGCAGGTCATTTTCCAAGCTAAGCCCGTAAGCTCTAAAGCGGTCCTTCTGCTGCTCGTGGCGCGAGGTCTCCTGATGACGTGAATTTTGAATATTCAATAGAAGATTTCTTGGTTTACGTACGCCGTTGCCCTTGGTCCGATGAAAATCATGGGAGGACTTGGTCTGGCAGCTATTCGAGCCCACCGTGCTCTCGGCGAATACCTCTGGGACTCCTAACATCACGAGATCGAATTGCTGGTGACTAGATTGAATGCCTCGAAAACAACTAAGTCTTTGGAGGAATCTGTGGGCGGCTGGTGCTGATATGGCCCTCACCGTTATCATGTCATGGTGCGAAGACATTTCTCTTGATATCCCGAGGAATTTCACGGTGTTCCGTTGGGTTGAGGATCCCACCTTTGTTGCTCTTCGGCAAGCTCGCGCCTTTCAACTCGTCGAGTATGCCAACGTGCACACCTAGAATGAAGGGCCGAGTTTCCTTCCAAACCCGGACGAGGAGGTCATAGTCGAGGATGCATCAGATGATTCAGCTGAGCAAGGGGGAGATGAAGATGACTCGGCCACTACGGTGACTCGATTCGAGCTCGATGACAACGGCGACGCGATCCTCCTCCAAGGGTACCGGACATTCCACTGCAAGAAATTGATGCTCCTCGGCCTCAGGCTTGGCCGAGGTTGCACCTAGGTCTCATGGAGGGCGAGGTAACATCGGCCAAGTTCCTCCTACCTCGAGTCCCGGTCCACGACCAGGTTGCCGCCTCTCCAGCTAAAAACGTTTAAGTCATTTCCTATCCTGGTATGCAGGCGTCGATGTCCGTGGAATACTTGTTTATTTCCTGTATGACTTGAATCTCCTTTTGCCGTACATTGCTGCGACATATAAGTTTGCAGTTATTATAACTTTGCTTAAGTGGGTTCCCATCCGAATTCTTGCTTTGGTATCCTGCAATATTTTGATGTTAGGATGTATCTTTGTCTTTGTTTTCTCGTGTTTTAGTCGAGTAATCAGTGTGTGAACTTGAACATCATACGGGTTGATCTGTTCTTATACGAGTCGAAGTGTGATACCTTTTCGTATCAAAGATTGATCGCCACTTTGGAACAATACATGGCAGTCCCCAGTGATTGCCTATTCTGAAGTCTAGTGTGTAAACTAAATTTCAGGAACAATATAAGACCACCGCCGTACCCATTGCTCGAGCGTCAAGTTTTGGTGCTCAACATAGCTCAGGCGGTATATGGTAGTTTTCTAGTTGCTGCTTTGTTGCCGAGGTTTAGTACATAAGCGAAACTTCAAATACCTATAGCAGTCCCAGTCACTTCTCTTGATGCGGGGTTTTAGTACATAACCTGAAATTGAAATAACATATGGCGGTCCCAGTCACTGCTCTCGGATGCCGGGTTTAATACATAACCTGAAATTGAAATAACATATGGCGGTCCCAGTCTTTGCTCTTGATGCCGAGGTTTTAATACATAACCTGAAATTGAAATAACATATGGCGGTCCCAGTCACTTTGCTCACGGATGCCGAGGTTCAATACATAACATGAAATTGAAATAACATATGGCGGTCCAGTCACCGCCCTGGATGCGAGGTTTAATACATCATTGGTCCTTGACCTTGAAATACTATGCTATGGTAGTAAATGGGCCGAAGCAGGGCTACGTTCCATGGCCGCTTCGTTTCTTCGCCAGCTTTGTCTGCCTTGTCCCTTTCGGGGGATTGAGTGTCGATTAGATAATAGGCATCGTTATGTAATGCCTTGCTCACGATGAATGGTCCCTCCCATGGAGGTGACAGCATGTGCATACCGCCGTCGTTGCACCACCGAGACTAAATCTCCTTCTTTGAATACCCTTGATTCACCTTTTTCTGTGATATCGTAGAGGTCTCCGATAAATAGCTGATCGTGATAGTGCCAGTTCTCGGCTTCTTCTAGCAGGTCTACTGATATCTTGCCGAGCTATTCGTTTACTTCCGAGGTTGTATACTGAGTAACTCTTGGTGAGTCATGTATTATGTCGGCTGGAAGCACGACCTCTGCCCCGTACACTAGAAAGAATGGTGTGTACCCTATTGACCTATTTGGAGTAGTTCTGAGGCTCCATAATACGGTGGGAGTTCCTCAATCCAACATCCTGCCGAGCCTTTGCGTGGTTCAACAAGTCGTGGTTTTATTCGACAATACTAGTCCATTAGACCTTTCCACTTGCCCATTAGGCTGGGTGAGCCACAGAGGCAATATCTAACCTTATGTATTTTCTCTACAAAATCTTGAAGGCTCATACGCAAAATTTGTGCCATTATCTGTAATAATACTGTGGGTACCCATATCTTTAAATAATATCTTTGAGAAACTTCTTCTTTGTGGGCCCATCGCATTTTTTATTGGTTTCACTTCAATCCATTTTGTGAACTTGTCCACCATAACCAATATGTGGGTCATTCCCCTCGGGCTTAAATGCTCCCACCATATCTAAGCCCCACAAAGAAATGGCCAAGTGATGGGTATTGTTTTAACTCGCCGATGGCATATGTATTTTGGTTGCGTATCTCGGCAACCATTGCATTTCCACCAACTCTTTGGCTTCTTTCAACGCCGGCCAATAAAATCCATGCCTGAATGCTTTGGCTACCAATGCACGAGATGAGGCATGATGTCCACACTCTCCTTGATGTATATCTAGGAGGATCTCCCGGCCTTCTGCCGAACTCACACATTTCTGCAATACGCTTGTGACACTTCTTTTATATAGCTCATTGTTTATGATCATATAAGCTTTCGCTCTCCTTACAGTTTGTCTTGCTAATACTTCATTGCTTGGTAATACCGCGTCTTTAAGGTAAGAGAATATGGGTTGCGCCCATAGCGGTGTGACTTTTTCTGGTGTGGTCTCACTGTCTATTTCCATGTTTTCTACCGACATATCTACCTCGGCCTTCTCCATAATTGTGCTTACTTCTGCTGTCCTCCTCTTGGGGGATTCCGAGTTATATTGCTGGTCTACCTCCATCGGCACATTGTCTGCTACCGAATTATCCGGGATAAAGATAGATTCGGATTCTGGTGAAGGGATTATTGATGGTTTTCTAAGGTGTTCCAGGGCAATACCCGGTGGAATTGATTGCCGGGTTGATCCGAGCTTTGACAACATGTCTGCGGCATCATTTTCTGCCCGAGGTATGTGGCTAAATTCATATCCTTCAAAGTATCCACTGATCTTTTGCACATGAAATCTGTATAAAGCCATATTAGCATCTAATGCATCCCAATTGCCTGAGACTTGCTGTACTACTAGGTCCGAGTCCCCATAGCATAAGATTCGGCGTATGCCAATCTCTTTTGCTACTTCCAATCCATGGACCAGTGCTTCATATTCGGCTACATTGTTGGATGCGGCAAAATGTATTTGTAGCACATATTTCAGCTGATCTCTTTTAGGTGAGGTTAACACTATTCCTGCCCCCAAACCATTTCTTAGTTTGGAACCATCGAAATGCATCGTCCAATAATTTAGATCTGGTAATGGTGGCTCATATTGCACTTCAGCCCAGTCTACGAAGAAGTCGACGACTGCTTGAGATTTAATTGCATCTCTCCTATCAAATTGTGGAGCGTATGGTGACAACTCGATTGCCCATTTTGCTATTCGGCCACTTGCATCTTTGTTGCTCAATATGTCGGCTATGGGCGCTTCACAGATCACTCTGATGGGATTCTTCGAAGTAATGTTTAAGCTTTTTTGCCGATATATATACTCCATAAGCCATCTTCTGATAATGTGGGTAATTCTGTTTTGAAGCGGATAATACCTCGCTTAGATAATACACCGGCCTTTGTATGGATTTATCATCTTCAAGTCGTTCTACTACGACTACAGCACTCACTACTCTGTTGGTAGCCGCTATATAGAGTAACATAGGCTCTTTTGATAATGGAGAAGCCAAAACGGGTGCTGTGACTAACATTTTTTTTAACTCATGAAATGCCTTTGTCCGCTTGCGGGGTCCAAATGAATTTATCTGATTTCTTCATCAGCTGATATAGTGGTAGTGCCTTTTCTCCCAGCCGACATACAAACCGGCTGAGCGAGGCTAGACAACCTGTGAATTTTTGTACATCATTTAAGCATCTCGGCAATTCCATTCTTTCTACTGCTTTTATCTTTGTTGGGTTGGCTTCTATACCTCGACTAGATACAAGAAAACCGAGCAATTTCCTCTCCTGCACGCCAAACGCGTGCACTTTTCGGATTAAGTTTCATTGAATCTTATCAAGTTTACGGAAGTTTGCGTATATCTTCCGAAGGTTTTGCTTTCCTTGGTTTTGATGACCACATCATCTACATATACTTGTACATTTTTCCTATTTGATCGTAGACATTTTTGCATGCATCTTTGATATGTTGCTCCTGCATTTCGCGGGCAATAGCATTGTGCGATAGCAATAAGCCCGTCGGGTAATAAATGCAGTCTTTATTTGATCGGCGGATTTAGCGGTATACGTGGAAACCAGATGCGCGTCTACAAATGATAATAACTCACAACCAGGCCGAATCAATGACTTGGTCTATTCTAGGCAATGGAAAAGGATCTTTTGGACACGCCTTGTTCAGGTTCGTAATCGATACACATTCGCCATACAATGGCTACATTGGGATCATCTTTCTTCTTTCTACCAGCACCAGATTCGACAACCAATCCGGGTACAAAGACCTCCATGATGAACCCGGTGCGGGAGCCGAGCTATTTCATCCCCTATTATTTTCTCCTGTCTTCGGCGAAGCGAGAGGTTGCTTCACCGGCCTTGCTCGGGCCTTACATTCAAAGAGTGCTCACCAACTCCCGGAACACCTTGCAGATCCCGAGTTGACCATGCAAATATGTCACGATTCTCACGGAGAAAGTTGGTGAGCTCGCTTTCCTATTTAGCGTCCAGGCCTGCCCCAATAGTAACGAAGACGCTCAGGAATTGCTCATCTATTTGAAACTTCTTCGTTTCTTTAGTCGGCTGAAAGAGACACGCCATGCGGGTTGGCTAGTCTTGGCATGTTCAACATGCCGATCGAGCGAGGTGCTACCTCCTGAATCCTTCTTTTTCTCTTGCTATAACCAATGATTCGCCAAATTTGACCCGGTGATGCACACTCCATTGATTTCTTGTAATCCCTGTTATAGTTATCACCTTGTGGTCGGGTGGTTTCATTTTCAGATAACTTATATGACAAGCGCATGAATTTGGCCAACGCTGTCGTCCGAGTAGAGCATGATAACAGCTCTAGATCCACCACTTCAAACTCTAAATTCTACGCTTTCTGATTATCTCTTGTGCCGAATAACACATCCACTCGGACCTTACCAATGGGTTCACATGAAAGCCCTGGCACTATCCCATGGAAAGTGGTCCTCGTGGATTGCAACATGTTCTGCAATATTCCGAGTTTATGCATGGTATCTTTGTACATGATATTGATACTACTTCCATTGTCTATGAGTACTTTTGAAAATTTGATATTGATGCTTGGTCCAAGAAATGTCGGATCCAGCACAAGTGCATATGATCCGGGATTTGGCATTATCTTGGGATGATCCTTTATGCTCCAAGTTATCTCCTGATCCGACCAAGGCACATATCTTGAATCTTAGGCATTCTTGCATTTACTTCCATATGCCGGCGCTGCACACTTTGCTTGTCTTGTTGTTCCGTTGTGAACACGCAATAGGACTGATGATGTTCTCTATAATCATTGCGTCCGGTATTCGCTGGATTTGTTCTTCCATCCTGGACTTGGTTCATCACTTGATGCACCGTGTCTCTCCGATCCGAGTTATCGTACCTCGAGGGAGGGGGCGGTAACATCAGTTGTTGTGCATTTGCTCCAGTCAACTGTGGCTGATGCTGCTGATGTACTTGATGGGGTGCCTGGACCCCTGCGGGGTTCCCCATTGCATTTTTCATCCATACCTTGGCGGGTGGTATGGTTGGCTGGCACAGATGGGTTTGGCGTGTGAAATTTGCACGGCTGATCTAACATGGATTGACGTGTACTTCGCCTCTCCGCCATCGCTTTTGTTCGGGCCACCGCTTTTTCCTTCATTTCTTGGTGTCCACCGTTGAGGACCATTCTTCGCCGTTGAGTTGCTCCGTGACCCGTGGGTCTGCGCTACCGCCGCCACTTGGGCCGAATTATATCTATAATCCGGCCTTTCCTCTCTTCTTCTTCCTCTGAAATCACCGCGCCTGGATGACCCGGCCAAATCTCTTGCATAATGGTCCTGTTGCTCGCGATGATCTGCCGACATTAATTCTGGTTGCGTTGGGTCTCCTAATGCGAGGAGTCCGCTATTCGATAGTTTCGCCCGGTGTGGTCGCATATCTCTCGCAGACGTTGCCATAATACGCTGCCATAACGGCATCCTTGCGGAACCAAGCTATTGCTTGCATTCTATGACTCCTTCACATGAGTTTCTTAGGTTGCACCACCGAGTTAAAAATTCTCTATCTGTTTCATTCGCCTCGCTTGCACATGGCTAGCTGTTGTGGCCTGTTTGGCCTCTTGTATGTCTTTGGTAAAGTTCTGACAAACATTTCCTCAAAATCCAGCCAACAGTTGATCCGCCGGTAGATTATTCAGCCACACTCTAGCTGGTCCTTCCAGCATTTGTGGTACATCTTGTCTTGCCCATCGTAGGTTCCCACCGCTATTTTTACAGCGATGGCATAGTCAATTAACCAGTCTTGTGGTTTGGTACTTCCATTATATGTTTTCGCGCCTTGCCACCGAAAGTTCGCACGGAGGATCGCCCATGATCCGTGGTCCAAAGCATGTCGCCAGTGGACCTGTTCTTCCAACAACTCGGACACATATAGCGGTCCAGCTTCACTCTTGCATCATTTGATGGCAAATCTGCATGAACTCATCTCAGATTCCATAATGGTTGTTTCCGCCATGGATTGCATATTCCATTTGAATAACCATCATTGTATCTCTCATTAATTTGATTGTGGCGAGCTGGCCTTGTTTCTCTTTCCTGCCGGGGTTCATGCCTCGGTTGTGGGTTGAGTGGCAGTTCTCTCCTTACTTCGACCGGGGTATTGCTCTCATGATTGCCTCTCGCGGGTTCTCTTCTGCCGAGTTCTCCGTTGCCTCAGCTTCCGCCGTCTTTCTCCACACGGCCGTGGATCCTCTCCCCACTGTTACCTCGGCTTGCATTGCCTCTGTTCTCATTTGCCTTTCCAGCCATTGCCGGATCATATGGGACAATCTGCTTGTTCCTCTTTCCGAGGTTCTCGCTTTGTCTCTTCGAGCATTATTTCCGGCGAAGATGCCGCTGCCACGACAAGGCTGGTGCTGCTCGCCGAATGAACCATTCGCGAGGCCCCGGCCTCGCCGGGTTTTCTCGAGCATTTCCTTTTGCTGGTTCGCGATGCGCACCAGCTCGTTTACTCTTTCTTGTTGTTTCGCGGCCTCACGGTCAACCCTCTAACTCTAATGCTGCGGCATTTGCCGCTCTTAGGTTTCTTGCGAATCGTACCTCGGCAAGCCCAAATCCTCTGATTACGCTTTATGAGCTTCATGCTCTTTGTTGATGTCATCCATGAGGTTCTTCCTCTCAATCTTAGTTCGTCCACCCGTTGGGCGCGATGTCAGCTTATTTGCTTTGGCATATTCTCGAGAGTCTGTTTAAGGACTCCCGCAAGGACTTACCTTTTGCCTCTATCGGCACCTTTTGCTGGTTTCCTCTAACTCGCTGAGCATTTGCGGATTAAGTATCGGCGCTTCTGGGTGTAGTCAAGCTTTCTATGGTCGTGAAGAATATTCTTCGCCTTTCTAGAGGTGGCCCTCTTACTCTTGGTGCCTTGAGGTGGTGTCTTGCACCTCGGTCGGTTGGTTGCTGGTGGGATTACCTCGGTGGGCATTGGTGTTGTCATGCCTGCGCTCAGTACACCGGTGGAGTTCTCTGCTGATCCGCAGTGCTACTCCAGTTGCACCGGCCACGACCATTACCTCGGCGCTACACAGGATGCGCTCAGGCGGACGGCCTGCGTTAAGCAGAGGTGGATCTCCTGCAACAACAACTTGGTGAGGATAAGCGCCGAGATGTCGACGCCGACGTAAACCTGGTGCCCGCCAGTTGATGAAGACACCATTACGCTGGGAGCTTTTCTGAAGCTCCCTGCATTGTCGCCGACATAATCACAGAGACCAAATCTCGGGACTAAGCGAAACAACGCGCCGCCTTTTGATGAAGTTTCCGTCCGGATCATAACTCCGGCTAACCGCTGCTGGCCCTGATGGGCGCCAAGCCCTTAGTGGTTGTGGCACGGCGGATGCCATGGGTAGGCTAAAGTTTGGGGCCAATGGATGCTAGTGGGATGCGGGGAGGGAAGATGTAGTGGATTCTACACCTAAAGCTAACGCAAAGATCTGTATTTCTCCTTCCTTGGGTTACAAGTGCTCCTTGAGCTATATACAAGGGAAAGAGAGCACTTTACCAGCCTAACGGTACCAAGAATGAGTCGATCCCCTCCTTAGGGTCCAAGCCTGCCCTTATAAAGGAGAGCCTTGGGTTCCTTTAGGGCTGATGTGGCAAGCATATTCGAGGAATATGCTTGTCCCAATATAGTAGTTCGGTGCCCCCCTTTCCCTGTCGCTCCCCTAATGACGGCAAGGTTCCAGAGGGGCTCTCCTGTGTGTCTCGGCCTTCAGGACTATCACCTCCGTGACCTCCTTCTGTCTCTCTGTTGCTCTGCGCCTTTGTCCCTAGTGCTTGGCTTCGCTCAGATTCTCCCTAGCCTGCTACTAGAGTTTGACTTTAGGCTTCTCCTTCTCCTGCAAGCCAGATTATTTCGCCCGCCTCAGAACTCGGCTTGTCCTTCACCTGCATCAAGATTACTTGGGCTAACCCGGCCGACTTAAGCAGTATCCCGGCCGGGTATGCCTTGCCATTACTATAAGGGTCCTGCCCTTTCCTATCTCGGCCGACCTCTACAGGATTCGGCCGACTCAGACTGTAACTCGGAAACTAAACGGGGAACACCCTTTCGTCTTTCCCCGTCTTTACCCTATCCGGGGTTACCTCCCCAACAACAGACCACATATGGATCCACCAGTGTCATTGCATGTCTGTTCTTTTCACAAACCACATATGGATCCACCTGTGTCATTGCATGTTTGTTCTTTTCACAGACCACATTTGGATCCACCAGTGTCATTGCATGTCTGTTCTTTTCACAAACCATATATGGATCCACCAGTGCCATTGAAATGTTTGTTCTTTTCATAGACCACATATGGTTCCACTAGTTTCATTGCATGTGTGTTCTTTTCACAGACCACATAAGGATCCACCAGTGACATTGCATGTATGTTCCTTTCACAGACAACATATGGATCCACCTTTGTCATTGCATGTGTGTTCTTTTCACAGACCACATATGGATCCACTAGTGTCATTGAAATGTGTGTTCTTTTCACAGACCACATATGGATCCACCAAAGTTCATTGCATGTGTGTTGTTTTCGCATACCATATATGGATCCACTGGTGTCATTGCATGTGTGTTCTTGTGACAGACCACATATGGATCCACCCGTGTCATTGCATGTGTGTTCTTTTCACAGACCACATTCCATCCACCAGTGTCATTGCATGTGTGTTCTTTTCATAGGCCACATATGGATCCACCAGAGTTCATTGCATATGTGTTCTTTTCACAAACCACGTAGGGATCAACCAGTGTGATTGAAATGTTTGTTCTATTCACAGACCACATAAGGATCCACCAGTGACATAGCATGTGTGTTCCTTTCACAAACCACATATGGATCCACCTTTGTCACTGCATGTGTGTTCTTTTCACAGACCACATATGGATCAACTAGTGTCATTCAAATGTGTGTTCTTTTCACAGACCACATATCCATCCACCAGTGTCATTGCATGTGTGTTCTTTTCACAGACCACATATGGATCCACCAGAGTTTATTGCATATGTGTTCTTTTCACAAACCACATATGGATCCACCAGTGTCATTGCATGTGTGTTCTTTTCACAAACCACATATGGATCCACAAGTGTGATTGAAATGTTTGTTCTATTCATAGACCACATATGGATCCACCAGTGTCATTACATGTGTGTTCTTTTCACAGACCACATATGGATCCACCAGTGTGATTGCATGTGTGTTCTTTTCACAGACCATATATGGATCCACAAGTGTCATTGCATGTTTGTTCTTTTCAGAAACCACATATGGATCCACCATTGTCATTGCATGTGTGTTCTTTTCATAGACCATATGTAACCACTGTGTCATTGCATGTGTGTTCTTTTCATAGACCACATATGGATCCACCAGTGTCATTTCATGTCTTTTCTTTTCACAAACCACATATGGATCCACCAGAGTTCATTGCATGTGTGTTCTTTTCACAGACCACATATGGATCCACCCATGTCATTGCATGTGTGTTCTTTTCATAGACCACATATGGATCCACCTGTGTCATTGCAAGTGTGTTCTTTTCACAGACCACACATGGATCCACCAGTGTCATTGAAATGTCTATTTTTTTTCACAGACCACATATGGATCCACCAAAGTTCATTGCATGTGTGTTGTTTTCGCATACCATATATGGATCCACTTGTGTCATTGCATGTGTCTTCTTGTGACAGACCACATATGGATCCACCCGTGTCATTGCATGTGTGTTCTTTTCATAGACCACATATCCATCCACAAGTGTCATTGCATGTGTGTTCTTTTCACATACCACATATGTATCCACCAGTGTCATTGCATGTGTGTTCTTTTCACAGACCACAAATGGATCCACCAGTATCATTGCATGTCTATTCTTTTCATAGACCACGTATGGATCCACCAGAGTCATTGCATGTGTGTTATTTTCACATACCACATATGGATGCACCAGTGTCATTGCATGTGTGTTCTTTTCACAGACCACATTTGGATCCACCAGTGTCATTGCATGTGTGTTCTTTTCACAGACCATATATGGATCTAACAGTGTCATTGAAATGTTTGTTCTTTTCACAGACCACATATGGATCCACTAGTTTCATTGCATGTGTGTTCTTTTCACACACATAAGGATCCACCAGTGACATTGCATGTGTGTTCCTTTCACAGACCACATATGGATCCACCTTTGTCATTGCATGTGTGTTCTTTTCACAGACCACATATGGATCCACCAGTGTCATTGCATGTCTGTTCTTTTCACAAACCACATATCGATCCACCTGTGTCATTGCATGTGTGTTCTTTTCACAGACCACATTTGGATCCACCAGTGTCATTGCATGTGTGTTCTTTTCACAAACCATATATGGATCCACCAGTGTCATTGAAATGTTTGTTCTTTTCATAGACCACATATGGATCCACTAGTTTCATTGCATGTGTGTTCTTTGCACAAACCACATAAGGATCCACCAGTGACATTGCATGTATGTTCCTTTCACAGACCACATATGGATCCACCATTGTCATTGCATGTGTGTTCTTTTCACATACCACATATGGATCCACCAGTGTCATTGAAATGTCTGTTTTTTTTCACAGACCACATATGGATCCACCAAAGTTCATTTCATGTGTGTTGTTTTTGCATACCATATATGGATCCACTTGTGTCATTGCATGTGTGTTCTTGTGACAGACCACATATGGATCCACCCGTGTCATTGCATGTGTGTTCTTTTCACAGACCACATATGGATCCACCAGTGTCATTGCATGTCTGTTCTTTTCACAAACCACATATCGATCCACCAGTGTCATTGCATGTGTGTTCTTTTCACAGACCACATATGGATCAACCAGTGTCATTGCATATGTTCTTTTCACAGACCACATATGGATCCACAGAATCATTGCATGTGTGTTCTTTTCAGACCACATATGGATCCACCCATGTCATTGTGTGTTCTTTTCACAGACCACATATGGATCCACCCATGTCATTGCATGTGTGTTCTTTTCACAGACCACATATGGATCCACCAGTGTCATTGAAATGTCTGTTTTTTTCACAACCACAAATGGATCCACCAAAGTTCATTGCATGTGTGTTGTTTTCGCATACCATATATGGATCCACTTGTGTCATTGCATGTGTGTTCTTGTGACAGACCACATATGGATCCACCCGTGTTATTGCATGTGTGTTCTTTTCATAGACCACATATCCATCCACAAGTGTCATTGCATGTGTGTTCTTTTCACATACCACATATGGATCCACCAGTGTCATTGCATGTGTGTTCTTTTCACATACCACAAATGGATCCACCAGTATCATTGCATGTCTATTCTTTTCATAGACCACATGGATCCACGAGTCATTGCATGTGTGTTGTTTTCACAGACCACATATGGATGCACCAGTGTCATTGCATGTGTGTTCTTTTCACAGACCACATTTGGATCCACCAGTGTCATTGCATGTGTGTTCTTTTCACAGACCATATATGGATCTAACAGTGTCATTGAAATGTTTGTTCTTTTCACAGACCACATATGGATCCACTAGTTTCATTGCATGTGTGTTCTTTTCACACACCACATAGGGATCACCAGTGACATTGCATGTGTGTTCCTTTCACAGACCACATATGGATCCACCTTTGTCATTGCATGTGTGTTCTTTTCACAGACCACATATGGATCCACCAGTGTCATTGCATGTCTGTTCTTTTCACAAACCACATATCGATCCACCTGTGTCATTGCATGTGTGTTCTTTTCACAGACCACATTTGGATCCACCAGTGTCATTGCATGTGTGTTCTTTTCACAAACCATATATGGATCCACCAGTGTCATTGAAATGTTTGTTCTTTTCATAGACCACATATGGATCCACTAGTTTCATTGCATGTGTGTTCTTTGCACGAACCACATAAGGATCCACCAGTGACATTGCATGTATGTTCCTTTCACAGACCACATATGGATCCACCATTGTCATTGAATGTGTGTTCTTTTCACATACCACATATGGATCCACCAGTGTCATTGAAATGTCTGTTTTTTTTCACAGACCACATACGGATCCACCAAAGTTCATTGCATGTGTGTTGTTTTTGCATACCATATATGGATCCACTTGTGTCATTGCATGTGTGTTCTTGTGACAGACCACACATGGATCCACCCGTGTCATTGCATGTGTGTTCTTTTCACAGACCACATATGGATCCACCAGTGTCATTGCATGTCTGTTCTTTTCACAAACCACATATCGATCCACCTGTGTCATTGCATGTGTGTTCTTTTCACAGACCACATATGGATCCACCAGTGTCATTGCCTGTCTGTTCTTTTCACAGACCACATATGGATCCACCAGAATCATTGCATGTGTGTTCTTTTCACAAACCACATATGGATCCACCCATGTCATTGCATGTGTGTTCTTTTCACAGACCACATATGGATCCACCCATGTCATTGCATGTGTGTTCTTTTCACAGACCACATATGGATCCACAGTGTCATTGAAATGTACATTTTTTCACAGACCACAAATGGATCCACCAAAGTTCATTGCATGTGTGTGTTTTTTCATACCATATATGGATCCACTTGTGTCATTGCATGTGTGTTCTTGTCAGATTCCACATATGGATCCACCAGTGTCATTGCATGTGTGTTCTTTTCATAGACCACATATGGATCCACCATTGTCATTGCATGTGTGTTCTTTTCACATACCACATATGGATCCACCAGTGTCATTGCATGTGTCTTCTTTTCACAGACCACAAATGGATCCACCAGTATCATTGCATGTCTATTCTTTTCATAGACTACGTATGGATCCACCAGAGTCATTGCATGTGTGTTATTTTCACATACCACATATGCATGCACCAGTGTCATTGCATGTGTGTTGTTTTCACAGACCACATTTGGATCCACCAGTGTTATTGCATGTGTGTTCTTTTCACAGACCATATATGGATCTAACAGTGTCATTGAAATGTTTGTTCTTTTCACAGACCACATATGGATCCACTAGTTTCATTTCATGTGTGTTCTTTTCACACACCACATAAGGATCCACCAGTGACATTGCATGTGTGTTCCTTTTCACAGACCACATATGGATCCCCCTTTGTCATTGCATGTGTGTTCTTTTCACAGACCACATATGGATCCACCAGTGTCATTGCATGTCTGTTCTTTTCACAAACCACATATCGATCCACCTGTGTCATTGCATGTGTGTTCTTTTCATAGACCACATTTGGATCCACCAGTGTCATTGCATGTGTGTTTTTTCACAAACCATATATGGATCCACCAGTGTCATTGAAATGTTTGTTCTTTTCATAGACCACATATGGATCCACCTTTGTCATTGCATGTGTGTTCTTTTCACAGACCACATATGGATCCACCAGTGTCATTGAAATGTGTGTTCTTTTCACAGACCACATATGGATCCACCTTTGTCATTGCATGTGTGTTCTTTTCATAGACCACATATGGATCCACCAGTGTCATTGAAATGTGTGTTGTTTTCACAGACCTCATATGGATCCACCAAAGTTCATTGCATGTGTGTTGTTTTCGCATACCACATATGGATCCACTTGTGTCATTGCATGTGTGTTCTTATGACAGACCACATATGGATCCACCCGTGTCATTGCATGTGTGTTCTTTTCACAGACCACATATGGATCCACCAGTGTCATTGCATGTGTGTTCTTTTCACAAACCAAATATGGATCCACTAGTGTCATTGCATGTGTGTTCTTTTCACAGACCACATTTGGATCCACCAGTGTCATTGCATGTGTGTTCTTTTCACAAACCATATATGGATCCACCAGTGTCATTGAAATGTTTGTTCTTTTCATAGACCACCTATCCATCCACCAGTGTCATTGCATGTGTGTTCTTTTCACAGACCACATTTGGATCCACCAGTGTCATTGCATATGTGTTCTTTTCACAAACCACATATAGATCCACCAGAGTCATTGCATGTGTGTTCTTTTCACAGACCATATATGGATCTAACAGTGTCATTGAAATGTTTGTTCTTTTCACAGACCACATATGGATCCACTAGTTTCATTGCATGTGTGTTCTTTTCACAGACCACATAAGGATCCACCAGTGACATTGCATGTGTGTTCCTTTCACATACCACATATGGATCCACCTTTGTCATTGCATGTGTGTTCTTTTCACAGACCACATATGGATCCACCAGTGTCATTGCATGTCTGTTCTTTTCACAAACCACATATGGATCCACCTGTGTTATTGCATGTGTGTTCTTTTCACAGACCACATCTGGATCCACCAGTGTCATTGCATGTCTGTTCTTTTCATAGACCAGATATGGATCCACTAGTATCATTGCATGTGTGTTCTTTTCACAGACCACATATGGATCCACAAGTGTCATTGCATGTGTGTTCTTTTCACACACCACATATGGATCCACCAGTGTCATTGCATGTCTGTTCTTTTCACATACCACATATGGATCCACCAGAGTCATTGCATGTGTGTTCTTTTCACATACCACATATGGAACCACCAGTGGCATTGCATGTGTGGTCTTTTCACAGACCACATATGGATCCACCATTGTCATTGCATGTGTGTTCTTTTCATAGACCACATATCGAACCACCATTGTCATTGCATGTGTGTTCTTTTCACAGACTGCATATGGATCCACTAGTATCATTGCATGTGTGTTCTTTTCACAAACCACATATGGATCCACAAGTGTCATTGCATGTGTGTTCTTTTCACACACCACATATGGATCCTCCACTGTCATTGCATGTCTGTTCTTTTCACATACCACATATGGATCCACCAGAGTCATTGCATGTGTGTTCCTTTCACACACCACATATGGAACCACGAGTGGCATTGCATGTGTGTTCTTTTCACAGACCACATATGGATCCACTAGTTTCATTGCATGTGTGTTCTTTTCACACACCACATAAGGATCCACCAGTGACATTGCATGTGTGTTCCTTTCACAGACCACATATGGATCCACCTTTGTCCTTGCATGTGTGTTCTTTTCACAGACCACATATGGATCCACCAGTGTCATTGCATGTCTGTTCTTTCCACAAACCACATATCGATCCACCTGTGTCATTGGATGTGTGTTCTTTTCACAGACCACATTTGATCCACCAGTGTCATTGCATGTGTGTTCTTTTTACAAACCATATATGGATCCACCAGTGTCATTGAAATGTTTGTTCTTTTCATAGACCACATATGGATCCACTAGTTTCATTGCATGTGTGTTCTTTGCACAAACCACATAAGGATCCACCAGTGACATTGCATGTATGTTCCTTTCACAGACCACATATGGATCCACCTTTGTCATTGCATGTGTGTTCTTTTCACAGACCACATATGGATCCACCAGTGTCATTGAAATGTGTGTTCTTTTCATAGACCACATATGGATACACCAGAGTTAATTGCATGTGTGTTGTTTTCGCATACCATATATGGATCCACTAGTGTCATTGCATGTGTGTTCTTTTCACATACCGCATATAGATCCACCCGTGTCATTGCATGTGTGTACTTTTCACAGACCACATATCCATCCAGCAGTGTCATTGCATGTGTGTTCTTTTCACAGTCCACATATGGATCCACCAGAGTTCATTGCATATGTGTTCTTTTCAAAAACCACATATGGATGAACCAGTGTGATTGAAATGTTTGTTCTGTTCACAGACCACATAAGGATCCACCAGTGACATAGCATGTGTGTTCCATTCACAAACCACATATGGATCCACCTTTGTCATTGCATGTGTGTTCTTTTCACAGACCACATATGGATCCACTAGTGTCATTGAAATGTGTGTTCTTTTCACAGACCACATATCCATCCACCAGTGTCATTGCATGTGTGTTCTTTTCACAGACCACATATGGATCCACCAGATTTTATTGCATATGTGTTCTTTTCACAAACCACATATGGATCCACCAGTCTCATTGCATGTGTGTTCTTTTCATAGACCATATATGGATCTAACAGTGTCATTGAAATGTTTGTTCTTTTCACAGACCACATATGGATCCACCAGTGTCATTACATGTGTGTTCTTTTCACAGACCACATATGGATCCACCAGTGTGATTGCATGTGTGTTCTTTTCACAGACCACATATGGATCCACCAGTGTCATTGCATGTTTGTTCTTTTCAGAAACCACATATGGATCCACCATTGTCATTGCATGTGTGTTCTTTTCATAGACCACATATGTAACCACCTGTGTCATTGCATGTGTGTTCTTTTCATAGACCACATATGGATCCACCAGTGTCATTGCATGTCTTTTCTTTTCACAAACCACATATGGATCCACCAGAGTTCATTGCATGTGTGTTCTTTTCACAGACCACATATGGATCCACCCATGTCATTGCATGTGTGTTCTTTTCATAGACCACATATGGATCCACCTGTGTCATTGCAAGTGTGTTCTTTTCACAGACCACACATGGATCCACCAGTGTCATTGAAATGTCTATTTTTTTTCACAGACCACATATGGATCCACCAAAGTTCATTGCATGTGTGTTGTTTTCGCATACCATATATGGATCCACTTGTGTCATTGCATGTGTCTTCTTGTGACAGACCACATATGGATCCACCCGTGTCATTGCATGTGTGTTCTTTTCATAGACCACATATCCATCCACAAGTGTCATTGCATGTGTGTTCTTTTCACATACCACATATGTATCCACCAGTGTCATTGCATGTGTGTTCTTTTCACAGACCACAAATGGATCCACCAGTATCATTGCATGTCTATTCTTTTCATAGACCACGTATGGATCCACCAGAGTCATTGCATGTGTGTTATTTTCACATACCACATATGGATGCACCAGTGTCATTGCATGTGTGTTCTTTTCACAGACCGCATTTGGATCCACCAGTGTCATTGCATGTGTGTTCTTTTCACAGACCATATATGGATCTAACAGTGTCATTGAAATGTTTGTTCTTTTCACAAACCACATATGGATCCACTAGTTTCATTGCATGTGTGTTCTTTTCACACACCACATAGGGATCCACCAGTGACATTGCATGTGTGTTCCTTTCACAGACCACATATGGATCCACCTTTGTCATTGCATGTGTGTTCTTTTCACAGACCACATATGGATCCACCAGTATCATTGCATGTCTGTTCTTTTCACAAACCACATATCGATCCACCTGTGTCATTGCATGTGTGTGCTTTTCACAGACCACATTTGGATCCACCAGTGTCATTGCATGTGTGTTCTTTTCACAAACCATATATGGATCCACCAGTGTCATTGAAATGTTTGTTCTTTTCATAGACCACATATGGATCCACTAGTTTCATTGCATGTGTGTTCTTTGCACAAACCACATAAGGATCCACCAGTGACATTGCATGTATGTTCCTTTCACAGACCACATATGGATCCACCCATGTCATTGCATGTGTGTTCTTTTCACAGACCACATATGGATCCACAGTGTCATTGAAATGTGTTTTTTTCACACCACATATGGATCCACCAAAGTTCATTGCATGTGTGTTGTTTTTGCATACCATATATGGATCCACTTGTGTCATTGCATGTGTGTTCTTGTGACAGACCACATATGGATCCACCCGTGTCATTGCATGTGTGTTCTTTTCACAGACCACATATGGATCCACCAGTGTCATTGCATGTCTGTTCTTTTCACAAACCACATATCGATCCACCTGTGTCATTGCATCTGTGTTCTTTTCACAGACCACATATGGATCAACCAGTGTCATTGCATGTCTGTTCTTTTCACAGACCACATATGGATCCACCAGAATCATTGCATGTGTGTTCTTTTCACAGACCACATATGGATCCACCCATTTCATTGCATGTGTGTTCTTTTCACATACCACATATGGATCCACCCATGTCATTGCATGTGTGTTCTTTTCACAGACCACATATGGATCCACCAGTGTCATTGAAATGTCTGTTTTTTTCACAACCACAAATGGATCCACCAAAGTTCATTGCATGTGTGTTGTTTTCGCATACCATATATGGATCCACTTGTGTCATTGCATGTGTGTTCTTGTGACAGACCACATATGGATCCACCCGTGTTATTGCATGTGTGTTCTTTTCATAGACCACATATCCATCCACAAGTGTCATTGCATGTGTGTTCTTTTCACATACCACATATGGATCCACCAGTGTCATTGCATGTGTGTTCTTTTCACAGACCACAAATGGATCCACCAGTATCATTGCATGTCTATTCTTTTCATAGACCACGTATGGATCCACCAGAGTCATTCATGTGTGTTATTTTCACATACCACATATGGATGCACCAGTGTCATTGCATGTGTGTTCTTTTCATAGACCACATTTGGATCCACCAGTGTCATTGCATGTGTGTTCTTTTCACAGACCATATATGGATCTAACAGTGTCATTGAAATGTTTGTTCTTTTCACAGACCACATATGGATCCACTAGTTTCATTGCATGTGTGTTCTTTTCACACACCACATAGGGATCCACCAGTGACATTGCATGTGTGTTCCTTTCACAGACCACATATGGATCCACCTTTGTCATTGCATGTGTGTTCTTTTCACAGACCACATATGGATGCACCAGTGTCATTGCATGTCTGTTCTTTTCACAAACCACATATCGATCCACCTGTGTCATTGCATGTGTGTGCTTTTCACAGACCACATTTGGATCCACCAGTGTCATTGCATGTGTGTTCTTTTCACAAACCATATATGGATCCACCAGTGTCATTGAAATATTTGTTCTTTTCATAGACCACATATGGATCCACTAGTTTCATTGCATGTGTGTTCTTTGCACAAACCACATAAGGATCCACCAGTGACATTGCATGTATGTTCCTTTCACAGACCACATATGGATCCACCATTGTCATTGCATGTGTGTTCTTTTCACATACCACTTATGGATCCACCAGTGTCATTGAAATGTCTGTTTTTTTTCACAGACCACATATGGATCCACCAAAGTTCATTGCATGTGTGTTGTTTTTGCATACCATATATGGATCCACTTGTGTCATTGCATGTGTGTTCTTGTGACAGACCACACATGGATCCACCCGTGTCATTGCATGTGTGTTCTTTTCACAGACCACATATGGATCCACCAGTGTCATTGCATGTCTGTTCTTTTCACAAACCACATATCGATCCACCTGTGTCATTGCATGTGTGTTCTTTTCACAGACCACATATGGATCCACCAGTGTCATTGCATGTCTGTTCTTTTCACAGACCACATATGGATCCACCAGAATCATTGCATGTGTGTTCTTTTCACAGACCACATATGGATCCACCCATGTCATTGCATGTGTGTTCTTTTCACAGACCACATATGGATCCACCCATGTCATTGCATGTGTGTTCTTTTCACAGACCACATATGGATCCACCAGTGTCATTGAAATGTCTGTTTTTTTCACAGACCACAAATGGATCCACCAAAGTTCATTGCATGTGTGTTGTTTTCGCATACCATATATGGATCCACTTGTGTCATTGCATGTGTGTTCTTGTGACAGACCACATATGGATCCACCCGTGTTATTGCATGTGTGTTCTTTTCATAGACCACATATCCATCCACAAGTGTCATTGCATGTGTGTTCTTTTCACATACCACATATGGATCCACCAGTGTCATTGCATGTGTGTTCTTTTCACATACCACAAATGGATCCACCAGTATCATTGCATGTCTATTCTTTTCATAGACCACGTATGGATCCACCAGAGTCATTCATGTGTGTTATTTTCACATACCACATATGGATGCACCAGTGTCATTGCATGTGTGTTCTTTTCACAGACCACATTTGGATCCACCAGTGTCATTGCATGTGTGTTCTTTTCACAGACCATATATGGATCTAATAGTGTCATTGAAATGTTTGTTCTGTTCACAGACCACATATGGATCAATTGTTTCATTGCATGTGTGTTCTTTTCACAGACCACATAAGGATCTACCAGTGACATTGCATGTGTGTTCCTTTCACAGACCACATATGGATCCACCTTTGTCATTGCATGTGTGTTCTTTTCACAGACCACATATGGATCCACCAGTGTCATTGCATGTCTGTTCTTTCCACAAACCACATATCGATCCACCTGTGTCATTGCATGTGTGTTCTTTTCACAGACCACATTTGGATCCACTAGTGTCATTGCATGTGTGTTCTTTTCACAAACCATATATGGATCCACCAGTGTCATTGAAATGTTTGTTCTTTTCATAGACCACATATGGATCCACTTGTGTCATTGCATGTGTGTTCTTTGCACAAACCACATAAGGATCCACCAGTGACATTGCATGTATGTTCCTTTCACAGACCACATATGGATCCACCTTTGTCATTGCATGTGTGTTCTTTTCACATACCACATATGGATCCACCAGTGTCATTGAAATGTCTGTTTTTTTTCACAGACCACATATGGATCCACCAAAGTTCATTGCATGTGTGTTGTTTTCGCATACCACATATGGATCCACTTGTGTCATTGCATGTGTGTGTTCTTGTGACAGACCACATATGGATCCACCCGTGTCATTGCATGTGTGTTCTTTTCACAGACCACATATGGATCCACCAGTGTCATTGCATGTCTGTTCTTTTCACAAACCACATATCGATCCACCTGTGTCATTGCATGTGTGTTCTTTTCACAGACCACATTTGGATCCACCAGTGTCATTGCATGTGTGTTCTTTTCACAAACCATATATGGATCCACCAGTGTCATTGAAATGTTTGTTCTTTTCATAGACCACCTATCCATCCACCAGTGTCATTGCATGTGTGTTCTTTTCACAGACCACATATGGATCCACCAGAGTTTATTGCATATGTGTTCTTTTCACAAACCACATATGGATCCACCAGTGTCATTGCATGTGTGTTCTTTTCACAGACCATATATGGATCTAACAGTGTCATTGAAATGTTTGTTCTTTTCACAGACCACATATGGATCCACTAGTTTCATTGCATGTGTGTTCTTTTCACAGACCACATAAGGATCCACCAGTGACATTGCATGTGTGTTCCTTTCACATACCACATATGGATCCACCTTTGTCATTGCATGTGTGTTCTTTTCACAGACCACATATGGATCCACCAGTGTCCTTGCATGTCTGTTCTTTTCACAAACCACATATGGATCCACCTGTGTTATTGCATGTGTGTTCTTTTCACAGACCACATCTGGATCCACCAGTGTCATTGCATGTCTGTTCTTTTCAGAAACCACATATGGCTCCACCAGTGTCATTGCATGTGTGTTCTTTTCATAGACCAGATATGGATCCACTAGTATCATTGCATGTGTGTTCTTTTCACAGACCACATATGGATCCACAAGTGTCATTGCATGTGTGTTCTTTTCACACACCACATATGGATCCACCAGTGTCATTGCATGTTTGTTCTTTTCACATACCGCATATGGATCCACCAGAGTCATTGCATGTGTGTTCTTTTCACATACCACATATGGAACCACCAGTGGCATTACATGTGTGTCTTTTCTGAACCACATATGGATCCACCATTGTCATTGCATGTGTGTTCTTTTCATAGACCACATATCGAACCACCATTGTCATTGCATGTGTGTTCTTTTCACAGACCACATATGGATCCACTAGTATCATTGCATGTGTGTTCTTTTCACAAACCACATATGGATCCACAAGTGTCATTGCATGTGTGTTCTTTTCACACACCACATATGGATCCTCCACTGTCATTGCATGTCTGTTCTTTTCACATACCACATATGGATCCACCAGAGTCATTGCATGTGTGTTCCTTTCACACACCACATATGGAACCACGAGTGGCATTGCATGTGTGTTCTTTTCACAGACCACATATGGATCCACTAGTTTCATTGCATGTGTGTTCTTTTCACACACCACATAAGGATCCACCAGTGACATTGCATGTGTGTTCCTTTCACAGACCACATATGGATCCACCTTTGTCCTTGCATGTGTGTTCTTTTCACAGACCACATATGGATCCACCATTGTCATTGCATGTCTGTTCTTTCCACAAACCACATATCGATCCACCTGTGTCATTGGATGTGTGTTCTTTTCACAGACCACATTTGATCCACCAGTGTCATTGCATGTGTGTTCTTTTTACAAACCATATATGGATCCACCAGTGTCATTGAAATGTTTGTTCTTTTCATAGACCACATATGGATCCACTAGTTTCATTGCATGTGTGTTCTTTGCACAAACCACATAAGGATCCACCAGTGACATTGCATGTATGTTCCTTTCACAGACGACATATGGATCCACCTTTGTCATTGCATGTGTGTTCTTTTCACAGACCACATATGGATCCACCAGTGTCATTGAAATGTGTGTTCTTTTCACAGACCACATATGGATCCACCAAAGTTCATTGCATGTGTGTTGTTTTCGCATACCATATATGGATCCACTAGTGTCATTGCATGTGTGTTCTTGTGACAGACCACATATGGATCCACCCGTGTCATTGCATGCGTGTTCTTTTCATAGACCACATATCCATCCACCAGTGTCATTGCATGTGTGTTCTTTTCACAGGCCAAATATGGATCCACCAGAGTTCATTGCATATGTGTTCTTTTCAAAAACCACATATGGATGAACCAGTGTGATTGAAATGTTTGTTCTGTTCACAGACCACATAAGGATCCACCAGTGACATAGCATGTGTGTTCCATTCACAAACCACATATGGATCCACCTTTGTCATTGCATGTGTGTTCTTTTCACAGACCACATATGGATCCACTAGTGTCATTGAAATGTGTGTTCTTTTCACAGACCACATATCCATCCACCAGTGTCATTGCATGTGTGTTCTTTTCACAGACCACATATGGATCCACCAGATTTTATTGCATATGTGTTCTTTTCACAAACCACATATGGATCCACCAGTCTCATTGCATGTGTGTTCTTTTCATAGACCATATATGGATCTAACAGTGTCATTGAAATGTTTGTTCTTTTCACAGACCACATATGGATCCACCAGTGTCATTACATGTGTGTTCTTTTCACAGACCACATATGGATCCACCAGTGTGATTGCATGTGTGTTCTTTTCACAGACCACATATGGATCCACCAGTGTCATTGCATGTTTGTTCTTTTCAGAAACCACATATGGATCCACCATTGTCATTGCATGTGTGTTCTTTTCATAGACCACATATGTAACCACCTGTGTCATTGCATGTGTGTTCTTTTCATAGACCACATATGGATCCACCAGTGTCATTGCATGTCTTTTCTTTTCACAAACCACATATGGATCCACCAGAGTTCATTGCATGTGTGTTCTTTTCACAGACCACATATGGATCCACCCATGTCATTGCATGTGTGTTCTTTTCATAGACCACATATGGATCCACCTGTGTCATTGCAAGTGTGTTCTTTTCACAGACCACACATGGATCCACCAGTGTCATTGAAATGTCTATTTTTTTTCACAGACCACATATGGATCCACCAAAGTTCATTGCATGTGTGTTGTTTTCGCATACCATATATGGATCCACTTGTGTCATTGCATGTGTGTTCTTGTGACAGACCACATATGGATCCACCCGTGTCATTGCATGTGTGTTCTTTTCATAGACCACATATCCATCCACAAGTGTCATTGCATGTGTGTTCTTTTCACATACCACATATGTATCCACCAGTGTCATTGCATGTGTGTTCTTTTCACAGACCACAAATGGATCCACCAGTATCATTGCATGTCTATTCTTTTCATAGACCACGTATGGATCCACCAGAGTCATTGCATGTGTGTTATTTTCACATACCACATATGGATGCACCAGTGTCATTGCATGTGTGTTCTTTTCACAGACCACATTTGGATCCACCAGTGTCATTGCATGTGTGTTCTTTTCACAGACCATATATGGATCTAACAGTGTCATTGAAATGTTTGTTCTTTTCACAGACCACATATGGATCCACTAGTTTCATTGCATGTGTGTTCTTTTCACACACCACATAGGGATCCACCAGTGACATTGCATGTGTGTTCCTTTCACAGACCACATATGGATCCACCTTTGTCATTGCATGTGTGTTCTTTTCACAGACCACATATGGATCCACCAGTGTCATTGCATGTCTGTTCTTTTCACAAACCACATATGGATCCACCTGTGTCATTGCATGTGTGTGCTTTTCACAGACCACATTTGGATCCACCAGTGTCATTGCATGTGTGTTCTTTTCACAAACCATATATGGATCCACCAGTGTCATTGAAATGTTTGTTCTTTTCATAGACCACATATGGATCCACTAGTTTCATTGCATGTGTGTTCTTTGCACAAACCACATAAGGATCCACCAGTGACATTGCATGTATGTTCCTTTCACAGACCACATATGGATCCACCATTGTCATTGCATGTGTGTTCTTTTCACATACCACATATGGATCCACCAGTGTCATTGAAATATACATTTTTTCACACCACATATGGATCCACCAAAGTTCATTGCATGTGTGTTGTTTTTGCATACCATATATGGATCCACTTGTGTCATTGCATGTGTGTGCTCTTTCGTGACCACATTTGGATCCACCCGTGTCATTGCATGTGTGTTCTTTTCACAGACCACATATGGATCCACCAGTGTCATTGCATGTCTGTTCTTTTCACAAACCACATATCGATCCACCTGTGTCATTGCATGTGTGTTCTTTTCACAGACCACATATGGATCCACCAGTGTCATTGCATGTCTGTTCTTTTCACAGACCACATATGGATCCACCAGAATCATTGCATGTGTGTTCTTTTCACAAACCACATATGGATCCACCCATGTCATTGCATGTGTGTTCTTTTCACAGACCACATATGGATCCACCCATGTCATTGCATGTGTGTTCTTTTCACAGACCACATATGGATCCACCAGTGTCATTGAAATATACATTTTTCACAGACCACAAATGGATCCACCAAAGTTCATTGCATGTGTGTTGTTTTCGCATACCATATATGGATCCACTTGTGTCATTGCATGTGTGTTCTTGTGACAGACCACATATGGATCCACCCGTGTTATTGCATGTGTGTTCTTTTCATAGACCACATATCCATCCACAAGTGTCATTGCATGTGTGTTCTTTTCACATACCACATATGGATCCACCAGTGTCATTGCATGTGTGTTCTTTTCACATACCACAAATGGATCCACCAGTATCATTGCATGTCTATTCTTTTCATAGACCACGTATGGATCCACCAGAGTCATTCATGTGTGTTATTTTCACATACCACATATGGATGCACCAGTGTCATTGCATGTGTGTTCTTTTCACAGACCACATTTGGATCCACCAGTGTCATTGCATGTGTGTTCTTTTCACAGACCATATATGGATCTAACAATGTCATTGAAATGTTTGTTCTTTTCACAGACCACATATGGATCCACTAGTTTCATTGCATGTGTGTTCTTTTCACACACCACATAAGGATCCACCAGTGACATTGCATGTGTGTTCCTTTCACAGACCACATATGGATCCACCTTTGTCCTTGCATGTGTGTTCTTTTCACAGACCACATATGGATCCACCAGTGTCATTGCATGTCTGTTCTTTCCACAAACCACATATCGATCCACCTGTGTCATTGCATGTGTATTCTTTTCACAGACCACATTTGGATCCACCAGTGTCATTGCATGTGTGTTCTTTTCACAAACCATATATGGATCCACCAGTGTCATTGAAATGTTTGTTCTTTTCATAGACCACATATGGATCCACTTGTGTCATTGCATGTGTGTTCTTTGCACAAACCACATAAGGATCCACCAGTGACATTGCATGTATGTTCCTTTCACAGACCACATATGGATCCACCTTTGTCATTGCATGTGTGTTCTTTTCACATACCACATATGGATCCACCAGTGTCATTGAAATGTACATTTTTTCACAGACCACATATGGATCCACCAAAGTTCAATGCATGTGTGTTGTTTTCGCATACCACATATGGATCCACTTGTGTCATTGCATGTGTGTTCTTGTGACAGACCACATATGGATCCACCCGTGTCATTGCATGTGTGTTCTTTTCACAGACCACATATGGATCCACCAGTGTCATTGCATGTCTGTTCTTTTCACAAACCACATATCGATCCACCTGTGTCATTGCATGTGTGTTCTTTTCACAGACCACATTTGGATCCACCAGTGTCATTGCATGTGTGTTCTTTTCACAAACCATATATGGATCCACCAGTGTCATTGAAATGTTTGTTCTTTTCATAGACCACATATCCATCCACCAGTGTCATTGCATGTGTGTTCTTTTCACAGACCACATATGGATCCACCAGAGTTTATTGCATATGTGTTCTTTTCACAAACCACATATGGATCCACCAGTGTCATTGCATGTGTGTTCTTTTCACAGACCATATATGGATCTAACAGTGTCATTGAAATGTTTGTTCTTTACACAGACCACATATGGATCCACTAGTTTCATTGCATGTGTGTTCTTTTCACAGACCACATAAGGATCCACCAGTGACATTGCATGTGTGTTCCTTTCACATACCACATATGGATCCACCTTTGTCATTGCATATGTGTTCTTTTCACAGACCACATATGGATCCACCAGTGTCATTGCATGTCTGTTCTTTTCACAAACCATATATGGATCCACCTGTGTCATTGCATGTGTGTTGTTTTCACAGACCACATCTGGATCCACCAGTGTCATTGCATGTCGGTTCTTTTCAGAAACCACATATCGCTCCACCAGTGTCATTGCATGTGTGTTCTTTTCACAGACCACATATGGATCCACTAGTATCATTGCATGTGTGTTCTTTTCACAGACCACATATGGATCCACAAGTGTCATTGCATGTGTGTTCTTTTCACACACCACATATGGATCCACCAGTGTCATTGCATGTCTGTTCTTTTCACATACCGCATATGGATCCACCAGAGTCATTGCATGTGTGTTCTTTTCACATACCACATATGGAACCACCAGTGGCATTGCATGTGTGGTCTTTTCACAGACCACATATGGATCCACCATTGTCATTGCATGTGTGTTCTTTTCATAGACCACATATCGAACCACCATTGTCATTGCATGTGTGTTCTTTTCACAGACTGCATATGGATCCACTAGTATCATTGCATGTGTGTTCTTTTCACAAACCACATATGTATCCACAAGTGTCATTGCATGTGTGTTCTTTTCACACACCACATATGGATCCTCCACTGTCATTGCATGTCTGTTCTTTTCACATACCACATATGGATCCACCAGAGTCATTGCATGTGTGTTCCTTTCACACACCACATATGGAACCACGAGTGGCATTGCATGTGTGTTCTTTTCACAGACCACATATGGATCCACTAGTTTCATTGCATGTGTGTTCTTTTCACACACCACATAAGGATCCACTAGTGACATTGCATGTGTGTTCCTTTCACAGACCACATATGGATCCACCTTTGTCCTTGCATGTGTGTTCTTTTCACAGACCACATATGGATCCACCAGTGTCATTGCATGTCTGTTCTTTCCACAAACCACATATCGATCCACCTGTGTCATTGGATGTGTGTTCTTTTCACAGACCACATTTGATCCACCAGTGTCATTGCATGTGTGTTCTTTTTACAAACCATATATGGATCCACCAGTGTCATTGCATGTGTGTTCTTTTCACAGACCACATATGGATCCACTAGTTTCATTGCATGTGTGTTCTTTGCACAAACCACATAAGGATCCACCAGTGACATTGCATGTATGTTCCTTTCACAGACCACATATGGATCCACCTTTGTCATTGCATGTGTGTTCTTTTCACAGACCACATATGGATCCACCAGTGTCATTGAAATGTGTGTTCTTTTCACAGACCACATATGGATCCACCAGAGTTCATTGCATGTGTGTTGTTTTCGCATACCATATATGGATCCACTAGTGTCATTGCATGTGTGTTCTTGTGACAGAGCACATATGGATCCACCCGTGTCATTGCATGCGTGTTCTTTTCATAGACCACATATCCATCCACCAGTGTCATTGCATGTGTGTTCTTTTCACAGGCCAAATATGGATCCACCAGAGTTCATTGCATATGTGTTCTTTTCAAAAACCACATTTGATCCACCAGTGTCATTGCATGTGTGTTCTTTTTACAAACCATATATGGATCCACCAGTGTCATTGAAATGTTTGTTCTTTTCGTAGACCACATATGGATCCACTAGTTTCATTGCATGTGTGTTCTTTGCACAAACCACATAAGGATCCACCAGTGACATTGCATGTATGTTCCTTTCACAGACCACATATGGATCCACCTTTGTCATTGCATGTGTGTTCTTTTCACATACCACATATGGATCCACCAGTCTCATTGAGATGTCTGTTTTTTTTTCACAGACCACATATGGATCCACCAAAGTTCATTGCATGTGTGTTGTTTTCGCATACCATATATGGATCCACTTGTGTCATTGCATGTGTGTTCTTGTGACAGACCACATATGGATCCACCCGTGTCATTGCATGTGTGTTCTTTTCATAGACCACATATCCATCCACCAGTGTCATTGCATGTGTGTTCTTTTCACAGACCACATATGGATCCACCAGTGTCATTGAAATGTCTGTTTTTTTTCACAGACCACATATGGATCCACCAAAGTTCAATGCATGTGTGTTGTTTTTGCATACCATATATGGATCCACTTGTGTCATTGCATGTGTGTTCTTGTGACAGACCACATATGGATCCACCCGTGTCATTGCATGTGTGTTCTTTTCACAGACCACATATGGATCCACCGGTGTCATTGCATGTCTGTTCTTTTCACAAACCACATATCGATCCACCTGTGTCATTGCATGTGTGTTATTTTCACAGACCACATATGGATCCACCAGTGTCATTGCATGTCTGTTCTTTTCACAAACCACATATGGATCCAGCAGAGTTCATTGCATGTGTGTTATTTTCACAGACCACATATGGATCCACCCATGTCATTGCATGTGTGTTCTTTTCACAGACCACATATGGATCCACCTGTGTCATTGCATGTGTGTTCTTTTCACAGACCACATATGGATCCACCAGTGTCATTGAAATATACATTTTTTCACAGACCACATATGGATCCACCAAAGTTCATTGCATGTGTGTTGTTTTCGCATACCATATATGGATCCACTTGTGTCATTGCATGTGTGTTCTTGTGACAGACCACATATGGATCCACCCGTGTCATTGCATGTGTGTTCTTTTCATAGGCCACATATCCATCCACAAGTGTCATTGCATGTGTGTTCTTTTCACATACCACATATGGATCCACCAGTGTCATTGCATGTGTGTTCTTTTCACAGACCACAAATGGATCCACCAGTATCATTGCATGTCTATTCTTTTCATAGACCACGTATGGATCCACCAGAGTCATTGCATGTGTGTTATTTTCACATACCACATATGGATGCACCAGTGTCATTGCATGTGTGTTCTTGTCACAGACCACATTTGGATCCACCAGTGTTATTGCATGTGTGTTCTTTTCACAGACCATATATGGATCTAACAGTGTCATTGAAATGTTTGTTCTTTTCACAGACCACATATAGATCCACTAGTTTCATTGCATGTGTGTTCTTTTCACACACCACATAAGGATCCACCAGTGACATTGCATGTGTGTTCCTTTCACAGACCACATATGGATCCACCTTTGTCCTTGCATGTGTGTTCTTTTCACAGACCACATATGGACCCACCAGTGTCATTGCATATGCATTCTTTCCAAACCACATATGGATCCACCTGTGTCATTGCATGTGTGTTCTTTTCACAGACCACATTTGGATCCACCAGTGTCATTGCATGTGTGTTCTTTTCACAAACCATATATGGATCCACCAGTGTCATTGAAATGTTTGTTCTTTTCATAGACCACATATGGATCCACTAGTTTCATTGCATGTGTGTTCTTTACACAGACCACATAAGGATCCACCAGTGACATTGCATGTATGTTCCTTTCACAGACCACATATGGATCCACCTTTGTCATTCCATGTGTGTTCTTTTCACAGACCACATATGGATCCACCAGTGTCATTGAAATGTCTGTTTTTTTTCACAGACCACATATGGATCCACCAAAGTTCATTGCATGTGTGTTGTTTTTGCATACCATATATGGATCCACTTGTGTCATTGCATGTGTGTTCTTGTGACAGACCACATATGGATCCACCCGTGTCATTGCATGTGTGTTCTTTTCATAGACCACATATCCATCCACCAGTGTCATTACATGTGTGTTCATTTCACAGACCACATATGGATCCACCAGTGTCATTGAAATGTCTGTTTTTTTCACAAACCACATATGGATCCACCAAAGTTCATTGCATGTGTGTTGTTTTTGCATACCATATATGGATCCACTTGTGTCATTGCATGTGTGTTCTTGTGACAGACCACATATGGATCCACCCGTGTCATTGCATGTGTGTTCTTTTCAAAGACCACATATGGATCCACCAGTGTCATTGCATGTCTGTTCTTTTCACAAACCACATATCGATCCACCTGTGTCATCGCATGTGTGTTCTTTTCACAGACCACATTTGGATCCACCAGTGTCATTTCATGTGTGTTCTTAACACAAACCATATATGGATCCACCAGTGTCATTGAAATGTTTGTTCTTTTCATAGACCACATATCCATCCACCAGTGTCATTGCATGTGTGTTCTTTTCACAGACCACATATGGATCCACCAGAGTTTATTGCACATGTGTTCTTTTCACAAACCACATATGGATCCACCAGTGTCATTGCATGTGTGTTCTTTTCACAGACCATATATGGATCTAACAGTGTCATTGAAATGTTTGTTCTTTTCACAGACCACATATGGATCCACTAGTTTCATTGCATGTGTGTTCTTTTCACAAACCACATAAGGATCCACCAGTGACATTGCATGTGTGTTCCTTTCACATACCACATATGGATCCACCTTTGTCATTGCATGTGTGTTCTTTTCACAGACCACATATGGATCCACCAGTGTCCTTGCATGTCTGTTCTTTTCTCAAACCACATATGGATCCACCTGTGTTATTGCATGTGTGTTCTTTTCACAGACCACATCTGGATCCACCAGTGTCATTGCATGTCTGTTCTTTTCAAAAACCACATATGGCTCCACCAGTGTCATTGCATGTGTGTTCTTTTCATAGACCACATATGGATCCACTAGTATCATTGCATGTGTGTTCTTTTCATAGACCACATATGGATCCACAAGTGTCATTGCATGTGTGTTCTTTTCACACACCACATATGGATCCACAGTGTCATTGCATGTACATTCTTTTCACATACCGCATATGGACCCACCAGAGTCATTGCATGTGTGTTCTTTTCACATCCCACATATGGAACCACCAGTGGCATTGCATGTGTGGTCTTTTCACAGACCACATATGGATCCACCATTGTCATTGCATGTGTGTTCTTTTCATAGACCACATATCGAACCACCATTGTCACTCATGTGTGTTCTTTTCACAGACTGCATATGGATCCACTAGTATCATTGCATGTGTGTTCTTTTCACAAACCACATATGGATCCACAAGTGTCATTGCATGTGTGTTCTTTTCACACACCACATATGGATTCTCCACTGTCATTGCATGTCTGTTCTTTTCACATACCACATATGGATCCACCAGAGTCATTGCATGTGTGTTCCTTTCACATACCACATATGGAACCACCAGTGGCATTGCATGTGTGTTCTTTTCACAGACCACATATGGATCCACCATTGTCATTGCATGTGTGTTCTTTTCACATACCACATATGGATCCACCAGTGTCATTGCATGTGTGTTCTTTTCACAGACCACAAATGGATCCACCAGTATCATTGCATGTCTATTCATTTCATAGACCACGTATGGATCCACCAGAGTCATTGCATGTGTGTTATTTTCACATACCACATATGGATGCACCTGTGTCATTGCATGTGTGTTCTTTTCCAATACCACATTTGGATCCACAAGTGTCATTGCATGTGTGTTCTTTTCATAGACCATATATGGATCTAACAGTGTCATTGAAATGTTTGTTCTTTTCACAGACCACATATGGATCCACTAGTTTCATTGCATGTGTGTTCTTTTTACACACGACATAAGGATCCACCAGTGACATTGCATGTGTGCTCCTTTCATAGACCACATATGGATCCACCTGTGTCATTGCATGTGTGTTCTTTTCATAGACCACATATGGATCCACCAGTGTCATTGCATGTCTGTTCTTTTCAAAAACCACATATCAATCCACCTGTGTCATTGCATGTGTGTTCTTTTCACAGACCACATTTGCATCCACCAGTGTCATTGCATGTGTGTTCTTTTCACAAACCATATATGGATCCACCAGTGTCATTGAAATGTTTGTTCTTTTCATAGACCACATATGGATCCACTAGTTTCATTGCATGTGTGTTCTTTGCACAGACCACATAAGGATCCACCAGTGACATTGCATGTATGTTCCTTTCACAGACCACATATGGATCCACCTTTGTCATTGCATGTGTGTTCTTTTCACAGACCACATATGGATCCACCAATGTCATTGAAATGTCTGTTTTTTTCACAGACCACATATGGATCCACCAAAGTTCATTGCATGTGTGTTGTTTTCGCATACCATATATGGATCCACTTGTGTCATTGCATGTGTGTTCTTGTGACAGACCACATATGGATCCACCCGTGTCATTGCATGTGTGTTCTTTTCATAGACCACATATCCATCCACCAGTGTCATTGCATGTGTGTTCTTTTCACAAACCACATATGGATCAACCAGTGTGATTGAAATGTTTGTTCTGTTCACAGACCACATAAGGATCCACCAGTGACATAGCATGTGTGTTCCTTTCACAAACCACATATGGATCCACCTTTGTCACTGCATGTGTGTTCTTTTCACAGACCACATATGGATCAACTAGTGTCATTGAAATGTGTGTTCTTTTCACAGACCACATATGGATCCACTAGAGTTCATTGCATGTGTGTTGTTTTTGCATACCATATATGGAACCACTTGTGTCATTGCATGTGTATTCTTTTCACAGACCACATATGGATCCACCCCTGTCATTGCATGTGTGTTCTTTTCACAGACCACATATCCATCCACCAGTGGCATTGCATGTGTGTTCTTTTCACAGACCACATATGGATCCACCAGAGTTTATTGCATATGTGTTCTTTTCACAAACCACATATGGATCCACCAGTGTCATTGCATGTGTGTTCTTTTCACAGACCACAAATGGATCCACCAGTATCATTGCATGTCTATTCTTTTCATAGACCACGTATGGATCCACCAGAGTCATTGCATGTGTGTTATTTTCACATACCACATATGGATGCACCAGTGTCATTGCATGTGTGTTCTTTTCACGGACCACATATGGATCCACCAGTGTGATTGCATGTGTTTTCTATTCACAGACCATATATGGATCCACCATTTTCATTGCATGTGTGTTCTTTTCAGAAACCACATATGCATCCACCATTTTCATTGCATGTGTGTTCTTTTCATAGACCACATATGTAACCACCATTGTCATTGCATGTGTGTTCTTTTCACAAACCACATATGGATCCACCAGAGTTCATTGCATGTGTGTTCTTTTCACAGACCACATATGGATCCACCAGTGTGATTAAAATGTGTGTTCTTTTCACAGACCACATATGGATCCACCAGAGTTTATTGCATGTGTGTTCTTTTCACAGACCACATATGGACCCACCCATGTCATTGTATGTGTGTTCTTTTCACAGACCACATATGGATCCACCTGTGTCATTGCATGTGTGTTCTTTTCACAGACCACATATGGATCCACCAGCGTTTATTGCATATGTGTTCCTTTAACAAACCACATATGGATCCACGAGTGTGATTGAAATGTTTGTTCTATTCACAGACCACATATGGATCCACCAGAGTCATTGCATGTGTATTCTTTTGACAGACCACATATGGATCCACCAGAGTCATTACATGTGTGTTCTTTTCACAGACCACATATGGATCCACCAGTGTGCTTGCATGTGTGTTCTTTTCACAGACCATATATGGATCCACAAGTGTCATTGCATGTTTGTTCTTTTTAGAAACCACATATGGATCCACCATTGTCATTGCATGTGTGTTATTTTCATAGACCACATATGTAACCACCATTGTCATTGCATGTGTGTTCTTTTCACAAACCACATATGGATCCACAAGTGTCATTGCATGTGTGTTCTTTTCACACACCACATATGGATCCTCCACTGTCATTGCATGTCTGTTCTTTTCACATACCACATATGGATCCACCAGAGTCATTGCATGTGTGTTCCTTTCACACACCACATATGGAACCACGAGTGGCATTGCATGTGTGTTCTTTTCACAGACCACATATGGATCCACTAGTTTCATTGCATGTGTGTTCTTTTCACACACCACATAAGGATCCACCAGTGACATTGCATGTGTGTTCCTTTCACAGACCACATATGGATCCACCTTTGTCCTTGCATGTGTGTTCTTTTCACAGACCACATATGGATCCACCAGTGTCATTGCATGTCTGTTCTTTCCACAAACCACATATCGATCCACCTGTGTCATTGCATGTGTGTTCTTTTCACAGACCACATTTGATCCACCAGTGTCATTGCATGTGTGTTCTTTTTACAAACCATATATGGATCCACCAGTGTCATTGAAATGTTTGTTCTTTTCATAGACCACATATGGATCCACTAGTTTCATTGCATGTGTGTTCTTTGCACAAACCACATAAGGATCCACCAGTGACATTGCATGTGTGTTCCTTTCACAGACCACATATGGATCCACCTTTGTTATTGCATGTGTGTTCTTTTCACATACCACATATGGATCCACCAGTCTCATTGAAATGTCTGTTTTTTTTTCACAGACCACATATGGATCCACCAAAGTTCATTGCATGTGTGTTGTTTTCGCATACCATATATGGATCCACTTGTGTCATTGCATGTGTGTTCTTGTGACAGACCACATATGGATCCACCCGTGTCATTGCATGTGTGTTCTTTTCATAGACCACATATCCATCCACCAGTGTCATTGCATGTGTGTTCTCTTCACAGACCACATATGGATCCACCAGTGTCATTGAAATGTCTGTTTTTTTTCACAGACCACATATGGATCCACCAAAGTTCAATGCATGTGTGTTGTTTTTGCATACCATATATGGATCCACTTGTGTCATTGCATGTGTGTTCTTGTGACAGACCACATATGGATCCACCCGTGTCATTGCATGTGTGTTCTTTTCACAGACCACATATGGATCCACCAGTGTCATTGCATGTCTGTTCTTTTCACAAACCACATATCGATCCACCTGTGTCATTGCATGTGTGTTCTTTTCACAGACCACATATGGATCCACCAGTGTCATTGCATGTCTGTTCTTTTCACAAACCACATATGGATCCACCAGAGTTCATTGCATGTGTGTTCTTTTCACAGACCACATATGGATCCACCGATGTCATTGCATGTGTGTTCTTTTCACAGACCACATATGGATCCACCTGTGTCATTGCATGTGTGTTCTTATCACAGACCACATATGGATCCACCAGTGTCATTGAAATGTCTGTTTTTTTCACAGACCACATATGGATCCACCAAAGTTCATTGCATGTGTGTTGTTTTCGCATACCATATATGGATCCACTTTTGTCATTGCATGTGTGTTCTTGTGACAGACCACATATGGATCCACCCGTGTCATTGCATGTGTGTTCTTTTCATAGACCACATATCCATCCACAAGTGTCATTGCATGTGTGTTCTTTTCACATACCACATATGGATCCACCAGTGTCATTGCATGTGTGTTCTTTTCACAGACCACTAATGGATCCACCAGTATCATTGCATGTCTATTCTTTTCATAGACCACGTATGGATCCACCAGAGTCATTGCATGTGTGTTATTTTCACATACCACATATGGATGCACCAGTGTCATTGCATGTGTGTTCTTGTCACAGACCACATTTGGATCCACCAGTGTCATTGCATGTGTGTTCTTTTCACAGACCATATATGGATCTAACAGTGTCATTGAAATGTTTGTTCTTTTCACAGACCACATATAGATCCACTAGTTTCATTGCATGTGTGTTCTTTTCACACACCACATAAGGATCCACCAGTGACATTGCATGTGTGTTCCTTTCACAGACCACATATGCATCCACCCGTGTCATTGCATGTGTGTTCTTTTCGCAGACCACATATGGATCCACCAGAGTTTATTGCACATGTGTTATTTTCACAAACCACATATGGATCCACCAGTGTCATTGCATGTGTGTTCTTTTCACAGACCATATATGGATCTAACAGTGTCATTGAAATGTTTGTTCTTTTCACAGACCACATATGGATCCACTAGTTTCATTGCATGTGTGTTCTTTTCACAAACCACATAAGGATCCACCAGTGACATTGCATGTGTGTTCCTTTCACATACCACATATGGATCCACCTTTGTCATTGCATGTGTGTTCTTTTCACAGACCACATATGGATCCACCAGTGTCCTTGCATGTCTGTTCTTTTCTCAAACCACATATGGATCCACCTGTGTTATTGCATGTGTGTTCTTTTCACAGACCACATCTGGATCCACCAGTGTCATTGCATGTCTGTTCTTTTCAAAAACCACATATGGCTCCACCAGTGTCATTGCATGTGTGTTCTTTTCATAGACCACATATGGATCCACTAGTATCATTGCATGTGTGTTCTTTTCATAGACCACATATGGATCCACAAGTGTCATTGCATGTGTGTTCTTTTCACACACCACATATGGATCCACCAGTGTCATTGCATGTCTGTTCTTTTCACATACCGCATATGGATCCACCAGAGTCATTGCATGTGTGTTCTTTTCACATACCACATATGGAACCACCAGTGGCATTGCATGTGTGGTCTTTTCACAGACCACATATGGATCCACCATTGTCATTGCATGTGTGTTCTTTTCATAGACCACATATCGAACCACCATTGTCATTCATGTGTGTTCTTTTCACAGACTGCATATGGATCCACTAGTATCATTGCATGTGTGTTCTTTTCACAAACCACATATGGATCCACAAGTGTCATTGCATGTGTGTTCTTTTCACACACCACATATGGATTCTCCACTGTCATTGCATGTCTGTTCTTTTCACATACCACATATGGATCCACCAGAGTCATTGCATGTGTGTTCCTTTCACATACCACATATGGAACCACCAGTGGCATTGCATGTGTGTTCTTTTCACAGACCACATATGGATCCACCATTGTCATTGCATGTGTGTTCTTTTCACATACCACATATGGATCCACCAGTGTCATTGCATGTGTGTTCTTTTCACAGACCACAAATGGATCCACCAGTATCATTGCATGTCTATTCTTTTCATAGACCACGTATGGATCCACCAGAGTCATTGCATGTGTGTTATTTTCACATACCACATATGGATGCACCTGTGTCATTGCATGTGTGTTCTTTTCCAATACCACATTTGGATCCACCAGTGTCATTGCATGTGTGTTTTTTTCATAGACCATATATGGATCTAACAGTGTCATTGAAATGTTTGTTCTTTTCACAGACCACATATGGATCCACTAGTTTCATTGCATGTGTGTTCTTTTTACACACGACATAAGGATCCACCAGTGACATTGCATGTGTGCTCCTTTCATAGACCACATATGGATCCACCTGTGTCATTGCATGTGTGTTCTTTTCATAGACCACATATGGATCCACCAGTGTCATTGCATGTCTGTTCTTTTCAAAAACCACATATCAATCCACCTGTGTCATTGCATGTGTGTTCTTTTCACAGACCACATTTGCATCCACCAGTGTCATTGCATGTGTGTTCTTTTCACAAACCATATATGGATCCACCAGTGTCATTGAAATGTTTGTTCTTTTCATAGACCACATATCCATCCACCAGTGTCATTGCATGTGTGTTCTTTGCACAGACCACATATGGATCCACCAGAGTTTATTGCACATGTGTTCTTTTCACAAACCACATATGGATCCACCAGTGTCATTGCATGTGTGTTCTTTTCACAGACCATATATGGATCTAACAGTGTCATTGAAATGTTTGTTCTTTTCACAGACCACATATGGATCCACTAGTTTCATTGCATGTGTGTTCTTTTCACAGACCACATAAGGATCCACCAGTGACATTGCATGTGTGTTCCTTTCACAGACCACATATGGATCCACCTTTGTCATTGCATGTGTGTTCTTTTCACAGACCACATATGGATCCACCAGTGTCATTGCATGTCTGTTCTTTCCACAAACCACATATCGATCCACCTGTGTCATTGCATGTGTGTTCTTTTCACAGACCACATTTGGATCCACCAGTGTCATTGCATGTGTGTTCTTTTCACAAACCATATATGGATCCACCAGTGTCATTGAAATGTTTGTTCTTTTCATAGACCACATATGGATCCACTAGTTTCATTGCATGTGTGTTCTTTACACAGACCACATAAGGATCCACCAGTGACATTGCATGTATGTTCCTTTCACAGACCACATATGGATCCACCTTTGTCATTCCATGTGTGTTCTTTTCACAGACCACATATGGATCCACCAGTGTCATTGAAATGTCTGTTTTTTTTCACAGACCACATATGGATCCACCAAAGTTCATTGCATGTGTGTTGTTTTTGCATACCATATATGGATCCACTTGTGTCATTGCATGTGTGTTCTTGTGACAGACCACATATGGATCCACCCGTGTCATTGCATGTGTGTTCTTTTCATAGACCACATATCCATCCACCAGTGTCATTACATGTGTGTTCTTTTCACAGACCACATATGGATCCACCAGTGTCATTGAAATGTCTGTTTTTTTTCACAAACCACATATGGATCCACCAAAGTTCATTGCATGTGTGTTGTTTTTGCATACCATATATGGATCCACTTGTGTCATTGCATGTGTGTTCTTGTGACAGACCACATATGGATCCACCCGTGTCATTGCATGTGTGTTCTTTTCACAGACCACATATGGATCCACCAGTGTCATTGCATGACTGTTCTTTTCACAAACCACATATCGATCCACCTGTGTCATCGCATGTGTGTTCTTTTCACAGACCACATTTGGATCCACCAGTGTCATTTCATGTGTGTTCTTTTCACACACTATATATGGATCCACTAGTGTCATTGAAATGTTTGTTCTTTTCATAGACCACATATCCATCCACAAGTGTCATTGCATGTGTGTTCTTTTCACAGACCACATATGGATCCACCAGAGTTTATTGCACATGTGTTCTTTTCACAAACCACATATGGATCCACCAATGTCATTGCATGTGTGTTCTTTTCACAGACCATATATGGATCTAACAGTGTCATTGAAATGTTTGTTCTTTTCACAGACCACATATGGATCCACTAGTTTCATTGCATGTGTGTTCTTTTCACAAACCACATAAGGATCCACCAGTGACATTGCATGTGTGTTCCTTTCACATACCACATATGGATCCACCTTTGTCATTGCATGTGTGTTCTTTTCACAGACCACATATGGATCCACCAGTGTCCTTGCATGTCTGTTCTTTTCTCAAACCACATATGGATCCACCTGTGTTATTGCATGTGTGTTCTTTTCACCACATCACCGGATCCACGTGTCATTGCATGTCTGTTCTTTTCAAAAACCACATATGGCTCCACCAGTGTCATTGCATGTGTGTTCTTTTCATAGACCACATATGGATCCACTAGTATCATTGCATGTGTGTTCTTTTCATAGACCACATATGGATCCACAAGTGTCATTGCATGTGTGTTCTTTTCACACACCACATATGGATCCACCAGTGTCATTGCATGTCTGTTCTTTTCACATACCGCATATGGATCCACCAGAGTCATTGCATGTGTGTTCTTTTCACATACCACATATGGAACCACCAGTGGCATTGCATGTGTGGTCTTTTCACAGACCACATATGGATCCACCATTGTCATTGCATGTGTGTTCTTTTCATAGACCACATATCGAACCACCATTGTCATTCATGTGTGTTCTTTTCACAGACTACATATGGATCCACTAGTATCATTGCATGTGTGTTCTTTTCACAAACCACATATGGATCCACAAGTGTCATTGCATGTGTGTTCTTTTCACACACCACATATGGATTCTCCACTGTCATTGCATGTCTGTTCTTTTCACATACCACATATGGATCCACCAGAGTCATTGCATGTGTGTTCCTTTCACATACCACATATGGAACCACCAGTGGCATTGCATGTGTGTTCTTTTCACAGACCACATATGGATCCACCATTGTCATTGCATGTGTGTTCTTTTCACATACCACATATGGATCCACCAGTGTCATTGCATGTGTGTTCTTTTCACAGACCACAAATGGATCCACCAGTATCATTGCATGTCTATTCATTTCATAGACCACGTATGGATCCACCAGAGTCATTGCATGTGTGTTATTTTCACATACCACATATGGATGCACCTGTGTCATTGCATGTGTGTTCTTTTCCAATACCACATTTGGATCCACCAGTGTCATTGCATGTGTTTTTTTTTCATAGACCATATATGGATCTAACAGTGTCATTGAAATGTTTGTTCTTTTCACAGACCACATATGGATCCACTATTTTCATTGCATGTGTGTTCTTTTTACACACGACATAAGGATCCACCAGTGACATTGCATGTGTGCTCCTTTCATAGACCACATATGGATCCACCTGTGTCATTGCATGTGTGTTCTTTTCATAGACCACATATGGATCCACCAGTGTCATTGCATGTCTGTTCTTTTCAAAAACCACATATCAATCCACCTGTGTCATTGCATGTGTGTTCTTTTCACAGACCACATTTGCATCCACCAGTGTCATTGCATGTGTGTTCTTTTCACAAACCATATATGGATCCACCAGTGTCATTGAAATGTTTGTTCTTTTCATAGACCACATATGGATCCACTAGTTTCATTGCATGTGTGTTCTTTGCACAGACCACATAAGGATCCACCAGTGACATTGCATGTATGTTCCTTTCACAGACCACATATGGATCCACCTTTGTCATTGCATGTGTGTTCTTTTCACAGACCACATATGGATCCACCAATGTCATTGAAATGTCTGTTTTTTTTCACAGACCACATATGGATCCACCAAAGTTCATTGCATGTGTGTTGTTTTCGCATACCATATATGGATCCACTTGTGTCATTGCATGTGTGTTCTTATGACACACCACATATGGATCCACCCGTGTCATTGCATGTGTGTTCTTTTCATAGACCACATATCCATCCACCAGTGTCATTGCATGTGTGTTCTTTTCACAAACCACATATGGATCAACCAGTGTGATTGAAATGTTTGTTCTGTTCACAGACCACATAAGGATCCACCAGTGACATAGCATGTGTGTTCCTTTCACAAACCACATATGGATCCACCTTTGTCATTGCATGTGTGTTCTTTTTACAGACCACATATGGATCCATTAGTGCCATTGAAATGTGTGTTCTTTTCAAAGACCACATATGGATCCACCAGAGTTCATTGCATGTGTGTTGTTTTTGCATACCATATATGGATCCACTGGTGTCATTGCATGTGTGTTCTTTTCACAGACCACATATGGATCCACTCGTGTCATTGCATGTGTGTTCTTTTCACAGACCACATATCCATCCACCAGTGTCATTGCATGTGTGTTCTTTTCACAGACCACATATGGATCCACCAGAGTTTATTGCATATGTGTTCTTTTCACATACCACATATGGATCCACCAGTGTCATTGCATGTGTGTTCTTTTCACAGACCACAAATGGATCCACCAGTATCATTGCATGTCTATTCTTTTCATAGACCACGTATGGATCCACCAGAGTCATTGCATGTGTGTTATTTTCACATACCACATATGGATGCACCAGTGTCATTGCATGTGTGTTCTTTTCACGGACCACAGATGGATCCACCAGTGTGATTGCATGTGTTTTCTATTCACAGACCATATATGGATCCACCATTTTCATTGCATGTGTGTTCTTTTCAGAAACCACATATGCATCCACCATTTTCATTGCATGTGTGTTCTTTTCATAGACCACATATGTAACCACCATTGTCATTGCATGTGTGTTCTTTTCACAAACCACATATGGATCCACCAGAGTTCATTGCATGTGTGTTCTTTTCACAGACCACATATGGATCCACCAGTGTGATTAAAATGTGTGTTCTTTTCACAGACCACATATGGATCCACCAGTGTGATTAAAATGTGTGTTCTTTTCACAGACCACATACCCATCCACCAGTGTCATTGCATGTGTGTTCTTTTCACAAACCACATATGGATCAACCAGTGTGATTGAAATGTTTGTTCTGTTCACAGACCACATAAGGATCCACCAGTGACATAGCATGTGTGTTCCTTTCACAAACCACATATGGATCCACGTTTGTCATTGCATGTGTGTTCTTTTCACAGACCACATATGGATCCATTAGTGTCATTGAAATGCGTGTTCTTTTCAAAGACCACATATGGATCCACCAGAGTTCATTTAATGTGTGTTGTTTTTGCATACCATATATGGATCCACTCGTGTCATTGCATGTGTGTTCTTTTCACAGACCACATATCCATCCACCAGTGTCATTGCATGTGTGTTCTTTTCACAGACCACATATCCATCCACCAGTGTCATTGCATGTGTGTTCTTTTCACAGACCACATATGGATCCACCAGAGTTTATTGCATATGTGTTCTTTTCACATACCACATATGGATCCACCAGTGTCATTGCATGTGTGTTCTTTTCACAGACCACATATCCATCCACCAGTGTCATTGCATGTGTGTTCTTTTCACAGACCACATATGAATCCACCAGAGTCATTGCATGTGTGTTCTTTTCACATACCACATATGGATCCACCAGAGTCATTGCATGTGTCTTCTTTTGACAGACCACATATGGATCCACCAGTGTCATTACATGTGTGTTCTTTTCACAGACCACATATGGATCCACCAGTGTGATTGCATGTGTGTTCTATTCACAGACCATATATGGATCCACAAGTGTCATTGCATGTGTGTTCTTTTCAGAAACCACATATGCATCCACCATTGTCATTGCATGTGTGTTCTTTTCATAGACCACATATGTAACCACCATTGTCATTGCATGTGTGTTCTTTTCACAGACCACATATGGATCCACCAGAGTTCATTGCATGTGTGTTCTTTTCACAGACCACATATGGATCCACCATTGTCATTGCATGTGTGTTGTTTTCACAGACCACATACGGATCCACCCATGTCATTGCATGTGTGTTCTTTTCATAGACCACATATGGATCCACCTGTGTCATTGCATGTGTGTTCTTTTCACAGACCACATATGGATCCACCAGTGTGATTAAAATGTGTGTTCTTTTCACAGACCACATATGGATCCACCAGTGTGATTAAAATGTCTGTTCTTTTCACAGACCACATATGGATCCACCAGAGTTTATTGCATGTGTGTTCTTTTCACAGACCACATATGGATCCACCCATGTCATTGCATGTGTGTTCTTTTCACAGACCACATATGGCTCCACCTGTGTCATTGCATGTGTGTTCTTTTCACAGACCACATATGGATCCACCAGAGTTTATTGCATATGTCTTCCTTTCACAAACCACATATGGATCCACGAGTGTGATTGAAATGTTTGTTCTGTTCACAGACCACATATGGATCCACAAGTGTCATTGCATGTGTGTTCTTTTCAGAAACCACATATGCATCCACCATTTTCATTGCATGTGTGTTCTTTTCATAGACCACATATGTAACCACCATTGTCATTGCATGTGTGTTCTTTTCACAAACCACATATGGATCCACCAGAGTTCATTGCATGTGTGTTCTTTTCACAGACCACATATGGATCCACCAGTGTGATTAAAATGTGTGTTCTTTTCACAGACCACATATGGATCCACCAGTGTGATTAAAATGTGTGTTCTTTTCACAGACCACATATGGATCCACCAGAGTTTATTGCATGTGTGTTCTTTTCACAGACCACATATGGATCCACCCATGTCATTGCATGTGTGTTCTTTTCACAGACCACATATGGATCCACCTGTGTCATTGCATGTGTGTTCTTTTCACAGACCACATATGGATCCACCAGAGTTTATTGCATATGTGTTCCTTTCACAAACCACATATGGATCCACCAGTGTGATTGAAATGTTTGTTCTGTTCACAGACCACATATGGATCCACCAGAGTCATTGCATGTGTATTCTTTTGACAGACCACATATGGATCCACCAGTGTCATTACATGTGTGTTCTTTTCACAGACCACATATGGATCCACCAGTGTGATTGCATGTGTGTTCTTTTCACAGACCATATATGGATCCACAAGTGTCATTGCATGTGTGTTCTTTGCACAAACCACATATGGATCCACCATTGTCATTGCATGTGTGTTCTTTTCATAGACCACATATGTAACCACCATTGTCATTGCATGTGTGTTCTTTTCACAGACCACATATGGATCCACCAGTGTCATTGCATGTCTGTTCTTTTCACAAACCACATATGGATCCACCAGTGTCATTGCATGTGTGTTCTTTTCACAGACCACATATGGATCCACTAGTATCATTGCATGTGTGTTCTTTTCACAGACCACATATGGATCCACAAGTGTCATTGCATGTGTGTTCTTTTCACACACCACATATGGATCCACCAGTGTCATTGCATGTCTGTTCTTTTCACATACCACATATGGATCCACCAGAGTCATTGCATGTGTGTTCTTTTCACATACCACATATGGATCAACCAGAGTCATTGCATGTGTCTTCTTTTGACAGACCACATATGGATCCACCAGTGTCATTACATGTGTGTTCTTTTCACAGACCACATATGGATCCACCAGTGTGATTGCATGTGTGTTCTATTGACAGACCATATATGGATCCACAAGTGTCATTGCATGTGTGTTCTTTTCAGAAACCACATATGCATCCACCATTGTCATTGCATGTGTGTTCTTTTCACAAAACACATATGGATCCACCAGAGTTCATTGCATGTGTGTTCTTTTCACAGACCACATATGGATCCACCAGTGTGATTAAAATGTGTGTTCTTTTCACAGACCACAGATGGATCCACCAGTGTGATTAAAATGTGTGTTCTTTTCACAGACCACATATGGATCCACCAGAGTTTATTGCATGTGTGTTCTTTTCACATACCACATATGGATCCACCCATGTCATTGCATGTGTATTCTTTTCACAGACCACATATGGATCCACCTGTGTAGCGTCCCCAACCTTTAACAAGATTGAGTCCCCTGTGTTTACAATGCTAGTCCCTGGATCAATAGCTAGCATCGACAGTTTAGATGTAATATCAAGAAACAAAGGTCATATACAACTTTATAACCAGGAATAAAATAACTTTATTACATCAAACATAGCTCATTGGCTATTTACATTACATTGCAGCGGAATAACTATAGTCATGGGTCCTTCATCTTCAAAGTGCCACAGATGTATGTTGTAGACTTTGTAATCCTAATCAATCAATCTTCACTAAATCAATCAAACCTGCAACATCATAAGTTACAGCCACAAGGGTCAATACATTTGAATTGTATTGGCAAGTGATACCTTAGTATATTTTAAGTGGACTATAATACTATATGCATTTGGCTAGTGGAGCTTAGGCTTGCTTTGCTCAAAATAGATTTTTCCCTATCTTTTGAAAATACTAAGTTTTGTTTGGCAAAAACACCCAAGGCATCTATCAATCAAAGACTCCAGATCCACTCAGGGCATCTACCAATCAATGACTGAAGATCCTTTAACCCTTGTTCACCCACAAGTTTTATTTAGAAATTGGAGTGATGAGATTCTTGAAGTTTCCATGTCTTGATGCTCAAATTGTCGTTTACCAGGGACATGGCTAAGTACTTAGGTTTTACACTCTGCAGAGGTGGTGCACTTTCCCCACAAGCCTTGGTTTCCCAAGACATGATCCTTCAGTAGCCTTTCCTTAGTAAAATGGACGCGCTCCAACCTATCATCCCATCTACCACCCTCTGTCCAAGAGACTAAGTTCTAGCATCCTAAGATCATGGCAGAGCCCATAATGCCAAGTGGTTGCACTTGAAGCTTCTCAACATTTGACAACTCAAATCTCTTTGTTTCCTGGGTGGCCATCCACAAGTGAGATACACAACCCAAGTCCATGGCCTTGTGAACCACTCAACATATACCATTCTTTCCATTCCACCCAGGTGATTCATTAACTTAGTTGTTTTGTTAAATAAAAACAAGTCCAAAGACTTAGAATATTTTTCCATAGTGTGAATATATAAACCACCCTTGTTTTCTAATAGCTAGGCTAAGCATGGTAGTATTAGGAATCTTGACTTAGGTAATTTTCACTAAGGTTTCACCTAATAGGTTTTCCCAAGAATAGCTTGTACTTAGCAAAAACCATGCAAGTCCTATACTTAGAAAAATAATACTAATGCATATATAAAATATAGGAATGGAATATTCATGATGATATCACTTGCCGTTTTGGTAGAGGGTATAGGTTCACCTTGTCCTTGCAACACTCACACTCTTCAAGTCACTACAATTCAATCAAGCAAGGCACAAACTTAATCTACCAATCAAGCAAAACACACATAAAATAACAAAGTCAAACAAACAATTTTTCACACACAAAGTAATGGGATCTAAGTCATGCATAAGCATGCAAAGGTTGGTTCTATTGTAAGGATGGTTTTCACTAGGCTTCTAACTTTGTAAGTTCCAAATTGGTCATTTACCAAAATGGCAAAGTCATTTGCAAAGAGGGTCTCCATTAGATTCCTAAACTTTGTAAGATCCAAATTGGTCATTTTGTGAAGTGGCTAAGTCATTTGCAAAAGGTTTCACTATAAAACCATTTTCAAAAAACAAAGTGTCATTCTATGTGGTGTAGAAATATTTTTACTAAGGCACTAACCTATAGGGTTCACCAAATGAGTTGCTATTGCAAAACTTGGTGTTTGGGTCAGTAGGTTTGGTCCAAAACATTTTCTCAAAGTTTTCTTTATGAAAGCATTTTCATAAACAAAACAATGGTTTTTAATTAGCTAGAAATGGACTAAACTAATTAATCCATCCTATTCTTTTCCAAAATCATTTTCCAAACCATGGGTTGGTTCCTAGGGTCAGTAAGGTCACAACAAACCAATTTGCAAAGGTTTTAACCTAAGAATCATTTTTAAGTGATTTTTCTAATGTTAGCAAGCACACAAAAGAATCTGCAAAATCAAACGAGCTAACAAATACTATTTGCTAAACTAAGGGCAGGGTTGGCTAGAGCTTGTCTTGCTGATTCCAACGACATCAAATTTGTAAAATTTGGACGTGTGGATCAAAAGATACAAGGGTTTGAAATTGGCAAAGTTTCATTTTCAAATTCTAATTCAGATCTAATATCGCCACTGTGTGTTCTTCGGTCGATACGGTGTGGATCGTGGATCGGCGTTGGGAGCGTTAGATCTAAGTTAAATCGTGTGGTCCAGAGCTAGTACTTACCCCTTCGCTAACATTCTATCATATCCGAGATCTGGATCTCACGGTTGTTAAAGACGCTTGCCAAAGATCGGTGGCTGGCAGGCGGGCGGCAGTTCTGGCGGTGGAGTTCCGGCTAACACAGAAGCAAGAGAGAGGAGGAGTGCTCAGTGATCGCCGAGGCACGGGAAGCTCAAAGTGCTGCTGGCTTGACAAGGGTTGCTCGTTTAGCGCGATTCCTCGCCGGAGTTCGTGGCCGGGCGGCGGTTGGCTCGATTCTTTGTCGAGGATGTTCTTGTGGTTCTCTCCGGCAAAAGAAGGCTCGGTTAGATGCGCAAGATCGAGACGAAGTCGTGTGCGAGAACGAGAGGGGTCGGCCAGGTCTATTGCATACCACAAGAGTCCCAGGAGTTTGCAGACAGACGGTGTCGCTCAGGTTGACCACGAGGCGACGCTGTAGTTCAACCCGAGGCAAAACAAAGGCAGTAAGATACGGTGATCATGGGGTTCACGTGAGCATGATCGAGAGGTCTGGGCGGACGAATTCACTGGAAGGTTCACCGAGAAACGCAGACGCGGTGTGGTCTTTGTGGTCGCTGTTGTCGAGGCTCAGGGTACCCGCGGATGAATGGGTGGTATGGATAGATGCGTGGATGCGTGGGTATGCTTCGTGTGTTGGAGGCAGGCGGTGTGACTTGGCCAGAATTGCTGCGACGGCTCGTCGGAGCAGAGGGTGCTCGGGGAGGAATTGAGGCGGCCTGGGGGCGAGCTTGGGGAAGGGGTCTGAGGGAAAACGGAGGAGAGAGCGAGGCGATTAAAAGGGCGAGGTCACGGCGAGGTTTAATGCACAGATTAACGCGGATTGATGGAGCTATCAACGGCAGAACCGCTTGCGGTGAGGGGAGAAGGGTCGATGGGAAGAAGAAGGAGGTGGCGGTGGGGTCTTGGTCAAGGGAAAAGAAAGGAAGGAGGGGTCCACCTGTTAGTCTCTGCGTGGGTTTGTTTGACGGTGAAGAAAAACGGTTCGGGATGTGGGAGAGAGAGGTGGGGTCGTCTCGTCAGCGAGTGAGGGAGAAGTGGGTCCCGGTTGTCATTGACTCAGCGGGTTAATTATTGGGTGTGAATCGTTTTTCTGAGGGAGGAGAGAGGTGGGCTGGTGTTGGGCCTAGTGGGAATTTGCACTATTTTTTTTCTGTCTAACTCTTTCCTTTTTCTAATTCTTTTCTGTTTTGAATTTCAAGCAATTATTCAAACAATCAAACAACACTCAAATTCACTTTGAATTTGGTTCTGTTTGGCAACATAATCCAAATCTCAAAATGAAATATTTATTTATTTTAAGATCCATTTAATAATTAAAGAAAATGGATCTTTAGTTTATTAGGGTTTGATTTATTTAATAAAATTTCCATTTGAAATCCAATTATTTTCAAAACCAAACCAGAAGGTTTAATTTGAAAATAAAAGAATACTTGAAACTTATTTAAATAAATAAATAAGTTTTGGTGTTTAATTAAATGGGAAAGCCTTTACTTAAATAAAATTGGATATTTAAATCCTTATTATTTTATTTAAATAATCCTTTACTCATTTTAATCAAAGCAAAACCTTTTAATAAAAGATTTCAAAGTAGTAATAAAATACTTGGTGTTCATTTAAAATGGGAAAAGCTTTTACTTAAATAAAATTGGATATTTAAATCCTTTATTTTATTTAAATAAACCTTTACTCATTTTATCAAAACAAAATATTTTATTTCAAAAGTTTGGCCAAAATTAATTTGGCTTATCTTTTCATTTGAAACCAAAGTCTTTTATTAAAAGATCTAAAACAGTGTTTCCAAAACAATTTATTTTCCTTTGATAAATGTTTATCTTTATAAATCCCTTTAGGATTATTGATCACCAATTGGTATGGCTTTTGGTAAGGGCTTTATTAGCTTTTGGAAATTCAATTTCCTTATCTTATTATAGTCATAAGATTTTGCCTATAGTTCCAAACTAAGTGAAACCAATCTCCAAGGTCTTTCTTGATCCTTTGTGATTATTTGTTGATCAAATCCATGGATTTGGAGATACTTTGGAAAATGATTTCCTTCCATTAGGGTTTAGGGTTTTGGATTTATTTTCCAGGTGTTCAAATTTCCAGATACATTCATTGAGGAATGCATTTCCCTTGATTTGGATTTTTGTTGAATTCAAACTTCTACCAAAGTTTGTCCAAGATGGGATTTTCAGCTTCCTTTTAGAAACAAAAGTTTCTTTTCACCCTGTTTTTCAACAAAGATTTATTTTATTTATTTTATTTTTCACATTACAAGATTTGGAAAATCTTGGGATGTGACAGGCTACCACCCTTAAAATAAATCTCGTCCCGAGATTTGGGGAGGCTAGGGTTACAAACAGGTTCAAAACAACTAGGGTACTACCACCCTTAAAAATTTTCAAACTAAACTACATCTTGGCTTGCTTGGAATCTTGGAAAACTTCTGCATAGTGGCCTTTATTTCCATACTTGACTCATGGGCCAAGGTTGAGCTTCTCCATAGGCTTGTTCAACTTTTCTGGACAATTGTTTGCATAATGGCCTAGTTCCTTGCATTTGAAACAGGTTATAAGTTTGAGGTCTTGAGGTGGCTTCTCTGGGCAAACATCTGCGTAGTGTCCTTTGTTTTCGCACTTGAAGCATGTGACTTGGCTGATATCCCTCATAGGCTTGTTTATCTTGTGTTTCTTCTTCTCTGGACATCCATTGGCATAATGTCCCATCTCTTTGCAATTGAAACATTGCACTTGTGTAATATCTTTCTTGCTAGTGTTGAGGCATTTCTTCTTCTTCTTGGGTTTCTTCAAAGCTAGGGGTTCTTCTAGTTCATGCTCTTCATAAATGGGAGATCTTCCTCTCTTCTTGGGGCATTGATCTTCATGCTCCTTGGGTGCATGATCCTTGTATCCAAAAGTATTGCTAGCTTGGGTTCCTTCTAGAATAACATCTTTGTCATCCTTGTTGTCATTAGCTCCTTGGGAAAAGTTTTCTCTCATGTTGATCACTTGAGTAACCAATCCTTGCAACAGCTGGGATTGAAGTTTCAAAATCCTTTGTATGGCTGGGTCTAGTCCATTGTTATTGGCTAAAAGCTGAGTTGTCTCTTGGCTCAACTGGTGTTGGGTTGCTATGAGTTCTCTCATGCTGTCAACTTGGTTGTTGTTGTTGTCACCATCCTTGATGTTGGAGTCTCTTGGAGAAGTCATCTGTTTGGGGCTGGATTGGGATTAGAATAGTAAAAAGGTTTTTCTAAGAAGTCAATTCTATTCACACACTTCACATTTCACACAAGCAAAAATGCAAGCAATCACAAACCAAACATTTCACTCAAACAAAGGTCAAGCACATTTTTAGGCAACAAAATATTTTTGTTACACCACATAAGTTGGTGGGTTTGACTTAACTAAAATATGGTGGTCCATCTATATGGTTCACTTGTGATCTTTCCATCCTTCTTGATTGATTCTTCTTGCTTGAGATCATGGTTCCTTTGGGAAAAACTCTTGGTCACAAAACTTCAAAAGTGTTCATGGTTTCTTCTAAGTTGTGTTTCCTTAGTCTTCAATTCTTGAGCAAAATTTTTTGTCTCTCTTGTAGTCTTTAGTAGTATCCAAAGTTGAAGTCCTTGGTGTACGTGTTGAAGATGTTGAAGAAGTTGAAGTCATAAGAGTTGATGAAGTTGAAGAAGTCCTTTGCACATGGTGAAGTCTTTGGTCATAGGGTAGGCTTTTCCATCAAGTTTTGAAGTAGAAGAGAAGTAGAGTTGAAACCAAAAATGATTGAGGAAAGAGTTTACAAGATTTGTTTTGTAAATAAGTTTTGGAATAAGACAACTCCTATTGTCTAAGGGTTTTTGTCCAATCCTAGGGTTACAAATCCTACAGGCAACACAATGCTCTGATACCATTCTCAGAAGGCCCCAACCTTTAATAAGATTGAGTCCCCTGTGTTTACAATGCTAGTCCCTGGATCAATAGCTAGCATCCACAGTTTAGATGTAATATCAAGAAACAAAGGTCATATACAACTTTATAACCAGGAATAAAATAATTTTATTACATCAAACATAGCTCATTGGCTATTTACATTACATTGCAGCGGAATAACTATAGTCATGGGTCCTTCATCTTCAAAGTGCCACAGGCAGATGTTGGTTGTAGACTTTGTAATCCTAATCAATCAATCTTCACTAAATCAATCAAACCTGCAACATCATAAGTTACAGCCACAAGGGTCAATACATTTGAATTGTATTGGCAAGTGATACCTTAGTATATTTTAAGTGGACTATAATACTATATGCATTTGGCTGGAGCTTAGGCTTGCTTTGCTCAAAATAGATTTTTCCCTAACTTTTGAAAATACTAAGTTTTGTTTGGCAAAAACACCCAAGGCATCTATCAATCAAAGACTCCAGATCCACTCAGGGCATCTACCAATCAATGACTGAAGATCCTTTAACCCTTGTTCACCCACAAGTTTTATTTAGAAATTGGAGTGATGAGATTCTTGAAGTTTCCATGTCTTGATGCTCAAATTGTCCTTTACCAGGGACATGGCTAAGTACTTAGGTTTTACACTCTGCAGAGGTGGTGCACTTTCCCCACAAGCCTTGGTTTCCCAAGACATGATCCTTCAGTAGCCTTTCCTTAGTCAAATGGACGCGCTCCAACCTATCATCCCATCTACCACCCTCTGTCCAAGAGACTAAGTTCTAGCATCCTAAGATCATGGCAGAGCCCATAATGCCAAGTGGTTGCACTTGAAGCTTCTCAACATTTGACAACTCAAATCTCTTTGTTTCCTGGGTGGCCATCCACAAGTGAGATACACAACCCAAGTCCATGGCCTTGTGAACCACTCAACATATACCATTCTTTCCATTCCACCCAGGTGATTCATTAACTTAGTTGTTTTGTTAAATAAAAACAAGTCCAAAGACTTAGAATATTTTTCCATAGTGTGAATATATAAACCACCCTTGTTTTCTAATAGCTAGGCTAAGCATGGTAGTATTAGGAATCTTGACTTAGGTAATTTTCACTAAGGTTTCACCTAATAGGTTTTCCCAAGAATAGATTGTACTTAGCAAAAACCATGCAAGTCCTATACTTAGAAAAATAATACTAATGCATATATAAAATATAGGAATGGAATATTCATGATGATATCACTTGCCTTTTTGGTAGAGGGTATAGGTTCACTCCTTGTCCTTGCAACACTCACACTCTTCAAGTCACTACAATTCAATCAAGCAAGGCACAAACTTAATCTACCAATCAAGCAAAACTACACATAAAATAACAAAGTCAAACAAACAATTTTTCACACACAAAGTAATGGGATCTAAGTCATGCATAAGCATGCAAAGGTTGGTTCTATTGTAAGGATGGTTTTCACTAGGCTTCTAACTTTGTAAGTTCCAAATTGGTCATTTACCAAAATGGCAAAGTCATTTGCAAAGAGGGTCTCCATTAGATTCCTAAACTTTGTAAGATCCAAATTGGTCATTTTGTGAAGTGGCTAAGTCATTTGCAAAAGGTTTCACTATAAAACCATTTTCAAAACAAAGTGTCATTCTATGTGGTGTAGAAATATTTTTACTAAGGCACTAACCTATAGGGTTCACCAAATGAGTTGCTATTGCAAAACTTGGTGTTTGGGTGAGGTTTGGTCCAAAACATTTTCTCAAAGTTTTCTTTATGAAAGCATTTTCATAAACAAAACAATGGTTTTTAATTAGCTAGAAATGTACTAAACTAATTAATCCATCCTATTCTTTTCCAAAATCATTTTCCAAACCATGGGTTGGTTCCTAGGGTCTTTAAGGTAACAACAAACCAATTTGCAATTGTTTTAACCTAAGAATCATTTTTAAATGATTTTTCTAATGTTAGCAAGCACACAAAAGAATCTGCAAAATCAAACAAGCTCACAAATACTATTTTCTAAACTAAGGGCAGGGTTGGCTAGAGCTTGTCTTGCTGATTCCAACGACATCAAATTTGTAAAATTTGGACGTGTGGATCCAAAGATACAAGGGTTTGAAATTGGCCAAAGTTTCTGTTTTCAAATTCTAATTCAGATCTATCTGGCCACGGCGTGTTCTTATCTGGTCGATCGGTTCGGTGTGGATCGGCAACGTGAGCGTTAGATCTAAGTTAAATCGTGGTCCAGAGCTAGTACTACCCCTTCGCTAACATTCTATCATATCCGTCGATCTGGATCCTACTGATTGTTACATTGCTGCCACAAGATCGGTGGCGCTGGCGGCGGGCGGCGGCGCTGGCGGTGGAGTTCCGCTAACACAGGAAGCAAGAGAGAGGAGGAGCTCACAGTGATCGCCGAGGCACGGGAAGCTCAAAGTGCCGCTGGCTTGACAAGGGGTGCTCTGGTTTAGCCGCGATTCCTCGCCGGAGTTCGTCGGGCGGCGGCTCGATTCTTTGTCGAGGACGTTCTGTGGTTCTCTCCAAAGCGAAAAGAAGGCTGGTTAGATGCGCAAGATCGAGATGCGTGTGCGTGAACGAGAGGTCGGGGTGGTCTTGTGCTTACGGAAGAGTCGCGGAGTTTGCAGACAGACGGTGGCGCCAGGTTGACGACGGCAGCGCTAGTTCACCCCGAGGCAAAACAAAGGCACGGTGAGATACGGGTGATCATGGGGTTCACGTGAGCATGATCGAGAGGTGCTGGACGGACGGAATTCACTGGAAGGTTCGCCGAGAAACGGCAACGGTGTGGTCTTTGTGGTCGTCGTTGTCGAGGCCTGGGTACCCGGATGAATGGGTGGTATGGATAGATGCGTCTGGATGCGTGAGTATGCTCGTGTGTTCGGGGAGGCAGAGGGTGTGACTTGGCCAGAATTGCTGCGACGGCTCGTCGAGCAGAGGGTGCTCTGGGAGGAATTGAGGCTGCCTGGGGCGAGAGGGGAAGGGTCGAGGAAAGCGGAGGAGAGCGAGGCGATTAAAAGGGCGAGGTCACGGCGAGGTTTAATGCACGGATTAACGCGGATTGATGGAGCTATCAACGGGCAGAAACTGCCGCGCGGTGAGGGGGAGAAGGGGTCGCGCGGGGAAGAAGAAGGAGGTGGCGGTGGGGTCTTCTGGTCAGTGGGAAAAGAAAGGAAGGAGGGGTCCACCTGTTAGTCTCTGCGTGGGTTTGTTTGACGGTGAAGAAAAATGGGATGTGGGATGTGGGAGAGAGGTGGGGTCCTCGTCGTGATGAGGGAGAAGTGGGTCGGTTGTCATTGACTCAGCGGGTTAATTATTGGGTGTGAATCGTTTTTCTGAGGGAGGAGAGAGGTGGGCTGGTGTTGGGCCTAGTGGGCTGGGTCTGTTGCACTATTTTTTTTTTCTGTCTAACTCTTTTTCCTTTTTCTAATTCTTTTCTGTTTTGAATTTCAACCAATTATTCAAACAATCAAACAACACTCAAATTCACTTTGAATTTGGTTCTGTTTGGCAACATAATCCAAATCTCAAAATGAAATATTTATTTATTTTAAGATCCATTTAATAATTAAAGAAAATGGATCTTTAGTTTATTAGGGTTTGATTTATTTAATAAAATTTCCATTTGAAATCCATTTATTTTCAAAACCAAACCAGAAGGTTTAATTTGAAAAATAAAAGAATACTTGGAAACTTATTTAAATAAATAAATAAGTTTTGGTGTTTAATTAAAATGGGAAAGCCTTTACTTAAATAAAATTGGATATTTAAATCCTTATTATTTTATTTAAATAATCCTTTACTCATTTTAATCAAAGCAAAACCTTTTAATAAAAGATTTCAAAGTAGTAATAAAATACTTGGTGTTCATTTAAAATGGGAAAAGCTTTTACTTAAATAAAATTGGATATTTAAATCCTTTATTTTATTTAAATAAACCTTTACTCATTTTATCAAAACAAAATATTTTATTTCAAAAGTTTGGCCAAAATTAATTTGGCTTATCTTTTCATTTGAAACCAAAGTCTTTTATTAAAAGATCTAAAACAGTGTTTCCAAAACAATTTATTTTCCTTTGATAAATGTTTATCTTTATAAATCCCTTTAGGATTATTGATCACCAATTGGTATGGCTTTTGGTAAGGGCTTTATTAGCTTTTGGAAATTCAATTTCCTTATCTTATTATAGTCATAAGATTTTGCCTATAGTTCCAAACTAAGTGAAACCAATCTCCAAGGTCTTTCTTGATCCTTTGTGATTATTTGTTGATCAAATCCATGGATTTGGAGATACTTTGGAAAATGATTTCCTTCCATTAGGGTTTAGGGTTTTGGATTTATTTTCCAGGTGTTCAAATTTCCAGATACATTCATTGAGGAATGCATTTCCCTTGATTTGGATTTTTGTTGAATTCAAACTTCTACCAAAGTTTGTCCAAGATGGGATTTTCAGCTTCCTTTTAGAAACAAAGTTTCTTTTCACCCTGTTTTCAACAAAGATTTATTTTATTTATTTTATTTTTCACATTACAAGATTTGGAAAATCTTGGGATGTGACAGGCTACCACCCTTAAAATAAATCTCGTCCCGAGATTTGGGGAGGCTAGGGTTACAAACAGGTTCAAAACAACTAGGGTACTACCACCCTTAAAAATTTTCAAACTAAACTACATCTTGGCTTGCTTGGAATCTTGGAAAACTTCTGCATAGTGGCCTTTATTTCCATACTTGACTCATGGGCCAAGGTTGAGCTTCTCCATAGGCTTGTTCAACTTTTCTGGACAATTGTTTGCATAATGGCCTAGTTCCTTGCATTTGAAACAGGTTATAAGTTTGAGGTCTTGAGGTGGCTTCTCTGGGCAAACATCTGCGTAGTGTCCTTTGTTTTCGCACTTGAAGCATGTGACTTGGCTGATATCCCTCATAGGCTTGTTTATCTTGTGTTTCTTCTTCTCTGACATCCATTGGCATAATGTCCCATCTCTTTGCAATTGAAACATTGCACTTGTGTAATATCTTTCTTGCTAGTGTTGAGGCATTTCTTCTTCTTCTTGGGTTTCTTCAAAGCTAGGGTTCTTCTAGTTCATGCTCTTCATAAATGGGAGATCTTCCTCTCTTCTTGGGGCATTGATCTTCATGCTCCTTGGGTGCATGATCCTTGTATCCAAAAGTATTGCTAGCTTGGGTTCCTTCTAGAATAACATCTTTGTCATCCTTGTTGTCATTAGCTCCTTGGGAAAAGTTTTCTCTCATGTTGATCACTTGAGTAACCAATCCTTGCAACAGTTGGGATTGAAGTTTCAAAATCCTTTGTATGGCTGGGTCTAGTCCATTGTTATTGGCTAAAAGCTGAGTTGTCTCTTGGCTCAACTGGTGTTGGGTTGCTATGAGTTCTCTCATCTTTGTCAACTTGGTTGTTGTTGTTGTCACCATCCTTGATGTTGGAGTCTCTTGGAGAAGTCATCTGTTGGGGCTGGATTGGGATTAGAATAGTAAAAGGTTTTTCTAAGAAGTCAATTCTAGTCACACACTTCACATTTCACACAAGCAAAAATGCAAGCAATCACAAACCAAACATTTCACTCAAACAAAGGTCAAGCACATTTTTAGGCAACAAAATATTTTTGTTACACCACATAAGTTGGTGGGTTTGACTTAACTAAAATATGGTGGTCCATCTATATGGTTCACTTGTGATCTTTCCATCCTTCTTGATTGATTCTTCTTGCTTGAGATCATGGTTCCTTTGGAAAAACTCTTGGTCACAAAACTTCAAAAGTGTTCATGGTTTCTTCTAAGTTGTGTTTCCTTAGTCTTCAATTCTTGAGCAAAATTTTTGTCTCTCTTGTAGTCTTTAGTAGTATCCAAAGTTGAAGTCCTTGGTATGCGTGTTGAAGATGTTGAAGAAGTTGAAGTCATAAGAGTTGATGAAGTTGAAGAAGTCCTTTGCACATGGTGAAGTCTTTGGTCATAGGGTAGGCTTTTCCATCAAGTTTTGAAGTAGAAGAGAAGTAGAGTTGAAACCAAAATGATTGAGGAAAGAGTTTACAAGATTTGTTTTGTAAATAAGTTTTGGAATAAGACAACTCCTATTGTCTAAGGGTTTTTGTCCAATCCTAGGGTTACAAATCCTACAGCAACACAATGCTACGATACCATTCAGAAGGCCCCAACCTTTAATAAGATTGAGTCCCCTGTGTTTACAATGCTAGTCCTGGATCAATAGCTAGCATCCACAGTTTAGATGTAATATCAAGAAACAAAGGTCATATACAACTTTATAACCAGGAATAAAATAATTTTATTACATCAAACATAGCTCATTGGCTATTTACATTACATTGCAGCGAATAACTATAGTCATGGGTCCTTCATCTTCAAAGTGCCACAGGCGTATGTTGGTTGTAGACTTTGTAATCCTAATCAATCAATCTTCACTAAATCAATCAAACCTGCAACATCATAAGTTACTGACCACAAGGGTCAATACATTTGAATTGTATTGGCAAGTGATACCTTAGTATATTTTAAGTGGACTATAATACTATATGCATTTGGCTGGTGGAGCTTAGGCTTGCTTTGCTCAAAATAGATTTTTTCCCTAACTTTTGAAAATACTAAGTTTTGTTTGGCAAAACA